>CM019826.1:80423941-81623941 GCA_009763385.1 Coix lacryma-jobi var. lacryma-jobi | reverse complement strand
TGTTGACGCTCACTAATGCTCATAATTAACCATCAACTATTGCATGAAATGACACTAAATGAATTACAAAGCATAGTTGTAGGGTTTGAAACTAACAAGTTCCACGAGTTTTGGTGCTCTCACTTGTTTTGTAGGACATCAATATTTCACCATATACAAGCATCTCAAGTGATGAATTGGAGTGCACCATTGCGAAGGGCTCGTCGAGACGATTGAAACGGACATATCATTTGCTATATTTGGAGTCCCGGATGAAAAGATATTAATTTCGCAGCGAAATGTGCAAAACAAGGATCTAGAAGACAACAGAAGACACCACGAGGTGGCCCACCACGTGGGCCCACTGGGCCAGACCGACCGGTCCCACTTGGAGACCGACTGGTCGGCCACGGAGGCCGTTTGGCCTCCGCCTTCTGGAACCTTCTTCTACCGCCTCCTAGGATGCATCTCCACCATCCCTGAAGTCGGTTTGATCCAACGGTGGGCGATAAACGTGACGCGGATCGATGACATGGCGATTCCTTGCAACCTACTCCACCTCGGGCTATATAATCAGCCCCAGACCCCCCTCTCCAGGCATCTCCCTCTTCATTATTCATCTCCACATCCGAAACTAGGGTTTCAATGTAGAAGTAGAGGTCCCTCTAGATGAATCTCTTCTAGTTCATCTAGATTTAGATCTAGTTCGTCTAGTTCTAGTTCTAGTTGTCTAGTTCATCTAGTTGTAATTAGAGATCCAATTAGAAAGAGGAGAAGGAGAGATTAGAGAGGAGCTACACTCTAATTCCAGAGGAGTCTTCAGAGATTTGGTATGCTTTTGTATCTTTTCTTATAAGACTTGTGATTTAATATATTTATCTTCTCTAATTACATTATGCTTTATTATATGATTAGTATAGTTGTTATATCTTGGCATGGGATTTTGTTCATATTGAGTGCTCTAGTTATCCTAGGTAATTAGAGTAGTAATTGATAGATTAGATATGGTGTTTAGTCTTTAGATTACCTGAGGTTGCGCTCAATCCCACGGAATAGTTGTGGTAGCCCCAAGGGTGACAGCTCTGTTAGGCCTTTGTAGTCCACCACGTTTGGATTGATGTTTTCGTAGAGCTTTTGGCAGCCTTCTCCCAACTACCTTTCTCCCAGTCTTCTTCGAGAGTTGGAAAGGACCTGCTGCCCCAAAGTGCCAATGTTTATGACTGCTATATCTTTTCATCTTTGTTGCCTTAGAACCAAAGTAATAGAGAAGTATATAGGAACCTTGATCTCTCCCGTTGTCCTCCCACTATAGTTATCAATACAGTTATCATTGAATATCTTTTATGTGCTTCCAATCATATCATATATCATTCACTCCTGCTTTAGTCTATTTAGTACTCTGAGTTAGTAGATGCATGATAGTAAGTTATCAGATTCTTGACCCTTGCTTCCCAGTGGTAAAATATAAATAACGATCCTGGAATACTCCCGGTAAAATGCTACAATGGTGTTCTGTGCGCTTGCGGAATCTTTCATATTCTATTTGCACTAACAAACGTCAATAGGGGTCACAAGGATGTTAGTGAGCTACTCCTTAGAGATCATGGCTCGTACCTAACTCCAAATCGGTGAATCGAAGAAAACGGTGAAGAACGGGCAAGAACTTGATCCCAAAACTAAATCCGCCCAATTTGTGAGTTCGTGAGGTATTAGAGAAATTCCTTCGGTAGGAAGAAGACTCTCACGAAGCTACACAAGATGGTTCAAACGGATTTGCGATTCTTCCCTCGAGACAAGAATTCTCGTGAAGATCGAAAGAGGGGAAAACGTGCAAACGCGAAGAACAAAATCGCAAGACAAATCAAAGCACGAATTTGATCCTTGGAATGAGCGGAATGGATGATTGATTAAGCACTCGGTGTCGGGCTACAACCCACTCCTAGCAACACAAAGCTTGGATGGCAAAAAGCTCAAGAACAAGAGCCGGTCTCTCCTCTAACCCTAGCCTCCTCTCACAGGAACAAAATGAGAGTGACAACTCCAAGGATACCGCTGCCCTGGCAGCCCCCTTCATCTATATATAGGCGCACGTCCAAATAACACAAACGCCCTAACATGAAGTACTAACCCAAATACCCCCTAGGGGTAAAACCGTCTAGACTTGACAGTTTCCATCTGACGGCCACGCGCCTTCTCATCCTTCGCTTCGCCTCGACGCAAGCTCCAGGATGCCGCCACGTGCCGCCACCATCGACCACCGCGCCTTCTCGTGGATAGCTTCGCCGCCGCGCCAACCTCTCCACGCCGCCACGCGTCGACCGTTCTGCATAGGAACCTTCCCCCGGTTTTGAGGCCCAAACCGGAAAACCTGCCAGCCCAGGTTTTGAGGCCCAAACCTGGAAACCGTCCAACCCGAGTTTTGAGGCCTAAACTCGGAAAACGGCCAGCCCAGGTTTTGAGGCCCAAACCTGGAAACCGTCGATGGTAGCTTTTTGAGGCTCAACTACCGAACCCGCACCGTAGACGGGATGTGGTTTGCACACCCCGACCACCGGCACCGATGACGATGCATGTCCAGCCTCCACGCCGGGCACAACGCCTTCGCCTTCCTTCTTGACTCGGCTGACGGCACTTGCGCCGCACGCAAGCCCGGGTCCAACCTCCCGCCAAGTGCCACGACGCCATCATCTTCGTCCCAACTCGGCCGATGCATCGCACATCCCCATGTGCTCTCGCTTGCCGATACCACGTGCCAGCTACCACAGCTGGTCCTCTGGCCCTCTGGTCCATCAGTCCAAGCCTCACGTCCGCCCTTCACCGCTCTGGGTACATCAGCATAGCACGTCCGCCGCACGGCACACCCATCCTTCACCGCTCCCGGTCCATCGGCACGACACGTCTCTACTTGACCTTCACCTCGCCATCGACCACTGTATCCAAGCTTCACACCTGCACATCAACACAGCCAAGAGACACATGTTGCACACACACACCAACACAGAAACACCACAACTCAACGCCACCAGTTAGTCATAAGCATTAAGCACATAGCAAGATAACGACTCAACCGGGAAAAGCCTCAAACCTTCCTCATCAAAGTCAATCATTCATCATACATGTTCTCAGAATTTGGTAGTGGAGAGCCATCCTCGATGACTAGCTCAAAAGACCCGGGTCTTGTTACTTTGGATACTATGTAGGGTCCTTCCCATGGACTCATAAGCTTGTGGCGTCCTGTGGTATTCAGAATTTTCTTCAGGACCATGTCGCCTACTTGGAAAGTGCGGTGATCGACGTTCTTGTCGTAGTAGCGCCTCATCCCTTGGAGATATCTTGCTGACTGAAAGATTGCAGTTAGTCGGGCTTCTTCAAGACTGTCGACTTCTAATCGCCTTGTATCATTCGCCTCTCCTGCATTATACTGTTCCGTTCGTGGGGAATTCCAGATTAGGTCGGCTGGAAGGATTGCTTCAGTGCCATAGACTAGGAAGAAAGGAGTCTGTTCTGTTGCTCTGCTTCGCTGTGTCCATAGCCCCCAGACTACCCTAGGCAATTCCTCGACCCACTTTCCACCATGGTCTTTTAGAAGATCAAATAATCTTGGCTTTAGATCGGCTAGGATGAGGGCGTTGGCTCTTTCAACTTGGTCGTTTGACTGTGGGTGAGCTACTGATGCGTAGTCTATCTTTATTCCACAGTCGCTGGCCCATGACTTGAATTCAATTGCCATAAAGGGAGAACCAAGATCAGTGATAATTCTGTGTGGCATCCCAAAGCGATGAAAGATGCTCTACATTAATTGAACTGATTTGGATGCATTGAATTTGACCAGTGGCATGTACTCGATCCATTTAGTGAATTTGTCGATCGCCACGTAAACATACTCAAATCCTCCTAGAGCACGCTTTAGAGGACCCACCATGTCGAGTCCCCAACATGAGAAGGGCCACGACGGTGGGATATAAATCAACTCGTGAGCTAGGACATGTTGTTGCTTAGCGAAGAACTGACATGATTGACAGCGGCGGACTAAGTCTTCTACATCTTTCAAGGCAGAGGGCCAATAGTACCCCGATCTGAAGATTTTTCTGACTAATGGCTGTAACACCTCTAGTGTTAAGCAACCCTAAATGCATAACTTGACATCTCATGAGCATAAAGCATCATCATATGTTTCTCTTCTTTATGTAAAGTGTTATTTCATGTGATAGCTTTTACTGATCATGCTTTGGTGTGATGCTTGGTTGACTTGTTTTTGGAGTAGTTGAGTTCCTAAGTAGTTTAACCTTGTGGAGAAGTCATCTTGAAGCCAAGTTTATGTTGGTCTTTTTGGCTAACCAAGTCCCTAACCCTAGTTACCCTAATAGAGCCTTAGGAGTCCTTTGGTTTGACTAACAAAGACCTCCATGATAGAAGCTTTGTATGGGTTAGTGCTCTAAACCAAAAATGTGTAGAATTTAGAGTAGAACAAAAGTTGTTTTTGGGTCAACTCATGAAAATGAGGTTAACATGGTGTTCTGAGGCCCATAAGGCAGAAATGAGGGAGTTTAGACTTAGAAAAATTTCCTAAGTCTTTGATCCGACCAGCAGTTTCGTCTAGCGAGCTTTGGAGCTTTCTTGAGCAAAATCTAGGCCGAACCAATGCTTGATCCTATAACCAAAGTTGTAGTCGGCACATAGCTCTACTCAATGGAACAAGTGGCGCAGCGTTTCATTGAGTGGATTAGGAGTTAATCGCGCGCAAAGATTGGCCGTCAGTCGGCTGATGACCGACTAAATCTGCTGATTCAGTTTGAATCGGCGCCGGCAGTGGCCGACCGCGCCAGAGATGCTCCGCCACGTGGCGCGTGCGAGCTGGCCGGGCAGTGTCTGCGCGCGGCGTGGCGAGCACAAAGCCCGTCCGCACGCCTTCGCCCTGCCAGAGCCACTCCACTCCCTCCGCTTTGCCTCCTCTTCGCTCTCGCCGTCGCCCGAGTGGAAAAGGGGGAGAAACCGAGCGCTCGCCGCCGTTCGCTGCCGTCCCGCCGAGCCTTCGCCCAACCAGCCACCCAACCAGCTTCGCCGTGAGCCCCGCACCTTTTGCCGCCGTTAGCGCTCCGTAAGAAGCTGTCGTAAAGGGGTGAGGAGGACCACGCTATCGTGGCCGCCATTCTCGCCGCCGAGCTCCGTCTGTAGCAATGCTGGGCCGGTGACTAGCACCAATCGATGCGGAAAGGAGAGAGGAGTAGAGTGGTGGTGATGGTTTCGCCGCAGAGGCCGCCGTCGATGAGCTTCGTCGTGGTCAACGACCTCCCCTGTTTTTTGCGTTTGACAGGTGGGACCGAGTTGACTCAGGGGCCCCACTGGTCAGTCTCTGGTCTACGTTTTGGCCGGGTGTAGATAGCAGTTAGGTTTAGGTGTTTTTGTTTTAATGTTTTTCAGAAAATGTGTTAATGCTTGTTTGATTCATATCTAGAGTTGTATTAGTCCAAATGAGGTGAACTAAATTTTGTTAGGTTTGTCTTGTTGAGATCTCTTCAGGAAAAATATAATATGTCCAGTTTGTGATACTTTTATATGCAGTTGTATTTAATTTATGTTTAGGCTGAAATCTTGTTTAATACATAGTAAACTTTGTATTGCTTAGAAAAATGTGATTGCTGTTTTGTTAAGTTTGTGTTGATGAGTAGTATCTGGGAAAAATGTAATATGAAGATGTTTTGTGTAATATTTTGGTAGTAGCAATTAAAATGGTTAAATCTAGTTTTCTTGAATAAATTGTAGTAATTAAAATATGAAGAATATGAACCTGATAATTTTTGTAGACTGCTCTTATACTAAGAAGTTCAGTAGAAAAAGGAGAAATCTGTTGTTTGACACTTTGTGCTAGGGTGTGTAGTTCAAAGCACCTTTTCATTGTGATGTTTGTCTTTTTCGTGGAGAATAGGGTTTAAGTCCAAATAGCTTGAAATTTGGACAGAGGATTAAACTGCATGTGGTCAGCTTACAGTAATTTTTGTAGATTTTTCTGAAGTTGTTGTCTTAGGGTTGCTGTTATAGGCTTAATTAAATAGTAAGGTAGTAGCAAATGACTATTAAGTGGTAGGATGATGTTGACTACCTTGTTGAAGAAAATGAAGTAGATGACATGTGCTTATCTCCGGAATTATCCTATTCCATGTTGCATCACCCATGCATCCCATGTGTATTCATTTTATTCATACATGCTATGCATCATACAGGATCGGTAGTGGAGACCCAGAGCCCGCAACCGCAGGAGGAGCCATTTCCGGAGGAGACCCCGAACGAGAAGACCGAAGAAGAAGACGCTGAGGACTTACCTGAGTGTCGCGACCACCGACCCTCCGACTTCGAAAGAGGCAAGCCCCGGAGCATCTAACTCCTATGGTTTGCAAACTATTTATGGAATTTACTTGATATGCTTGTTGCATTAGGTTTATAGGAATTGATTGCTACCGTTGCTGCATTACTATCATACCTTGTCCACCGCAATTGATGTCTTGATATCCCTGTTAAGTCTAGGCCGTTATATGCTTAACCTGCTTAGACCGGTAAAAGTCGGGTGATTTCCTGTATCCCGCAGTAGGTGGATACTGATCATGACTAGCCTAGTGCTATCATGGAGATAACCATGTGATAATTAATTTGAGACCGGGCGGGATGTAGGAGCAACAGGACATGGGTTCTGTGTGCTAGTAGTCTCCCGTCTGTGTCGATTAGGACCCGACGAAGGCACACCTCAGTCATTTTGAACCCGTCAATCACTTAACGGAGTAGGTCGGAGTACCTCCCGCACAGCCGAGTAAGGTTATTCGAGCCGGTGATGGAGATGTTGACGCCTAACACCCAGGGCCTTATATGTACCGTGGGCAACTATTCTAAGCAACCTGGAATGGTCCGTGGACAGGCGGGGCCTGACTGACCTGGCATGACCGTGGGCAATTATAGATTGAGCGACCTGGCATTGAGATAACCCCCGGTGTAGAAGGGCCCATGGCCGTCCCGTGCGTTGTGTTCTCGAATTCCATGAGAGGCAGCCGACGGCTACCTAGCAAGGTGTGATCGGGCGAGTGTGCGACATTTTATGCCCAGCTAGGTAGGAATCGATTATAATCGCCATCGCTCCTGGACAGTGAGTAACTTGACTGGGCATGTGTTACCGTAGTAACTTATGGAATTAAAGATGGTTATGATGATTAATCTGAAAGGCTATTGATGAAATAGTCACTCTTGCTTGATTAATTAGCCAAGTGATTGCTCTAGATCAGGTGCAAATCTAGTTAACCAGGGCTAACTGTTGACGGTGCTTAAAGCATCATTTCACCATCAACATTTCACCCAAAACCAAGGTAAAACAACATAAAAAGTAGAAGATTTGATTTATAACTAACCTATTTCCACATGTGCATAGTTTCTTATCTTAATGCAGGAAATAATGTAATTTGGGCCAAACAAGAGTACCAGGAGCAAGGCCAAGCCACTCTGGCCCATTTGAGCCTGAGCAAGGTGGCGGCCGCCACCTATTACTGGCGGGCGGCCGCCAGGTCACTCGTGCCAAAAGTGGCCCAAGCCACGTCATCGATCCGTGGGAGTCACCTCAAGCTCAAATCTTGGCCGTTGCACACTAAGGCGGTTTGATCCAAGGGCTAAGAAGAGTGTCACCTGGATAGTGGGCTTTGGACACGTGTCTAAACCCTAACCGGCCCTCAAACCGACTTGGGAGAGCAAATGAAGACCGTTGGATGAATGGCGGTTGCAACGGATGGCAGTGAGGTGGTGGGCGCCCCCCTAAACCCTAACCGACCTCCCCTCATTCTATAAGTACCCCCTAGCTCCCTAGCACTATAAATAGGCCCCCTTGAGTTCTCATTTGGGGAGCCTCACACCATTCCCCACTAGTTGGTTAGAGTAGCACACTTGCTATGATAGAGAGATTAGAGAGAGTGGGAGTGCCTCACTAGAAGAGGAGCTGGAGAGGAGAAGAGTAGAAGTCTGGAGAGCTCCGGAGTTGTCGGAGACCCCTGCTTCTCTCTGCTCTGCGCTTCAACTTTGGTAACTTAGTATCTTATTCTATCTTCCAGTATTTACTTTCAGTACTTGTGTGTTTGTTTCTTTGCTTGATATTACATTCAAGTGCTCTAGTTCTAGTACAGGGCTAGTAGTAGTAGTATATAGATTAAGTGTGGTACTTAGGCTATATATTGCCAGTGAATACGGCTAGGCCCCCGGATAGCTGTGGTAGCAAGCAGGTGGTGACAGCCCTGTGCGCCTTGAATTCCACCACGTAGTTGGTCTAGTTTAACAGTAGGGCTCGTTGTGCTAGCGTTCAACCTAAGTCAGTGGTAAAGGCTAGTACGCCCACAATACGTAAAGAACTTAAATCACTAGAAGTCTAATAGAACTATGATCTACCCCAGTAGATAGTGCCCGTTCCCTTCAACTATCCTAGATATCCTTACCCCTTTAGTTTTCTCAAAATCACTTCACGTTCCTCATGGATTCGATACCCCGGAATACTCTGAGGTGAAAAGCTACAACTGACAGTCGTGCGCTTGCGGTTTCTTTTGCGTGCCACCCGAGGTGTCAACAAGCTTCTCTGGCGCCGTTGCCGGGGAACGATAGGTGATTTTTGAGACTAGAGTTAGGATCATCTTTACCCTCTCCGCAAGGAGAATCAATCTATCTTACAATTCGCAGCTCCTAAGAGTTCGTGATTAGAGCCACATTCATCATCACAACCTATATATGCTGATAGTTACGAATTGCGCCCTGACTTTATTAACAAAGTTTAGGAGAGCATGTTTACGGGATCAGAAAATCCCTACTTACATCTACGTGAGTTTGAGCAAGTCTGTGCATGCTTGAACATTTTGGGCATTTCACCCGACACTGTCAAGTGGAAGCTGTTTCCGTTCACTTTGACGGGAGCAGCTAAAACATGGCATGCTCGAACCGTGGGAAGTGCCAGAGGAGACTGGGGAACTTTACGGACCAAGTTTATCTTGACGTATTTCCCTGTCCACCGAGTGGTACGACTACGAGTAGAAGTGTTGACCTTTAGACAAAATGATAAGGAGACCTTAGGGGAGGCTTGGGACCGTTTTATTGGTTTAATCAATTCAGGACCCGATTTAGCCATACCCGATCCAGTGCTCCTTCAGCATTTTGATGTCGGTCTAGAGAAAGAGAGCGCTCTTCACCTTGATCATTCGTCAGGTGGAGCGTTTCTTCATCTTTCTCCACAAGGTGGAAAGGAGGCTCTTGATAGAATTCTCGAGAATACTCCTTATACTGGAGTTTCCGATGAAATCCCTGGGGAATAGGTCGTAGAAACCCAAGTTTTGACCGTAGAACAACAAGAAGAGCCCGAGTCTAGCTCGTTGGACTTAGCGGAGCCTATTCCGTCCGCATCTGGGAGAGAAATTCTTCCAGAATTTTTGGGCGAGATAGAGGATGATGTGTTTGAGGATGACGGAAATGCTATGAACTACTCCGTTCGAGCTCTCCCATCTGACAAACCACCTCCTGAGTCCTCTGATGGAATCTATAGCCGAGAGCGTCTTTTGGAACTTTCGGCTGTCATGAGTCATGAATGGACAATGGAAGCCGAAGTATCAGAAAACATCCCTCGCATAGATAAAGTACCTAGCGTAATAGATTGTCGAATTAGGGGAGAAAGGGCCTTTGCCTTTTACGACCCTGTCGTGGGAATTAATGTTCTTGCTAGTAATTACGTATCCAGAACATTCCCCGACCTTCAATGACATCCAACTAAACGGTGTTTAAGAGACCCACATGGTGACATCTTGGAAAGTGAAGGAATCCTAAAGATGGTCCCCATCCAAGTAGATGGAGCGGACATGGTCTTAGATTTCTACATTTTCAATGTAGTCCTTTTTGACGTCTTCTTAGGACAACCGTGGTCCATACTTGCCTTGCAAGGACCATGTCAAGAGCACTTTAATGCTCAAATCGGTGGAAAAGAGTACTCAGTACCTTTTGTTCGTGCATTAAATTCTATTGCCGAACAACCACCAGAACCAGATCTTCTCGATCAAGCTAGAACCTCTACCCTTTATGAGTTGGCTCAGCCTGATTTTGAAGAAGATTCTGAGTTCTTTGTCGAAGAAGAAGCCGAGACAGATGAGCCGTTTCTCTTAGACGAATCAGAAAAGCCATCTCAACTTTCCATAGAGCTAAAACCTCTGCCTGAAGGCCTAAGATACATTTTTCTAAACAATGAACCCGAGACTCCCGTAATCATTAGCAGTCAGCTATCTGAAGAGGAAGTCCGTAGGTTGACCCTTGTCTTAGAAAACACCGATCTGTCTTTGGCTATTCACTTCAAGATTTAAAGGGAATTAGTCCAAATCTCTGCAGCCATCATATCCCTCTCGATCCTGAGATACCCTCTTCAAGAGAGCCCTAAAGATGACTTAATAACGCTATGCATGAAGTCGTGAAAAAGGAGGTTCTGAAACTCTTGCATGCTGGAATTATTTATCCAGTCCCTTATAGTGAATGGGTTAGTCCTGTGCAAGTAGTTCCAAAGAAAGGAGGTATGACAGTCGTTAAGAATGAGAAAAATGAGTTAATCCCTCAACGCACTGTCACTGGATGGAGGATGTGTATAGACTATAGGAAGCTGAATAAAGCTACAAAGAAAGACCATTTCCCGCTTCCTTTTATAGATGAGATGCTAGAGAGATTGGCAAACCATTCCTTCTTTTGCTTCCTGGATGGATATTCTGGTTATCACCAAATCCCAATCCATCCAGATGACCAAAGTAAGACCACTTTCACATGCCCGTATGGAACTTATGCCTATAGACGCATGTCCTTTGGACTTTGCAATGCGCCGGCATCTTTCCAACGGTGTATGATGTCCATCTTTTCCGACATGATTGAACAAATCATGGAGGTATTCATGGACGACTTTTCGGTCTATGGGAAAACCTTTGACGATTGCCTAGCCAATTTAGACAAAGTCCTCCAACGCTGTGAAGAGAAGGACCTAGTTCTTAACTGGGAAAAGTGTCACTTCATGGTGCGGGAAGGAATTGTCCTAGGCCATTGAATTTCAGAACGTGGGATAGAAGTGGATACAGCCAAAATCAATATAATTGAACAATTGCCACCACCCACTAATGTGAGAGAAATCCGAAGCTTCCTGGGCCATGCCGGCTTTTATAGAAGGTTTATTAAGGATTTCTCACAGGTCGCTAGACCCTTAACGAGCCTGTTAGCGAAAGACGCCCTGTTCAAATTTAACGAGGATTGTCTACAAGCTTTCAATATTCTGAAAAAGGCTCTAACTTCGGCACCAATCATCCAACCCCTAGATTGGAATTTGCCGTTCGAAATCATGTGTGATGCTAGTGATTATGTTGTGGGGCCGTCCTTGGTCAAACTAAAGATAAGAAGCATTATGCTATATCTTATGCTAGTAAGACCTTGACTGGCCCCCAGCTAAACTATGCAACCACAGAAAAGGAACTATTGGCTGTAGTCTTTGCCATAGACAAGTTTAGATCTTACTTAGTGGGAGCTAAGGTGATTGTTTATACCGATCACTCTGCTCTGAAATATCTCTTCACTAAGAAAGATGCTAAACCAAGGTTGATCCGCTGGATCCTACTCCTTAAAGAATTTGACCTGGAAATAAGAGACAAGAAAGGAGTAGAGAATTCAGTAGCTGATCACTTGTCTAGACTACAAGCCAATAATTCGGACAATCTCCCAATAAATGACTTTCTTCACGATGATACCCTTTTAAAAGTCACATATACCAACCCTTGGTATGCAAACATCGTGAATTTTATAGTCACCGGCTATGTCTCGCCGGGGAAGAATAAAAAGAAACTGCTATATCAAAGCAGAACACACCTATGGGATGAACCATATCTCTATAAGGTCTGTGCAGATGGACTCTTGAGAAAATGTGTCCCCATAGAAGAAGCAACAAAAATCATAGATATATGTCACTCCGCCGAATATGGAGGCCACTATGGAGCTTTTCGGACACATGCTAAAATATGGCAAAGTGGTTTTTATTGGCCATCAATGTACGAGGACACAAAGAATTATGTGAGACGTTGTCCTCGTTGCCAAAAGCATGGTAACATTAATGCCCGAGATGCCATGCCTCTCGTGAACAATCTCCAAGTTGAGTTGTTCGATGTTTGGGGTATAGACTTCATGGGCCCCTTTCCTAAATCCTATGATGCCGAGTACATTCTTGTGGCGGTGGATTATGTCTCAAAATGGGTAGAAGCCATACCCTATCGAGCGGCAGATGCTAACCATTCGAAGAAAATGTTCATAGAAAACATATTTCCTCGTTTTGGAGTTCCTAGACTAGTCATTAGTGACGGAGGCCCTCATTTCATAGATAAGAGCTTCTGACATTTCTTAGCTTGTCAAGGAATCCAACATAATATAGCCACTGCATACCACCCCCAAACAAGTGGACAGGCCGAAACGTCCAATAAACAAATAAAGAATATCCTGCAAAAGACGGTAGAAGAAATAGGAAAGGGATGGAAACATAAGTTACCCGAAGCTCTGTGGGCCTATCGGACCACCTATAAGACCCCGATTGGAATGTCCCCATACCAACTAGTTTATGGAAAAACTTGTCATCTTCCTGTTGAGCTTGAGTTCAAAGCTCATTGGGCCATTAAGAAATGGAACATGGACTTTGACAAAGCTGGCCAAAATAGGAAGATGCAAATTTCTGAACTAGAAGAATGCCGAGAGAAAGCCTATCATAGTGCCAAGCTCTATAAAGAGAAAACTAAGAGATGGCATGATAAACGGATCAAAAAGAAAAAGTTCGAAGTAGGAGATAAAGTTTTACTCTTTAACTCCCGTGTTCGACTTTTCGGGCATGGTAAACTTCGAAGCAAATGGGAAGGACCCTTTAAGGTTGTTGCAACCTCTTCCCATGGAGCCGTCACATTAGAAAGTGACGATGGGCAAATCTTCAAAGTCAATGGACAAAGATTAAAAATATTCTATGACTTTGATAAAAATGAGCTAAACGAAATTGATATAATTAACTTTGAAGTAGCTCAAGCCCATGACAATTAATGGATGGACCCAATCTACCCCTTGTCCATTTCATACACCTAGTCCATCCAAAACCCCGAGAAAGGCCTCTTTAGGCCCAACCAAGCCATTTCGACCTTGGAACTTTGAAATATAGGAGGCTTACCTTCTCCCGCTCGATGCCCGTTGAAGGAGGAGCGGCGACCGCCACTCCCAACTGGCGGCCGCCACCAAACCCTGGCGCCCGCCACTCTAGATGGTGGTTTCGAAGCCCTTCTCCACGTGACAGCTAATCCCGGGCTTGGGAGAGTTAAAGGAGGAGATGAGGACGAGTTAGTCCATATAAGGCTTATCCCTCCACTTCTCCCACTTCTTAAAAGAAGAACTCTTTCTTCTCCCTCCATCTATTCACGAAGCCTAGCCAAGCCTCCTCCAAAACCATGTCGTCTCCACGGAAATCCGAGTCTTATAACCCTCATGGATGCATCTCGTCCTCCACACAAGCCATCATCCGATCTTTGATCGACGATGACATGGAGGTACTTGACGTGCCTCCTTTAGCAATGGTGTTGCCAGACGGCACTTATGTCAAGGGGACACCACCGGAGGGTGCAGGGAAGGCACCAGCCACCATTCCAGTGGCGGGCGCCACCCCTGCTGGGCGGCCGCCAGGGGTGAAACGCCCCCTGGCCTCGTCTCCGCTCCGTCTTCGTCCTCCTCCAGTGGCGCCACCCGAGAAGAAACTGAGGACGCCCACCAGGCCGACCACGGGGGAGATCACCCCGAGGAAGTCTCCGGCCGTCAAGGCCAGGGGTGATGAAATGCCCTCTCCATCTAGGGCGAAATCCCGGGTCAGCTTTGGCTCGGATAGCCACACCCGGAGCTACAGCCCTAATCCTAAGAGGGCTAAATTAGAGGTGTATTGCGTGAGAATGCCCGATGGGCATTATGAGAAGAGGCTGCGTGAGCGCGAGGCAAGCACTCATGACTCCAATGGGTCGCTCTCCGAGCCATCCGTGCGCCGCCATCTCAACCCATCGCCGGCAGGAGTCCCCGGCGAGATGGAGCACAGCGGTGGTGAGGAGGGGTTAACCCTCGGAAAACTCGCCGCCTAGGTGAAGAAGCTGTGCAATGAGAAGAGTGCCTTGGAGGATCAAGTCGCAGAGATAGCCCTCTGGCGAATGGACATGGAGGATCGGTTCACCGTCCTCCGCAAGGGCTGCACCTCGAAGATCAAGCGTCTCTTCAAAGAGACGGGCTTCGAGGATCTCTACGAGGCCCCTCTATTAGATTAGATCAGATTAGGGTGTCTAGTTAGATTTTTAGTTTGATTTAGTTTAAGTTTAATTTTGCTTGATTTAAATTTCAGTCTATTTAAATTTCAATATTTGTTTAGAAGTTTATATAATGAATAAAAAGACACCCTTATTATTTTTCCCTTCATCAAGTTTGTTCAAATAAAAAGTACCAAAACTTCTAGTGTGGGGGGAATTCCCCTCTCTAAACACCTCTCTAAAACGTGACAAAATGTTCAAAGATGTAACCTGAACTTAGCAAGGTAACTACCACGCTGTTTGCAAGCCGCATGGGCCAAAGCCCATGGCGGCCGCCACTTATTACTGGCGGCCGCCAGGCCACTCTGCACCGAAACACTCCCGGTGAACCCCTAAACCTATGTTTTAAATTTTGTACAATTTGGATCACTGGATGTCTCGGTTTAACTAAAAATGCAGTTAGGAAATAAAAATGCTGAAACAATTTCTTTTGAATTGAGTGTTTACATGACATGTTATTCTACCTTTTATTCATGTGTAGTAGCCTACTCATTTTGATAGGAAAGTCAACCTTGGTTGTTGTTTGATAAGATATAGAAGTGGTAATTGAAATTGCATTAGTACTCTGCTACAACCTTGGGAGTTTTTATTTTGAAAACCAAAATTACCATGGTTCATGATCTGTCTTTCCTATCCACCTACCAGAGCCAAAATATTAGAGTATAGGAAAACAGCCCACAAAGCCTTCTAAATCAATCTTTGAGCTTTGTCAAGAATAGTTGATCTAGGTATAAGAATTTAGTCATGCTCTAAAAGCCAAGGCAATCCATGCCTTTTTGAGACAACTCTCACACTGAGAGTATACTCATGTAGTTCTCCTCCAAAATTTTGTTCTAAAAGAGTTGAATAAATTGTCTCATTCCTTCAAAGGACATGGCTATATAGTATCTAAAAAAAGAGAGCAAATGCTCTAAAAAGGACAAGTGTCCAAGTATTCAAAAAAAAAGGAGCAAATGCTCTCAAAAGGACAAGTGTCCAATATTCAAAAAAGAGAGAGAGAGATGCATATAGCCATGATCCTTGGTAAGAGAAGAGTTTCAAAAAGAACAAAGGAGTTGAGTTAGTCCACCCTATACCTTGGCTAGTGCATGACTATACTCTCCCATGATCCTAAACTTGACTTAGCAATAAAAGAGAGATAGAAGTGCCTTACATTCCTCCCTTTCCCTATAAACTCCACATAAACCATAGGATAGACTCTGGCATTTTCTTTTGCTATAAAGTGAGGATATACACCATGAGTGCCTTGAGAGTTAAAGAGAGATTCAATGAACCATGATTTTCATTTTGAAAATATCGTGAAACCCCAAGGTATGTAAAAGAGGAAAGTGTGTTTCTCTTGCTTGCAAGCTATTCTATCCTTCAACCGCCATAGGTATGATTTATTAGCCACTTGGAAAGGTTACTAACATGAGTATAGGTAGTTGAACATCTTGTGCGAATGCTTAGATCAATAAAATTGTTTCATTTCTTAAAGTCCATGCTTGCTCGGGACGAGCAAGAGGTTAGTGTGGGGGAGCTTGTTGACGGTGCTTAAAGCATCATTTCACCATCAACATTTCACCCAAAACCAAGGTAAAACAACATAAAAAGTAGAAGATTTGGTTTATAACTAACCTATTTCCACATGTGCATAGTTTCTTATCTTAATGCAGGAAATAATGGAATTTGGGCCAAGCAAGAGTGCCAGGAGCAAGGCCAAGCCACTTTGGCCCATTTGGGCCTGAGCAAGGTGGCGGCCGCCACCTATTACTGGCGGCCGCTAGGTCACTGGTGCCAAAAGTGGCCCAAGCCACGTCATCGATCCGTGGGAGTCACCTCAAGCTCAAATCTTGGTCGTTGCACACTAAGGCGGTTTGATCCAAGGGCTAAGAAGAGTGTCACCTGGATAGTGGGCTTTGGACACGTGTCTAAACCCTAACCGGCCCTCAAACCGACTTGGGAGAGCAAATGAAGACCCTTGGATGAATGGCGGTTGCAACGGATGGCAGTGAGGTGGTGGGCGCTAGGGTTTGGTGGCGGGCGCCACCCCCCTTAACCCTAACCGACCTCCCCTCACTCTATAAGTACCCCCCTCGCTCCCTAGCACTATAAATAGGCCCCCTTGAGCTCTCATTCGGGGAGCCACACCATTCCCCACTAGTTGGTTAGAGTAGCACACTTGCTATGATAGAGAGATTAGAGAGAGTGTGAGTGCCTCACTAGAAGAGGAGCGGGAGAGGAGAAGAGTAGAAGTCTGGAGAGCTCCGTAGTTGTCGAAGACCCCTGCTTCTCTCTGCTCTGCGCTTCAACTTTGGTAACTTAGTATCTTATTCTATCTTCTAGTATTTACTTTCAGTACTTGTGTGTTTGTTTCATTGCTTGATATTACTTTCAAGTGCTCTAGTTCTAGTACAGGGCTAGTAGTAGTAGTATATAGATTAAGTGTGGTACTTAGGCTATATGTTGCCAGTGAATACGGCTAGGCCCCCGGATAGCTGTGGTAGCAAGCAGGTGGTGACAGCCCTGTGCGCCTTGAATTCCACCACATAGTTGGTCTAGTTTAATAGTAGGGCTAGTTGTGCTAGCGTTCAACTTAAGTCAGTGGTAAAGGCTAGTACGCCCACAATACACTAGTAAAGAACTTAAATCACTAGAAGTCTAATAGAACTAGGATCTACCCCAGTAGATAGTGCTCGTTCCCTTCAACTATCCTAGATATCCTTACCCCTTTAGTTTTCTCAAAATCACTTCACGTTCCTCATGGATTCGATACCCCGGAATACTCTGAGGTGAAAAGCTACAACTGACAGCCGTGCGCTTGCGGTTTCTTCTGTGTGCCACCCGAGGTGTCAACACTAACTATAAAAGTAACCGCCAATACTCAATTTGGGTTTTATCATAAGAAAAGCTTTCATGCAAATTGATATGTTTAGCCAACCCCAGATATAGCCTTCATAAATCCTTGGTGTCTCATTGTTTCTAGTTTATGATGGGTAAGTCTAGCTGAGTACCTTCTTGTACTCAGGGTTCTATCCCTTGTTGTTGCAGATGGATAGTGCTTCTTTGGCTACTGTGAGAACTGCCTATACCCCGCTGCGGGTGATGATTAGACCATGGGCATGGTCATTTCTTACCCTCAGCTGATGCTTTTGTGGACTGATCAGGCATATGGCACCGTATTGTGAACCAGTGAAATTGTGTTTCAAAACTAAGTTGCTTCCGCTACGAATTCCAAAACTATGGTTTGTAATATTGTGAACTCTGATGTATTTGAACTATATGCGAACTGAATGTATCTTGTGGACATGTACGCTAATCTATTACGATCTTGGCTGATGTTGATTGTTTGAAATCCTTCGAGATTTCTGGACTACCGGGTTTGTACGATCTTAAGTATCTGTTAATCTCTGTGAAAACGCGGGTTCGGTGCTTAATCTGATATAAATTGGTCGGTTCTATTACATGTCCTTGAAGCTGCATGATTCCCGCAACACCCAGAATGAACCTCATTCAGTATTTCTTTGGCTTCTTCTGGTGAAATGCACTTGAGGAGGACTCCTGATGAGGCACCGCGTCAATATAGCTTGTCCCCGACTAAAACATAGTTTTTACTACGTCTGGTGACTTGCTCTGCTGCGGTTTTATCACTTGGCAATTTATGCTCCTTGAAGTAGTCAATGAAAACTTTAGTCCAATCAGGTGCTAGATATAAGATCTGTGCGGAGGGTGCTGGATCGATCTCTTCCTTCTCTTGGATTGAGGGTTGGGATAGCTCGTGTAGAAAGGTGCCACTAGGGACTAGGGCCCTGTCAGATCCCAACTTTGCTACTATGTGTGCAGCTACATTGAGATCTTGGGTGATATGAATAAGTTCCAAACCTGAGAAATTTTTCTGTAGTTTGCGGACTTTAGCGCAATAGGCGTTCATTATTTCCTTGGTGCAGTTCCAGTCTTTGTTGACCTGGTGAATTACCACAGAAGAATCAGACTAGGAGTCGCTTGATACCCAATGTGACTGCTAGCCTTAACCCGTGTAGTAGCGCCTCTTATTCTGCTTCATTGTTGGTAGCTGGCCACATAATTTGCAGAACGTACTTGAGTTTCTCTCTAGCGGGTGATACAAGTAGGACTCCGGCACTTACTCCTTCGAGTTTTAGGGACCCGTCGAAGTACAACTTCCAATGTCCAAGGCGATGAAATCAGCTAGGAAATTCTTCCTGTGGCATCACGGTTGTGGAGGATTTCTCCCAATGGGAAATCCGTGATAACTGTGATTTCGTGGGCTTCAAAGTAGTGTCGTAGCTTCCTTGATGATATGAGTAAGGCATAAAGCAATTTTTGAACCTGCGGGTACCTGACCTTATAGTTGGAGAGTACCTCGCTGATGTAGTATACTGGTCGTTGAGTATTGTAGACGTGCTTCTCATCTTTGTGTTCCACTACTATTGTTGTGCTCACAACGTGTGTGGTGGCTGCAATGTATAGCATCATTGGTTCCCCGGGTTCTGGCGGTGTTAGTATAGGAGAATTGGTAAGGTATCCTTTGAGCTGTTCAAAGGCCCTGTCCGCTTCTTCCGTCCATTGGAATTTATCACTGGCTTTGAGCAATTTGAAGAAATGTAGTCCCTTTTCTCCCAACCGTGAGATAAATCTGTTAAGTGCAGCCATACACCCAGTGAGCTTTTGAACGTCCTTGACTGAAGATGGTGGCTTCATGCTGATGATAGCCGTGATCTGCTTTTGACTAGCCTCGATGCCTCGATGGCTAACAAGGAATCCGAGTAATTGGCCTGAGGGTACTCCGAATACACATTTTGTGGCGTTGAGCCTCCATTTGTAGGTGCGCAGTTGGGTAAAGGTTTCCTCTAGGTCTGATATGAGGGTAGTCGGATCCTTTGTCTTTATAACCATGTCATCAACGTAAGCTTCCGCGTTGCGGCCGATTTCGTCGCCCAAACAATCTTGGATAGCCCGCTGATAAGTGGCTCCTACGTTCTTCAACCTAAAGGACATGGTTTTATAACAGTAGTGTTGACACAAAATGTGATGCACTGTGCCTCACACACAGCAAGCCAAAAAGCGTGGCTTCAATCGGTTGCCCGGACGGTTTGAAATCCGGAGGCGTGCCAGTCGGTTTGACCTGAAAACCATCAAGGGATAAAACTGTGAGAATAAAACTGGAACGTGCCGGGTGAGACCAGACAGTTCCATATTTACAGCCCTGAAGCCACTTGTGACGACATACAGCTATAGAAGCTGTCTGCCAAACATGTTTATAGAGTCATTCGGCTAATATAAAAAGAAAGCATGTGAAAGCATTGATTTCTGAATACATGTGTAAGAAAAGACATGCTTGAACAAGTAAGAATAAATTATAAATTGATGTATAACCAAGCTCGGCAAACTAGCCGAATTGGGATCCATGAAGAAGGAACATGCAAACAAGCACGATCAAACCAATCTAAAACCTGCATCTGCCGCACGATACTTAGTTTTACCGAAACTCAAGCGTGATTGACATGTATGAACCCACAACACGTAACAACCTAGATTAGAGATTAATTCAGCCATCATGATCATGCAATTTATAAGGGATGTCATGAAAACAACAATTGTTGGAACATAAATAAAACTTGTAAAGAGAGGCTGAACAAAATCAATCTAGATTGGGCAAAAGAGTGTTACAAAATTAATTAAACCATGCAACACATGGTAACTTAATGAATCTATTAGATCTTGCCGAATCTAATAGCGCTGATAACTATCTTGCTTTTGCTAAACATATCAAGTAAACGCCTGCCGCACAGTATTTACTCATAAGCAAAACATAAGCAAAGACTTCTTGATTGTTTAACAAAGTTCCGCCGCACGACCATTGGAAACAAGCAAGACTACTTGCATCAGATCTAAATCGACCGCATGATACTAGACATGATAACAAGGTTGCTGGAACTTATGGAGGTTGACTGATTGATGATTCGTCTCGAAGAACTCAATGACACGACAAAGGACTCAAAGATGGCACGGGGCCGATTTGTATTGATATGGTTGTGAACCCTTTTTACAATAGCCAAGGGTTTATATTTATACCCTTGACAGAATATGAGTCCTAAGAGGACACGACTATGAAACAGTAAAGGAAAATACAACATTTTTTGGCCTTCGACTTTCTTCGGAATCTTCATTGCCTTAATTGTCACAATTTTGTTTCCCGATCGGCTCTTGCTTCCTTCGTCTCAACGGAAACTCCCCTTTTTCTGAGAATAGCCGACCACATAAGCAGTTGCCGAATCCTTGGAAATTAGCTGACCGCATAGACACTTCATACGCCCATTTCTGCACAATGGCCCATCTGTCATCTCCTCATGCGTGCGAAAATCCGGTGTTAACACATGCCCCCTCAATTTTGGGATAAAAATCATTTTATTTCAAAATTGTCCGCAAGCTTCTTCCCTTTTCTAGGTTTACACTTTTCGACACCGTAGCCGCCATTCAAGAAATTCAAGCCCTGGCGCAAACTCGAATTCAGCTTGAATTCCCAATGGCGACTCAGGACGAGATCCCAGAGGTAAACTTCATTCACCTTCACAAATTCGGCAATTTCTTGCTAATTTCGTCCTTCTTTCGGCTCACTTTCTTCTCCGATTTTGCCATTCTCCGAAGGAATACAAAAACCAAATTCTGATTCCCTATGCTGCTAATCCTAACTC
Source organism: Coix lacryma-jobi var. lacryma-jobi (assembly GCA_009763385.1). Lineage (NCBI taxonomy): Eukaryota > Viridiplantae > Streptophyta > Magnoliopsida > Poales > Poaceae > Coix > Coix lacryma-jobi. The sequence continues at coordinate 81,602,886 of CM019826.1, read as the reverse complement.
CTACTTACTTGGCCCAATGGGAAATCCCGACCCAACGGATATTATTGAGAAGGAAACCCAAAGAATCCCTTTCAAATCTGGAATCACCCCGCCGAACCTATGGCTGAGCACCTTCAAGAACTGGCCATTTCCCCCAATCGTCGGATGGCGAAATTCGTACCGGAGGATGTTGGGAAAAAGCAGCAGCCACTGGGAAAGTCAAGATATCGGCCATTGCCTAGAATTATCTTTATCAGAAACACCCAGAAACGACTCTCTCCTGATAGCAGCTTCCCACTTTTGGTCTGACGCCATCAACGCTTTCACCTTCGGCCATGGTATGATGACTATCACCTTAGCTGATGTTTTTATGATGATCGTCCTGAATGTGACACTGCCAGTGTATCCTTACAAGTACAAGAACAAAAGCAATCAAAGAGTTGTCAGCTCTCGATGTGGATGGACTAAATACATCCAGACTTATATGGAGTCGTCTGGCACTATTTCTGACAAAGAGCTGAAAGCCTTCATGAATATGTGGCTATGCAGATTCATCTTCTGTGGAAAATCCAATGAACCTACCATGAACCATATGGTGATGGCTGAAGATTTATCTGCAGGTGTTAAAATCCCACTAGGCAAATATCTCTTGGGGTCTGTCTATCATATGATGCATCAGATCACCCTCCAAATGCACCAAGGTGGAGAAATTTCATGTGTGAATGGTCCCTGGTGGTTGGTTCAGATGTGGCTCCAACTATATATGCATCAGATAGCTTCTGTGAGCCTCCTTAATCTGAGTTTCCCTTCAGTTAACTATGATGAAGGCAAGACAGCAAAGGTTAAAGCCTGTCAGACTTATGGAGAAGCAACATCATCTATCATTATTGACACAGACATTGGTCATCTCTTTAAGTTTTTCTTCAAAGGTTTCAATAATGTTCTTTGGCTTCCTTACAGAGAGAATGAAGATCTGACTCTTCCTTGCAAGTTTAACTATGAATTCGGCTGTGTAGACAAAGCATCCAGTGATATCTTCAACTCTTTCATCAAACCTTGCACTCTGCCAGCCGAATTTCATCATGGAAGATTAGTGCAATCCACCTATGAATTTTATTATCCAAACATGGTGGCCAGACAATTAGGATGTGGTCAATTGCCCCCAAGACCTTTCTTCTCAACAACAATAAAGCCCAGGGAAGTAATCATAGAAGGGATAGCAGCCAAGAAAGTTTTTGAATTAGGATGGGAGCTGCCAACATACAAACCATCTCCATTTAGGATAGTAGATACTTCTCATCCTTTCTTTACTTCTTGGTGGGAAGAATGGCATGCTCATACCTTCAATATATCAGTCCATTCTTTATGTCAAAACCTGCAACCTGATTTTGCTTCTGACAGTGAGGTAATTTCATTATACTCATCATTTTCCGCTCTTGAATTCACACTTCAACTTAACATTTGGCTATACACAGGATGTTGAGCCTACACCCCCTGTCAAGGTAATCCAATATTATTTGGCTGGTCCCAATCCTGCCCTGGGTTTTAATGCTCCAGATTTGAAAACTTTCATGAAAATTCCTGCAACTTCATCTACTGCACCTTTGGGAGGAGAGGGTAAAAGAAAAACACCTGAGAGTGTCCTTTTACTCAGGAAACCAAGGACCAAGAGGGCTAAATTATCTCCTAAGGTATGAATCCTTCATTCTGTGTTAAGTTAGTAACTTCATTCGGCAATAAAATTGGACCACCCACATATTCCATCACTTTTATTGCAGCCACAGGTTAAAATTCCCAAATTAGGTGGCACCTCATCAATTGTAGAACCATCTGTTGGAGCTTCTACTGAAATCAAAGAAAACCAGGATGCTGAAATCCCAAAAGCTCAGGAAGCCGAAGGTTCAAAAACTCATGAAGCCGATGAGACTATAGGTAACACATTCGCCTAACCCCTTTTCTTTTGTCACATCTCTCCTCATACTCATATCATCATTTGAAACAGATGAAATTCTAAATCAGCTGGTAGAAGAACCTTCTCCTGATCATGCTCCAAGTCGTCTTCCCATGATTATTCAATCAAGTCCTCGGGCAGGCCAGGATACAACCCATCCTGATGACCAATCAGCTTAGCAGGTAAAGTTTTGTGTCAAACTACATTATTTTAGCAAATTTATTCAATCAGCTAATGCTTCTTTCCCCTTTTCAGAAGAATACCACCGAGCCGACCACGAGTTAATCCTTCCTCACAGAAGATTATATCACTGAGAAGGGTGAAGAAAATACTTCTCAACATACTCTATCAATGGAAAATCAAGCTCGGCTGAGGGATATGACCATTCTGCTGAATAAAGACACCGTCAATTTGGTTCAGGACGCAGATCAGATAAGAGACATTCTTGAACTTATTGATGAAGACATCCCGCCTGCTCTTTTGAGCCCCTTAGAGTCTGCAGCCTGCCTGAATAACCTTGTTGGTATGGTGAGAAGGGCAACCAAAAACATATCATCTAGGGCTGTTTTGAAGAATGATAGGTCTTCAAAGAAGTTGGAGCTCAAAGATTTGCACTCTCACATCCAAACTACAAGAAATTCCCTGGCAACCCTAGAGCCTGAGTTGAAAGCCATGGAGGAGAAAAAGGGCAGGTTATAAGCTCAGTTAGCCGACCTGAATGCCAAAATTCAGTCTCACAAGGCTCAAATAGTTGATTTGCCGAAGGACATAGAGGCAGCTTCACTAAGGATGACTTCGGCCCTCAAAGAAGATCGGCAAATCAAAACCAAGCTATCCAAGATCTAGAGCTCTGAAGATGAAGACCAGAAAGTGCTAGACAACGTTAGCCGAATCAGGACCACGGCTATAAAGGCAATCAATCAGCTTCTGAATGAGTAAACATTGAACTTGTGATAAACCAAGTGTAATATACTCTATCTCTGCAAAATTATCTTTATGCTCTCATGCCTTTATTTGTCTAAGAAAGCAATCGACCCTTTTTCCCTTAAATTTTTTCCTATCAAGATGTAGCCGATTGTCCTCATTTTCTGATAATCGAATGAACCCTGACTTAAAGAACCAAGGATATAGCCGAATGGCATTCGACTTAATGCGGATACATGGGTGTATGCCGAGTCTCTGAGTGATGAGTGATTGTCAACTGGGATGATGCGCATGTTCTTTGGCTTGTGTTGTGCAGGTGTCGAGCACGGATGCAGTGATCAGAGGCAAGGTGAAGGTCAAGTAGAGACGTGCCGTGCCGATGGACCGAGAGTGGCGAAGGGCGGACGTGAGGCTTAGACTGAGGGACCGGTGGCCCGAGGATCCGCTGTGGTGGCTGACAGCCTGGGACAGCGACGAGCGAAGACTTGCGGTCATGTGTTGCCTGAGTCGTGGACTTGGGGACACGTGTTGGTGGACGGGGTGCACGGGAGGTGCATCCCCTCTACAGCTTCGGTTTGGTGGTAGAGCCAGAGAAAAACCATCGGATGGACGGTTTCCAGGTTTGGTTCTCAAAACCTGGGCGCGGATGGTTTCCGAGTTTGGCCACAAAACTCGGGCTGAGGACGGTTTCCAGGTTTGGGCCTCAAAACCTGGGTGATGCGGGTTTGCTGAGTTTGGGCCACAAAACTCAGGCGCTGGTGGGCTGGTTTCCTGGTTTGGGCCTCAAAACCAGGGGTTGGCTGGAAAAGCTGGTTTCCCGGTTTGGGCCACAAAACCGGGGGTGCAGAGCGGTGGCGGCACGTGGCGGCAATCGGGAGGTTGCGTCGAGGCAACGCTACGAGTTGTGCGGGCATGGCCGTTGGATCCACCTACCATCGAGTTGGTCCAGAATAACCTTAGGGTTTAGCTGGTTCGCTCTGTAAGTAGTTAGGGGTGGAGTGGGAATTAGGAATAGTTAGAATTAGAATAAGTAGGGGGAGACACCCACCTCCTGAGGTATCTCAGTTCATTTGCTCTTTGCTTCTAGGGTTTCCTGCTCTCCCAATCCCCTGCTATAGCTAGCTGAGATCCGCAGAGAACCATACCTCTGTGTACTGGAGATTTTGAGGAAGTGAGGTCGTAACCTCACTGTTGTAGCGTGTGGTAGCCACACGGTTGCAAATTTGCGGTTGTGATTCGTGTTTCGTTCGTGTTTTTCGCGGAATCCTTTTTCTCCACGTTTTTCCCGTCGCTTGATCCCTTTGCTCAGTTCATCTTTTGCAAATCCATTTGAACCAAGTTGTTCTAGGTCGTGAGGCACTTCTTTCCACCGAAGGAATTTACCTCTAACCTCACGGTCTAGGAGATCAATCGATTTTGGTTTCGGGTCAGGTTTTTCTCCCTTCCCCCAAAATTCTTCGATTCATCGATTTGGAGATAGGTTCGAGCCATGATCTCTTAGAGATAGCTCACTATCCTCCTTGTGACTCATCTCTCCAAGTTTAAACCCTAGAGGTTTTGTTTTGGGAGAGATTGAATCGATTCTGTGGATGACAGTGAGATTTCGGGGTGACCGGACGCTTGGGTCGGGCTGACCGGACGCACCCCCGGAGTCCGGTCGTTGAATGTCTTTCCTGTGATTCTCGCGACTTGACCGGACGCTCGAGACCGGACGCTGGTTCCTGTGAACGACCGGACGTGACTCTTCTACTGTTCACCGCTCGACTGTTTCTGACCGGACGCTCTACTCAGGACCGGACGCTCTCTATTTGTGAGTCCGATCACAAACAGTAAGGTTCCAGAACTGTTTTCGCTTGACCGGACGCGTCCGGTGCCTACTGACCGGACGCACCAGTGAGTCCGGTCATAGTTGTTTTCGCGCGGTTTCATTCGCGGTTCGTTCGTTCGTTGTAGGTTTTGGTTTCTGACTTTTGCGTTGGATTTCTAGAGTCGTAGATTATCTCGATGTGCTTCGTGGAAGCATCCACCCTACATCTAGGGTCGAGGACACTTATGAGCTCTAGGGTTTGCTCTTGGGGTCGAGTTTTCGGGACAGTGGCGACAAGTTTTTGAAAAGAAAATTTGAAGCTCCCATTCACCCCCCCCCCTCTGGTCGCCTTGCTAGTGCTTTCTCGGTCCTTCACTTAAATGAGCCTGGCCCAGTCCAGTAATGGCCCAGCTGAGAGGGGAAAACCCTACTTCGTCGCTTGGCATTCTTGCCCCACTACCCCGTGGAACTCGCCACAGCTCCTTCTTCGGCTTACAAATAAGCCCCTTCCGTCAGCCTCGATTGCCACCTATAGTTAAGCATCCTTGCCTCCGCCTCTTCACATTCCTTTGTTCAATTCAATCCAGAAGAAAACCCTAACCTCCATAGCAATGGCGAACGGCGATGATCGCGGCAAGAGTCCCGCCGAAGAGGAAGCAGAAGGGAGCAGAGCACCGCAACGTCGGCGCCGTGGGTGAGAATCGGTTTCTTTGCCCCCTTGCAGTTCTACTTTCTTGTCCGCCTTCCGTCTGGATTTTGATTTTCTCCCCATTTACTAGGATAAGATTCATCTCCACCAGCTAAAGCCATCATCATCCTCAACCAGGAACCCCATCATCCGGTTCTTCTAGCACCTCTGAATCCCCAGATTCTTCCTCAGACTCCTACTACTCCAATTGGTGGAGTCATCGTGATGCCTGCCGCTTCAAGGAGGAAAGGGACAAGGCCCAAGAGGAACTGGGCGAAGTTTCCAAGCAATACGGCATCGACCAACTTGAATGGGAGGATCAGCGAAAGTAACTCTGCGATGTTATCACAGGTCAGTGCAATCCTCGCCTGATTCCCTTTCTTCTAATTGAACTTGTTTGCCTGATGTATCCTCTTTCTATTCAGCATTATCTGTAGAGGTCGACTTCCTAAAGATTGCGGCAACTAGGGTGGCCGACAAGGTGAACGCCCAGGGGGAAACCGTGGAGGCGCGCCTTGATGATGCGGACAGCCGTGTCGACCAAGCCGTCATTCACGACGTACACCACGGCGTCGCCTTAGGTCTTGTGGCGATGTCCACCCAGGCGCGTGAGGACTTCTCTACCATGCCAACCGGCTTTCTCGACGGCGAGCTTCCAGAGGACGTCGAAGACATCGAAGATCTTCTAGAAAGCTATAAGGATCATGCAACCGTACTCGCCCAGGCCACTGACGCCCAATCTGTCTTGAACAGATTGTTCGATGAATAGTTTGTACTCAGGAGTTCCTATAATAGGACTGCTCTCTTTTGTGAAACACTTGCATCTGTGAATTATTGGTTTGTGACTCCTGTTTTTCCTCTTCTGAATTACCGAAAGCAGAATTCCTGCATGATATTATCCTTATTCGGCTAGATTGAAATTTTTGCTCTAAAGGTGACACATGTCATGTCGGCTATTTTCCAAACATTGGAGCATTTTTCTGCTAAAGGCAATGTTTTACATCGGCTATTTTCTGCGTACAAACATTCTTGAATCTACTTATGTACCAACTTCCACGCTGGGATGAAATCTCTTAAGAAATCTCCCATTAATAGCTCTGGAGAACTCTTTCAGAAGGTTTATCAATTTCGATCTATATTCTGGATCCAAATTTGCACTGACATATATTGGTCTTGGCTTGACATCATTACTAACATTTATCTCTTCTAGCTTATCAGCCGACATAAAACCTCGTCCCAACATTCCTTCGCTACCATCAATTGGATTATCCATTTAAAAATTGCTTTGAGAGCCGACTGCTTGGATCGGTTGTTGGCCCTTGCCGAAAACATTTACAGGACCTTCCTCCCAAACTTTTCCAGAGAAGCACTCGACACCATCATATTCCCAATAAGTGGGCTCTGTGGCAGCAACAATTACTGAATCATCAGCATAGATGACTTCGACATCATCTCCAATCCACTGGATGAGGACCTGATGCATAGTCGACGGAACACAACAGTTTGCATGGATCCAATCTCTTCCTAGGAGTAAACTATATGCCCCCTTGCCATCGATGACGAAGAAGGTAGTAATCAAGGTTTTTGACCCAATCATCAACTCGACATGAACAGCTCCTCGAGTATCAGAAGGGTTACCAGCGAAGTCTCTGAGCACCATGTCAGTCCTTAGTAATTCTTCATTAGCCCTCCCAACCTTCCAGAAGGTAGTGTATGGCATGATATTGATGGCAGCACCTCCATCAATAAACATCTTGGTTAAAGGCTTGCCATTAACATAGCCTTTCATGAATAGCGGCTTCAAGTGTCGATGCTTAGCCGGCTTGTCAAAAATTGCTCGCTGGGTCAAGACAAGCTGAGCCATCAGATCCTGGTACTCGCTTTCATCAAAATCTGAGTACACCTCTTCTTGAACATCTTGATCCCCAAGGGCCATGAATTCTGACGGAAGGAAGAAAGCCATGCACGCATCAGCCGAATTATCATGCTCATTGGGTTTTTCCTTTGGACGCCAAACTTGTTTTGTCTTAGTGTCTGCTTGCACCAATTCTCTGTCTTTTAGGCGTTGCACTCTCCTTTTCTGGCTCTTTCTCAATCCTGGTGGACACCACTGTCCTGTCTGCCAAACATATTCACGGTACTCTTCTTCCTCAGCGCGAGCCCAAATTCGATCGGCAAATCTTTCCCCTTGCCGATTTTCGGAACTACCCATTTTTAAGCGCCGATCGTCCTTAGGGAACTGCATCCCAAGCCTTTCATGGACCGAACGGCGGTTGACACGAGACTGCCTGTATTCAGAATACTGATCACTGCATTCAAGGCAATTGTTCTTAGCAGGCAGCTTCAAGCCTTCATTCCAACAATATTTGAAGAATGAGCACCCCCAATGAGATTGCTCTTGCTCTCTCATACGTTCTTGTTTTTCTCGGTATATCTTCTCTTCGTACCTCCGTTGCCCCTCTATGAACTTTTGTTCTTCATAAAACTTTTGCTTCCGGTGCCGTTCTTGTTCGCATCACCTTTTGTTCAACAAAATACGTGTTGTGACCCTGGGTCTGGAAGCTTCTCCCCTCTCGGTTCGGCTATTCTGGAAACGAATTTGTTGCCGAAATTCTTGATTTGTGATCTGCCGATCAGGGTCAACAGCGCTGGTCTTTCTCGCTCCATTAGAGGTTAATACCTTCATCTTGCCTCTGCCGTTGGGGTCAACTACATTAACCACGTTAACGGAGAAAGATACAGTATTCTGTGTGAAAGGGTTAGCATCAATCTTCATTTTTCCGTCGAACTTCAAAAGGCCCTCCTGGATAGCCTTCTGGATCCGCATCCTGAACACTCGGCAATCATTTATAGAGTGAGACATGGTGTTATGGAAACCACAATACTTTTTGTCTTTAACTCCTTCAGGGTGCAGCATGGGATGACCTTCTGGTAGCTTGATGCGTCCCTCTTTCACCAACAATTCGAATAGCTTATCCGATTTAGAAACATCGAAGTCGTAGGTACCCTTTTGCTGCCCCACCCATTGTTGATTGACTTGAGTCAGCTCCTTTGCCCAAACTAACTCTGCTGCAGCTATCTCATCTTCGTCATCACACTCCATCGCTTCTTCTAAGAAACTCTGATACATTTCACTAGCCACATCGCCTTTCTGGAATTGGTTGTTTCTTCTGAACCCCTGAGCCTGATTACTCATAATTGCCAACTGTTGTGATAATTGCCCCAGATCATCAAACTCCATGTCGAATAACCTTTCCCTGATATTCGGCAACATGCCAGCTACAGCTATCCCTGGCAATTGATCATCTGGTAAATTCAGGGAATGTTGACGGTCCTTAAACACCTGTTTTACCATCAACATTTGACCCTAAAGTCCACCAAAAATGCATGAAATGTAGTCAAATAGGTTTCAAACTAACCAAATTCCACATGTCCATAGAATTTTATTTGAATGCAGGATTTGAACCAAATTTGGACATTTGGACCCACCAAGAGACAAGCCCACTCAGCAGGGCCCAAATGGGCCTAAGGGGGGTGGCGCCCACCACCCGTAAGTGGCACCCGCCACCTCTAAGTGGCGCCCGCCACTTGGGTTGGCCCAAGTTTCACCCCCTGCCATGTCACCGATCCGTGTGACCTCCCCAAGGCCAAATCTTGGCCCTTGGTCACTAGGTCAGTGGCATCGGACGACTCAGGATGGAGTGGCGTGGATCAAGGCTAAATGTCGGTTGCTAGGACATGCAACCGACCTCCAAACCTCCTTGGACAACCACCTGGATGCCGTTGAAGCAGAGGCGGTTCATCCAACGGCCAGGGGACTGGCGGCCGCCAGTAGGGGGTGGCGCCCGCCACCTGACCTAACCCTAGGTCGGTTGGCTGCCCACTATAAGAACTCCCCTCACTCATTTGGGCTATAAATACCCCCCATGGAGGCACCTCTTCATTCATACCATCACACCAGTACCATCCCACATCAAGCAACACTCAAGCAAGAGAAGCAAGTGAGAGTTAGGTTAGAAGCTTAGAGAGCTTAGGCAAGTAGGTAGCTAGTAGAGCAAGGCATCTTCACCCTCGCGGTAGCGCTGCTCAAAGCTTAGCTCAAGAGTAGAGGCGTGCGAGTGATCGGTTCTGGAGCTGGGAAGAGTCTTCCTTCATCTCCAGTTCAGGTTTTGCTCTTGTTACTCAAGCACTTACTATATTCTAGTTCATCATTTCAAGTATTACTTTATTCTACTTATCAGTATTGAGTGGTATACTTGATTGATTGCGTGAGTGCCTAGCTATCCTACAGTTCAATTCACTTAGCCATAGTAGTTAATCTCTAGTGAGCTTAGTGTTTGATCTTTGCCAATAGGTTGCTTAGTTAGTTTAGTGTTTATCTTATTAAGTCAAGTGTTTGCTCTAACGTCTGCAAGGGTGTCTCTATTCAAAGCTAGGGTAGAGATAGTTAGAATATAATTAAGCGTGGTGCTTAGTTATAGACTTACCTTCAGATACAGTTGGACCCCCGGATAGCTGTGGTAGCAAGCAGGTGGTGACAGCCCTGTGCGCCTTCAATTCCACCACGTAGTTGGCCCAGTTTAATAGTAAGGCTCATTGTGCTAGCGTTCAACCTAAGTAAGTGGTAAAGTCGTACGCCTCGATACTTGACAAGATAGGAATAAAACTATACTCAACTTAGTTGCTTTATTGTCTTTTGCCTGCCTTGCTTCGTAACTATCTTGCTTCGTAGTTATCTTGTTTGTAGTTATCTAGGATTAGTTATCTAGGATTAGTTATCAGTAGTTATTAGTTAGTTACCCTTAGTTACCCTCTATCTACCTATCCATCCACCTTACCTTAGCCATCCATTTCATCCTTACCTAGCCATCCATATATTCTTTCTAGCCTTTCATCTCCTCTCTTCTCCCCTTTTCCCTTTTCTTATTCTTCGACTCTCATCCCCTCCTTGACTCGACTCATACACCACCCTAGCTTTCCCTTGGGATCAAATAAATCGACACCTGGTACTCCCAGGCGAAGTGCTACTACGATAGTTCTGTGCGCTTGCAGAATCTCCTCCTGGTAGATTGCATTCTCGCTAGCTAGCTCCTACTAGTGTCGGGACTGACAACCCCGCTTGGCATTAGTAGATAGCTACTTTAGTTACCCTATCCTAGGTGTAGCTAAGAACTACCAACAAGCATTTCTAGCGCCGTTGCCGGGGAAGGCAATCGGTGTATCGGTTGAGTCCGTGTCGAATTTATCTTCGCTTAAGCTCCCGCTTAGCGAATCCCATCTTACCCCATTCTTTATTTCTTTAGCTCTTCTTATCTTTTTCCTTCATCTTCTTCAACTTCTTTCTTTCTTATCTCGTTCTATCTTCACGATGGCCAATAAAACCATTCATGAATTTTCTGCTCCTTCTGCCGCTAATGTAGCGATAGGACCGGACGTGATCGATGCCAACCTCAATCTTGAGTTGAAACCGGCTCTGATCACGATGGTCCAAGCTAGCCCGTTCTGTGGCAAAGCTCATGAGGATGCCAATGCTCACCTCCAACAGTTCTTGGAGATTTGCGGCACCTTCACCATTAAGGGGATAACACAAGAAGCCATCCGTCTTCGTCTCTTTCCTTTCTCTTTGCTAGGAAAAGCGAAGCAATGGTTCTATACCGATCGCAATGCTGTAGACACATGGGACAAGTGTTCCAATGCTTTTCTCACTATATTCTTTGCTTTGGGCAAGACGAATGCTCTTCGCAACAAAATCTCCAGCTTTACGCAACAAGCCGAGGAATCTATTCCTGAGGCTTGGGAGAGGTTGCAAGAGTATGTCGCTGCTTGTCCGCACCATGGTATGGAGGACTGGCTATTGATCCAGAACTTCTACCATGGTCTAACCCCTCTCTCTAGAAGCCATTTGGATGCCGCCACCGGCGGTGCATTCTTTTCACTGAATGTTGCAGATGCTAAGGCTCTCATAGAGAAGATGGTGTCGAACAAAGGATGGAATGACGAAAGACTACAGCCCCATAAGCAAGGTATGCATTCCCTTAAGGAAGCCGACATGATCGTGGCCAAGATTGACCTGCTGGCAAAGAAGCTGGACAGCTGTAAGAAGATGAACCAACAAGAGAGTGTCCAATCTCTGGAATCCTACATGACTTGTGAAGTCTGTGGAGAAACCGGACATTCTGGGAACCACTACCCCGAGCTACATGAAGATTTGAACTTCATCAACAACAATAACAGTTTCCGTCAACAGAATCTAGGATGGAATCAGCACACTTGCTGAATGCATCATACGCCCATTTCTGCACACTGGCCCATCTGTCATCTCCTCATGCGGGCAAAAATCTGGTGTTAACAAGTAGGCACCGAAGGGAGTTATAAACGATGTCTTTGGTTGGTCTTCTTCTTTGAGAGCAATCTGATGGTACCCTGAGTAACAATCCAGAAAGGATAATAGAGCAGAACCTGCGGTGGCATCAACTATTTCATCTATCCTCGGTAATCTGAAGGGATCCTTTGGACAATGCTTATTGAGGTCTGTGTAGTCAACACACATGCACCACTCTGCGTAGTTCTTCTTCTTTACTAGTACTAGGTTAGCTAACCACTCGGGGTGGAGAATTTCTCTGATGAACCCGGCTGCGAGTAGTTTAGCTATTTTCTTCTTGATTGCCTCTTTCATCTCTGGTGAGAATCGTCGTAATCTCTGCTTGATGGGTGTGGAACCCTCCTTTAATTATAACTTGTGCGCAGCCAAGTCCCTTGGAACACCTGGCATGTCAGCCGGCTTCCAAGCAAATATATTTTTGTTTGCTCTGAGGAACTTGGTGAGAGCGAGTTCCTATTCTTCGGGTAGGTGAGCACTGATAACCGTCATCTTTGAGGAATCGTCGGTTTCCAGGTCGACAGTTTTTGTAGAAACTTCTGCTGAGGGTTGGATAGTACCCGCCTTCTTGGTTGGGATTTATGAATCTCCAGGATTGGCGTTATGTACCATTTGCGCGAGCTCCTGTACTTCCAGGGCGAGTTGAGCTTTTTTGGCTATGTGAACAGCTTATGTGTCATAGTCGAAGGACCGCTTTAATTCACCTTTGAAAGTTAGAATGCCCTTAGGCCCCGACATCTTCAGCAGAAGGTATGGATAATGTGGCACTGCCATAAACATGGCGATTGCTGGTCGTCCAAATATGGCGTGGTATGGTGACTCAAAGTCTACTACTTCGAAGCTGATGTACTCTGTTCGATAGTTGATATGAGTTCCGAAGGTGACTGACAGTATTATCCTCCCGAGTTGTATAGCTGCCTTTCTGGATACTATACCGTAAAAGGGGGCGCTTGATGGTGTAAGTTGAGTTGCTAGGTCTAAGTTCATCTTGCGTAGGGTACTTACGAAGATGACGTTGAGTCCTGCTCCTTCATCAATGAGTACTCTTCCCAATTTGAACCCGGCGACCGTAGGATCCAGTACTAGCGGGTCATGCCCTGTATTTGAGACGCTGGTCCATTGGTCTGCTCGAGAGAAATTGATCGGATGCTCAGACCAATCAATGTATCTAGGGGTTGCGGGTTCGGTTGACATGATTTCCCGCAAGGAAAGCTTCAGAAGGCGCTTGTTGTCACTAGTGGTGACTCCCCCAAATATAACATTGATGCTACCTTTGGGGTGTTGGAAACCACCGACGTCCTGTTGAGGGTGTTCCTGCTGAGGGGCGCTTTATTTTTGTTGAAGTCGGAATTCAGACCTCGCTCTTTAAGTTGTCGATAATGCCTACCCTGGTGTCCTCCTTTTGGATGGAAGGGACATGGGCCGTCTAGGAGGTCGTCGAAGCTTGAAGGTTTGTTCCCTTTCTTCTGAGGTTCCATGGAAGCAACAGTGTTGTCCCCGGTTCTTTTGAGGGTGTTTTGCTGAGCAGTCTGGATTCCTCTCTCGTGATTTCCTCGATCACCCGGCGTGTTCCTCTCGGGGAAGCGCTCTTATGTGCGTTCTTCTGTTGCCATCATGGAGTTTACGACCCGATGGAACTCATCCGTGGTGGTCGGGTCATGCTTGATGAAATCCTTGTATTTGTACCTTTCACAAATTCCATTGCTGAAAAGGTTGATTACTTCTCTATATGTTATGTCTGAGACTGTGGAGTGGATCTCTGAGAAACGTCTATAGTATTCCCGCATTGTCTCGTTTTTCTGCTGCTTGCAGGTTCTAAGCTTAGTTCGAGGGTCTGATCTCTCCGGGACACCCGCAAAGTTCTCTATGAAAATGCGGTGAAGTTGTTCCCAGGAGTCAATGGACTCGGGCTTAAGTCTATCGAACCATGCAAGAGGCATTGTCTCTAGAGCCATGGGGAGAAATAATGCTTTGACATCATTGCTTCCTCCTGCTAACTTGACTGCTTGAGCATACGGGACTGCTCGGAGCCTCTAGGAAAAGTAAGTGAAGCGATCAACTGCGTCAGATGCTAAGATGTTGATTCCTTGATATGATGATTCAGCTCCTCCTTCGTCTTGGTCAGGGACTTGGTTGCCCAGACGACTCCTGGCCGGGACTCGGCCAAGTCGCTCATGAATAGGTCGCCTCTGGCTTGGATGAGATGAGTCGTGATCATCAGCTAGGGACTCAAGGTTTCTACCTTTGAGTTGTAGCGCGGTAGTCTGAAGCATGATCAATTGTCGTTCTTCATCAGGGGTGCGGTTGGCTTTGGCTCACATCTCCGTAGCTAAAGCCATGATGTTTTGGTAGGGTGTCTGATATACCTTGTGACCAGCGTCCCTCATGAATTCAGGTTCGAGCTTGCGTGAACAGTCAGCTCATCGTCGATTGTGATCATTCTGGGACTGGATCTCCTGATCACGCAGATTACGAGCTTGACGTTCGGCTTCCTCTTCCAGACGCCTTCGACTATTATATTCTTCAAGTCGGACTTGGTAGCACTCCATGGCCTCCTTACGATGAGTGGCTCGCCTTCTACGGGCGTCTTTTGCCAAATTCGTCCTTAGTCTTTCTGATTTTAAGGTCTCGGTTTCACCGGGTCCTTGTGGATCGTCATCAGATATCTTACTCAAGGTCTCATCAACTCCGAAGACATCTGGAGGAGTCAGAGGTCGTAGAGATGACTGGTGTCGTGCCATGAAGACTTCGCGAGTGTAGCCTTAGTTTATCATGGGTAACCTGTTCCAGGGTAGAAGCACTGGCGACTAGCTCTGTTGAGGTATCGTGCTCCTCAAAGGGGAGCTGATGTCCATATTGGTAAGGAAGTTGTTGATCGATTGTGCCAACCAACCTAGCCGGGGCTGGTTGTGTTGGCCAATGGACGATGTTACCTTCCTCGGTTGAGCTAAAAATGAGTCCCTGCTGAGCTCTTGTCAGAGGGATCTATTGAAGCCTCTGGAAATTTAATCCAATCAACTCTTGAAAGCTTTCGGCTGAGTTACGCAGTCCAAAGGGGATACAGTGTCTGGAATCTGAGTCCTTTCCAGATCGAGAGTTCGTATCCGAGTAGGAGTCGAATGATTTTGCTTGGTCCCCAGATTCTTGCGATTCTTGGATTGTGAGGTTTGCTAGGTCTCGAGTGAGATGATCTGTGTTTGGCGTGGCTTGCGCTTCTGATTCAGTTTGAAGTTGTTGATGCAGCTTCCCTTGATCATCTGTGATGCAAGTCCATGAGCCAAAAACAAAAATTGATCCCACCGAGAACATGTTGAAGTGGTTCGTCGAGCTCTTGATCGCGGAATCACCGAGAGCCCCTACCTGGCGCGCTAGCTGTCAGTGTTTGTTAACCGACAACTTGTCTTGGCGATTCCCAGACGATTTGTTCGGTGGTGATCGGCATTCGTAGAACCCAGCGAGTACACAGGGACAATGATTTATACTGGTTCAGGCCGCTTAATAGCATAATACCCTACATCCAGTGGTGGCGTGTGCCTTGTGTTATGATTCAAGATTCAATGATAGAGGTGTATGCCCGCTTCCCCATATATAATCGGGTGAAGCTTAGCACATACCGAGGCCTAGTCGGTTACAACAGAGGAGTCATATTCTAATTACATGACTTCCTTTAGAACTCGACTAAGTTACGATGAGAGTCCTAATCCATGTTCACTTTGTAGCATGTCTTCGGATCTTCTCACGACGTCCAGGGTTGGTCCGAGTAATTATCTTCTGATGATGTCTCTGACATTCTGGTCCGTCAGTTTTCGAGTTTTGGTTTGCTCTCGTTTGGTGGTGCCTCGTTGTGATCCTAGGGAACATCCACCCTCTTTCCGAGGGTCGTGGGTGTAACACCTCTGGTGTCAAGCTAGCATGACATCATTTTCTCATTATGCATGATCATCTCATGAACATGGGGCATTCATATGTTGTTTTCTTTCTTCATAAAATGTCATTTCATGTGATGGTTTGCTTATAAAACTGCTATGATGTGTGTTGTTTGACCTGCTTTGGAGTGGTTTGGTCTTCCTAACCATCTAACTTTGTTGAGAAGTCAAAATGAAGGCAGGTTTATGCTGGTCATCTTGGCTAATCAAGTGGCTAAACCCTAGTCAACCCTATAGAGCCTAAAGAGTCCTTTTGTTTGACTAACTAAGACTTCATTGATAGAAGCTTTTCATGGTTGTGGGCCCTTAATCAAAAGTGTGTAGAATTTAGAGTAGAACAAAAGTTGTTTAAGGGCCAACTCATGAAAATGAGTTTAACATGGTGCTTTAGGGTCCACAAGGCAAAATTGGACGGGTTTTGGACATAGAAATTTTCCTAAGTCCTGAAACTGATTTTCAGTTCGGCCTAGCAATGTTTGGCATCATCCCGAGCTCAATCCAACTCAAACCAGTGACGATCTTATAACCAAAGTTGCAGTCGATGTGTAGCTCTAACCAGTGTTGTAGTCGGTTTAGCGTTTGATGGAGTGGTTAGCGAGTTATTCACGTTTGAAAATGGCCTGTCTGTCGGCCTGGGCGTTAACTGAATCGCTTGATTCAGTTCAAACCGCTGGCTTTAGTGGCCGACCGCGCGCAGAAGAAGAGCGCCGCGTGGCGCCCGATTCCTGGCCAAAACCAGCCAGCGCGCGCGACGTGGCGAGTCTTCACCGCCCGAGCACGCGCTCCTCCACCCAGACGCGCTCTCTCTCCCTCTCTCTGCCTTGTCCTGAGCTCTCGCCGGCGACCGAGCGGGAGAAAGGGGGAAGTCGCCGTTAGCCGTTGTCTTGTCGTGCTTTCGCCCCGCAAACCACACCGCCAGCCTTGCCTTCGCCTCCTGCTTCGCCTGCCCTAGCTAGCGCTCGCCGAAAACACCGGGGTAAGCTGCGGAACAAACTCCCGCTATGGTCGCCATGACCGCCGAGCTCGGTCTACCATGGTCGGCTCCCTCCCCGTGGGTTCCACGAGGTCTTAGCTAGTGTTCATGAGCCAGTGAGAGTCCAGGGAGAAGGTAGTGAAGTCGGTTTGGCCGATTAGGGTTCGAGCACCTCGGTACGCCATCGTCGCCATCCGTCATGGTTGCCGAAGGGTGGCATGGTGTGGTCTCGAGGGTTCGGAGTGAAATCCATGACATCCGAGCCTTGCGCTAGGTCCGTGAGGGTTCAAGGAGTGGAAACCGGGTGTTGGTTGGCCTCGGCATGGCCGGAGATGCCCGGCGTGTTGTGCCCGCGCCGCCGTGGCTGCCATTGTCGGCGTTGAGCTCGATCCGTCGTGTTGCTGGGCTCGAGTGGGGTACCGTTCGATGCAGGATGATGAGTGGAGTCGCGTGAGGGTGATGGTTTCGCCGGAGGAGCCGCCGTCGGCGAGCTCCGGCGAGGTCAACACCTCCCCTATTTTCGGGAGTATGGCAGGTGGGGCCAGTTTGACCGCGGGTCCCGGCTGCCAGCCTCATGGGGGAAGTAGAGCTGGGTGCACTTAGCAGTTAGGGTTTAGCGTTTTTGAATAAATGTTTTGCAAGAATGTTGGTAATGCTTGTTTAATTCATATCTTGAGCTCTGTACATGCTAAAAATGTGAAACTAATTTTGTTAGGTTTGTTTTGAGGAGTTCTATGCATGAAAAATATGATATGCCCAGTTATGATAGTTTTTGTGTGCAGTAATAATTAAATTATGTTTAAGATGATATCTTGTTTAATACATAGTAAATCATATACTGCTTAGAAAAATGTGGTTCTTATTCTCTTATGTTTGTTAAGTGATGTAGAATCACAGAAAAATGATAGATGTTGTTTGACTATGGAACAATCTGAAGTTAGCCTTTAAATTGATTGAATGCTGTTTTCTTGTATGATTTTTAGTAATTAGAATATATGTGATATGAGTCTGATAATTTTTATAGACTGCTCTTATGCTAAGAAGTTCTGAATAAAAATGTGAAATTTGTTGTTTGACACTTTTCAAGATGAGGTGTTGTTCAAAGTGCTTTTTCACCCTGTTATTTGTCTTTTTCATATAGAACTGTGTGTAAATGGAAATGGCATGAAATTTGTACAGCATGCTTTGTTCTTAGCTGAGAACCTACAGTAATTTTTGTATATTTTTCTGAGGCTGTTAGCTACAGGTTGCTGTTATAGGCTTGTTTTAATGGCTTAAATTGTTTAATTAAATTAAGCATATGTGTCTCTTTTATGGGGGACCAGCAGGGGTAAAATAGTCTTTTCAGTGCACGCATATTAACTGCACTTTGTGTGAGTAGTATAGCTACTCTCTAGATAGAGTGTTACACTCTACCGGAGAAGAGATATGCACGTATTCAGTCAAATTCAATTATAATGCACTCCTCCCATGCACCTGCGGCATTCATTCATTTCCAGGATGCCGCCATGTGCCGTCCCGTCGACCACCGCGCCTTCCTCACCGATACCTTCACCCCAGCGCAAGCCTCTCAGTGGCGCCACGCGTCGACCGCTCCGCATAGGAACCTCCGCCTGATTTTGAGGCCCAAACCGGTAAACTTGTCAGGCCAGGTTTTGAGGCTCAAACCTGAAAACCATCCACCCCGAGTTTTGAGGCCCAAACTCAGAAATTGGCCACCCCGAGTTTTGAAGCCCAAACTCGGAAACCGTCGAGGGTAGTTTTTCGAGGCTCAACTACCAAACCCGCGCCGTAGACGTGATTTGGTTCGCACACCCCGACCACCGACACCGATGCCGATGCATGTCCAGTCTCCACGCCAGGCACAACGCCTTCGCCTTCCTTCTTGACTCGGCCGATGGCACTTGCGCTGCACGCAAGCCCGTGTCCGACCTCCCACCAAGTGCCACGATGCCATCGTCTTCCTCCCGACTCGGCCGATGCATCACACATCCCCATGTGCTCTCGCTCGTCGATGCCACGAGCCAGCTACCACAGCTGGTCCTCCGGCCCTCCGGTCCGTTGGTCCAAGCCTCACGTCCGCCCTTCAACGCTCTGGGTACATCATCATGGCATGTCCGCCGCACGGCACGCCCATCCTTCACCGCTCCCGTTTCGTCGGCACGACACATCTCTAATTGACCTTCACCTCTCCATCGACCACTGTCTCCGAGCTCCACACATGCACATCAACTGCACTTTGTGGGGGACCAGCAGGGGTAAAATAGTCTTTTCAGTGCATGCATATTAACTGCACTTTGTGTGAGTAGTATAGCTACTCTCTAGATAGAAAGCGACGAACAGCAGCCCCAGGAGCGGGAACAAGGAGCTACCGGGGAAGAGCTTGAAGAGGAGCTCCCAGAGTGCCCGAACCATCTGCCAAGCACGTTCGGGAAAGGCAAGCCCCGGAGCATTTCTAACTACCTATGGTTATATTTAACTGAATATTATTATGCCTGTTGCACTAAGTATAGGAGTTGCTTGATACCGTTGATGCATTAATTTCCGTACCTTGTTACCTTGATATATTATCCTTGTTACCTATCTACTACGAGGTCCGAATTATGCTTAGTTTTTCTTAGACCGGTAGAAGTCGGACAACCTTCATGTTACCCACGAGTAATAGGTGGTTACTCGACCGTTAACGTGATATTGCCATTAAGTAAGATAACTGAGTATTGAGGAAAATGGAGATCGGCAGACTCCTGTAGCGTTGTGCTACAGTATTTCTAGCCGTGTCGTACGGAAAAACAATATCATGTAAGATGGACTTCTTTTCATGTTGAACGCATGTCCCACATTTAGCTGGAAGGATAACTCTTTCCGACAGCGAAGCCGCTCGTTGTTCCAGGCCGGTCCTCAGGTCCCACGCATCTGTTGAAGCCACGAAGGGGGTAGTGGGACGTGGGGGCGCAAAAAGTAAGACCCGGGTGATGGTGGTTAAGTCCAACTCCTTGGCAGTCGGGCTTGCCTCCAGGTATGATGGTGGCGGTTGAAACCGCGACTTCCTAGAACAGTGCTGCGGTTATCTGTAGCTCACCGACGGGTGAGTGTGGTTTGTGCGGGAAATAAATCACCAGCTGGTTAGTAATCGATTATAATCGCCATCGCTCCTGGATAGTGAGCACTTGACTTGAACGCTGATCGACCTTGATACTGAAATTGTGGAACACGTGACAGCTATCATTATACTTTTGGCAATAGTTACTCGGTCTGTTTGTTATATTCTGGTGACTGTTGGATCACTACCATGTTTGTTATAGTACAGGAGCTAACCTAGTTAAACAGGTTAATTTGGAGCACGTGACAACTATCATTCTACTTTTGGCAATAGTTACTCGGTCTGTTTGTTATATTCTGGTGACTGTTGGATCACTACCATGTTTGTTATAGTACAGGAGCTAACCTAGTTAAACAAGTTAATTACTATTCAAATGGCAGCTAGTAAGTAGGAGAATCATTTACTTAATTATTGGCTTTTACGCAAAAATATGGTCTAAAACCAGCTCCACTATATACTAGCCTTGCATAGTCCTTGGTGTCACCTTATTTCTGTTTAAGGCGGGTAAGTCTAGCTGAGTACCTTCTCGTACTCAGGGCTTTGTTCCTTTTGTTGTTGCAGATGGCCAAGTCTTCCATGGTTATTGCATCAACTTTCTCTTCCCAACTTTGGGTGATAACTAGGTCACGGGCAATTACCTCTTCTATCCGTATCTTTTGCTATCATAAGGATGACTACTAGGTGGCACTGTAATCAACTATGTGTGTGTGGGTGATTTCAGAACTATGTTTCAAGTTAAGCTTCCGCTACTTAATTCCGAACGTGGTTTGTAGTAACTAAGTGGCTACTCCGAACCATTTATGTAATCTCTGTCGTGTGACGATCGATGCTGAATTAGTACGATCCTATGTTGTTGATGTGGGAAAGTTTGAAATCCTTCATGATTTCACGGACTACCGGGTTTATATGGGCTCAAGTGCTGCAAATTTACTGCCCCGGTAGAGAATTTCGTACTTGTGCTCTTATAAATTGGTCGGTTCTGTTACAGCTGGCATCAGAGCATAATTCAGCGGGTACTGTTCACATGACTAAGTTTTGGACAATAAAAAGAATCTGGTTATAAAAAAAAACTATTTTCCAAAATTCACACAGTTGGTGTAAAAAGATAATTTTTGGAAAAACTAAGTGTGCTAGTGGTCATATCCTTTATGCCCATAGGATCTCAGGTGGCTTATTTAAGTACTAACATGGAAAAGGGTCTTGCATCATACTTGATTTTCGTTTATTCTGTCGTCCATACGGTAAGGGTGAAATTGTATGGGTGCTATTCTTCGGAATGGTAATGTATGGATCAGTTTGCCTCTACACCAAGGTAAGGTGAGTTGTGAGAGCATGGTCGAACAACCGTCGGCCTAGGGAAGAGTTAGTTGGTACTGAAACCTGTGCACGTCAACACACGGGTGCGAGTGAAGGTACTTGGTAACGGGGGTAATACTATTTGATGGGTGCATATACTGCTTACGTGTATACGGGGTGTACACCTGGGTGAGTATCTAGATTTAAATATCAGCAATGCATGATTTTCATACTGTGGGCAGGGCTGAAATGGATCTTCTGCACGTACATTAACCGTGTAGCGTTAGAACGAAATAGTTAACGTATGAGAGTATCGTGGTTTGCCACCGCATAGTTCTTATGTAGTGGAAAGGGCGTACGGAACATTTTCATACATATACATATCATGGCATATTGCTTTCTTTCCCTTTTGCATTACTTCCTCCCTAATTATGGATTTATTTCTCGAGTTGGAAAACCCATGCTTATGTATCATGATAATCTTGCTACAGATGGCGCGAACTAAGGAGACCGCGCGTAAGTCGACAGGTGGCAGGGTTCCCAGGCACCAGTTGGCAGCCAGGTCGGAGAGGTGCAAGGACAAGTTTCTGGATGTGTTTGGGACACCAACGTTGCTTTGGAGGGTTCTGCGTTCTGTGGGGTACCCAGATGGACGAGAGCCTCACTACTTCTGGTCAAGAGAGCCTCTGGGAGACACCACCTTGGTGTATGTTACAGCAGTGGTGAAGCCCAGGGAAGAAGGGTCTCTATGGTCCGGTTGGATGTATGAGAGTAAGGGAAGGGATCCATGGGAAGGTGCGCAGTCAGCAGCGTTCCTCATCCTCCGAGACATCATGGAGCGGTTCCCGGAAGACCTCAGTCGGGCTCTGGCAGGGGTGTTTCCGAGGGCTGATCCGTTCAGAGATGTTTGGGTGCAAACCAAGCAGGAAGCTGTTGAGGGCAGTTCCAGTGAGCTGCATGCGTGTGATGGCCCAGCAGCACGCCCCATGTATGCAGTGATGAAGGGGTATGTGGTCATGCAGCACAGTCTGTGCAGTATGACTGAGTCTTTTCATCATGTTAGAGACAAGAAGTGGCAAGCTCAGCGTGAGTTTGATGAGGAGATGGAGAAGATGCAAGATGAGCTGAAGCAAATGACCATAGAGAAGGACCAGACTGTTCGTAGGAATGTGGTTGCAGCTCAAGAGATCATCAGGCTGCAGGAGCAGCTAGGGCGTGCAAAACATGCTAATCAGAGTGCAGAAAACTAGATGATGAAGCTTCTTCAGCAGCGGATCCAGGCATGGGAAGAAGAGTTTGACTTGAGGGCTCGCATCATGACCTTGGAGCAACAACTGGCGGCAACCGAAGCATACAACAACAACCTCCATGAGGAAGTGCATCGCCTCCACAACCAGCTTCACCCATACCATCCTCCAGGTGCGGCCGAGATGGACGCAGAGTTGGGTATCGTTCTTGCTGATGGTGGTGCTGAAGATGGAGGAATGCTCTTCGCCAATCAAGCTGAAGAAGAAGAAGAAGATGGTGGAGATGACGACGCCGAGGGTCACGTGTCCGATGCTGAGAGCGACTAGAGCTTAGGTTTCGTTGTTTATCGTTGTGGCCACGTGTATCGTGTGTGTCGGATCTATCGAACCAGTGGTGGGTTGTAAGCTTAAGAACCTCGTTGCTACCGTTGAACCGTTTAGTATCATACCTTCGTTGTGTTTTATCTGTGCGTATCCATGCGAGTATTAAGCGCTTTTCGTATAATCCGTTTGTGATGTTTTTTATGTGGAACGATTTGTGAATGTGCCTTATTGTATGAACTATGTTCAAATACAGTACTGCAATCATTATGCATTTTGATCTATATATATGGCATCACTCATCGATTAATGATTGGCTATGCAGATGGTGAATACTCGTCGTGGAGCCGGCAGTGATAGTGGTGTAGGTGGGAGTGGTCAGGGCAAGGAAGCCAATCCTCCTCCTCCTCCTCCCCCATACACGGCGGAGCAGTTCTTCGCACAGTTCCTTGGAAGTCAGCGCAACATGGAAGCTATGCAGCGCAATATGGAAGCAAATCTCAGGAACATCGCTGAGAATACCTGCAGGGCTGCAGGTCAGGGTGGTCAAGATGTAAATCAGTACAGCAAGTTTAAGGACTTCTTGGACACTGGACCTCCGATCTTCAAGGAAGCAGCTGAACCCTTGGAAGCAGACGAATGGATCAACACCATCGAACAGAAGTTCAGGTTGCTCCGTCTGACGGAATCTCTGAAGGTGGAATACGCAGCTCACAAGTTGCATGAACCAGCTGGTATATGGTGGGCACATCATCGTACCACTTTTCCGGCAAATCGACCGATAGTCTGGGAGCAGTTTACAGCAGCTTTTCGGGGCCACTATATCCCTCCCGGTTTAATGGCTATGAAGGTAACAGAGTTTTTGAGTTTGACCCAAGGTACCAAGACCATGGCAGAGTATCTGCATGCTTTCAACAATCTTGCCCGTTCTGCACCTGAGTATGTCAACAGAGACGCAAAGAAGATCGCCAGTATGAAGAGGGGCCTGAGCCCCAAGCTTCTGAAGTCGATGGGAAACTCTTCTAGGACCCAGTTCAATGACTTTGTCAGTGACTGTTTGACTCAAGAAAACAACAAAAATCTCTATAGTGCATCCAAAGCACGCAAGCGAACCTTTGATGCAGGAACACAGCAGGGCAGGAATCAGGTGGTCAATCGTCCTCAGTTTCATGCAGCAGCACCGGGAGCACGTTTCAAACCTCCTCAATGTCGTCTTCCTGGAAACCAACCGCAGGCCAAGGTTCAGAAGGTTGCAAGAGGACAGGCATCACAGTATAGGGCAGGACCTGGAAATCAGAACTTTACAGGCAACTACGTCAAGGGACCGTGTTACAACTGTGGCAAGGAAGGACATTTTTCCCGGACGTGTCCTAGTCCGAGGAAGAAGACTAATCAAGTGCAGGCTCGTGTGCATCATACTTCTTTGGAAGGCATCTCTGAGGGATAACCCATGACTGCTGGTATGTTTTCTATCAACAATATCTCTGCAGTTGTTCTGTTTGATTTTGGTTCATCCCATTCTTTTATAAGTCAAGCATTTGCACTTAAGCATAATCAAGAAATGGTGATAATGGATTTTGGGTTTCAGATAAACTCAGCTAGTGCAAGTGTGTTGTCTAACCAAGTGGTAAAAGGGGCAACTCTTAGTTTGGAGGGTAATCAGTACCGAGTAAGTTTAGTGGTTATGCCAGGTTTATCCTTGGATGTTATCTTAGGGATGGACTGGATGAAAAAGTGGGAAGTGGTCATAGATACCGGAAAAAGGATAATCTCCTTGAAGGATCCCGAGGAAAACAAAAGGTTTCAAGTGTTTCTCCCTGACCGTCTTAATCTTAGTTCTATGAGTTGTGCAGTGCAAGTGGCAGTTCTTCAGGAAATCCCTGTAGTTTGTGAGTTTCCTGATGTGTTTCCGGATGAGTTACCTGGTTTACCTCCGGATAGGGACGTGGAGTTTGCAATAGAGTTGATACCTGGAACAGCACCTATATCCAGAAGACCGTACCGTATGCCTCCCAATGAGTTAGCCGAGTCGAAGGTTCAGTTAAAAGAGTTGTTGGACAAGGGTTTAATTCAACCAAGTTCGTCCGAGTGGGGATGTCCTGCGCTCTTTGTGAAGAAGAAGTATAAGACTCTGCGTATGTGTGTGGATTATAGGCCTTTGAATGCAGTAACAATCAAGAATAAGTATTCTTTACCTCGGATTGATATCCTTTTTGATCAATTGACGAGGGATAGGGTATTTTCCAAGATAGACTTAAGATCGGGGTACCATCAGATCAAGATCATGCCCAAGGATATACCTAAAACGGCTTTTTCCACTAGGTACGGGTTGTACGAGTATCTTGTCATGTCGTTTGGCTTGACAAATGCTCCTGCATACTTCATGTACCTAATGAATTCCATGTTTATGCCTGAGCTGGATCGGTTCGTGGTGGTCTTTTTGGATGATATCTTGTTATATTCGGAGAATGAAGAAGATCATGCGGAACACTTGAGGATAGTTCTGTCAAGGCTTCGAGAGCATAAGCTATATGCTAAGTTCAGTAAGTGCGAGTTCTGGTTGAAGAAGGTTCACTTTCTCGGTCATGTGCTATCGGAAGATGGGATTTCAGTGGACCCAGGGAAGGTACAAGAGGTAATGGATTGGAAGGCGCCAACCTTAGTCACAGAAGTGAGGAGTTTTCTAGGTTTGGCTGGTTACTATCGTCGTTTCATTCCGGACTTCTCCAAGATCGCAAAATCTATGACCTTCTTGTTAAAAAAGGATGTGAAGTTTGTCTGGACAAAGGAGTGTGAAGCAGCTTTCCGAATTTTACGGGAACTGTTGATCACTGCCCCTGTTTTGGCTCAACCAGATATAGAGAAACCTTTTGATGTGTTTTGTGACGCATCGAAGATGGGTTTGGGCTGTGTGCTGATGCAAGAAGGACGAGTGATAGCGTATGCCTCAAGACAGTTAAGGAAATATGAGGTCAACTACCCTACACATGATTTAGAGTTGGCTGCAGTAGTGCATGCTCTGAAGATATGGAGACAGTACTTGTTGGGAAATGTGTGCAATATATACACCGATCATAAAAGTCTGAAATATATCTTCACTCAACCCGAGTTGAACATGAGGCAGCGAAGATGGCTAGAGTTGGTAAAGGATTATAACTTGCAAGTTCACTATCACCCCAGAAAGGCCAATGTGGTTGCAGATGCTTTGAGCCGGAAGTCACACTGCGTGGTGGTGCAACCATTGTCTGAAGAGAAGTTCAACCTGATACACCCAGAAGTTTTGTTCAACATTCAGCTCAGTTGTTCGCTGGAAAGTCGGATCGTTGAAGCTCAGAAGTCTGATAAAGGGATTTCCCATATCAAGCGAAGAATGTTGGAAGATCCCTTAACCTCCTTCAGGTTAGATGAGCAGGGAGTGTTATGGTTTGGAGATCGTCTTGTAGTGCCAAAGAACAAAGATCTCAAGAATAAAATCCTGGATGAGGCTCACTTATCTAAGTTATCTCTTCACAAAGGAAGCAGTAAGATGTATCAGGACTTAAGACCTCGTTTTTGGTGGACAAAAATGAAGAAAGAGATAGCCGCATATGTTGCAAGATGTGACACGTGTTGCAGAGTTAAGGCAGTTCATATGAAATCTGCAGGGTTGTTGCAACCGTTACCAGTGCCTGTTTGGAAATGGGAAGACATCAGTATGGATTTCATAACCGGTTTACCCACTACGGAAAAAGGGAATGATTCCATTTGGGTAATAGTGGATCGTCTGACCAAGTCTGCTCACTTTATCCCAGTCAAGACCGGATATCGACTGCCTCGGTATGCAGATATCTACATCAGAGAGATAGTGCGTCTGTATGGAATACCAAAGACGATCGTTTCTGATCACGGATCGCAGTTCACCGTGCACTTTTGGCAGCAGTTACATAAAGGTTTGGGAACAAAGTTGGTTCACAGTACAGCTTATCACCCTCAGACGGCGGGTCAAACGGAAAGAGTAAACCAAGTGCTTGAAGATATGCTCAGAGCTTGTGTGTTATCCTCCAAAGGATCGTGGGAATCATGGCTACCATTGGCAGAGTTCTCGTACAATAATAGTTATCAAGAAAGCATCAAGATGGCACCGTTTGAAGCTTTGTATGGACGTAAGTGTGTGACTCCGTTAAATTGGATCGAACCAGGGGAAAGGCGATATTTTGGAATTGACTTCGTAGCAGAAGCTGAGAAAGAGGTTCATGTCATCCATCAACACTTACAAGCGGCACAATCTCGATAGAAAAGTTATGCCGACAAAAGAAGAAGGCCGTTAGAGTTTAAGAAGGGAGATCATGTTTATCTGAAAGTAACTCCGATGAGGGGAGTGCAAAGGTTCGGCATAAAAAGGTAGCTAGCACCAAGATATGTAGGACCATATCGTATCCTAAAGAGAAAAGGAGAAGTATCATATCAACTCCAGTTGCCCGAAGCTATGAGTTCAATCTTTCCAGTCTTTCATGTCTCTCAGTTGAAGAAATGTCTACGTGTACCGGAAGAAAGTATAGAACCGCAAGAGTTGAAGCTAGCATCAGATCTCACATACCAAGAGCAACCAGTGCGAGTTTTGGACAGCAAGGAAAGGGTAACTCGCAATCGTTTAGTGAAGGTGTACAAGGTTTTGTGGAGTCATCATGACGACGGAGATACAACCTGGGAAACAGAAGACTATCTTCAGTAGATTTTTCCAGCGTTCCATAAGCAATGGTCAGTAAATCTCGGGACAAGATTTCTTTATGGGGGGAAGGGTTGTAACACCTCTGGTGTTAAGCTAGCATGACATCATTTTCTCATTATGCATGATCATCTCATGAGCATGGGGCATTCATATGTTGTTTTCTTTCTTCATAAAATGTAATTTCATGTGATGGTTTGCTTATAAAACTGCTATGATGTGTGTTGTTTGACTTGCTTTTAAGTGGTTTGGTCTTCCTAACCATCTAACTTTGTTGAGAAGTCAAAATGAAGGCAGGTTTATGCTGGTCATCTTGGCTAATCAAGTGGCTAAACCCTAGTCAACCCTATAGAGCCTAAAGAGTCCTTTTGTTTGACTAACTAATACTTCCTTGATAGAAGCTTTGCATGGCTATGGGCCCTTAATAAAAAGTGTGTAGAATTTAGAGTAGAACAAAAGTTGTTTAAGGGCCAACTCATGAAAATGAGTTTAACATGGTGCTTTAGGGTCCACAAGGCAGAATTGGAGGGGTTTTGGACTTAGAAATTTTCCTAAGTCCTGAAACTGATTTTCAGTTCGGCCTAGCAATGTTTGGCATCATCCCGAGCTCAATCCAAGCCGAACTAGAGATCGATCTTATAACCAAAGTTGCAGTCGATGTGTAGCTCTAACCAGTGTTGCAGTCGGTTTAGCGTTTGATGGAGTGGTTAGCGAGTTAATCACGTTTGAAAATGGCCTGTTAGTCGGCCTGGGCGTTAACTAAATTGCCCCATTCAGTTCAAAACGCCGGCTTCAGTGGCCGACCGCGCGCAGAAGAAGAGCGCCGCGTGGCGCCCGATTCTCGGCCAAAACCAGCCAGCGCGCGCGGCGTGGCGAGTCTTCACCGCCCGAGCACACGCTCCTCCACCCAGACGCGCTCTCTCTCCCTCTCTCTGCCTTGTCCTGAGCTCTCGCCGGCGACCGAGCGGGAGAAAGGGGGAAGTCGCCGTTAGCCGTCGTCTCGCCGTGCTTTCGCCCCGCATACCACACCGCCAGCCTCGCCTTCGCCTCCTGCTTCGCCTGCCCTAGCTAGTGCTCGCCGAAAACACCGGGGTAAGCCGTGGAACAAACTCCCGCCATGGCCGCCATGACCGCCGAGCTCAGTCCGCCATGGTCGGCTCCCTCCCCGTGGGTTCCACGAGGTCTTAGCTAGTGTTCATGAGCTAGTGAGAGTCCAGGGAGAAGGTAGTGAAGTCGGTTTGGCCGATTAGGGTTCGAGCACCTCGATACCCCATCGCCGCCATCCGCCATGGTTGCCGAAAGGTGGCATGGCGTGGTCTCGAGGGTTCGGAGTGAAATCCAAGACATCCGAGCCTTATGCTAGGTCCGTGAGGGTTCAAGGAGTGGAAACCGGGTGTTGGTTGGCCTCGGCATGGCCGGAGATGCCCGGCGTGGTGAGCCCGCGCCGCCGTGGCCGCCATTGTCGGCATTGAGCTCGATCCGTCGTGTTGCTGGGCTCGAGTGGGGTACCGTTCGATGCGGGTTGATGAGTGGAGTCGCGTGAGGGTGATGGTTTCGCCGGAGGAGCCGCCGTCGGCGAGCTCCGGCGAGGTCAACACCTCCCCTGTTTTCGGGAGTATGGCAGGTGGGGCCAGTTTGACCGCGGGTCCCGGCTGCCAGCCTCACGGGTGAAGTAGAGCTGGGTGCACTTAGCAGTTAGGGTTTAGCATTTTTGAATAAATGTTTTGCAAGAATGTTGGTAATGCTTGTTTAATTGATATCTTGAGCTCTGTACATGCTAAAAATGTGAAACTAATTTTGTTAGGTTTTTTTTGAGGAGTTCTATGCATGAAAAATATGATATGCTCAGTTATGACAGTTTTTGTGTGCAGTAATAATTAAATTATGTTTAGGATGATATCTTGTTTAATACATAGTAAATCATATACTGCTCAGAAAAATGTGGTTCTTATTCTGTTAGGTTTGTTAAGTAATGTAGAATCACAGAAAAATGATAGATGTTGTTTGACTATGGAAAAATCTGGAGTTAGCCTTTAAGTTGATTGAATGCTATTTTCTTGTATGATTTTTAGTAATTAGAATATATGTGATATGAGTCTGATAATTTTTATAGACTGGTCTTATGCTAAGAAGTTCTGAATAAAAATGTGAAATTTATTGTTTGACACTTTTCAAGATGGGGTGTAGTTCAAAATGCTTTTTCACCCTGTTATTTGTCTTTTTCATACAGAACTGTGTATAAACGAAAATGGCATGAAATTTGTACAGCATACTTTGTTCTTAGCTGAGAACCTACAGTATTTTTTGTAGATTTTTCTGAGGCTATTAGCTAAAGGTTGCTGTTATAGGCTTGTTTTAATGGCTTAAATTGTTTAATTAAATTAAGCATATGTGTCTCTTTTATGGGGGACCAGCAGGGGTAAAATGGTCTTTTTAGTGCACGCATATTAACTGCACTTTGTGTGAGTAGTATAGCTACTCTCTAGATAGAGTGTTACACTCTACCGGAGAAGAGATATGCACGTATTCAGTAAAATTCAATTATAATTCACTCCTCCCATGCACCTGCGGCATTCATTCATTTCCAGGATGCTGCCACGTGCCGTCTCGTCGACCACCGCGCCTTCCTCACCGATAGATTTACCCCAGCGCAAGCCTCTCGGTGGCGCCACGCGTTGACCGCTCCGCATAGGAACCTCCGCCTGGTTTTGAGGCCCAAACCGGTAAACCTGTCAGGCCAGGTTTTGAGGCTCAAACCTAGAAACCATCCACCCTGAGTTTTGAGGCCCAAACTCGGAAACCAGCCACCCCGAGTTTTGAAGCCCAAACTCGGAAACCGTCGAGGGTAGTTTTTCGAGGCTCAACTACCAAACCCGCACCGTAGACGTGATTTGGTTCGCACACCCTGACCACCGGCACCGATGCCGATGCATGTCCAGTCTCCACGCCGAGCACAACGCCTTCGCCTTCCTTCTTGACTCGGCTGACGGCACTTGCGCCGCACGCAAGCCCGTGTCCGACCTCCCACCAAGTGCCACGATGCCATCGTCTTCCTCCCGACTCAGCCGATGCATCACACATCCCCATGTGCTCTCGCTCGTCGATGCCACGAGCCAGCTACCATAGCTGGTCCTCCGGCACTCCGGTCCGTTGGTCCAAGCCTCACGTCCGCCCTTCAACGCTCTGGGTACATCATCATGGCATGTCCGCCGCACGGCACGCCCATCCTTCACCGCTCCCGTTTCGTCGGCACGACACATCTCTAATTGACCTTCACCTCTCCATCGACCACTGTCTCCGAGCTCCACACATGCACATCAACACAGCCATGAGACACATGTTGCACACGCACACCAACCCGGAAAAAGCCTCAAACCTTCCTCATAAATGTCAACCATTCATCATATATGTTCTCACTTTAGAGCATCTATTCTTTCTATCGACTATATACCTGAAGTTGCTAACCTGCATTTGTGACTCATATGCATTTGCCTTGCTTTGTGCATTCTCAACTAAGGGGGGGGGGGAATTTGACAAATCATGCCCTAGTTGTGTGCACTATTGAAGGGGGAGCTCATATCAATGGGAGTTTGCTTGACAAGTTGCTCATCAAGGGGGAGTTTGCTTGACAAGTTGCTCAATTGTTTTGGAGCGGTTCATTTTCAATTGGTTCGGAGCATTTTTCAGCTAGTTGTGTTGAGCTTTTGCCTCTTTCTGGAGGGACTAGTTGATTTACTCAGCTTTTGGCTTCCTTGCTCTGTACTTTTCGCTAGCGGTGTTGAGCCCGTTCTGCCTCTTCTTGAGGGCTAGCTTTGCTTTGCTTGGTTGCGTCGAGCCGTTGCCCATGTCTTTGGGAACCAAGTTGTTTTACTCACTCCATTCGACTTCTCTTGGCTTTGGTTTCCTTGTGGTCGATTGGTTGAGTTCGCTTCCTTCTTCTTCCTTTCTTTCTACTCTATATGATTTATGTTGGTAGTTGACAATGCACTCATCAAGGCGGATATTGCGGATACATGGGTGTATGCCGGATGTTGAGATGATGAGTGATTGTCAACTGGTATGATCCGCATGTTCTTTGGCTTGTGTTGTGCAGGTGTCGAGCACAAAGACGGTGATCGAAGGCAAGGTGAAGGTCAAGTAGAGACGTGCCGTTTCGATGGAGCCGGAGCGGTGAAGGGCGGACGTGAGGCTTGGATTGACGGACTGGTGGCTTGAGGATCAGTTGTGGTGGCTGACAGCATGGGACAACGACAAGTGAAGACTTGCGGGTGGACGGGGTGCACGGGCGGTGCATCCCTCTACGGCGTCGGTTTGGTGGTTGAGCCACAAAAAAACACCGAGTGGACGGTTTCTAGGTTTGGGCCTCAAAACCTGGGTACGGGCGGTTTCCGAGTTTGGTCCACAAAACTCGGGCTGAGGACGGTTTCCATGTTTGGGCCTCAAAACCTGGGCGCTAGTGGGTTTCTGAGTTTCGGCCACAAAACTCAGGCTACGGACGACAGGTTTCCCGGTTTCAGACTCAAAACCGGGGAATGGCCCAGGTTTCCCGGTTTCAGCCTCAAAACCGGGGGGAGGTCCATGAAAGGACGAGCGGCGCTTGGCGGCACGTGGCGGCATCTGGTGAGGTCGCGTCGAGGCGAAGCTACCTGATGTGTGGGTGTGGTCGTCGGATCGACTACACTTCGAGTTGGTCAGGAATACCCTTAGGGTTATCCTACTCGCTCATTAGCAGTAGGGGTAGAAGGGAAATAATTGTCTTAGGCTATATGAGGAGAGGCAACCCCTCCCTCCAAACTATCTCGGCCATTGCTATTTTCATTCTATGGTTTCCTGCTTCCCATTCCCTGTTGTAGCTATTGAGATTCGCAGAGATGGTGAACCATACCTCTGTGTATTTAGATTTTGTGGAAATGGTACCGAATTCCCATTGTCTCCTCGTGGCGACGAATTTCAGCTGACAATCATGATTGTGATTCGCATTTTGAACTTGTTCTTCGCGTTCTTCGTTTCTCCACGATTTTCCCGTCACTCGATCTTCCTCCTCGCTGTGTGACACCCTAGTGTCAAGCACTACATTAGGAACTACATTTAGCTACTAAAATTCATAAGCAATGCATTGCATCATTTCATGTGCATGAAAGTGTTTTTTGCCTTTTGTTTGTTTATTTGGATTTGGATCTCTATAAGACTTGGTTGTCAAAATGGATTTCTGTCTTGGCAAATAATTTTATAAAATAGGTAATTTGGAGTACAAAACTTTTTTATTGACACCTTGACCTAGTTCAATATAGTTTAATAATTTCAAAATGTGAGAACAAAATGATTTATAGCTCAAAAATTGGCTTTATTTAGGTGGAGTTTGTGAAAATGTTTTTCAGAAAAAGTGTCTTATATGAAAGTTGTAGAGAAAATTATTTTGAGCAACTTTTATTTTTGGGTCAAAGTCTGGTTTTTAGTTTTAAAACTATTTTTGAATGGTCAAAGTTCAAACAAGATTTAGAAAAAGAAAAAGGAAAATGTTTTTTTTTCCCGACGCTTCCCAATCGGCCCATTTGGCCCGCCTCGTGTCCGCGCCGGCCCGCTCACGTGCGCCGCTCCGCTCCCGCCCACGCCGCGCCGTGCGCGACCGGCCGCCGCGCCGTACGCCAGCCAAGAGCACCGCGTGGCCGCCATCTTCTGCCGAGGATCTGCCCGAGCCACTCGCCCGCGATCCTCTTTCACCAGATCACGCAAGCGATCGCCCTCACCGACTCCTCGCTCGCCTCGCTCGCTGCGCCCACGCCATCGCCTGCGCTGCCTCGCTCACCGTGACGCCGTGGCCCCCGTCACGACCGCCGGCCAGCCAAACCCGCGAGCAAAACCCCGAGCACCTCTCTCCGCTCCCTCACTCACCCGCACACACCCCCCTCTCACGCCCGTTAATTTGGCCGGCGACCGCCGAAAACGGCGTAGCCGAGCACCACCGCCACCATCACCCGCCATGGCTCGCCGCCGGCGAGCTACGGCCATGCACTGGCCAAACCAACACCACCACCCGAACCGCCTAGCCAAGGGGAGCACGCCTAGCCCAACCCCACTGCCGGCGACCTCGCCGTCGGCGAGAAAACCCCGGTCAACCGTCGCCCCTGCTCCGCCCTCACTGACTGCTGGGCGCCGTTGACTAGCTGGTCCCACGCGTCAGCCACCCACGGTCCATGGACCGGGTCTATGCAGGATGGGCCGGGAGTTTAAATGTTTTTCCTTTTTGTTTTAATTTCCAGAAAGCTTGTTTATTTTGTGTAGCACGTTTTATTAATCCAAATGAGGTGTTTTCAGTTTTGATAACTTGCTCATGAGTAGATTTGTCATGGAAAAATATGAAAGTATTTTTGGTGGAAGTTTATTATATTGTTTTTATTTAATCCAGATTATGTGCTTTTATTGAGATAAATGGGTTCATATGTTTTTTGGTTGAATTAATTCATGACAAAATTTATGTAGGTTTCTTGTCCAGTTGTATATCTGTGAAAAATTTATGAGGCATTGTTTTTATAGAAAAATTATCTGTTTAGGTTTAAATTCCTTTTTAGCTGTTTTCTCAAAATAATTGTTAAAATGATTTATGTGTGAAAATAAAATATGGGAAAAATTTATTCAGTCTCTGTATGCTATGTTTAAACTGAAAAAAATGCTAAGTATGAGTTGTTGCATAGAAAAATAAGGAGTTGCTATACAAATGTGCTTTTCTGTGTTTTCTTAGAAAATTCTTATAGAAAAGAAAATAATGTTTCTATTCATGGAACTTCCTTGATAAATATGAAATGTGGAATAGAACCTAGAAAAAATATGAAAATGAGAATGACACCCTTTTCCAGTAAGGTTATAGTTCAAAGAGTTTGTTTTGGAATAAACTTGTTTATTTTGTGCAGACTCATGTGTGCATGCTCTAGCAGTAAATTTTCTGCAGTAGGGTAGTTATAAGTAGATAAAGCTAGGAAAAATATGAAATCTACTGTTTGATACATTTCATAAGAAAAGCTAGTTCAAAGTACCTTTTGAGCAGTTGAGTTCATCTTTTTGGATCTGCTGTTCTGTAATTTATCTCTTGTTGAAATTTATGCAGTGAAGTGCCGTTAGTGTTAGTTACCTACTGGAATTTTTGTGGATTTTCTGAGTTCAGAAAAATGCACTTGCAGTTCAAACCTGGATTTCTTTGAATTAATAAATAGGAAATAGTTGTAATAATAGTTTTGTTTAATGTGGTAAATAAGTGTTTTTCCTCAATGTCAAAAGTGGTTCAACAAGTTGGTTTTGTTGGTTTGCAAGAAATGTTTACTCTTCATACCATCATTGTGCACCGCACATTAGTTAATTTTACCGCATTGCAATAGGATCGACAACCCCGGAAGCCGACCAGGAGCCGGAGGCAAATGACGAGCAGGAGATTCCGGAGCTGCCCAGAACCGAGGAGGCCGACCCCGCGCCGGAGACTAACCTGCCCGAGTGCCCCTCTCACAAGGCCTCGGTCTTTTCTCAAGGCAAGCCCGGGAGCATTCTAAGTCTCCCAGTATTTACAATTAAATTAATTGAGTATTTTATATTGTGCTGCATTACCATTCCTTGAATTATTGATATAATTGCTTTGTTATCCCGTTACTTATTTATAATGTAAAATTGCTTAGCCTGCTTAATAAAAGTAGTACTTAAGGATGTTTCCGTAATACCCCTGATGGGTATTTACCGGATCACGGTTGGCTATATGTGCTATCGTGGAAAAGAACCCGAGTAGTAATGAAATACGGTCAATTGGAAGGCAAGGCACAAGTTTGGAAACTTGGGGCAGTCCGTTCGTTGGATCGTGTAGGTTTGTATCGATGTTGGCCCTCGTTTATTTTTGAACGCGCCCTTTTACTTAAAGATATGTCGGTGCTGTAATCATCGACCCCAAAGCCGGTTAGACGCTGTTCGGGCCGGAATCAACCCGAGTCGCGCCCTCTAGTATGGAAATGCGATCTGCCTCGGGATGGCCATCGCCAGGATCCAATTGGGCGGTCCGTGCTTGAACCGCGACGATTACCACCACGAACAAGCTTCGAGCGGTTACCCAATGCATGGACCCGACGGGGAAAGTGTGGGTTGGTATTAAAGGTCTTTCACCAGCTGGTTTGGAATTCGATTCAAGTCGCCGTCTCCCCCGGTTAGTGGGAAACTATGTCGAGCTTCACCACAATACAACTCCATGTGATGTTTAAGGTTCAACTAAAATGTGATTTAAGCCATCTGGATATGGTTATATTATTGATTGATTAGACTCAAGTGTATGTATTACTTCAGGTGCAAATCTAGACTAAAAGTTAGGTCTACTCACTAATATCATTGAATATTCCTTCTCTTAAGTTGAGCTTTTCGCAACTAAAGATCCCCGCTCCACCAAAAAGCCTTGCATACCCTTGGTGTCTTTTATTTTCAGTTGGACGGGTAAGTCTAGCTGAGTACATTCCCGTACTCAGGGTTTATCCCGTTTGTTGCAGATGGCCAGGTGTACTACGACTATTGTAAGCACTGCCTCTACCCCGTGGAGGGTGATGAGGAGTAGGCCAGGGCAGGGTCATCCAGAAGCTTCTCCTTTTCTTTTGCTGGACTGAGACTTCTAGTGGCATATTACTTGAAAAAGGAGGAGTGAGTTATCAAACAATGTTTATTTGGACCACATGTGTGGTGGTCTTGTTTCAAAACTCATTTCAGCTTCCGCACATTAAAACTCAGTATTGTAATAACTCTTTTATGACTTCGCACTCTGATGTTTAAATTCGGTTTCATTTATCAATGATGTATCCTAACGAATGTAATTCTTGAACAATGCGATCCTGTATGTTGTTTGATGTTGAAACCCTTCGAGGTTTCCGGACTACCGGGGTTATATGGATTCAAGTATGAGTCGATGTCAGACAAATTTGGCTAAGACGGTACTTGAGTTCTTATAATCAGGACGGTTCCACCACACGCTGCGTGTTTTTCAAATCCACTTGAATCAACTTGTTATTTGATGTGAGGAGAACATTTCTACCAAAGGAATTTATGTCTACCCTCACGAACAAGTAGATCGGGTCGATTCAAGTTTCGTGGCAACTTTTTCGTTCCTACACCTTCCCTTTCGATTTCCCGGAGTTTGAGTTGATTTGAGCGGATGATTTCTTGGGGATAGTCTCCCAACTACCTCATGATCACCTTCTCCAATTTTGGGATCAAGGGAATTTGATTTGGATCAGATTTCGGAAGATTTGGTGAGAAGGCGACCGAAATCGCCCTCATTGTGTGTTCTCGGATAGTTCGCCGGTTGAACCGCGGACAGTCCGGGCATCGGGCTCCGGTCAGGTCAGTGGCTGTGTGGCTCGGTCGATTTGCTTTTGATTGAACGGCGGACAGTCCGCCGACCAGGGAACTTCAGCAGCAGTGCTGTTTTGGGGATTTTTGTCGGCGGATAGTCCGCCCTTCCCCCGCGGACAGTCCAGCAGTACCGCGGACTGTCTAGGACCATACCCGCGGATAGTCCGGGAACTCGCTGTGTGTTGGTTTTTAGTGCGTGTGCTCTCCCGACTTTTCTGCTTGGTTTCCGGACTTTTCGTTTGGCCCTAGAGTTCATCAAGGAACCTCTCTAGGTATCCTTGCTACTTGTTAGCAATGGTATTTGGAGATTTCCCAACGTAGTCGTCCATCTACGTTCGGAAGTCAGTTTTTGGGGTTGAACTTGAGTTGAAGTTTTCCAGTTTTGGTTTGCTCTCGTTTGGTGGTGCCTCGCTGTGATCCTAGGGATCATCCACCCTCTTTCCGAGGGTCGTGGGCATCACGTTTGGGTCCAAAGCTTTGAGGGTTGATTTGTTGGGACAAAGGCCGAAGTTTCGAAAGAAATTTTAGGCTCTCATTCACCCCCCTATGGTCTCCTTGCTTTAGCATTCTCGGTCCTTCATAAGTTGTTAAAGTCCATGTGTCACATTCTTTATCTCCATTGTGAGTTTTATCTCATGGCTTTCCCAAATTGACTTTGAAAGTTTTCCTGTAGGGGTTAGTCTAAATATCCAATATCTACTATATCATACTATCGACTCAAAAATCAACATATACACCACGTCTAATTTGACTTAAGAGGGCATTTTACCCTAAGCACGCTTAAATTAAATGGCCTTTGAAAGCAAGATCGCCACTCCTAAACTAGGCACCATGCTTCATTTAAGAGATGTATGAAAGTACTTCAAACCTAAACATATTCTAAAGCAGATGAAGATAGCATTAAAGCATTAAAGGGATTTACTCAGATGGTGATGAAAGATCATGATTAGTGTATAGCACATGAGCATGTTTTAAAGGTAGGGACAACCAACATAGCAATATGGCAAGAGATGATCTTACAAAGTCAATGTTGCATGATGATTGGTTGGACATACCTTATGTTTGTCATTCCTTTGATTTTTTTGCTCCAGACCTAGAAAGGTTAGTGACAAGAATACCCGAAGGAATATGCGGATACATGGGTGTATGCCGAGTCTCTGAGTGATGAGTGATTGTCAACTGGTTTGATCGCAGGTTCTTTGGCTTGTGTTGTGCAGGTGTCGAGCACGGAGACAGTGATCGAAGGCAAGGTGAAGGTCAAGTAGAGACGTGCTGTGCCGATGGACCGAGAGCGGTGAAGGGCGGACGTGAAGCTTGGACTGAGGGACCGGTGGCCTGAGGATCAGCTGTGGTGGCCAGCAGCCTGGGACAACGACGAGTGAAGACTTGCGGGGCATGGTGTTGCTCGGGTCGAGGACCTAGGGACACGTGTCGGTGGACGGGGTGCACGGGCGGTGCATCCCTTCTTCAGCGTCGGTTTGGTGGTAGAGCCAGAGAAAAACCATCTGGTGAACAGTTTCCAGGTTTGGGCCTCAAAACCTGGGCGCGGACGGTTTCCAGGTTTGGGCCTCAAAACCTGGGTGTTGCGGGTTTGCTGAGTTTGGGCCACAAAACTCAGGCGCTGGTGGGCTGGTTTCCCGGTTTGGGCCTCAAAACCGGGGGTTGGCTGTGAAGGCTGGTTTCCCAGTTTAGGCCTCAAAACCAGGGGCGGAGTCCGTGAAAAGGACGCAGAGCGGTGGCGGCACGTGGCGGCAATCGGTGAGGTTGCGTCGAGGCAACGCTACCAGTTGTGCGGTCGTGGCCATCGGATCCACCTACCATCGAGTTGGTCCAGAATAACCTTATGGTTTAGCTGGTTCGCTCTATAAGTAGTTAGGGGTAGAGTGGGAATTAGGAATAGTTAGAATTAGGATAAGTAGGGGGAGACACCCACCTCCCCATCCATCTCAGTCATTTGCTTTTTTGCCTCTAGGGTTTCCTGCTCTCCCATTCCGTGCTGTAGCGAACCTGAGATCCACAGAAAAGAGAACAATACCTCTGTGCCCGTGAGATTTTGAGGAAGTGAGACCGTAATCTCACTATTGTAGCGTGTGGTAGCCACACGGTTGCAAATTCGTGGTTGTGATTCGGGTTTTGTTCGTGTTCTTCGTGGGTTGCTTTTCTCCACGTTTTTCTCGTCGTTAGATCTCTTTGTTCGGTACGTCTTTTGCAAATCCGTTTGAACCAAGATGTTCTACATCGTGAGGCACTTCTTTCCACCGAAGGAATTCACCTCTAACCTCACGAGCTAGTAGATCGATCGATTTTCGTTTCGGGTCAAGTTTTTCTTCTTTCCCCCGAATTTCTTCGATTCATCGATTTGGAGATAGGTTCGAGCCATGATCTCTTAGAGATAGCTCACTATCCTGCTTGTGACTCTTCTCACCAAGTTTGATCCCTAGAGGATTGGTTTTGGGTGAGATCGAGTCGAATCGGTGGACGAACGAAGCAGTTTCGAGCTGACCGGATGCATGCATCGGTGGACGAACGAATCGGTGGACGCATGCCATGAATGTCTCGTGTGATTCTTCACTGTGCTGACCGGACGCTCTTTCCTCTCTGTGACCGGACTCAGCGTTTCTACTATTCATCGCTTTTGTCTCTCACTGACCGGACGCTGGACAACTGACCGGACGCACCTCTATCAAGAGTCCGGTCAGAAACAGTAAGCTCCCAAACCGAGTTTTACCGGACCGGACGCGTCCGGTGGGTCTTGACCGGACGCTGACAGAGTCCGGTCAGTGCTGCCTCTGCACGTTTTCGTCCGTAGTTTGACCGTTCGACTTCGGATTTGGTTTTGGGTTTTTGCGTTGGATTCCCGACTTCATGCTCTACAGAAATTGGGCTTCCCGCTTTGCAAAATAGCCTGAATCCCCCTCGCGTTGCTCGGGGGAGGTTGAGGTTACCCAAAGCCTATCCTGTCACTAGTTGACTTGAGTGAATTTGGGTGAGGAAGTTTTTGTGGTGTCCCTCTATGTTCCTAGGGAACATCCACCCATTCTCTTGGGTCGTGGACATCACGTGCATCGGTTTTGCTTTTGGGGTTGATTCTCGGGACAGTGGCAACAAGTTTCCGAAATGAAATTTTGAAGCTCCCATTCACCCCCCCTCTGGTCGCTTTCTGGTAGCACCTTCGGTCCTTCAATTGGTATCGGAGCAGGTTAAGGATCTTCCACCTTAGCCGGTTCCAGATCCACAGAAGGCGACATTGATCGCGGCGTGGGCAAACCGCCGTTCTTTGATGGGACGAACTATGCGTATTGGAAGATACGCATGTCGGCCTATCTCCAAAGCATGAGCTCTTCTGTTTGGGAGATTTTATACAAGGCCGATTACGTTGTCTTCGCTGCTCGTGTCTCTCAGCTTCAGATCGATGAGCACGAAGCCAATAGCCGAGCTCGTAATGCTCTTTTCTCCTGTTTGAGCATGTCTGAGTTTGATCGCGTTTCTCACCTCCCCACGGCTCGGGAGATTTGGGCGACCCTCATGCGCTTTCATGAGGGAACCACTCAAGTCAAATCCCGTCTCTATGAGTCGCACAAGCGGGAGTATGAGAAGTTTTGACATATGCCTGGTGAGAGCATAGAGAGTTTATTCGCTCGCTTTCAGGTCATTGTCAACAAGATGAGAGCGAACAAGGAGCTGTTGCCTTTTGACGATCATGAGAGGGCTTTGAAGCTTTTGCACACTCTTGATCGGTCGGTGTGGGACTCAAAGGTCCAGGCGATCATCGAATCGTCTAACTATGAGACCCTCACTTGTGACGAGCTCTTTAGCAAGCTCAAGTCTAGCGAGATTGACGCCATGTCGAGGGCTTCTTATGAAAATCCTTCTGGCCCAACTATGGCTTTGGTTTCTGGCTCTTCTGCTAACCCCTCTGGAGGATTTGCACTCTCTTCACTCTTTTCTGTCACAGAGGACCAGCTGGAGTCTTTGGGGGATGACGAGTTGGCGATGCTCGCCAACCGGTTCTCGTGGTTCCACAACAACCGCATGAACCGTTGTCGCGGAGGAGGACGCTCAGGATGCTTTGAGTGCGGCGACCCCGACCACTTCATCGCCAACTGTCTCAAGAAGAAGCACACATCTGGGAAGGGCGATCATGGGCACAAGTACGACTCCGGCAAGCGCAAGGAGAAGTACGTCCCGCGAGGCACAAGCGGAGGAGCGGTTTCGACAAGGAGTACATCAAGAAGAAGTACTTGGAGAAGGCCCAGGCTAAGCAGTGTGCGTTCTTCGCCACGCTCAGGGACGTCGACGGCTCGGATGACGACTCCGCTTGCTCAATCGATGACGAGTCCGAGATGAAGAAGAGGATCGAGGACAAGCTGAACGGTCTCTGCTTCTTCGCCGACGACGAGGGTTTCTGCACCATGGCCCTTGGCGATGAGGTCGACGGCAAGCTGGAGCACACTCCTCGGGACGACGACGACGACACCTCTCAGGTATCTCTGACCCATGAGGAGCTTTCTGCTGAGGTCGAGAAGCTTACTGCCGCCTTGCTTAGTCAGGACAAGTTGCTTAGGCATGCTTCTAGAGAGCGCAAGGAGTTTAGGCAGAAGTGGGAGGACACGGTGAGAGAGCTTGAGTTTGCTAAGTCAACCGTGGTCGTTTCTAAGGAGGTGGAGTGTGAGATGTGCACCACGCACATGACTGACCTTCTCACTTTGAGAGGTAAGTATGCTGCGTTGGTAGGAGAAGTGGATGAGCTCTGAGCTAGACCCATGTTGTTGGGTGCGTGTAAGACTTGTCCTGTCTTGCAATCTGAGTTGGCAGAGAAGAATGCCAAGATTGTGTCTCTTGAATAGGCCAACTCAGGTAGCACATGTGTGGCTAGGTGTGTTCTTTGTGATGGTTTGGAGATGGAGATCGCCAACGTGAAGCATGACAAGATGCAAACCGAGGAGGAAAACACATACCTTCGGACCATATTGTCATGGGTGTCTAGTGGTGAGCCACAGCTCGGGATGATGATCTCCCAATTCAAGCGAGCTGCTGGAGGTCCTGGTGTAGGTTTTGCTTCGGGCGTTGATGTTTCTGCTTTTGGGAAGATTGGAGAGTCGAGTGGTTTGAACCCGAGTGAGAACACTACTAGAGAACAGGCCTTTGGACGATCTTTCAATTGAGCTTTAGCCTCGGCAAAAAATTGCGTCCGGGGCTAAAGACCTTTAGTCCCGGTTGATAACACCAACCGGGGCTAAAGGTGAATCTTTAGTCCCGGTTGGTATTATCAACCCGGACTAAAGGTCCTGAACCTTTAGTCCCGGTTGGTAATACCAACCGGGGCTAAAGGGTGAACCTTTAGCCCCGGTTGGTGTTACCAACCGGGACTAAAGGTCCTTTTAGCCCCGGTTGGTGTTACCAACCGGGGCTAAAGGCCCTTCCCGAGTGGATTCAAAAGGAAAACATCCAGAACTACATCACGTGGGTTGTGTAGCTCAGTTGGTAAGCGTGCCTGAGGCGAGATGTGCTGAGTTCGAATCTCACAAATGCACATTTATTTTTCCTCGTGGGAGCCTTTAGCCCCGGTTGGGAAGGCCCCGGGACTAAAGGTTGGGACCTTTAGTCCCGGATTGCTAGCCCCGGTTGGGAAACCGGGGCTAAAGCCCCTTCCCAACCGGGGCTAAAGGCCGATTCTCTAGTAGTGGAAGCCCAACTCCACCACTACTCCCAAACTTACCAAGCTTCCAACCAAAGAGCCTCTCAAGCCTAACACCAAGGATGGGGTCTTTGTTGAACCTCCGAGAGCTCCACCAAAGAAACAATCATGGGCTCCAAAACCAAACCATCTCAAGAACAAGCTGGACACCATGCCACCCATCCAAGAGGAGCTTATGCCACAGAAGGGCAAAGTGATCCACACCCACTACCGTGAGTACCAACAACCCCCTTTGAGAGCGGTGAGGTACCATTGTGAGCATTGTGGGAGAGATGGACACTTGAGTGAGTTCTGTTTTCAGCGCAAGAGAGAGGCGCGCCGTGCTAGGGAGATGAACAATCCGGACATGTACCATCCTTTCCATGATGTACGTGAGCCGAATGTTCAGAGAAGAGCTCCAAGGAGAGTTGCTAGGCCTAGAGGTCCAGAACCTCAAGTTTCCAGACCTAGGCAGCAGAGAGGTCGTGCCCGGCGGGAGCCTGTAGTTGTAGGCTATGGACCCCGTGGCAGTGGCTTTGTAGTTGAGCGCTTTCCTCCACCGCGTTTTGAGTATCGCGGTGAGCGCTCCTTCCCCAGCGGACCACGTTTTCCTCAGCGTGGTGATCGCTTTCCCCGTAGGCATACTAGGAATGGTTTTTCTACTAACCGTTCTTTTGAGCAGCCGGCCCAACACTGGTATTCTTCCTACTTCACTAACCCCAGTGTTGGACCGTATGCTCACCCTATGTCTTTTTATTGATGTAGGTAAAACGATTGGAGAACGTTTGGTTGGTGGATTCCGGTTGCTCGAGGCACATGACCGGAAACGCCAAGTGGTTCTCCAGTCTTAGTCCTGTAGCCGGAAAGGAGTTTATCACCTTCGGTGACAATAGCAAAGGTAAAGTGTTGTCTCATGGGTCGGTGCGAGTTAATGAGCACTTTGTGTTGCGCGATGTTGCTCTTGTTTCTAACTTGCATTTTATCCTTCTTTCTATTTCGCAACTCTTTGATGACGACTATGAGATTCGTTTTAAGCCGAATCTCAGTCGTATTTTGGACCCTCAGGGCAATCTTGTTTGTGTGATTTCGCCCTTTGGGAAAGTCTTTCGTTCGGATTTCTCGGAGTCTTTTGGCATTTCTCGTTGTCTGGTGGCTGGACCTGCCTCCTCTGATCTTTGGAAGTGGCATAGGAGACTAGGACATTTGAGCTTTGACTTGCTTGCAAGACTTAGCTCACTTGGCCTAATCCGAGGATTGCCCAAGTTATCGATGGAGAAGGATATTGTTTGCCATTCTTATAGACATGGGAAGATGGTT
Source organism: Coix lacryma-jobi var. lacryma-jobi (assembly GCA_009763385.1). Lineage (NCBI taxonomy): Eukaryota > Viridiplantae > Streptophyta > Magnoliopsida > Poales > Poaceae > Coix > Coix lacryma-jobi. Next base: position 81,559,230 of record CM019826.1, on the reverse strand, counting down.
GCTGCTCCCCACCATCCAGTGACTCAGGTCATGACACAGCGCCCTGGAGAGCTTTTACACATGGACCTTGTTGGTCCGGCTTGGGTGAGCTCGGTTGGAGGGAAGTGGTATGTGCTTGTTGTTGTTGACGACTTTTCGAGGTATTCGTGGGTCTTCTTTTTGTTTGAGAAGACCGAGACTTTCTCTTTTGCTCGCAATCTGATTTTGCATCTTCAGAATGAGTTCCCTTTGAACTCGATGCGAGCTATTAGAAGTGATAATGGTTCCGAATTCAAGAATTCAGATTTTGAGAAGTTTTGTAACTCTTTGGGTTTAGAGCATCAGTTTTCTTCCCCCTGCACACCGCCACAGAATGGTGTAGTAGAGAGGAAGAATCGGACCCTTGTAGAGATGGCCAGGACGATGCTCGATGAGCATAGGACTCCTAGGCGATATTGGGCTGAAGCTATGAGCACTGCATGCTACATTTCAAATCACATTTTTCTCCGAGCTTTCTTGAAAAAGACTTCTTATGAGTTGCGTTTTGGAAAACTGCCCAAGGTGAGTTATTTTCGAGTTTTTGGTTGCCATTGTTTTATACTCAAAAAGGGCAACTTGGACAAGTTTGAGTCTCGTTCTTCTGACGGTGTGTTTTTGGGTTATGGCACTCATACTCGCGCTTATCGTGTACTTAACCTTGACACTAACCGAGTCATGGAGACATCCGATGTCACCTTCGATGAGACCATGGTTTGTCCTTCTTCTCGTTTTGAGCGTGCAGGAGATCATGAGGTTGGTGAGCCTCTTTTTGATGATGAGGACGAGGGTGCTGAAGGTATGGATGATCCAGCACCCCCTCCACCTCCTGTGCCGCAAGGAGCGGCTTCTACGATGACTCACGGCCCCGACACGTCTTCTTCCTGGGGGCCGTGGGATCCGCCACCCCGAGCTGTACCTTTTGTACCCGGGGAGGCACCAGCTGCTGTTGAGGGGGAGGCCACATCGGCAAGGGAGGCGCCACGACACATTCAGCGCCAGCACCCGCCTCAGAAGATGATCGGCAGCATCGACGAACGCGTCACCCGGTCTAGGCAAATATCTCACTTTGCTCATTCTGCATTTGTGGCTGATTTTGAACCCCGGGATGTTGGACACGCTTTGACGGATCCAGATTGGGTCAATGCCATGCATGAGGAGCTTGAGAACTTTGAGAGAAATCGGGTTTGGGTTCTAGTGTCCCCACCTTCTGAGTGTCATCCAATTGGGACAAAATGGGTTTTCAAAAACAAACAGGGAGAAGATGGCCATGTTGTGAGAAACAAGGCCAGACTCGTAGCCCAGAGTTATAGTCAGAAGGAGGGGATAGACTATGAGGAGACGTTTGGTCCTGTAGCTCGTTTGGAGGCAATTAGGATACTCTTGGCTTTTGCTACATCCAAAGGTTTCAAACTTTTTCAAATGGATGTCAAGAGTGCCTTCTTAAACGACTACATAGAAGAGGAGGTGTATGTTAGACAACCCCCCGGTTTTGAAAATGCCAAGTTTCCAAACCATGTCTTTAAACTCCACAAAGCATTGTATGATTTGAAACAAGCCCCTAGAGCCTGGTATGATAGGCTGAAAACATTTTTGCTTGCTAAGGGTTTTAAAATGGGATGTGTAGACAAAACGCTCTTTCTCCTCAAGCAAGGCACTGATACTCTCTTGGTCCAAATTTACGTGGATGATATCATTTTCGGTGGTTCTTCTCACGCTTTGGTTGCCAAGTTTGCAGATACTATGAGCAGGGAATTTGAGATGAGCATGATGAGCGAGTTGACGTTTTTCCTTGGGTTGCAAATCAAGCAATCCCGGGAAGGGACGTTCGTGCACCGGGGCAAGTACACCCGGGACATTCTGAAGAAATTCGATATGGGTGAGGCCAAGCCTCTTCCAACACCCATGTCGACCACGACAGCCCTGGATGCGGACAAGGAGGGAGAAGCAGTGGACCAGAAGGAGTACCGGAGTATGATCGGGTCGCTGCTGTACCTGACGGCGACACGCCCGGACATTCAGTTCGCGGTATGTCTTTGCGCACGATTTCAGTCTTCGCCGTGCACCTCTCACCGTCAGGCAGTCAAGCGCATTATGAGGTACTTATGCTTCACTCTTGAGTTTGGGATTTGGTATTCTGCTTCCTCCACCCTTTTCCTTTGTGGTTATTCCAATGCCGATTTTGCTGGTTGTCGCATTGAGCGCAAGTCCACTTCTGCGACTTGCCAGTTTATTGGTTCTTCTCTTGTTTTGTGGTCTTCTCGCAAGCAGTCTAGTGTCACCCAGTCTACCATGGAGGCTGAGTATGTTGCTGCAGCTAGCTGCTGTTCCCAGTTACTCTGGATGATGGCCACTTTGCGTGATTTTGGTCTGAGCTTTTCTCGCGTTCCTTTGCTTTGTGACAGCACGAGTGCTATTAGCGTTGCTAAGAACCCCGTGCTTCACTCGAAGACCAAACACATTGATGTGTGCTTTCATTTTCTGTGAGACCACTATGAGAAGGGTGATATCGACCTTCGCCATGTCGATACTCATCATCAGTTGGCTGATATTTTCACCAAGCCTTTGGACCAATCAACCTTTAATCGGTTGAGAGGTGAGCTTGGTGTGTGTTTCCCCTTTTAGATGGGGGAAACATTTTGGTTCTTGTACGATAGACTGACTCTTTTTCTTTTGTCTTTGTTTTCTTTTGCTTTTTCAGCATAGGCTATTACATTCTGAGCTTCATGTATATACTCTTTAGAGTGTGATTATGCTCTGTTTAGTACGCTCCAATGCTTATGTTGATGCTAGGTAGCTTATGCTCTTTGTGATCACTGATACATGTTGTGAGCTGAGCTATTTTTGAATGGTGAATCTGCTTAACCAACATAAAACTTGAAAATGTTCACCATTGAGATATGCAACTAGCATGTGTAGGATGTGTTGACTTCACTCGTGCTTTTCATATATTCTAGGTTGCTATGTCTCTAGTTCTGAGTCTGTCACTTGCTTGGTATGTACATATTCTTTTTAAAATCTGAACCAAGTTTTAAGTGAATTGAAAAGATCGAGATGGGATTGCTTGTCAATACATCACAGTTTCGAGACTGTCTCTCATTGCACTTTGAGTTAAACTTGAGCTGTGTAGTGTATGACCAAAACTGTTGCTTTAAGCTTCTGATTGCTTATGCATAGGCTTCGCACAGTTGAAAAGTTAGGCAATGACAAGCTTTCAACCTCTCGCAGTCACATGCTGAATTCTGAACTTGTGTAATTTCACCGCTGCAACTCCGACTAAAATTTGAAAACACAAGTCTATGTTTCACTCTATAGCATGATGATTGAACTGTGCTAGGGGTAGTTCACCTTGTACACATGTTTAGCACTTGACTGATTTACTGTCTATACATGTTTTGTGCTATTTTGATGGTGAATACCTTTTTGGCTAAAAACTGCTCATATGTTCATATTTCATATTTGGTGATCAGTTTGAGCCTTTGCTAGCTTGTATGCTTTCCAGTGAGTCGTTGGAGCTATACTGTTTAGAGCATCTTTGCATTTTCCTGATTATATTCCTGAAGCTGCTAACTTGCACTATGACTCATATGCATTTTAGAAGGGGGAGAACTTCTCTTGTTTGGCACTTTTGATGGTGCATTTTCTAAGGGGGAGAAAATTGTTTTCGGTTCCTTTTGCTTGTTGGTGCATTTTCAACTAAGGGGGAGAATTAGGACAAATCATACCTCCCATGTTCAAAGGGGAGAGGAATCGGTTGTGTGCACCATGCAAGGGGGAGCTTGCTCATGATGAGTTTTTGAAATTTCCAATTGGTTCGAAGCGCTTTTGCTAGTTGTGTTGATCCTTTGCCTCTTTCTTGAGGGACTAGCATTCGCCTTTCAGATTTCCAATTGGTGTCGAGCTTTCTTGCTAGTTGTGTTGAGCCTCTGTGCCTCTATCTTGAGGGACTAGCATTTTGCTTCGATTTTTGGTTTTCAATTGGTATCGAACCTTTTTCTTGCTAGCGGTGTTGAGCCTGTTCTACCTCTTCTTGAGGGCTAGCTTTACTTTGCTTGGTTGCGTCGAGCCGTTGCCCATGTCTTTGGGGACCAAGTTGTCTTGCTCTTTCCACTTGACCTTCTTCGGCTTTGCTATGGTTTTGGGTCATTTGGTTGAGTTCTCTCTTTCCTTCTTTCTTCTTTCTTCTTTTCATTATGATTTGTGTTGGTAGTTGACAATGCACTCATCAAGGGGGAGATTGCGGATACATGGGTGTATGCCGAGTCTCTGAGTGATGAGTGATTGTCAACTGGTTTGATAGCAGGTTCTTTGGCTTGTGTTGTGTAGGTGTCGAGCACGGAGACAGTGATCGAAGGCAAGGTGAAGGTCAAGTAGAGACGTGCCGTGCCGACGAACCGGGAGCGGTGAAGGGCGGAGGTGAGGCTTGGACTGAGGGACCGGTGGCCTGAGGATCAGCTGTGGTGGCTGGCAGCCTGGGACAGCGACGAGCGAAGACTTGCGGGGCATGGTGTTGCTCGGGTCGAGTGATGCGAACCCGCTAGGGTTTTTGCCCGATCTTTCGATGAGAAACGGGGATAACTCGATTGGTGGATGGAGATGACGTTCACGGCCCGACTACAGCCCTCAAGACCGCGCCTTAGCAACCGATACACCACGTCCAATAGCCGTCACGATCTTGTGGAGCGCGACAACCAGCCCCTAGGGCTCCCGTCCTGCAAGCAATCGAAGAACTAGCAAGAACGAGGAAACAAGCACTGAATTTGCAAGATGAAATTGAAGGTTTCAAACTGAATCTTAATCTACAATGGGGTTCCGAAGACAAGGAGACGGGCGGCTGATCCTGCACGCGCGCCTACAAGCAAGTAGCTAAGGCTAAACTTGATCTAAACAAAACCCAACCCGACCATGGCGGCTATAGAGGGATATAAGTAGATGGATTGACGACCAAAAGAGTGTTGGGGTCGTCCTCCAACCCTAGGACGCGTCCCTAATGGACCCAACTTGATACATGGGCCATAAGCCCAAAATGAGGTGACGCAGCACCCTGGACAGCAAGACCTGTCGACGGTAATTGGATCATTGCCGCTGCTACCGAACAGATATTGACGTGAGACTTGATTCATATGAAAGTAAACTTGATAAGCTTTCCAACAAGTCCTGAAGCGCCTGAATCCGAATCCGTATGCAACCGTGGTGGCGGTCACAAGTTGGTGCTTTGCTGCAGTCCGAATCCAGCTAGCGCGAGTCCTTCTCCCTTTCGGTCTTCTCCTTGGTTCCTAATCAAAACAAGAGTGCACGCGTTTCCATTGTCTAAACAAGATGGACAAGAGCTTATCATGGAACTCACTTGATGATTAAGTTGACGAGCACGAGCACGAGTAAGAGGACCAGCTATAGGTTGTGTCGGAGAGGATGTATCGCTGGTGTTGATGTCCTCATCATTCTCCCTTTCTTGCATTTGAGTCGTCCTCGACTCAAGCTCATCTTCCTCACCCAAATAAGGCTTCAAATCTGCAATGTTAAATGTGGGACTAACCCCAAAATCTGCAGGAAGATCAAGCTTATATGCATTCTCGTTAATTCGTTGCAGCACTTTAAAAGGACCATCAGCTCTAGGCATCAATTTGGATTTTCTCAGTTCTGGAAATCTATCTTTTCGCAAATGCAACCAGACCAAATCCCCAGGTTCCAGAATCAATTGCTTTCTACCTTTATCTCCAGCACATTTGTACTTAGCATTCATGCGCTCTATGTTTTCTTTAGTGGCTTCATGCAATTTTAACATCAATTCAGCACGTTGCTTAGCATCAAAATTCATTTTTTCAGAACTTGGCAAAGGCATTAAATCAATAGGAGCACGTGGCAAGAAGCCATAGACAATCTCGAAAGGACACATTTTTGTAGTAGAATGCAATGAACGATTATAAGCGAACTCAATATGAGGCAAACATTCTTCCCACATCTTAATATTCTTCTTTAAAACAGCCCTTAACATAGTGGATAAAGTTCTATTTACTACTTCAGTTTGACCATCAGTTTGGGGATGACAAGTGGTGGAAAATAAAAGCTTAGTCCCCAATTTAAACCACAAAGTCTTCCAAAAATGACTAAGAAATTTAGCATCACGATCAGAAACAATTGTGTTGGGCACACCATGTAAGCGAACAATTTCTCGAAAGAACAAATCAGCAATATTTGTAGCATCATCAGTTTTATGACATGGTATGAAATGTGCCATCTTAGAAAATCTATCAACAACCACAAACACACTATCACGTCCCCTCCTAGTCCTTGGTAATCCCAACACAAAATCCATAGATATATCCTCCCAAGGAGCATTAGGAACAGGAAGAGGTAGATACAAACCGTGGGGATTTAACCGTGACTTTGCCTTTTGACATGTTGTGCAACGAGCAACAAACCTCTCCACATCTCTCTTCATCCTTGGCCAAAAGAAATGACCAGCAAGTATGTCCTCGGTCTTCTTTGCTCCAAAATGTCCCATCAAGCCACCTCCATGTGCTTCCTGCAACAACAACAAACGAACAGAGCTAGCTGGAATGCATAGCTTGTTAGCTCTAAACACAAACCCATCACTAACGATGAATTTGTTCCATCCTTTTCCATCTTTACAATGCAGCAACACGTCTCTAAAATCAGCATCGTGAACATATTGGTCCTTAATTGTTTCTAACCCAAAGATCTTATAATCAAGTTGATTCAGCAAAGTATATCTCCGTGACAAAGCATCAGCAATAATATTCTCCTTCCCTTTCTTGTGTTTAATAATATAAGGAAAAGATTCAATAAATTCAACCCATTTTGCATGCCTACGATTCAGTTTTCCTTGACTACGAATATGTTTTAAAGATTCATGATCAGAATGGATAACAAACTCTTTGGGCCACAAATAATGCTGCCATGTCTCTAATGTTCGAACAAGAGCATAGAGTTCTTTATCATAAGTAGAATAATTGAGAACAGGCCCACTCAATTTCTCACTAAAATATGCAATAGGTTTTCCCTCTTGTAACAAAACACCTCCCAGACCAATTCCACTAGCATCACATTCAAGCTCAAAAGTCTTATTAAAATCAGGAAGTTGTAGGAGAGGCGCATGAGTTAACTTATCTTTCAACATGTCGAATGAATTCTCTTGTGTTTTGCCCCACTCAAAAGGCACCCCCTTTTTGGTAAGCTCATTCAATGGTGCAGCAATGGTGCTGAAATCCTTCACAAAACGGCGATAGAATCCAGCAAGTCCTAGGAAACTCCGCACCTGGGTGATAGTCTTTGGGACAGGCCATCCCTGTATAGCTTCCACCTTGGCTTGATCAACCTCAACTCCCTGTGGAGTTACAACATAACCAAGAAAACACACTCGATCGGTGCAAAAGGTGCACTTCTCAAGGTTACCAAATAAACGTGCCTCGCGTAGTGCATTAAAAACAGCACGTAAATGATCAAGATGTTCATCCAATGATTTGCTGTAAATTAATATATCATCAAAATATACGACAACAAATTTCCCAATGAAAGCACGCAAAACCTCGTTCATTAATCTCATGAAAGTACTAGGTGCATTAGTTAACCCAAAAGGCATGACTAACCACTCATATAAACCGAACTTAGTTTTGAAAGCAGTTTTCCATTCATCTCCCAATTTCATACGAATCTGGTGGTACCCACTACGTAAATCAACTTTTGAAAACACAACAGCACCACTCAGTTCATCTAGCATATCATCTAATCGTGGAATAGGGTGTCGATATCGAATGGTGATATTATTAATAGCTCTACAATCAACACACATACGCCATGTTCCATCTTTCTTAGGCACTAAAATTACTGGAACAGCACAAGGGCTAAGGGATTCTCGCACATAACCTTTGTCCAGCAGTTCTTGCACTTGTCGCTGAATTTCCTTTGTTTCTTCCGGGTTTGTCCTGTATGGCGCACGGTTTGGCAAAGACGCACCAGGAATAAGATCAATTTGGTGCTCAATCCCGCGTAATGGTGGCAACCCCGCTGGTACCGCACTTGGAAACACATCGGAATACTCCTGCAAAACGTTAGCAACAGCAGGGGGCAAAGAACATTGCATATCCTCAATTGAAATCAAAGCATCCTTGCATATCAAAGCATAAGCAACAGAAGTGGATGCATTGAACTCATTAATATCTGATTTGGTAGCTATCATACAACGTCCTTTCAGTTTTATCTCATCTTTGTTACCAATTACAGATTTATCATTTTTACTGCTCTCGCTCTTTGCTTTAGTAGCCCTTGCAACATCAGTTTGCATAATAGTTTCAGGGGACATAGGATGCAGCACAATTTTTCGATCATGGTATAGAAAAGAATACTGATTTGATCTACCATGATGCATAGAATCTCTATCAAATTGCCAAGGTCTACCTAGCAGAATGTTACAAGCTTGCATAGGCACAACATCACATTCAACAATATCTTTGTAGGATCCGATGGAAAAATTGATTCTCACAAGTCTAGTTACCTTTGCCTTACCACTGTTGTTCAGCCATTGGATGTAGTAGGGATGCGGGTGTGGTTTGGTGTTGAGGGCAAGTTTCTGCACCATATCGCTGCTTGCCAAGTTGTTGCAGCTACCTCCATCAATGATCATGCGGCAAGAACGCTCTTTGATGACACACTTTGTTTGGAATAAAATATGTCGCTGATTTTGCTCCGCCTTCTCCATTTGTGCACTAAGCACTCGCTGCACGATCAAGCTTTCATAGTGGTCCGCTTCACCTGCATTAATATGTTCTTCTATTTGTTCTTCATTACCTGCATGGTCAGACGCAAGCAGTGCAAGCGTGTCTTCATCAAAATCACTAGCAGATGAGCACTCACCATCATCTTTGACAATCATAACTCGCTTGTTTGGACAGTCACGCATCATGTGTCCATATCCCTTGCACCGGTGACATTGTATGTTGCTTGTTCTGCCCGTCGATGCCACGGATGAAGTACTCGCAGCAGGCTTTTGCATCGTCTTTGCAACTGAATTTGTGGGAGCAGCTCGAGACTTGTCACTAGATGATGGAGTAGACATACGTGTAGATGGAGTTGTAGTCATGCGTTGCTGCCATGAATTAGCCTTCCCTGCAGAAATATGCGTCCTTGCGCTAGCACGTCGTCCCTGCACTTCCCTTTCAGCTTTACAAGCAAGATGAAACAAACGGGTTACACTATTGTATTCTTTGTAAGCGAGGATGTCCTGAATTTCCCGATTTAACCCACCCAAAAATCTAGCCATAGCCGGTTCCTCATCCTCCTCTAGGTTACAACGCAACATACCCGTTTGTAATTCCTGATAATATTCTTCTACACTTTTAGCACCTTGTCTCAATTGCTGCAACTTATTTATCATATCACGGGCATAGTAAGATGGAACAAATCTAGCTCTCATGGCTCGTTTCAGCGCATCCCAAGTTCTAGGTAAGTTATTAGGATTTTTCTTTCCATATTCTATCCACCAAACAGAAGCAAAATCTGTAAACTCACTAGTAGCAGCCCTAACACGTGTAGTCTCAGGAAATTCATGACATGCAAACTTTTGATCAACAGCAATCTCCCAAGTAATGTAGGCATCAGGGTCATATTTACCATCAAAAGGAGGTATCTTAAATTTAATCTTACTGAAAGCATCATCATTATTGTGTACCTCGCGTCGGCGGTTGCCACCCATACCTCTACGGTTGTGACGTAGGCGTCGTCGATCACGAGCGTCTGGATCATCATGCTCAGTATCAGCAGTGTAGTCATCTTCATGACTACCGTGCTCTCGATCTCCCTCCTTTTCTTCTTTATGCTTCTCTTTATCTTCGGTGTGGAAGTCATCAAATCGCCTTAGAAGAGCAGCAAGGCTTTTATCCACACTAGCAACGGATTCCTCCAAACTTGTAAGCTTGTTGTTTGTGGCCATCTGCGTAGCCTCCAACTGCCCCAGCTTTTCATTTGTCACCTGCAAGTCAGTATCAAGTCCCTCTGTGTGCAGCTTCACCTTCCTTTCAAAATGCTGTATGATGCCCTTAGTGCGAGGTGTATGTAGTGTTTCGTTATCATCATCTCCCCCTGTCATGGTTCAAAAACAAAGACAACAAGAAAGGCAAGTGAAGAAATAAAAGCCCTACAACTACTAGGATGTAGCTACAGCAAGTCTCTCACACTCAACTTGTTACACAAGTTCTTACCAATTCTTACCTTGCTTGACAGGAGGGGTCGTCTACCAACAAGTCTTCAGCAATGGATGAAGTGTATCGGTGCTGCGGCACAAGACCTGTCAAGCTGTAGAGTATGTGGAGCTATAGGTGGGCTGAAACAAGGAACGAACTAGCAGCACGTTAGTTATAAAGGCGAGCTGAATAAACGTTCGACGACGGTACTGTGCTGGTCCTAGGCTAGACCGTGCTAGAGACGCGAGCCTGGACACAAAGGAAAACCACAGCACACCCCTGAAAACAAGGTGGAACAAACCTAAAATCAATATGAAAAACAGCCCCTTTTCTTTTGACTCTTTTCTCTTTTTTTTTTCTTTTCTTTTTTCTTTTTTTTTTTTTGGGCAACCTCAAAAACTGATTATATGAACAAAAGAATACAAAGGAGCAATTCGGTACACACACTTTTTCCGAAAGTACAGGGGTATTCCGGTAAGAAGAAGATGGAATAGTGCTCTCTCTCTCTCTCTCTCTAGAGTAAGGCCGAACAAGTATGGAGTTATCTTTCTTTTGGATCACAGAAGGACTCACGTAGATGGAGTTCAGGATATATTAACAAGCGGACTCCAAGTTCTACTCGGTTTCCACTCAGAACCAACCACAAACGGATTCCACCTATTGCCGAGTTCTACTCGGTTTCCTTTTTTTTTATCACGTTGGTGGAACTCAGATTGGAACTCAACTCGATCCGGACCAAGACCACAGTTCAATTCGGACTTCACCACAGATTCGACAGAGAGAAGATATGGTAATACTCGGCTGTGTATAGATGGTGACAAGAACTCGAAACTCTAAAGGACTAGACACTAAGACCAGCAACTCGACACAAACCGAAGTAACGCAAATTCAACAAGCCCTAACTAAACGGTACTAGCCAAGGCACAAAGGTTTAATAGGATTATGGAAAAAAAAACTAATCTACTATATTTTTTTTTGGCTTTTCTGGACTATAGGAAATTAATTAAAAACAGCAATGGATTACCAACTGATGCGAACCCGCTAGGGTTTTTGCCCGATCTTTCGATGAGAAACGGGGATAACTCGATTGGTGGATGGAGATGACGTTCACGGCCCGACTACAGCCCTCAAGACCGCGCCTTAGCAACCGATACACCACGTCCAATAGCCGTCACGATCTTGTGGAGCGCGACAACCAGCCCCTAGGGCTCCCGTCCTGCAAGCAATCGAAGAACTAGCAAGAACGAGGAAACAAGCACTGAATTTGCAAGATGAAATTGAAGGTTTCAAACTGAATCTTAATCTACAATGGGGTTCCGAAGACAAGGAGACGGGCGGCTGATCCTGCACGCGCGCCTACAAGCAAGTAGCTAAGGCTAAACTTGATCTAAACAAAACCCAACCCGACCATGGCGGCTATAGAGGGATATAAGTAGATGGATTGACGACCAAAAGAGTGTTGGGGTCGTCCTCCAACCCTAGGACGCGTCCCTAATGGACCCAACTTGATACATGGGCCATAAGCCCAAAATGAGGTGACGCAGCACCCTGGACAGCAAGACCTGTCGACGGTAATTGGATCATTGCCGCTGCTACCGAACAGATATTGACGTGAGACTTGATTCATATGAAAGTAAACTTGATAAGCTTTCCAACAAGTCCTGAAGCGCCTGAATCCGAATCCGTATGCAACCGTGGTGGCGGTCACAAGTTGGTGCTTTGCTGCAGTCCGAATCCAGCTAGCGCGAGTCCTTCTCCCTTTCGGTCTTCTCCTTGGTTCCTAATCAAAACAAGAGTGCACGCGTTTCCATTGTCTAAACAAGATGGACAAGAGCTTATCATGGAACTCACTTGATGATTAAGTTGACGAGCACGAGCACGAGTAAGAGGACCAGCTATAGGTTGTGTCGGAGAGGATGTATCGCTGGTGTTGATGTCCTCATCATCGAGGACCTGGGGACACGTGTCAGTGGACGGGGTGCACGGGCGGTGCATCCCTTCTTCAGCGTCGGTTTGGTGGTAGAGCCAGAGAAAAACCATCGGGTGGACGGTTTCCAGGTTTGGGCCTCAAAACCTGGGCGCGGACGGTTTCCAGGTTTGGGCCTCAAAACCTGGGTGTTGCGGGTTTGCTGAGTTTGGGCCACAAAACTCACGCGCTGGTGGGCTGGTTTCCCGATTTGGGCCTCAAAACTAGGGGTTGGCTGTGAAGGCTGGTTTCCCGGTTTGGGCCTCAAAACCGGGGGCGGAGTCCGTGAAAAGGACGCAGAGCGGTGGCGCCACGTGGTGGCAATCGGTGAGGTTGCATCGAGGCAACGCTACCTGTTGTGCGGGCGTGGCCGTCGGATCCACCTACCATCGAGTTGTCCAGAATAACCTTAGGGTTTAGCTGGTTCGCTCTGTAAGTAGTTAGGGGTAGAGTGGGAATTAGGAATAGTTAGAATTAGGATAAGTAGGGGGAGACACCCACCTCCCCATCCATCTCAGTCATTTGCTCTTTTGCCTCTAGGGTTTCCTGCTCTCCCATTCCCTGCTGTAGTGAACCTGAGATCCATAGAGAAGAGAACAATACCTCTGTGCCCGTGAGATTTTGAGGAAGTGAGACAGTAATCTCACTATTGTAGCGTGTGGTAGCCACACGGTTGCAAATTCATGGTTGTGATTCGCGTTTTGTTCGTGTTCTTCGCGGGTTGCTTTTCTCCACGTTTTTCCCGTCGTTTGATCTCTTTGTTCGGTACGTCTTTTGCAAATCCGTTTGAACCAAGATGTTCTAGATCGTGAGGCACTTCTTTCCACTGAAGTAATTCACCTCTAACCTCACGAGCTAGTAGATCGATCGATTTTCGTTTCGGGTCAAGGTTTTCTCCTTTCCCCCGAATTTCTTCGATTCATCGATTTGGAGATAGGTTCGAGCCATGATCTCTTAGAGATAGCTCACTATCCTCCTTGTGACTCTTCTCACCATGTTTGATCCCTAGAGGATTGGTTTTGGGTGAGATCGAGTCGAATCGGTGGACGAACGAAGCAGTTTCGAGCTGACCGGACGCATGCATCGTGGTGACCGGACACACGGGTGAGAGTCCGGTCAATGAATGTCTCGTGTGATTCTTCACTGTGCTGACCGGACGCTCTTTCCTCTCTGTGACCGGACTCGGCGTTTCTACTATTCATCGCTTTTGTCTCTCACTGACCGGACGCTGGACAACTGACCGGACGCACCTCTATCAAGAGTCCGGTCAGAAACAGTAAGCTCCCAAACCGAGTTTTACCAGACCGGACGCGTCCGGTGGGTCTTGACCGGACGCTGACAGAGTCCGGTCAGTGCTGCCTCTGCACGTTTTCGTCCGTAGTTTGACCGTTCGACTTCGGATTTGGTTTTGGGTTTTTGCGTTGGATTCCCGACTTCGCGCTCTACAGAAATTGGGCTTCCAGCTTTGCAAAATAACCTGAATCCCCCTCGCGTTGCTCGGGGGAGGTTGAGGTTACCCAAAGCCTATCATGTCACTAGTTGACTTGCGTGAATTTGGGTGAGGAAGTTTTTGTGGTGTCCCGCTGTGTTCCTAGGGAACATCCACCCATTCTCTTGGGTCGTGGACATCACGCGCATCGGTTTTGCTTTTGGGGTTGATTCTCGGGACAGTGGCAACAAGTTTTTGAAAGGAAATTTTGAAGCTCCCATTCACCCCCCCTCTGGTCGCTTTCTGGTAGCACCTTCGGTCCTTCAGAATATTTTTACAATTATAACTCTATGCTCATTACACAAGGGCAGTGTACTCATGTTAGGATCTAAAAATTGCTTGTTTTGAGACACTGAGCTTGTCCTTGGGAAACCTTCAAGATGTGATTTGGTGAAGTGGTTTCCCTTCCAACACCAACTTAAGAGCACAAGGGATCTACAATACTTGTGATAAACATATGCATCTACAACCACCCTTTTGAAGTTTTTATAAACAGAAAGTGTGAGGGGGTTGAAGATCTTGAATGTGGTGTGGTTGGAGAGACCAATTGATTGGTGAGATGTTTCATATGATCATGGGTTAAATAAGATGGTTATGGAATAGATTACATGCTCATTGATGTCATCTTTGTCTCCAATCTGAATGTTCAGAATTTCACTTGGATTGGTCTCATCTATGTCCTCTTTAATAGATGGATGAATTTCATTTTAAAAGGGAGTTGAATACTCACCATTCAAAACTAAACCAAGGTTAGATTCCTTTAAGGCTTGTTCCCTGTCCATCCATTCTACACATTCTAGCCATTGTTGTAGCATCTCTTGGTCATCCTCATGGTCTTCATGACTCCTATGGTTTGATTGTCTTAGTAGTTTTTTAGGATTGTCATGAGACTGGGAAGGACGAGTATAAGAGGAATCTTCGAGGTCAAGGATGGGTTCATGGTTTATGTCATTTGTAAGCATATGTGACGGAACGACCCTAATCCCATGGCCCACGTGTCCCTGTCAACCTCTGATAGCCGAACCCATGTTCCATGAGATTAAGACCTGTTCGCCACCGGGCTACATCAGTGCCCAATGTCCGCAGAATCATCTCACAATTCGGTTACAGCATTGCATACTTTTACAAATAACATCGGAATAAAGAGCGGAAGACTTAAATAACAATAGTTTTACAAAACATGGTTCCAAATAGAAATTAAGGTGCAGTTATTACAAACCAAGTTCTGATAATAGAAATAGACATAGGCAACATAGTGGAAAACAACAAAGATACTTATAATCACCCAGCCCGAGGGTGTACAACTATTCTTCGGCCTCATCGGCCTCTTCCTGGACGATGGTCACGCAGCAGGGTGCAAGACACATCGGGGACTCTGTCATACCTGCAGCATGGGTAACAAACCCTGAGTACTGGGGTACTCAACAAGACTTACCCGACTAAAGAAAAAGGGAGAAGACTCAGGAATGAGAGGCTTAGGGTAGTCAAGGTAAGGCTTAAGCAAGATCAAGTATTTTGCAGAAAAGCATTTTTGAAAACCTTATTTTATTTTTGAAAGATTCAGTATTCCTCAATTCTTCATCATTCATGATTCATTTTACATTTCAAAACATTCCTAGTTGAGAACCACTCTCTGTTGACAGTCAGTGGACCAAGTCTCCATAACCGAGGAGTAACGTTAATCCGGATAAATAATACTCAGCTGAGGATCCCTATCCACACTGCATATGTAGCACCCAAGCTTGCATATGCCAACTCGTCTACCACGATTCCTCCAAGATTGGGCCCGGTCCTACGCCACCCGGAAGTACAGTACACCACTCCTTTCCAGGTACGACGACCACGTGGGTACATGCTACTTCCGCCATCTCTCCACTCCCAGTGCGCGGTTGTCGGTCCAATAAAGGATTCCTCGGAGCCAGAGCTTTCCGAAGTATGTGAATAGTTACAAGTCTTGACCAGCAGGCCCCCATACGGATGGTCCCCAATTTTCCAGCCAGAACTATACCTTGGTTATATCTCACCCAAGTGTAATAGTCCTGTCCGTTTTTCAACCATGTCCCGGTCGGTGTCAACTGTTGAGTCCCGGACTACAACATGACGGCACCGTACGCTCGGACAACCTCTCCTCGCTATTGACTAGGTACGGATCAGATACCTAGCCAACAGCCGGGGAGTAAGACCAAAATCCCATAAACATTCCTTAAGTGATCACACTTTTGAAATTGGCATTTTATTGCAAAGTCTAATTCAATAAGCATTGCTAAGCATTTTCCAAATACTTTTGAACAGCAGGTATCAGGTGTATCAGTGGTCAAGGTGGATAGTGCATCAATTAGGATAGCACACAACTCCTATAAACCTAATGCAATAATTTAACTCAAAAGTATTTAAGGAAATCATTTTATAAATTCAAGGAAAGGGTTAAATGCACCGGGGCTTGCCTTGAAGAGCAAAGAGGGCAGGCTCGAAGGCGGCGGAGCAGTTGTCGGAACTCGGGGTAGCCTCAGGGACAGGTTCGTCGGTGGCTCCCTCGATCTTGACTCCTTCTTTGGTGACTATACGAATGCAATGATGCATGCACATGAGTAAGCTATCATGAACAATGCAAAACAGGGCATACAACATGAACCCTAATCACTTTCTCTATTTTTCCTTAATTATTTAAAAAGGTCATTTTCTGAAGTTGCTCCAAAAATTACCAAATTAATCACATAAGTTCATTAAGGCATAAACAGATGGCAAAACAAATTTCATAATTTTTGGGGGTCATTAAGGTGCTCAATTAAATCTAAACATTTAATTAACAAAAGGCACTATTCCTTAATTAAAATAAAAGCTCAAAAATCAACTTGCTCCAAATAACTTCAAAATTTTACCAGAGGTTCAGCATGTTATAACAAGGTCAAACAATTTATCTCAAGATTTTTGGAGTTATAGATCACTCTCCAAAAATTCCAAAACCTTCATTTTTCAATTAAAAGGGGAATTTTACATTTTCAAATTTTTGCACAAAACTCAAGTTTCATATTTTTATAAAATACTACAGAGCATAAAGAGTCTACCACAAAAAATTTCAGAATTTTTGGATCAAAACAGAAAATCATACAAAAAAGAGAAAACAGAACACTATTCACATCTTAAAAATAAAAAGAAAAACGGGCACGACGGCGGGAGCTCGCCGCCGGCGACCATAAACGGGCGGCGCTCGGCACGCCGGCCAAACCAGGGGATCCGGGGCGAAACCAAGAGCACAGGGAGCACCAGAGAGCTCACCGGCGTCGATTGAGCGGCACGGCGAGGGACGGGGATGGACGGAGGGGGATGAACGACGATGACCGGCGGACGGCACACGGCGGCGACAGTCGCGCCGGCGACCCTGGGCAAGGCACAGGACCGCAAGGGTCGGGTTAGGATCGCACGGAGACAAGGAAGCGAATGCGAGGGTCGGAGGGAGATGATCAAAGCCGGAGACGGCGTATTTCACGAACCCGAGTTCGCCGGGTTCTCGCCGGAGACGACAACGGCTAGCTACGCCGGGCAAACGGGAGCGGTAGAGATCAAATTGGCGAGTGGGGAAGCTGCGCAAGAACACGGCGGAGCTTCTGAGCTAGGTGGTTGAGCACGGGAGGCTCTGGAGTGAGGTGGCGACGGCGGCGGAGCTGAGGGAGAGAGGTCGGGCTCCGGCGGCCGTTTTATAGCCGCGGCCAGAGGCCGGTAGAGACCTCGAGGTGGGGTGGATAAGCACGGCGAGCGCGTGCGCACTCGATTGCGCTCTGGCGGAGGTGATGGCGTGCAGCCGGGGCCTGGGCGAGAGCTCGCCGGCGATGGCCACGCGGCGGCGACGCGCTGGGCACTGTAGGGGACGGGAGCGGGGTCAACTGTGCGCGTGCGGGTGCGAAATGATGGTGGCGACAACGGCGGCAGGTTGGTGGCGCGTGGGGAGCAGCCAGACGCGCTGCAGGCGCAGCGCCGGCGCCATGGCCGGGCCCCCCCCCCTTGGCCCTAGCTGGAAGAAGAACAGTGCTAGGGGATAGGGTTTGACTTTGCTGGTTTCTGTATTTTGCAAATTTCTCCCAAAATTTGAACTGTGCGACAAAAACTCAAAATACCAAAGTTGCTCAGAAAAATGAGATCTACAACTTTGTAAATATGAGCATTTTCAAATTCCAAATAGTTTTTGAACTATATTCAAAAACAGCAAAGGGTACACTTTTCAAATTTGATTAAAATCAAAATTACTTTGGATTTCAAACTGAAACTTGAAAATCTTTATATATGAAAGTTGTTCCATTTGACAAAACCTACAACTTTGCTAATATACACTTTTTCTGAAACTCAATAGTCTTTGAATTAATTTTGAAAACTCAAAAAGGGACAAAACTGGAGTTTGGATGAATTTGAAATTACCTCAGATTTTATATAAAACTTTGAAAATTTGTAAATACCAAAGTTGTTTCTCTTGGCCAGATCTACAACTTTGCTTTTTGGACCAACCTCAAATTTTGAATAATTTTGAACTACAAAAAGAGGGGTAAAATCCAGGGTTTGGAAATCAGGGTTTTGCAAAAGGGAAAATCAAATCAAATCTGATTTTTGAACTTTGATCAATGCAGCAAACATCAGGGCACTAAATTTGAACAAGAATTAAATAGAACTAGGCACAGAGGTGAAATTACCATTTTGCCCTTATAGAGAGAATTGGGCTTTTAGGGTTTTTGAAAAGGGAATCAAAGCATAGCAATTAGGCAAATCAAATGCATCACAGGAAATGATTAATGCTTAAGATGATGACATGTCAAGTTAATTACATTTAAACACCAGGGGTGTTACAGCATAATAGGGTAGTAGATAGAATTTTCCATTAGCTCTCCTTTTATGGCATCGCTTGACATGCCATCCTTGACTAATTCATAATGGGAATCAGGACATTCTTTAAGAGAACCACTCTTGCGAGGATTTGAATGATCTTTGCTTGAAGGTCTCTTATGAAACCGGAAGTCTAGACCATTAGCACCAGAAAGATTAGAGTTCTCCAAGGGTGGAATTTCGTCTTCCCTAGGAGGATTTTGGGGCGTTGATGGTTTAGGATGGATAGCTAAATCTTAGGATGTGAGTGGTTGTGATTTGGCTATCAAAAGTTCCTCTTATTGTCTAGGAACTAATTCATTCTCTTTCTCATGTAGTGTATTGTGAATGCTAGGGCAAGTGGTCTTTCCACTAATTATATCAAGTAAGTACCTTGCTTTACTAGCAGGCAGGCAAAGGAAAACTCCTCCAGAGGCTATATCAAGGGATTCCCTATTCTCCCTAATAAGACCCATGTAAAAATGTTGAAGAAGTACAGGGTCTAGAATAGAAAGAATTGGGCCAGTGTGGATAAGGTCAACAAACGATCCCATGATTCACCAAGACATTCTTCTTTTAGTAGTATAAAAGTTAGAACCTCTTTCCGAAGGCCAACCACTTTGGAGATGGGAAAGAATTTAAAGAGAAAATTATTGCATAGCACCTCCCAATCACCATGGACACTTCCTATGTTGAGTTTATACCAAAGTTTAGCTTTTCCCGATAAGGAGAACGGAAAAAGCATCCATTTTAAGGTCTCATCAGTCATACCCTCTATGAAGGAGGCCACAAATTTGACTAAACTTTCATAGGTGTGTGGATGGGTTTTCCTCACCTTCTCCTGAGAAAGAGTGTTTTTGAATAAATTCTATGAATTCTACGTTCATCTCAAAACAAGATGTTGTGATAGGCTCAAATGTTCTGGTGTTTTAAAGTATGTGCCCGTGAGTCTAGAATATTGACAAATAGGAATGTTATTATCCATGCTAGAGATGAAAGGATAGATAAGAAAAAATAGCAGAGATGAGGCAAAGGATAAAAGTAAATGATACAGGGAAAAGGATAAAGATAAGTGTTGGTAGTTCTTAGCTACACCTAGGATAAGGTAACTAAAGAGCTATCTACTAATGCCAAGCAGGTTGTCAATCCCGACACTAGTAGGAGCTAGCTAGCGAGAATGCAATCTACGAGGAGGAGATTCTGCAAGCGCACAGAACTATCGTAGTAGCACTTCGCCTGGGAGTACCAGGTGTCGATTTATTTGATCCCAAGGGAAGGCTAGGGTGGTGTATGAGTTGAGTCAAGGAGGGGATGAGAGTCGAAGAAAAGAGAAAAGGAAAAAAGGGGAGAAGAGAGGCTAGAAAGAATATATGGGTGGATAGGTAAGGATGAAATGGATGGCTAAGGTAAGGTGGATGGATAGGTAGTTAAGGGGTAACTAAAGGATAACTAAGATATTACTAACTACTCCTAGATAACCACAGAGCAAGATAACTACGAAGCAAGATAGTTACGAAGCAAGGCAGGCAAAAGACAATATAGCAACTAAGTTGAGTAAAGTTTTATTCCTATCTTGTCAAGTATCGAGGCGTACTAGCCTTTACCACTTACTTAGGTTGAACGCTAGCACAACGAGCCTTACTGTTAAACTAGGCCAACTACGTGGTGGAATTCAAGGCGCACAGGGCTGTCACCACCAGCTTGCTACCACAGCTATCCGGGGGTCCAGCCGTATCTGAAGGTAAGTCTATAACTAAGCACCACGCTTAACTATATTCTAACTATCTCTACCCTAGCTTTGAATAGAGACACCCATACGGACGTCAGAGCAAACACTTGACTTAATAAGATAAACACTAAACTAACTAAGCAACCTATTGGCAAAGATCAAACACTAAGCTCACTAGAGATTAACTACTATGGCTAAGTGAATTGAACTGTAGGATAGCTAGGCACTCAAGCAATCAATCAAGTATACCACTCAATACTGATAAGTAGAATAAAGTAATACTTCAAATGATGAACTAGAATATAGTAAGTGCTTGAGTAACAAGAGCAAAACCTGAACTGGAGATGAAGGAAGACTCTTCCCAGCTCTAGAACCGATCACTCGCACGCCTCTACTCTTGAGCTAAGCTTTGAGCAGCGCTACCGCGAGGGCGAAGATGCCTTGCTCTACTAGCTACCTACTTGCCTAAGCTCTCTAAGCTTCTAACCTAACTCTCACTTGCTTCTCTTGCTTGAGTGTTGCCTGATGTGGGATGGTACTGGTACGAATGAAGTAGTGTCGCCAGGGGGGTATTTATAGCCCAAATGAGTGAGGGGGGTTCTTATAGTGGGCAGCCAACCGACCTAGGGTTAGGTCAGGTGGCGGGCGCCACCCCCTACTGGCGTCCGCCAGTAGCCGTTGGATGAACCGCCTCTGCTTCAACGACATCCAGGTTGTTGTCCAAGGCGGTTTGGAGGTCGGTTGCATGTCCTAGCAACCGACATTCATCCTTGATCCACGCCACTCCACCCTGAGCCGTCCGATGCCACTGACCTAGTGACCAAGGGCCAAGATTTGGCCTTGGGGAGGTCACACGGATCGGTGACGTGACAGGGAGTGGCACTTGGGCCAACCCAAGTGGCGGGCGCCACTTAGAGGTGGCGGGCGCCACCCCCCTTAGGCCCATTTTGGGCCCTGCTGAGTGGGCTTGGCCTCTGGTGGGTCCATATGTCCAAATTTGGTTCAAATCCTACATTCAATTAAAATTCTATCAACATGTGGAATTTGGTTAGTTTGAAACCTATTTGACTACATTTCATGCCTTTTTGGTGGACTTTAGGGTCAAATGTTGATGGTAAAACAGGTGTTTAAGGACCGTCAACAAGCTCCCCAAAGCTAACCTGTTGCTCGTCCTCGAGCAACAATGCGGTTTAAGCATTGAGCATGAAATGGATAGCAACTTAAGATGTCTACAAGTGCATATTGTATAGTGAGAAATAACTTAGCATGTATCATAAATCATAGCAATGTGGGGCTTATAGTTTTTCACTTCAAACATGCAAGAGTGAAAAAAAGCAGTAGATAGGAAACTTTTATCTTGCTTAGGTTTGACTAGGATTCTGTCTGGAGGTTTTTCAAGGTTTTCAAAAGATAACAACTTGCTTAAGTCCTCCAAGATTCACTCAATCACTCAATGGTGTTTAAATCCTCACTTAGACCAAAATGTAGCCTCTCCTATTTCTAAAGAAGGATATGTGGAGTTATAGGTGGGCTAAGAACCATGAGCAAATTGCCTGATGTTTATTGCTAAGCTAGACACTCAGATCATAAGGAGCAGCAAATCATAAAAATTGATCAAGATGTGCATGTGTGGTTATGTGGAAGTGTATAGAGAGATATTTCATAATCCTTCCTAGTTAATTTCTAGGGTCTAGAGCTAATGATAATTCTCTCTCTCTTTTTTTTGGATACATAGTGAGTAGACAAAAGATGTGTCCTCACATTTTCTTAGGACATAGTCCTCTCTTGAGCTACTTTGCTCACTTTTTTTTTCTTCAGGACATAGTCCTTTCTTGAGCTACTTTGCTCATTTTCTCTCTCTCTCTTTTAGCTCTAGATTTCCCCAGACATCTATAGGAAAGGATTTTTGAAATGAAAAAGGGGAAGAAGGAGAAATGCTTATTCCCAGGGTAGGAATAAGCATAAGGCTAGCAATGGGATGTTTGGCAGGGTATTGCATATCTCCGGTGTAGAGAATAAGCAATTTATTTGGTGGTTGCAAACTTCCAAAGTGGAAAGTAGGCAAATTATGGTGGGTGTGCATGAATCTTGATTCAAAAGATATGATAAGCTTCTCTACTAAGATCTATGAGGTCTAACAAAGCTCAACACAAACAAAGCTCTTTGTGGTTTTGACTAATGACTAACAAATATTTGGCTGGTGGTAGGATGGGATAAAATCTAGGAGGAACTTTTAGCAAGGTTTTCATAATTTTTAAAAGAAATCCTCCAGATTAGGTCCTAATTTCACCTTAGCAAGTTTAAAGAATTACTCCATTTCTTACTAACTTTATTCACTAAGCATGATTTCAGTTAAAGCTTGTGCAACCCACAAAAGCTACAACTTAGATAAGACCAGTTATTCAAACCATAAGAATAGCATTTGCATGACCTATTTCAAATCTTATTCAGGTTTCAACATGTTTAAGCAGATTTTATCAATTTTATTCATAGAGTGGTTATTTAGGCAAGCATGTGACATTCAAAAGATATAGAATTTAAGAACTGAATGTAAATTGTAGGCTTGAGACATAACTTATCGGAGCGGGAGTCTCCCCCAAGCTGGCTTCTTGCTTGGTGAAGGGTCTTCTTCTTTCTCGGTCGGAGCTCTTGTTCTCATTTTATTAAAAGGGAAACTATCTAATGTTGTGAAAAGGGAAACTATCCTATTGTGATATTTTATTATTCTAACTAAGTTAACATATACCTATGCATAAAACTAATGATAACTGTTTTTTTAGTTTCATGCATGACATATGTTATATATTCGAAAAGGGAAAATTGAAGGGAAAAATTAAAAGTAAAACCATACCTTAGGTCCATGGAATTTCATCCTTATCGGGTGGATCTTCTTCCTTGGGCACTTCTTCTCTTAGTACTCCATCTGGTTCTTCTTCTTTTGGCACCTCTCCCTTGTTATGTGAATCACACAACTCAGGAGGTGGTTCTTTCTTTCTATTCCACCTTGTTCTTGGGCGCCACTTCTTGGTACGAACGGGTTTTGCTACCTGCATGTTAGCGGCATATGCGGGACCATGGGAGAAGGAGAATATTTCCTTCCTCCCTCCTAATGTCATTTGTATTTTACCACTTCCCACATATATGCAAGCATTCACAGTATTCAAGAAGGGTCTACCTAAGATTAGAGGCACATCTTTCCTATTTCCCATATCTAGTATTATGAAATCAGCAGGAACATACGAGCCTCTAATATGAACAGGTAAATCATTAACTATTCCTTCTACATAGCAAGTGGATTGATCAGCTAGTACAATATAGGCAGATGTGGATGACATGGGTGGAAAGAACGAGTTTTCATAGAAATCTTTAGATAAAATGTTCACACTCGATCCTAAATCACACATGGCATTTTTAAAGACTTCACCAAAGATTGAGCATCTAATTATGGGACTACCAGGATCACCCTTTTTAACAGTCATGGTTTGATCTTCATAATAGTTAAAATATTTTATTTCAACCATATTTGCAGTTTCCATGTCAGGTTTAGCAGGAATTTTGCCAGATTGAAAAGATGGTATGATAGCAGCAAGTTGAGCTATTTGGGTTTCTAACATCTTATTAAAGCTTAATTGATTTTTCAGAGCAGATGAGAAATCTTCCAATTTAGCATTTATATTCTCAAGGGCTTTATCATTCGACATTAATTTCTTATTCAAGAAATCAGTAGTTCTACCTTGTGAGTAAACTAAATTTTTCAAGAACGAGAAATCATCAGAATTATGAAAATTAGAGCGGGGGAATGAATTGTTACCTTGAGAATTTGCAGGCTGATTCCATCCTTGATTCTGTTGACGGAAACTGTTATTGTTGTTGATGAAGTTCAAATCTTCATGTAGCTCGGGGCAGTGGCTCCCAGAATGTCTGGTTTCTCCACAGACTTCACAAGTCATGTAGGATTCCAGAGATTGGACACTCTCTTGTTGGTTCATCTTCTCACAGCTGTCCAGCTTCTTTGCTAGTAGGTCCATATTGGCCACGATCATGTTGGCTTCCTTAAGGGAATGCATACCTCGCTAACGGGGCTGCAGTCTCTCATCATTCCATCCTTGGTTCGACACCATCTTCTCTATGAGAGCCTTAGCATCTGCAACATTCAAAGAAAAGAATGCACTGCCGGCGGCGGCATCCAAATGGCTTCTAGAGAGAGGGATTAGGCCATGGTAGAAGTTCCGGATCAATAGCCAGTCCTCCATACCATGGTGCGGACAAGCAGCGATGTACTCTTGCAACCTCTCCCAAACCTCGGGAATAGATTCCTCGGCTTGTTGCGTAAAGCTGGAGATTTTGTTGCGCAGAGCATTCATAGGAAAGAATTTGGCGAGAAAAGCATTGGAACACTTGTCCCATGTGTCTACAGCGTTGCGATCGGTATAGAACCATTGCTTCGCTTTTCCTAGCAAAGAGAAAGGAAAGAGACGAAGACGGGTGACTTCTGGGGTTATCCCCTTAATGGTGAAGGTGCCGCAAATCTCCAAGAATTGTTGGAGGTGAGCATTGGCATCCTCATGAGCTTTGCCACAGAACGGGCTAGCTTGGACCATCGTGATTAGAGCCGGTTTCAACTCAAAATTGAGGTTGGCATCGATCACATCTGGTCCTATCGCTATATTAGCGGCAGAAGGAGCAGAAAATTCACGAATGGCTTTGTTGGCCATTGTGAAGATAGAATGAGATAAGAAAGAAAGAAGTTGAAGTGGATGAAGGAAAAAGATAAGAAGAACTAAGGAAAGAAAGAATGGGGTAAGATGGGATTCGCTAAGCGGGAGCTTAAGCGAAGATAAATTCGACACGGACTCAACTGATACACCGATTGCCTTCCCCGGCAACGGCGCCAGAAATGCTTGTTGGTAGTTCTTAGCTACACCTAGGATAAGGTAACTAAAGTAGCTATCTACTAATGCCAAGCGGGGTTGTCAATCCCGACACTAGTAGGAGCTAGCTAGCGAGAATGCAATCTACCAGGAGGAGATTCTGCAAGCACACAGAACTATCGTAGTAGCACTTCACCTGGGAGTACCAGGTGTCGATTTATTTGATCCCAAGGGAAGGCTAGGGTGGTGTATGAGTTGAGTCAAGGAGGGGATGAGAGTCGAAGAAAAGAGAAAAGGAAAAAAGGGGAGAAGAGAGGCTAGAAAGAATATATGGGTGGATAGGTAAGGATGAAATGGATGGCTAAGGTAAGGTGGATGGATAGGTAGTTAAGGGGTAACTAAAGGATAACTAAGATATTACTAACTACTCCCTCCATCCCAAATTACAACACATTCCAAGAATCTTGGAGAGTCAAAGTTTTTCAACTTTGACCAAAATTCTAAAGAGAAATACAAAGATTTTATAACATCAAATATATATATTATGAAAATATAACTAATAAAGAATCTAATTGCACTTAGTTGGTATCATAAAGATTTTTATTTTATTATATAAATTTGGTCAAAGTTAAAAAACTTTGACTCTCCAAGATTCTTGGAATGCCTTATAATTTGGAATGGAGGGAGTACTAACTACTCCTAGATAACCACAGAGCAAGATAACTACGAAGCAAGATAGTTACGAAGCAAGGCAGGCAAAAGACAATAAAGAAACTAAGTTGAGTAAAGTTTTATTCCTATCTTGTCAAGTATCGAGGCGTACTAGCCTTTACCACTTACTTAGGTTGAACGCTAGCACAACGAGCCTTACTGTTAAACTGGGCCAACTACGTGGTGCAATTCAAGGCGCACAGGGCTGTCACCACCTGTTTGCTACCACAGCTATCCGGGGGTCCAGCCGTATCTGAAGGTAAGTCTATAACTAAGCACCACGCTTAACTATATTCTAACTATCTCTACCCTAGCTTTGAATAGAGACACCCTTGCGGACGTCAGAGCAAACACTTGACTTAATAAGATAAACACTAAACTAACTAAGCAACCTATTGGCAAAGATCAAACACTAAGCTCACTAGAGATTAACAACTATGGTTAAGTGAATTGAACTGTAGGATAGCTAGGCACTCAAGCAATCAATCAAGTATACCACTCAATACTGATAAGTAGAATAAAGTAATACTTGAAATGATGAACTAGAATATAGTAAGTGCTTGAGTAACAAGAGCAAAACCTGAACTGGAGATGAAGGAAGACTCTTCCCAGCTCCAGAACCGATCACTCGCACGCCTCTACTCTTGAGCTAAGCTTTGAGCAGCGCTACCGCGAGGGCCAAGATGCCTTGCTCTATTAGCTACCTACTGGCCTAAGCTCTCTAAGCTTCTAACCTAACTCTCACTTGCTTCTCTTGCTTGAGTGTTGCTTGATGTGGGATGGTACTGGTACGAATGAAGTAGTGTCGCCAGGGGGGTATTTATAGCCCAAATGAGTGAGGGGGGTTCTTATAGTGGGCAGCCAACCGACCTAGGGTTAGGTAAGATGGCGGGCGCCACCCCCTACTGGCGGCCACCAGTCCCCTAGCCGTTGGATGAACCGCCTCTCCTTCAACGGCATCCAGGTGGTTGTCCAAGGCAGTTTGGAGGTCGGTTGCATGTCCTAGCAACCGACATTCAGCCTTGATCCACGCCACTCCTCCCTGAGTCGTCCGATGCCACTGACCTAGTGACCAAGGGCCAAGATTTGGCCTTGGGGAGGTCACACGGATCGGTGACGTGGCAGGGAGTGGCACTTGGGCCAACCCAAGTGGCGGGCGCCACTTAGAGGTGGCGGGCGCCACCCCCCTTAGGCCCATTTTGGGCCCTGCTGAGTGGGCTTGGCCTCTGGTGGGTCCATATGTCCAAATTTGGTTCAAATCCTGCATTCAAATAAAATTCTATGGACATGTGGAATTTGGTTAGTTTGAAACCTATTTGACTACATTTCATGCCTTTTTGGTGGACTTTAGGGTCAAATGTTGATGGTAAAACAGGTGTTTAAGGACCGTCAACAATAAGGAAAGATAGAAGTTTTTTTTCTTTTTACATAAAGGAAAATATTAAGCCAGGTTTATAGTTAATTCAGCAAACATTTCCCCAGCAACGGTGCTAGAAAGCTTGTTGACACTTGCTAACGTCGCTACCAAGAGTAAAGATACACCCTATCCCTGGCAACGACGCCCGAAAGCTTGTTGGTATTTATTATTGCACACAGAAAAAGATCCACAAGCACACGAATACCGTTGTAGCTTTCACCCGAAGTTTTTAATATCGTATCCATAGGGAAACGTGTGAGATCAACTACGTTCTAACTTAACCAGAAAAGATAAACGAGTGGTAGTAGAAACTAAAGTAAAAAAAGATTAAGGAAAAACAAGATTAAAGCGTAAGGGGATAGTAATCTAGTATAAGGTCGATAGCAGGTGTATAGAGAGGATAACTTGGGATTCTCTAGTTCTGATCTAGGCAAGATACTATGTTTTATACGATTCAACTTGGGACATTACGACAGAAGGGCTGCATCCAGAGTACATCGCAACTAGGTAACTACGGTCCTGCTCGTCCTATAAATGAGGAAGTGGACTACAAAGGATTCAACAGGTCTATAAGAGTCACACCCGCGAGCTACCACCCAAATATGCCTGGCCTATAGGATACATCTACGAGTAACTCGAGCCTAAGCACCACGCTTACACTATGAATTATAATATAACCTAATGCAATAGATTAAAATACTCAAAAGAGACTAGTGACTAGAAGAATAATATAAACAAGAAACATACATGAATCAGAAGTTGATCACCCGAAGCATCTGAGGAGGAAGCTCGAACGGAGCTTGATCCTGCCAAAGTACAACCGGAGGAAGAAGCACCGATAGGCCGCATCTCCTCCAAACTCCTCCCTCGCTCTCCATCTCTCTTCTAGCTAGAAGACTTGATCTAAACTAATTCTACAAAGAGGTTGTCCATTCGAGGGACTCCTCTCATCTAGAAACCCTAGCTTTTGCTCTGAAGGTGGATAATGAATAGAGATAATGATGGATGCCCAAGGGAGGGGTCTAGGGCTCCTTATATAGCCCGGTGGGATGAACCGCAGCCCTTGGATCAAACCGACTTGAAACAATGGTTGAGATTCATCATAGAGGTCGATTATGTCATGAACCACGAAGTTGGGCTGAACTGGACTCTGGCCTAGGCCGGCCGGCCAAGAGGTGCGGCCGGCCGGGCCCACCTATCATGGTCCAGGTGTTTGCTTTGCCGTGACGTCTTCTGCAACCTCCCTTGTTGCCCTAATGCGACATTCCATCCGTTTGTGTGATTTGTCGTGTTGGAGTAGGATTCAATCTCTTTCCATCTTCTATAAAACTCCCTGGAAAATAGTAATTCACCAAAGTTGTTGGATCTGTCAGTTTAGTCCCTGAATTATGTTGCTTGGTGATCACTCCAGGTTGTTCTAGAGGCTTCCAAGTCGTTTCCAACAAGGACTCTCTCGTCGGGACTCCAAATGTAGCAAACCATATGTCTGTTTCGATCGTCTCGACGAGCTCTTCGCAATGGTGTGCTCTGTTTCATCACTTGAGATACTTTTATATGGTGAAATATTGATAACTGAAAGGATCAACATGCCCAAGAGGGGGGGGGGGTGAATTGGGCTTTTCTAAAACTTCTTGCAATAATTAAAACCTATCAAACTCCAATTAACCCCCTAGTGCCTAGAAGTGTGTTTGACAAGAATCAACCGCACAAAAGATTATCGCTAAACCAATTCTACTCTAGCATGGCAATTCAACTTATGAAAGAACAACAAGTAAATGCGGAATTGAATTGCTCAAAGGTAAATGTGTAGTAAAGAGATTAGAGATGACACGACGATCTTTTTGCCGAGGTATCGAGGTGTCGGCACACCCCCCTAGTCCTCGTTGGAGCACCCACGCAAGGGTATCGCTTCCCCTTGATCCGCGCAAGGATCAAGTGCTCACTACGAGCTGATTCTTCGCCACTCCAGCCCGGTGAATCGCTCGCTACCGGTCACAACTTGGCTTGGGTCATCAACAATGCCTCCGGATGATCACCAAGCTCTCCGATCGCCACCAAGCCGTCTAGGTGATGCCGATCACCAAGAGTAACAAGCAAGAACTCTCACTTGACCAACGCAAGGCTAATGAGATGGGTGGATGCACACTTGCTACTCTCAATTCACTAATGAGGTGTTTGATCACTCAATTATCAAATCTCTCAACCTCCCTAGGCCTCTTGCACTCACTTGCAATCTCTATGTGTTTGGCAACCTTTCAAATGAGCAAGATTTACAGCATGAATGAGGGGGAGGCATATTTATACTGCCCAACTCAAAACATGCATGAAGGGGTAAGTCCAGCCAGTTATACACTGACCGGATGCACCTGTCGGGGTGACCGGACGCGTCCGGTCAGTGCCTAATGGCTACGTGACGTCTAGCCTGACACCTGTACGAATTGCTGACCGGCCGCATCCATGCGTTCGGTCATGAAATTTCCTCTCTGTAACCTCTCTGGATGCGACCGGACTCACCCTCCTGGTGGGTCTGATCGATTGCCGAGGGTGAGTCCGGTCGCAACCAGACTTACCCCTCAGCGAGTGGTACTGACCGGATGCATGACCCAGCGTCCGGTCCCTAGGGTTCCAGCGTCCGGTCGCTATTTGAAGTCCAAAACGACTTCGGATTGCGACGCTCCCTTCACAAACTTTCTTCCTTATGATCTTAGGGACATTTCTAAGCTACCTAGGGCTTTGGTTAACAAGTGTGCACCACACCTAACTCAAAAGTCTCACCTAGGTCAAGCTACCCATTCAAACCCCTCTTTATAGTACGGCCAAAGATAAAACAAAGACCTATGCTACTCTAAGTGTCATTCAACACCAAATGACACTTAGAACTAGCCTATCACCGTCTTCGTCGTCCATCCTTTGAAACCCGAACGAATTCCATCAATAAGGGGACATGAATACCATAGTGACCTCACGATCATCATTACCATGACCTAACTCAACTGTTTCTGCAAAACACACGTTAGTCATAGTAATTTACCGTTGTCATCCAATCACCGAAACCCACTAGGGGCCTAGATGCTCACAATAACCCTGCAAAACAAGTGAGAACAACACAACTCGTGGAATTTGTTAGAATCAAACCCTACAACTATGTTTTATGGTTTATTTCATATCATTCTATGTGTTAGTTGATGGTATAATATTGACTGTAAGGACCGTCAACACTCGGGAAGTTTCCGTCACTGAGGGCTGCCTCGTTCGCTCGGGAAGTTTCCATCACCGAGGGGTGCCTCGTTCGCTCAGGAGGTTTCCGTCACTGAGGGGTGCCTCGAGCGGACTGGCTTCGTCCCGAGAAGGGACTCCTCGAGGGTGTTGCGGACTGAGCCATCGATGGTGTTGCGGAGAGCCATCGAGGCCCGTTCGTGGGCCGACCAAGTATGGTTTTGGCGCTTGGGCTGGATTGACAGTTAGGGCGGAGAAGTGGTAGTGGGTTTTGCTACGGTTTAGCTTTTCTTAATCGAGGTTTTGGGGTACCCCTTTTCTATGTACCCGATAGTAGCCCCCGAGCCCTAGCTCGAGTGCTGGCACTCGATCTGGGGGTCACGAAATTAGGAGCATAGGGTACTTCCTAACTTCTCCGTGGGGTGCGCGTGAGCATCCCTCGCGGGGTTAGTGAAGGACCGAAAGTGCTACCAGAAAGCGACCAGAGGGGGTGGGGTGAATGGGAGCTTTAAATTTCTTTTCAGAAACTTTAAACCTCTGTCCTGAAAATCAACCCCAAGAGAAAAACCGATGCGCGTGATGTCCACGACCCAAGAGAATGGGTGGATGTTTCCTAGGAACACAACGGGACACCACAAAAGTTCCCTCGCCCAAGTTCACGCAGGTCAACTAGTGACAGGATGAACTTTGGTTAACCTCAACCTCCCCCGAGCAATGCGACGGCGATTCAGGCTATTTTGTAAAGCGAGAAGCCCGATTTCTGTAGAGCACGAAGTCAGGAATCC
Source organism: Coix lacryma-jobi var. lacryma-jobi (assembly GCA_009763385.1). Taxonomy (NCBI): domain Eukaryota; kingdom Viridiplantae; phylum Streptophyta; class Magnoliopsida; order Poales; family Poaceae; genus Coix; species Coix lacryma-jobi. The sequence continues at coordinate 81,527,984 of CM019826.1, read as the reverse complement.
AACGCAACAAGCGGATCTCAAATCGTAAGTCAGACAAACAAACTGTGGACGAAAACGCGCAGGACAGTCTCGACCGGACTCTGCCTGCGTTCGGTCACAGACCTCCGGACGCGTCTGGTCAAAGAAAATCACTTCTGGACCCTTACTGTTTGTGACCGGACTCACTATCCCTATGCGTCCGGTCAAGTCTCAAGCGTCCGGTCGCAAGAATACAGGCGAATGAACAGCGTGTTTAGTGCGTCCGGTCAGTAACGAACAGAGCATCCGGTCAAGTCGCGAATAAAACACAGAGTGTGTTCAACGACCGGACTCTCAACCCTAGCATCCGGTCTGCCCGACGCCAGAGTCCGGTCACCCCGAAAATCAGCTGTTCGTCCACCGATTCGACACAAACTCTCCCAAAACGAAACCTCTAGGGTTGAAACTTGGAGAGATGAGTCACAAGGAAGATAGTGAGCTATCTCTAAGAGATCATGGCTCAAACCTATCTCCAAATCGATGAATCGAAGAAATTTGGGGGAAGGGAGAAATACTTGATCCGAAACAAAAATCGACCGATCTACTAGCTCGTGAGGTTAGAGGAGAATTCCTTCGGTGGAAAGAAGTGCCTCATGATCTAGCACATCTCTGTTCAAACGGATGTGCAAAAGATGCACCGAGTAAAGAGATCGATCAACGGGGAAAACATGGAGAAAAGCAACCCGCGAAGAACACGAACAAAACGCGAATCACAACCACGAATTTGCAACCGTTTGGCTACCACACGCTACAATAGTGAGATTACGGTCTCACTTCCTCAAAATCTCACGGGCACAGAGGTATTGTTCTCTTCTCTGTGGATCTCAGTTCGCTACAGCAGAGGATGGGGAGAGCAGGAAAAACTAGAAGGCAAAATAGCAAATGCCTGAGATAGAATGGGAGGAGGGTGTCTCCCTCTACTTATCCTAATTCTAATTCCTACTCTACCCCTATCTAATTACAGAGCGAACCAGCTAAACCCTAGGGTTATTCTGGACTAACTCGAAGATGCTGGTAATCTGACGGCCACGCCCGCACAACTGGTAGCGTTGCCTCGACGCAACCTCACTGATTGCCGCCACGTGCCGCCACCGCTCCGCTCGTCCTTTTCCCGGACTTCGCCCCTGGTTTTGTGGCCCAAACCGGGAAACCAGCCTTCACGACCAACCGCCGGTTTTGAGGCCCAAACCGGGAAACCAGCCATCCATCGCCTGAGTTTTGTGGCCCAAACTCAGAAACCCGCAGCACCCAGGTTTTGAGGCCCAAACCTGGAAACCGTCCTCAGCCCGAGTTTTGTGGCCCAAACTCGGAAACCATCAGCGCCAGGTTTTGAGGCCCAAACCTGGAAACCTCCAATCAATGGTTTTTCTATGCCTCAACCACCAAACCGAGCCGTAGACGGGATGCACCGCCTGTGCACCCCGTCCACCGACACGTGTCCCTAGGTCCACGACCCAAGCAACACCGTGCCCGCAAGTCTTCGCTCGTCGCTGTCCCAGGCTGCCAGCCACCACACCTGATCCTTGGGCCACCGGTCCCTCAGTCCAAGCCTCACGTCCGCCCTTCGCCACTCTCGATCCATCGGCACGGCACGTCTCTACTTGACCTTCACCTTGCCTTTGATCACTGTATCCGTGCTCGACACCTGCACAACACAAGCCAAAGAACATGCGCATTATCCCAGTTGACAATCACTCATCACTCAAAGACTCGGCATACACCCATGTATCCGCAATCTCCCCCTTGATGAGTGCATTGTCAACTACCAACACAAATCATAATAGAATAGAGATAGGAAGGAAGAAGGAGAGAGAACTCGACTAGATGACCCAAAAGCATATCAAAGTCGAAGAAGGTCAAGTGGAAAGAGCAGAACAACTTGGTTCCCAAAGACATGGGCAACGGCTCGACGCAACCAAGCAAAGCAAAACTAGCCCTCAAGAAGAGGTAGAACAGGCTCAACACCACTAGCGATAAAGCTCGATACCAATTGAAGAATCAACTGAAATTCAAGCAAAATAGAGCTAGCCCTCAAGAAGGCAGAATGGGCTCAACACCGCTAGCGAGGAAGCTCGATACTAACTGAAGAAAGCTAGAAATCAGCTGAAGAGCATAAAAGATCAAAGGTGCTAGTTCCTCAAGAAAGAGGCAAATGCTCAACACAACTAGCTACCAAAAATGCTCCAAATCAACTGTTACCAGCTCGAAAACGCAGCAGCGAGCAAACTCCCCCTCGAATGGTACATACAACTAGGAAATCTCCCCATAGTTCAACTCCCCCTTAGTTGAACACTGAAGGCACTCATGATTTGTCAATATTTTCTCCCCCTTAGTTGAAAATGCACCATCAAGCAAAAACTCCCCCTTCCAAAATGCATATGAGTCAGAATGCAAGTTAGCAGCTCCAGGAATATATTCAATAGAATGAGAAGATGCTCGACAGAGTGTTGATCCGATGACCACCAAATGCGAAATATGAACATGTGAGCAAAGTGAGCAGTTCTTAGCCAAAAAGGTATTCACCATCAAAATAGCACCAAACATGTATAGACAGGAAGTCGACCAAGTGCTAAACATGTATACAAGGTGAACTACCCCTAGCAAGGTTCAATCATCATGCTATAGAGTGAAACATAGACTTGTGTATCCAAATTTTATCGGAGTTGCAGCGGTTAAATTACACAAGTTAAAATTTCAGCATGTGATTGTGAGAGGTTGAAAGCTTGTCATCGCCTAACTTTTCAACTGTGCGAAGCCTATGCAGAAGCAATCAGAAGCTTAAAGCAACAATTTCGGTCATACACTACATAGCTCAAGTTTAACTCAAAGTGCAATGAGAAACAGTCTCGAAACTGTGATGTGCTGACAAGCAGTCCCGTCTCGATCTTTCCAATTCACTTAGCTTGGTTCAAATTTTATCTAGGAATATGAACATACCAAGCAAGTGAAAGACTCAGAACTAGAGACATAGCAACCTAGCATAGATGAAAAGCATGAGTGAATTCTACACATCCTACACATGCTAGTTGCATATCTCAATGGTGAACAGTTTCATGTTTTATGTTCATTAAGCAGGTTCACCATTCAAAAATAGCTCAGCTCACAATATGCATTAGTGATCAGAAAGAGCATAAGCTACAAGATAAAGCATCGGAGCAAATACTACACAGAGCATAGCCACATTCTAAAGATTATATTCATGAAGCTCTGAATGTAAATATGCAAGATGAAATGCAAAGATGCATGAAGAAATCAAATGAAAAACACAAAGTCAGTTTATATTACACGAGTCAAAAATGTTTCCCCCATCTAAAAGGGGAAACACACACCAAGCTCACCTCTCAACCTAGCAAAAATTGATTGGTCCAAAGGCTTGGTGAAAATATCAGCCAACTGATGATGAGTATCGACATGGCAAAGATCGATATCACCCTTCTCATAATGGTCTCGCAGAAAATGAAAGCGCACATCAATGTGTTTGGTCTTAGAGTGCGGCATGGGGTTCTTAGCAACGCTAATAGCACTCGTGCTGTCACAAAGCAAAGGAACTCGAGAAAAGCTCAGACCAAAATCACGCAATGTGGCCATCATCCAAAGCAACTGGGAACAACAGCTAGCCGCAGCAACATACTCGGCCTCCATGGTAGACTGGACGACACTAGACTGCTTGCGAGAAGACCACGATACAAGAGAAGAACCAATAAACTGACAAGTCCTAGAAGTGGACTTGCGATCAATACGACAACCAACAAAATCGGCATCAGAGTAACCGCAAAGGGAGAGGGTGGAGGAACCAGAATACCAAATCCCAAATTCTGGAGTGAAGCATAAGTACCTCATAATGCGCTTGACCGCCTGACGGTGAGAAGTGTGCGGCGACAACTGAAATCGCGCGCACAGACACACCGCGAACTGAATGTCCGGGCGTGTCGCCGTCAGGTACAGCAGCGACCCGATCATACTCCCGTACTCCTTCTGGTCCACAGCTTCCCCATCCACATCCGCATCCAGGGCCGCCGTGGTCGGCACGGGTGTTGGAAGAGGCTTGGCCTCACCCATGTCGAACTTCTTCGGGATGTCCTTAGTGTACTTGCCCTGGTGCACGAACGTTCCCTCTCGGGATTGCTTGATTTGCAACCCGAGGAAAAACGTCAACTCGCCCATCACGCTCATCTCAAACTCCCTGCTCATAGTTTCTGCAAACTTGGCAACCAAAGCATGAGAAGAACCACCGAAGATGATATCATCCACGTAAATCTGGACCAAGAGAGTATCATTGCCTTGCTTGAGGAGAAAAAGCGTTTTATCCACACATCCCATTTTAAAACCCTTAGCAAGCAAAAAGGTTTTCAACCTATCATACCAGGCTCTAGGGGCTTGTTTCAAACCATACAAAGCCTTGTGAAGTTTAAAAACATGATTTGGAAACTTGGGATTTTTGAACCCGGGGGGTTGTCTCACATACACTTCCTCTTCTATGTAGCCATTTAAGAAGGCACTCTTGACATCCATTTGAAAAAGTTTAAACCCTTTGGATGCAGCAAAAGCCAAGAGTATCCTAATCGCCTCCAAACGAGCTACAGGAGCAAAAGTCTCCTCATAGTCTATCCCCTCCTTCGGACTATACCCCTGGGCTACTAGTCTGGCCTTGTTTCTCACAACATGGCCATCCTCTCCTTGTTTGTTTTTGAAAACCCATTTTGTCCCAATTGGATGGCACTCAGGAGGAGGAGGAACAAGAACCCAAACCCGATTTCTTTCAAAATTTTCTAACTCCTCATGCATGGCATTGACCCAATCTAAATTAGATAAAGCGTGTCCAACATTTTGGGGTTCAAAATCAGCAACAAATGCAGAATGAGCAAAGTGAGTGATTTGTTGAGACCTTGACCGAGTGACACGTTCGCCGATGCTGCCGATCATCTGTTGAGGCGGGTGTTGGCACTGCATATGTCGTGGCGCCTCCCGAGCAGAAGTGATCTCCCCCTCAACAGCAGCTGGTGCCCCTGGGTACAAAAGGTACCGCTCGGGGTGGCGGATCCCACGGTCCCCACGTCGAAGAAGAGGGATCGGGGCCGTGTCGTAGTAGAAGCCGCTCTTTGCGGCACATCAGGTGGAGGAGGTGCTGGGTCGTCCATCCCTTCAGCACCTTCTTCCTCATCATCAAAAAGAGGCTCGCCAACCTCATGATCACCTGCACGCTCAAAACGAGAGGAGGGACAAACCATGGTCTCATCGAAGGTGACATCTGATGTCTCCATGACTCGGTTAGTGTCAAGATTAAGTACACGATATGCGCGAGTATGAGTGCCATAACCCAAAAACACACCGTCAGAAGAACGAGACTCAAACTTGTCCAGATTGCCTTTCTTAAGTATAAAACAGTGGCAACCAAAAACTCGAAAATAACTCACCTTGGGCAGTTTTCTAAAACGCAACTCATAAGAAGTATTTTTCAAGAAAGCTCAGAGAAAAATGCGATTGGAAATGTAGCATGCAGTGCTCATAGCTTCGGCCCAATATCGCCTAGGAGTCCTATGCTCATCGAGCATCGTCCTGGCCATCTCTACAAGGGTCTGATTCTTCCTTTCTACGACACCATTCTGAGGCGGTGTGTAGGGGGAAGAAAATTGATGCTCCAAACCCAAAGAGTTACAAAACTTCTCAAAATCAGAATTCTTGAATTCGGAACCATTTTCACTCCTAATAGCTTGCATCGAGTTCAAAGGGAACTCGTTCTGAAGACGCAAAATCAGATTGTGAGCAAAGGAGAAAGTCTCGGTCTTCTCAGCTAAAAAGAAGACCCACGAATATCTCGAAAAGTCGTCAACAACAACAAGCACATACCACTTCCCCCCAACCGTGCTCACCCGAGCCAGACCAACAAGGTCCATGTGCAAAAGCTCTCCAGGGTGCTTGGTCATGACCTGAGTCACTGGATGGTGGGGAGCGGCAACCATCTTCCCATGTCTACAAGAGTGGCAAACAAGATCCTTCTCCATGGATAACTTGGGCAATCCTCGGATTAGGCCAAGTGAACTAAGCCTTGCAAGCAAGTCGAAGCTCAGGTGACCAAGTCTCCTATGCCAATTCCAAAGATCAGAGGAGGAAGGTCCAGCCAAAAGACAACAAGAAATTCCAAACGACTCTGAGAAATCCGCATGAAAGACTTTCCCAAAGGGCGAAATCACACAAACAAGATTGCCCTGAGGATCCAAAATACGACTGAGATTCAGCTTAAAACAAATCTCATAGTCGTCATCAAAGAATTGCGAAACAGAAAGAAGGTTAAAATGCAAGTTAGAAACAAGAGCAACATCGCGCAACACAAAGTGCTCATTAACTCGCACCGACCCACGAGACAACACTTTACCTTTGCTATTGTCGCTGAAGGTGATAAACTCCTTTTCGGCGACTGGACTAAGACTGGAGAACCACTTGGCATTTCCGGTCATGTGCCTCGAACACCCGGAATCCACCAACCAAACGTTTTCCAATCGTTTTACCTACTTCAATAAAAGGACATAGGGTGAGCATACGGTCCAACACTGGGGTTAGTGAAGTAGGGAGAATACCAGTGTTGGGCCGGCTGCTCAAAAGAACGGTTAGCAGAAAAACCATTCCTAGCACGCCTACGGGAAGAGCGATCACCACGTAGAGGAAAACGTGGTCCGCTAAGGGAGGAGCGTCCATCACGATACTCAAAACGCGGTGGAGGAAAATGCTCAACTACAAAGCCAACGCCATGGGGTCCATAGCCTACAACTGCAGGCTCCCGCCGGGCATGACCTCCTCGTGGCCTAGGCCTAGGAACTTGAGGTTTTGGACCTGTTGGCCTAGCAGCACGCCTCTGAACATTCGGCACATGTACATCATGGAAAGGATGGTACATGTACGTGTTGTTCATCTCCTTTGCATGGCGCGCCTCTTTATTGCGCCGAAAGAAAAACTCACTCAAGTGTCCATCTCTCCCACAGTGCTCACAATGGTACCTCATTGGTCTCAAAGGGGGTTGTTGGTACTCACGGTAGTGGGTGTGGATCACTTTGCCCTTCTGTGGCATCAGCTCCTCCTGGATAGGTGGCATCGTGTCAAGCTTGTTTTTAGGTGGTTGGGCTTGGGATGCCATGTCTGTTTCTTGGGTGGAGCTCTCGGAGGTTCAACGAACACACCATCCTTGGTGTTGGGATTGATAGGCTCTTTGGGTGGAATCTTTGTAAGCTTGGGAGTAGTGGTGGAGTTTGGCTTCTCACATGGGTTCAGACCACTCGACTCTCAAATCTTGCCAAAAGATGAAACATCAACACCCTGAACGAATCCTACACCAGGACCACCAGCAGCACGCTTGAATTGGGAGATCATCATCCCAAGCTGCGGCTCACCACAAGACACCCATGACAAGATGGTCCGAAGGTATGTGTTTTCCTCCTCGGTTTGCATCTTGTCATGCTTCACGTTTGTGATCTCCATCTCCAAACCCTCACAAAGAACGCACCTAGTCACACACGTGCTATCCGAGCTGACCTTCTCAAGAGACACAATCTTGGCATTCTTCTCTGCCAACTCGGATTGCAAGCCCGCACAGTACTTGCACGCACCCAACAACAAGGATCTAGCCTTCAGCTCATCCACCCCTCCTACCAACGCAACATACTTACCTCTCAAAGTGAGAAGGTCAGTCATGTGCGTGGTGCACATCTCACACTCAACCTCCTTAGAGACAACTACGGTGGACTTGGCAAACTCAAGCTCCTTCACCGTATCCTCCCACTTCTGCCTAAACTCCTTCCGCTCTCTAGCAGTGCGCCTAAGCAACTTGTCTTGACTAAGAAGGGCGGCAGTAAGCTTCTCGACCTCAGTAGAAAGCTCATCGGGGGTCAGAGATACCTGGGATGTGTCGTCGTTGTCGTCGTTCCAAGGGATCTCCTCCAGCTCGCCGTTGACCTCCTTGCCGAGGGCCATGGTGCAGAAACCCTCGTCGTCGGCGAAGAAGCAGAGGCCGTTGAGCTTGTCCTCAATCCTCTTCTTCTTCTCGGACTCGTCGTCGCTTGAGGAAGCGGAGTCGTCATCCGAGTCATCGACGTCGCTGAGCGTGGCGAAGAATGCACGCTGCTCAGCCTGGGCCTTCTCCAAGTACTTGGTCTTGATGTACTCCTTGTTGAAGCCGCCCTTCCGCTTGTGCCTCGCGGGGATGTACTTCTCCTTGCGCTTGCCGGAGTCGTACTTGTGCCCATGATCCGCCTTGCCGAAGATCTGCTTGTTCTTCTTTGGGCAATTGGCGATGAAGTGGTTGGGGTCGCCGCACTCAAAGCATCCTGAGCGTCCTCCTCCGCGGCGACGGTTCATGCGGTTGTTGTGGAACCGCGAGAACCGGTTGGCGAGCAAAGCTAGCTCGTCATCCCCCAAAGACTCTAGCTGCTCCTCTGTGACAGAAAAGAGTGAAGAGAGTGCAAATCCTCTAGAGGTGTTAGCAGAAGAGCCAGAAAGCAGAGCCATCGACGGGCCAGAAGGATTCTCATAAGAAGCCCTTGCCATGGCATTGATCTCACTGGACTTGAGCTTACTGAAGAGCTCGTCGCACGTGAGGGTCTCATAGTTAGGCGATTCGATGATCGCCTGAACCTTGGAATCCCACACTGACCGATCAAGAGTATGGAGTAGCTTAAGAGCTCTCTCATGATCGTCGAAAGGCAACGGCTCCTTGTTAGCCCCCATCCTGTTGACAATTACCTGAAAGCGAGCGAATAAAGTTTCTATGCTCTCGCCAGGCATGTGTCGAAAGTTCTCATACTCTCGCTTGAACGACTCGTAGAGACGGGTTTTGACTTGAGTGGTTCCCTCATGAAAACGCATGAGGGTAGCCCAAATCTCCCGAGCAGTAGCGAGGTGAGAAACGCGATCAAACTCACTCATGCTCAGACATGAGAAAAGAGCATTAAGGGCTTGGCTATTGGCATCGTGCTCATCGATCTAAAGCTGAGAGACACGAGCAGCCAAGACCACGTAATCGGCAGAGTTGCAAATATCCCAGATGGAAGCACCCAAACTCTGCAGATAGGCCGACATGCGTATCTTCCAATATGCATAGTTCGTTTCATCGAAAAATGGCGGTTTGCCCACGCCGCGATGTGGAAGATCCTTAACCCGCTCTGATACCAATTGAAGGACCGAAAGTGCTACCAGAAAGCGACCAGAGGGGGGTGAATGAGATCTTTAAATTTCTTTTCAGAAACTTTAAACCTCTGTCCTTAAAATCAACCCCAAGAGCAAAACCAATGCGCGTGATGTCCACGACCCAAGAGAATGGGTGGATGTTCCCTAGGAACACAGCGGGACACCACAAAAGTTAGCCCCCGAGGTCTTGGAGGAGTGGGAAGAACTCCTTCGAGGGCTTTATTCACTTCTTGTTGCTTGTCGCATGCGGGGTCGAATGCGGTTGATTCTCGTGCAAGATTGAGTCAACTTGAGTCGGGATGATGACTTTTAACCGCTGAAGGACCGAGAAAGCTATCCAAGGCGACCAGAGGGGGGTGAATGGGAGCTTCAAATTTCTTTCGAAATGTTGAGGCCCCTGTCACAGAAAATCAACCCCAAGAGCAAACCCGAGACGCGTGATGTCCATGACCCAGAGAGTGGGTGGATGTTCCTTAGGAACACGATGAGACACCACAAGAACTTCCTCACCCAAGCAGCGTCTGATGTAGAGGAACCGGACGCGTTCGATGCAAAATGAACCGATCTGGGACCTTACTGCATAGCCATCGAACGCTGGCTACAGTGACAGTTCAGTGTCGGATGCTCGACCGTCGGACGCGTCCGATGGTCAGCGTCCGATGCTCCTTCAAAATCATAGAAACTGACATGTGGCAACGACACGTCCGATGCTATTCGGGTCAGTGTCCGATGCCAAGAACACTAGCGTCCGATGCCCCCGAAAACGCACAGTTCTTCCGCGATTCCAACCCGATCTCCTCCGAATCAAAAGCACTAAGGCTTAGACTTGGTATGAGGAGTTCCAAGGATGTTAGTGAGCTACCCCTAAGAGGTCATGGCTCGAACCTAACTCCAAATCGGTGAATCGAAAGAATTGGGGACAAAAGGGAGAAAAACTATCCAAACACGAAAATCGATCGATCTACTTGCTCGTGAGGTTTGAGTTGAATTCCTTCGGTGGAAATGATCCCCTCACTGTAAAGAACAAGTTGATTCCAACGGTTTGGCAAATGAAGCAACGTGGAGAGATCGATCGACGGGAAACTTGAGGAGAAAACAAAACGCAAAGAACAACACAAGAACGCGAATCACAACCTCAATTGCCAGCCGAAATTCGTCCCCACAAGGAGACAACGGGAATCCGGTCCCGTTTCCGCAAAATCCAAATACATAGAGGTATGATTAAACCGTCTCTGCGGATCGCAGTAGCTACAACAGGGAATGGGAGAGCAGGAAACCCTAAGTGAAAATAGCAAATGGCTGAGATATTCTGGAGGGAGGGGTTGCTCTCCTTATATAGCCTAATACAATTATTCCCCTTCTACCCTTACAGCTAATGAGCGAGCAGGCTAACCCTAAGGGTATTTTCTGACCAACTCGAGGTAGGTGATGATCCGACGGCTACACCCGCACAACTGGTAGCTTCGCCTCGACGCGACCTCACCGATTGCCGCCACGTGCCGCCACTTCTCTGCTCGTCCTTTTGATAGACCTCCCCCCGGTTTTGAGGCCGAAACCGGGAAACCTGGGCCATCCCCCGGTTTTGTGGCGAAACCGGGAAACATATCATCCGTCGCCTGAGTTTTGTGGCCCAAACTCAGAAACCCGCCAGCGCCCAGGTTTTGAGGCCCAAACCTGGAAACCGTCCTAAGCCCGAGTTTTGTGGCCCAAGCTCGGAAACCGGCCAGCGCCCAGGTTTTGAGGCCCAAACCTGGAAACCGTACACTCGGTGGTTTTTCTGTGGCTCAACCACCAAACCGAGCCGTAGAGGGGATGCACCGCCCGCGCACCCCGTCCACGCGCAAGTCTTCACTTGTCGTTGTCCCAGGCCGTCAGCCACCATAGCCGATCCTCAGGCCACAGGTCTGTCAGTCCAAGCCTCACGTTCGCCCTTCACCACTCCGGGTCCATCGGCACGACACGTCTCTACATGACCTTCTCCTTGCCTTTGATCACCGTATCCGAGCTCAACACCTGCACAACATAAGCCAAACAACATGCGCTTCATTCCAGTTGACAATCACTCATCACTCAAGATCCGGCATACACCCATGTATCCGCAATCTCCACCTTGATGAGTGCTTTGTCAACTACCAACACAAATTGTATGAAAGAAGAAGAAAGGAGGAAGAAGAAGTAAGAGAACTCAACCAATCGACCAAGAGCGAAGCCAAGCCAGAAGAAGTCGAATGGAATGAGTGAGACAACTTGGTTCCCAAAGACATGGGCAACGGCTCAACGCAACCAAGCAAAGCAAAGCTAGCCCTCAAGAAGAGGTAGAACAGGCTCAACACCGCTAGCGAGAAAGTCGGAGTAAGAAAGGCAAGCTAGTCCCTCTAGAAAGAGGCAAAGGCTCAACACAACTAGCAGAACCGCTCCGAACCAATTTGAAAAACCATATACGCTAAAAGTCGCTCCAAAGCAATTGAGAAACTGCTTCGAACCAATTGAACAGCTAACAGCTTGTCAAAGCAGAAATTGAGCAAACTCCCCCTAAACATGAACTCCCCATTGAGCAAACTCCCCCTAAACATGAACTCCCCCTTCAATAGTGCATACAACTAGGGACATGATTTGTCCAAATTTCTCCCCCTTAGTTGAAAATGCACACAACAAGGCAAAATGCACATGAGTGACAAATGCTAGTTAGCAGCTTCAGGTATATAGTTCATAGTGTGAATAGATGCTCTAAATAAAGCTAATCCAATAGCTCAACAAAAAGCACTAATGCCAGCAGAGGCTCAAACTGATCAAAGAATATGAAATATGAACATATGAGCAAAGTGAGCAGTTTTAAGCCATTTAGAAAGGAATTCACCATCAAAATAGTACCACACATGTATAGACAGAAAGTTACACAAGTGCTAAACATGTATACAAGGTGAACTACCCCTAGCAAAGTTCAATCATCATGCTATAGAATGAAACATAGACTTGTGTTTTCAGAAATTTATTGGAGTTGATTGCGAGAGGTTGAAAACTTGACATTGCCTAACTTTTCAACCGAGCTAAGCCTATGCATAAGTAATCAGAAGCTTGAAGCAAACGGTTTCGGTCTTACACTACACAGCTCAAGTTTAACTCAAAGTACAATTAGAAACAGTCTCAATATCGTGATGTGCTGTCAAGTGATCCCATCTCAATTTTTTCAATTCACTTAGACTTGGTTCAAATTTAGCAGAATATGAACATACCAACCAAGTGAAAAACTTAGAACTAGAGACATAGCAACCTAGCATATATGAAAAGCACAAGTGACTTCAACACATTCTACACATGCTAGTTGCCAGAATCAATGGTGAACATGTTTCAAATTTGAGGTTGTATTAAGCATATTCACAGTTCTGAAAAATAGCTCAGCTCACAACATGAATCAGTGATAAAAAAGAGCCTAAGCTACAAGCATCATCATGTATGATCGGAGCATACACTAATCAGAGCATAGATTCATTCTACAGATTATAGACATGAAGCTCGAAAAGATAAAGATGCAAAAATGATGAAAAACAGGAACTAAACAGAAACAAGGCAAAAGAAGTCAGACTATGATACAATAACCAAAATGTTTCCCCCAACTAAAAGGGGAAACACACACCAAGCTCACCTCTCAACCTAGCAAAAGTTGATTGGTCCAAAGGCTTAGTGAAAATATCTGGCAACTGAAGATGAGTATCGACATGGTGAAGGTCGATATCACCCTTCTCATAATGGTCTCGCAAGAAATGAAAGCGCACATCAATGTGTTTGGTCTTAGAGTGCAGCACAGGGTTCTTAGCAACGCTAATCGCACTCGTTCTGTCACAAAGCAAAGGAACTCGAGAAAAACTCAGACCAAAATCACACAAAGTGGCCATCATCCACAACAACTGGGAACAGCAGCTAGCCGCAGCAACATATTCAGCCTCTGTGGTAGACTGAGTGACACTAGACTGCTTGCGAGAAGACCAAGACACAAGAGAAGAACCAATAAACTGACAAGTCCGAGAAGTGGACTTGCGATCAAGCCGACAGCCAGCAAAATCAGCATCCGAGTAACCATAAAGGGAGAGGGTGGAAGAAGCAGAATACCAAATCCCAAACTTAGGTGTGAAGCATAAGTACCTCATAATGCGCTTAACCACCTGACGGTGAGAGGTGCGCGGTGATGACTAAAATCGCGCACAAAGACACACCGTGAACTGAATGTCGGGGCGTGTCGCCGTTAGGTACAACAGCGATCCTATCATGCTTCGGTACTCCTTCTGGTCCATATCTTCTCCATCCTTGTCCGCATCCAGGGCCATCGTGGTCGACATGGGTGTTGGAAGATGTTTGGCCTCGCCCATATCAAACTTCTTCAATATGTCCTTGGTGTACTTGCCCTGGTGCACGAACATCCCCTCTCGAGATTGCTTGATTTGCAACCCGAGGAAAAATGTCAACTCGCCCATCATGCTCATCTCAAATTCCCTACTCATAGTATCTGCAAACTTGGCAACCAAAGCATGAGAAGAACCATCGAAAATGATATCATCCACGTAAATCTGAACCAACAAAGTGTCATTGCCTTGCTTGAGGAGAAAAGTGTTTTATCTACACATACGATTTTAAAACCCTTAGCAAGTAAAAAGGTTTTCATCCTATCGTACCAGGCTCTAGGGGCTTGTTTCAAACCATACAAAGCTTTGTGAAGTTTCAAAACATGGTCTGAAAACTTGGGATTTTCAAAACCGGGGGGTTGTTTCACATACACCTCCTCTTCTATGTAGCCGTTTAGAAAGGCACTCTTGACATCCATTTGAAAAAGTTTAAACCCTTTGGATGCAGCAAAAGCCAAGAGGATCCTAATTGCCTCCAAACGAGCTACAGGAGCAAAAGTCTCCTCATAGTCTATCCCCTCCTTTTGACTATACCCCTGGGCTACAAGTTTGGCCTTGTTTCTCACAACATGGTCATCTTCTCCTTGTTTGTTTTTGAAAACCCATTTTGTCCCAATAAGGTGACACTCAGGAGGAAGAGGAACAAGAACTCGAACCCGATTTCTCTCAAAGTTTTCAAGCTCCTCATGCATGGCATTGACCCAATCCGGATCAGATAAAGCATGTCCAACATCTCGGGGTTCAAAATCAGCAACAAATGCAGAATGAGCAAAGTGAGAGATTTGTTGTGACCTAGACCGAGTGATGCATTTGTGGATGTCGCCGATCATCTGTTGAGGAGGGTGTTGGCGCTGAATGTGTTGTGGCGCCTCCCTTGCTGAAGTGACCTCCCCCTCAACGGCAGCTGGTGCCTCCTCAGGTACAAGTGGTAGAGCCCGAGGTGGTGGATCACACGACCCCCATGTAGTAGAGGAAGAAGGGTCAGGGCCGCGTGCAGTCATGGTCGAAGTCGACCCAGTTGGCACCACATGTGGAGGAAGTGCTGGATCATCAATCCCTTCAGCACCTTCTTCCTCATTATCAAAAAGAGGTTCTCCAACCTCATGATCACCTACACGCTCAAAACTAGAAGAAGGACAGCACAGTCTCGTCGAAGGTGACATCGGATGTCTCCATGACTCGGTTAGTATCAAGGTTAAGTACACGATATGCACGAGTATGATTACCCTAACCCAAAAATACACCATCATAAGAGCGAGACTCAAACTTGTCCAAGTTGCCTTTCTTGAGTATAAAACAGTGGCAACCAAAAACTCTAAAATAACTCACTTTGGGTTGTTTCCCAAATCGCAACTCATAAGAAGTTTTCTTCAAGAAAGCACGGAGAAAAATGTGATTGGAAACGTAGCATGCAGTGTTTATAGCCTCGGCCCAATACCGCCTAGGAGTCCTATGCTCATCGAGCTTCGTCCTAGCCATCTCTACAAGGGTCCGATTTTTCCTCTCTAGAACACCATTTTGTGGCGGTGTGTAGGGGGAAGAAAACTGATGCTCTAAACCCAAAGAGTCACAAAACTTCTCAAAATCTGAGTTTTTAAACTCGGAACCATTATCGCTACGAATAGTTCTCATCGAGTTCTTTGGGAACTCGTTCTGAAGTCGCAAGATCAAATTGCGAACAAAGGTGAAAGTCTAAGTTTTCTTAGCTAAAAAGAAAACCCACGAATATCTCGAAAAGTCGTCTACAACAACAAGCACATACCACTTCCCACCAACTGAGCTCACCCGAGCCGGACCGGCAAGGTCGATATGCAAAAGCTCTCTAGGGCGCTTGGTCATAACCTCATTCACAGGATGGTGGGGAGCGACTACCATTTTCCCATGTCTACAAGAATGGCAGACAAGGTCCTTCTCCATGTCCAACTTGGGCAATCCTCGGATTAGGCCAAGTGAACTAAGCCTTGCAAGCAAATCAAAGATCAGGTGATCGAGTCTCCTATGCCACTTCCAAAGATCAGAGGAGGAAGGACCAGCCAAAAGACAACGAGAAATGCCAAAAGACTGTGAGAAATTCGCACGAAAGACTTTCGCAAAGGGCGAAATCAGACACACAAGATTGCCCTGAGGATCCAAAATACGACTGAGATTCGGCTTAAAACGAATCTTGTAGTCATCATCAAAGAGTTGCGAAACAGAAAGAAGGCTAAAATGCAAGTTAGAAACAAGAGCAACATCACGCAACACAATGTGTTCATTAACTCGCATAGACCCACGAGGCAACACTTTACCTTTGCTATTGTCGCTGAAGGTGATAAACTCCTTTCCGGCAACTGGACTAAGACTGGAGAACCACTTGGCGTTTCCGGTCATATGCCTCGAGCACCCGGAATCCACCAACCAAACGTTCTCCAATCGCTTTACCTACATCAATAAAAAGACATAGGGTGAGCATACGGTCCAACACTGGGGTGAGTAAAATGGGTATTATACCAGTGTTGGGTCGACTGCTCAAAAGAACGGTTAGTAGCAAAACTATTCCTACCACGCCTACGGGGAAAGTGATCACCACGTATAGGAAAACGTGGTCCGCTAAGGGAAGAGCGTCCATCGCGATACTCAAAACGCGGTTGGGGAAAATGCTCAACTACAAAGCCACCGCCACGGGGTCCATAGCCCACAAAGTTAGGCTCCCGCCGGGCACGTCCTAGCAGCTCTTCTTTGAACATTCGGCACATGTACATCATGGAAAGGGTGGTATATGTCTGTGTTGTTCATTTCCTTTGCACGGCGCTCCTCTCTCTTGCGCGGAAAGCAAAACTCCCTCAAGTGTCCATCTCTCCCACAATGCTCACAATGGTACCTCACCGCTCTCATAGGGGGTTGTTGGTACTAACAGTAGTGGGTGTGGATCACTTGGCTCTTTTGAGGCATGAGCTCCTCATGGATTGGTGGCATAGTGTCTAGTTTGTTCCTTAGGTGATTGGGTTTTGTAGCCCATGTTTGCTTCTTGGGTGGAGCTCTTGGAGGTTCCACAAACACTCCATCCTTGGTGTTAGGCTTGAGAGGCTCTTTGGTTGGTATCTTGGTTATCTTGGGAGTAGTGGTGGAGTTGGGCTTCTCACTCGGATTAAGACCACTCGACTCTCCAATCTTACCAAAAGTGGAAGCACACTCCATACCCTGAGCAATCATCGTCCCACTTCTGCCTAAATTCCTTCCTCTCAAGCTGCGGCTCACCACAAGACACCCATGACAAGATGGTCCGAAGGTATGTGTTTTCTTCCTCGGTTTGCATCTTGTCATGCTTCACGTTTGCAATCTTCATCTCCAAACCCTCACACAAGGCACACCTAGACACACAAGTACTACCCAAGCTGGCCTTCTCAAGAGACACAATCTTGGCATTCTTCTCTGCCAACTCGGATTGCAAGCCTGCACAAGACTTGCACGCACCAAGCACTGAGGATCTAGCCCTAAGCTCATCCACCTCTTCAACCAAAGCAACATACTCCCCCCTCAAGGTGAGAAGGTCAGTCATGTGCTTGGAGCACATCTCACACTCATCCTCCTCAGTGACAACAATGGTGGACTTGACAGACTCAAGTTCCTTCACCGCATCCTCCCACTTCTACCTAAACTCCTTCCTCTCTCTAGCAGCACACCTAAGCAGCTTGTCTTAACTAAGGAGGGTGGCAGTAAGTTTATCGACCTCAGCAAAAAGCTCATCAGGAGTCTGTGATACCTGGGAGGTGTCGTCGTCGTCATCGTTCGGAGGAATCTCGTCCAACTCGCCATCGACCTCATCGCCGAGGGCCATGGTGCAGAAGCCCTCGTTGTCGGCGAAGAAGAAGAGGCTGTTCCACTTGTCCTCGATCTTCTTCTTCTTCTTGGACTCGTCATCACTTGAATCAGCGAAGACATCATCCGAGTCGTCGACGTCGCTGAGCGTGGCAAAGAAGGCACGCTGCTCGGCCTGGGCCTTCTCCAAGTACTTCTCCTTGATGTACTCGTCGTGGCCTTCTCCGCCTGTGCTTGGCGGGGACGTACTTCTCCTTGCGCTTGCCGGAATTGTACTTGTGGCCATGATCCGCCTTGCCGAAAACTTGCTTCTTCTTTGGGCAATTGGCGATGAAGTGGTCCGAGCCTCCATACTCGTAGCAGCCACCACGTCCTCCTCCATGGCGATGGTTCATGCGGTTGTTGTGGAACCGCGAGAACCGGTTGGCAAACAGGGCCAACTCATCGTCCGCCATGAACTCCAGCTGCTCCTCTGTGACAGTAAGAAGAGATGACACAGTAAAGCCTCCAGAAGTGTTAGCATAAGAGCTAGAAACCAAAGCCATCGACGGGCCAGAAGGATTTTTGTAAGAAGCCCTCGCCATGGCGTCAATCTCACTAGACTTGAGCTTACTAAAGAGCTCATCGCATGTGAGAGTCTCATAGTTAGGTGATTCGATGATCGCCTGAACCATGGAATCCCACACCGATCGATCGAGAGTGTGTAAAAGCTTGAGAGCCCTCTCATGATCGTCGAAAGGCAACATCTCCTTGTTAGCCCTCATCCTATTGACAATGACCTGAAAGCGAGCGAATAAACTCTCTATGCTCTCACCAGGCATGTGTCAAAAATTCTCATACTCTCGCTTGTGCGACTCGTAGAGACGGGTTTTGACTTGAGTGGTTCCCTCATGGAAACGCATGAGGGTCGCCCAAATCTCATGAGCCGTGGGGAGGTGAGAAACGCAATCAAACTCAGACATTCTCAAACATGAGAAAAGAGCATTATGGGCTCGGCTATTGGCATCGTGCTCATCAATCTGATGCTGAGTCGCACGGGCAGCCAAGACCACGTAATCAGCAGAGTTGCAAATATCCCAAATGGAAGCACCCAAACTCTGAAGATAGGCCGACATGCGTATCTTCCAATACGCATAGTTCGTCCCATCAAAGAACGGCGGTTTGCCCACGCCGCGATCCATGTTGCCTTCTGTGGATTTGGAACCGGCTAAGGTGGAAGATCCTTAACCCGCTCCGATACAAATTGAAGGACCGAGAAAGCTATCCAAGGCGACCAGAGGGGGGGTGAATGGGAGATTCAAATTTCTTTTGAAATGTTGAGGCCTCTATCCCAGAAAATCAACCCCAAGAGCAAACCTGAGACGTGTGATGTCCACGACCCAGAGAGTGGGTGGATGTTCCCTAGGAACATGGCGAGACACCACAAAAACTTCCTCACCCAAGTTCACGCAAGTCAACTAGTGACAGGATGGACTTTGGGTAACCTCAACCTCCCCCGAGCAACGAGAGGGGGATTTCGGCTATTTTGCAAAGCGGGAAGCCCGATTTCTGTAGAGCATGAAGTCGGAAATCCAACGCAAAAACCCAAAAACAAATCCGAAGTCGAACTAGGAAACTGCAGACGAAACAATGCAAAACTCACTGCATCGGACGCTGGCAGCGTCCGATGTAGAGGCACCGGACGCGTTCGATGCAAAATGAACCGATCTGGGACCTTACTGCATAGCCATCGGACGCTGGCTATAGTGACAGTTCAGCGTACGATGCTCGACCCTCGGACGCATCCGATGGCAACGGAGCGTCCGATGGTCAGCGTCCCGATGCTCCTTCAAAATCACAGAAACTGACATGTGGCAACGGCGCGTCCGATGCTATTCGGGTCAGCGTCCGATGCCAAGAACACTAGCGTCCGATGCTCCCAAAAATGCACAGTTCTTCCGCGATTCCAACCCGATCTCCTCCGAATCAAAAGCACTGAGGCTTAGACTTGGTATGAGGAGTTCGAAGGATGTTAGTGAGCTACCCCTAAGAGATCATGGCTTGAACCTAACTCCAAATCGGTGAATCGGAAGAATAGGGGACAAAAGGGAGAAAAATGATCCAAACACGAAAACCGATCGATCTACTTGCTCGTGAGGTTAGAGTTGAATTCCTTCGGTGGAAATGATCCCCTCACTGTAAAGAACAAGTTGATTCAAACGGTTTTGCAAACGAAGCAACGTGGAGAGAGATCGATCGACGAGAAACTTGAGGAGAAAACAAAACACGAAGAACAACACAAGATCGCGAATCACAACCTCAATTGCCAGCCAAAATTCGTCCCCACGAGGACACAATGGGAATCCGGTCCCGTTTCCACAAAATCCAAATACACAGAGGTATGATTAAACCGTCTCTGCGGATATCAGTAGCTACAGCAGGGAATGGGAGAGCACGAAACCCTAAGTGAAATTAGCAAATGGCTGAGATATTCTGGAGGGAGGGGTTGCCTCTCCTTATATAGACTAATACAATTATTCCCCTTCTACCCTTATAGCTAATGAGCGAGCAGGCTAACCCTAAGGGTATTCCTGACCATCTCGAGGTAGGTGATGATCCGATGGCCACGCCCGCACAACTGGTAGCTTCGCCTCGATGCGACCTCACCGATTGCCACCATGTGCCGCCACTGCTCTGCTCGTCCTTTTCATGGACCTACCCCGGTTTTGAGGACGAAACCGGGAAACCTGGGCGATCCCCCGGTTTTGAGGCAAAACCGGGAAACCTGTCGTCCGTCACTTGAGTTTTGTGGCCCAAACTCAGATACCCGCCAGCGCCTAGGTTTTGAGGCCCAAACCTGGAAACCGTCCTCAGCCCGAGTTTTGTGGCCCAAGCTTGGAAACCGGCCAGCGCCCAGGTTTTGAGGCCCAAACCTGGAAACCGTCCACTCGGTGGTTTTTCTGTGGCTCAACCACCAAACAGAGACGTAGAGGGGATGCACCGCCCGCGCACCCCGTCCACGCGTAAGTCTTCACTTGTCGCTGTCCCAGGCTATCAGCAGCCACGGCCGATCCTCAGGCCACAGGTTCGTCAGTCCAAGCCTCACGTTCGCCCTTCACCGCTCCGGATCCATCGGCACTACACGTCTCTACTTGACCTTCTCCTTGCCTTTGATCACCGTATCCGAGCTCAACACCTGCAAAACACAAGCCAAAGAACATGCGCATCATCCCAGTTGACAATCACTCATCACTCAAGATCCGGCATACAACCATGTATCCACTGTCGTGGCGGGCCTCGAGCCGCCGATCCCCTGAGTTAGTTCGACCATCTTTCGTCGAGGGCTGCCCGGCGTAGTCGAGCCCCCGAGCCTCGTGTGGCTTGGGGTATTGCTAGCTCTGGTGTCCTTCTCACGAGCCCTTTCGATTGGGTGTGAGGTGAGAAGCGTCATACTACCCTCAATAGGGTGAGTCTCGACGTCCGCGATGAGCTGGTAACTGGGGGATCCAAGTGAAAGATCCCGCCCTATTTGATAGGGGTCGACTGTGGCTCGGAGGCAGTCTCATTGAAGCAGGACACACACATGCCCGGATACTGACTCCATTCAATAGGAGCTGGCAGCTCGATGCCTCTCCACGTGGAGATTCCATGGTGACCCATTTGTCCTGCCTTGGATACGCGTGAGGGGTCTCAAGAGTTCGTTCTCGAGCTAGGCTCCGAGTGAGCTCCCCTTTGGCGTCCCTGAATCGGGTACTCGAGGTCAGCTGTTCAAATCCGTCGAGGGTTAGCCTTCGCTACCTCGAGATATTCGTATGGGCCGGAGCCCGTTTTACTTCCTGAGTTAGTTCCACCTTCTTTCGTAGAGGGGTGCCAGGCATAGTCGAGCCCCCGAGCCTCGT
Organism: Coix lacryma-jobi var. lacryma-jobi; assembly: GCA_009763385.1. NCBI lineage: Eukaryota > Viridiplantae > Streptophyta > Magnoliopsida > Poales > Poaceae > Coix > Coix lacryma-jobi. The sequence continues at coordinate 81,506,719 of CM019826.1, read as the reverse complement.
GTGGCTTAGGGCATTGCTAGCTCCGGCGTCCTTCTCACGAGCCCTTTCGATCGGGTGTGAGGTGAGAAGCGTCGTACTACCCTTGATAGGGCGAGTCTCGACTTCCTTGGTGAGCTGGTAATGAGGGAATGCAAGTGAGAGCTCGTGCCCCGTTCGATAGGGGTCGACTATGGCCCGGAGGCGGTCTCATTGAAGCAGGACGCGCGGATGCCTGGATACTAGCTCCATTCGATAGGAGCTGGCGGCTCGATGCCTCCACGTGGAGATTCCATGGCGACCCATTTTTCTTGCCTTGGATACGCGTGAGGGGACTCGAGAGTTCGTTCTCGAGATAGGCTCCGAGTGAGCTCCCCTTTGGCGTCCCTGACTTGGGTACTCGAGGTCGGTTATTCGAACCCTTCGAGGGTCAGCCTTCACAACCTTGAGATTTTCGTATGGGCCGGAGCCCGTTTTACTTCCTGAGGAAGGATCCGCCATGGAGATGTTCCCTTCGTCTATTGGGCGTGTCCTTTTAGGTGAGAATTGTTGTAGAGTGGCGACCGTGGCGGACCTGTGCGACGGAAAGGAGCCGAGGAGACACGCGTGTACCTGTTGTGTGTTCTCAAGGGGTGGTTAGGTGAATGTATTAAATGCTGGACGTTACCTTTCCCCTCCCGGGCTACGGCCTCGATGTCGACGAGGAAGGTCCGGGTAGCGAGGAGGACGATGACGATGATGATGGAGGCGCCGAAGATTGAGGCATGCGAGCCATATCTAGGCAAGAAGGCCCATGTAAATAATTAGAGTTTTTGCGATGTTGTGGCCCTTCGTGGCCTGAAAAACTTATGAGTGCTAGAGATGATAATGAAACATCTTTGTGCTCGAGTTTTCTTATTTTTCTTTGCCTGAGCTTTGCTTTTTTGAGTATGTTTTTTACACAGACTCGAAACCCTTGAGGGGGGAGCGAGTGGAGATACCGTAACCCGGAGGCGTAGGAGAGCTCCCATCTCGACGTCCCTCGACCCCTAGGGAGCTCGAGGTGTTTTCTACTTAGTCGTGAAGCGTGTTCGAGGCAAAGATAAATAAAATAACATTGAGTTTTGGAAAAACCGTGCGTGTTTTTTAGGAACTTAGTGGGTTCCCCCCCCTGTCAGCCCCCGAGGGACTCCTGACTCTGATTTGACAGAGTCGAGGCCACCTTGGTTTTTGAACGAAAGAATGTGCATGGAAATGATGACTTTTATTCATTCATAATACGATGTTTATACAAAACATGAGAAATGTACAGGGCTTCGAGGCCCTAGGGGTAGAAACAACATAGCTGTTAGATGTTCCGAGCGTTGGTGAATGTTTCGCCCTTATTGTTCTCTTCGTAAAAAATGCTCCAACTGTGTCATCACCGACCGCTTAGTTGGCGACTACGTCCATCAGCTCGCAGACGGTCTTGGGGCGGCTGTGTCCCAACTCGTGAGCCAACCCTTTGCAGGTGGTGCCTGAGACGAATGATAGGATGAAGTCGCGGTCAGAGATGTGTGGGAGCTCGTGTGCTGGTTGGAGAAGCATCAAACGTAGTCGGGACTCCATGGGTTGTTGCTTGCATCTGCTGAGATCCCATGAGTTACCGGGGCGGGTGTAGGTTCCCTTGATGTTCCCCTCGAGGACCCGAACCAGGTCAGCCCAGTTGTAGATCTGATGGGGGGGGGGGGATGCTCTTCGAGCCACCTGCGGGCGGTGTCAGAGAGAAATAGCGGCAGTTGGCGGATGATGGAGCGATCGTCTCCTCGCGCTCCACCTAGTTGGCAGGCTAGGCGGAAATCGGCTAACAAGAGTGCAGGCTCGGTTTCGCCGTTGTACTTGACGATGCTTGTGGGGGTCGAAACAGGTCGGGCAGCGGCGTGTTGCGGATCGCCCTTCTGAAGACTCGAGGCCCCGGCGGCTCGGGAGCCCCGCGGTCCTCGTCGCTGTCATGACGCCACCTTCGATTGGCGCTATAGCTTTGGTCCTCGGCTCCCCTATCTTCACGCCGCTGGCTTTTGATGACGCTGCGGCAGGCATTGTCTGGTTCGCGGGGTTCGCGAGGGTCAATGATTTGGCCTCGAACGTTTTTGGCCTGAGGGGTAGCTTGCTGGTGGACCGAGGCCTCCCTCTCATGGCGGGAAGATTCAACCGATCGCTCCGAGGCCGCACCTCGATGCCTCGAGGCCGAGCTTTCAGCTTGTTGAACTGATGCGGCTTGGAGCAGGTTCTTCATCTCGTCCCGTATGCGTCGACCTTCGGGAGTCAACGGCTCGGGCATGTTCCGTAGCAGCATGGCTGTGGCTACAACATTTTGTCCTACTCGAGGGAAGCAGTTCACGGGACGTTCGGGCGCTTCATCCTTGATGATCTGCCGATGGACTTCTCGAGCTCTGCTTCGACCACCTTCGCCATGCAGCAGGGCGCGGCTTTGCTCGAGGACTGGCTCGATCTGGTCCAGCCACCGGCAATCTTCGTCGAGCTTGGCCTTCATCAATCGGATTTGCGCGATCTGCACAATCTGTTCGTCATGCGGTCCTGGTGTACCAACGGGGTCTTGTGGCCCATCTCCTCATCCTAGGGGCGTACCCTTGACCACAGCTGCAATTGGTGTGGCGACCGCGTCTGGGTCCTCCGTCTTTTCGTCCGAGGTACTGCTCCATCAATGTGGAAGCATTCCCTCATGGGGTCGTATTGGTCCGACTCAGAGTCGAGGTTGCCGCAGTAGAAGATAGGGAATTGTCCCTGCCGCTCCTCCTCTAGCCGGCGTCACCACGCGCCAATGGTGTTTTGCCCTGGCCCTGGCGCTTGTGTGAATCATGGATCCACGGAGGCCAGGAAGTCAGCATCTAGGCTTATGGTGGCACGTAGGAGAGCCCCAGGGCGGTCCTCTTGCGCACTCATGCTAGAGCGCATCTCGGCGTAGTAGGTTGCGGCAGCGTTGTTGAGGCCGAACGGGAGACGTTGACGGGCGCTAAACAACTCGTGTGGTAGCAGGCTCGGCGATGTCGGGGTTGCGCGCGTCGGGAGAGGTCAGCCGGGCTCCCTCCTTGTGTGCATGGTGAAGGCCGAGTCTGGGTTCCCGTCGAGGTCCCCGGTCGCGAGCTTGTGGCGGTGGTGGTGTCGGCTGCGCCTCTTCCTTGTTGGGGAAGCGTGGTTGTGTGGTCGACGTGCGGCCCCTCCTGTGCGTGGGGCCTTGGTGCGCTCTCTGCTCGGATCACCGATTGAGAGCAGAGTCATGTCATAGCCGCGGCCAAGAGACACGAACTCCAGGCTTCCAAAACGGATCACTGTAGTGCGCGGGAGCGACGAAGCAGAGTTAGCCATCCGGAAAATGGTGGGAAATCGTTAGTGACACGCAGTACCCCTACCTGGCGCACGAACGGTCGGTGTTCGGAACCTGGGGGGTCAACACTAAGAAGTGAATTTGTGATTGCGTGCTCCCTAATTCGGATGATGATGCAAGAAGAACACAACGACTTATCCTGGTTTGGGCAAGAGAAGGCCCTACGTCTAGCGAGGGGAGAGAGTTTGTATTATCCTACACCGAAGTGCTTGTACAGGGGCGAATACAAGCGTTAGAGTCCTAGGCTATGGTGGTTTGAGAGCTATGTCTTGGTAGAAGCGTGTGTGCTTGTGCGTTGTAGAACTTGCCTTTCCCTATGCCCTGGCGTCCCCTTTTATAGGCGAAGAGGAGGCACAGGAGTACATGAGTCCTAGGGAGAACGTTGGCAATGATGTTGGTGAGGCGAGGCCGATCGCTCCGTCGCGTAGTGGCTGTCCTGTAGAGACGTGCTTCGTGTTGTCGTCGTCATCCCTGTTACGCACATCAATGCGGTTGACGCCGATGAAGGACGACACCCATGTGCGAGGTGCTAAAGATGTCACGTCAGGAGTTGTTGGCGACACAGCTGACACCGGTCATGCCAGAGTCATGCTTGAAGCGGTGGTCTAGGCAGTGCACATTTAATACTCCTAAAATCGTATAGGGGGTGCTCGAGGTGGTGGTTGAGGTGGTCGAGGCCCGTACTTGACAGGATAGGACCCTGGCAAATGCAGGGAACGCGCTGACGTTCGCGCCTTGAGGGGAGCGAATGAGGTGCATGCTTGATGATAGGACCCTGGCAAACGCGGGGAACGCACTGATGTTTGCGCCTCGGAGGGAGCAAATGAGGTGCGTGCTTGATGATAGGACACTGTCAAACACGGGGAACGCGCTGATGTCTGCACCTCGAGGGGAGCGAATGAGGCACATGCTTGATGATTGGACCCTGGCAAACGCGGGGCATGCCCTGACTTTTGCACCTCGAGGGGATGCCTGGCGAGGAACAGTGCATGGTACAACGTGACGGTGCTGTACGAGCCACTCATTTGCTGTGCATGGACGGTAAAAGTTTGATTTGACCTGAGCATGACTCACTGTGGTACGAGCCGCTCATTTGCTGAAGTCATACGATTTGGATGGGACTGGGCAGGTGCATTTAATGCTACTAAACTCTTATAGGGTATCCGAGGAGTGCACGAGGGGAGCTCGAGGGGTGCCCCAGTAGCACTAGAGGGGTGCTTGAGGGATGCTCCTTGAGGGTTTCCCGAGGAGGTGCATGGCGAGGCAGTCGTGGGGTGCCTCTCAAGGTGTGCTCGAGGAGGTATGAGGCGAGGCGGGCTTGAGGGGTGCTCGAGAAGGCTCGAGGGGTGCACCTCATGGGGTGTGCGGCGAGGCGGTCGAGGTCAGCCTCATTCGCTCGGTGGAGTTCAGTAATCGAGGGGTCCCTCGTTCTCTCGGGAGAGTTCCGTAATCGAGGGGTGCCTCGTTCGCTCGCTGACGGACCAGGATGACGGGGATGTCATCAGTTAATGATTACTCTGACTAATCCCGGACGGCATGGGAGATCTGAAGACTTGTTACGAAGTGTACTTGGATTAGGACTCTCGTTGTAACTTAGTCGAGTTCTTAAAGGAAGTCTTGTAATTAGAATAGGACTCCTTTGATGTAATCGACTAGGACTCAGCCTGCGCTATGACTTACCCGGATATATAAGGGGAAGTGGCCGCAGGCTCCAAATCATCGAACATTGAATCATAATCATACACAAGGCACACACCGCACTGGACATAAGGTATTACGCTATTTAGCAGCCTGAACCAGTATAAATCGCTGTCCCTGTGTACTCGCCGAGTCCTACGAACGCCGATCCCCACCGAACAAATCGTCTGAGATTACTCAAGACGAGTTGCCTGTTAACAAACACCGACAGTTGGCGCGCCAGGTATGGGATTTTGGTGATTCAACGACCAAGAGCCCAGCGAACCGCGACAACATGTTCTCGGCGGGATCAATTTTCGTTTTTGGCTCATGGACTTGCATCGCAGATGATCAAGGAAAGCTACATCGACAACTTCACACTGAATCAGAACTGCAAGCCACGCCAAGGATGGAACACCTCGCTCAGAACCTAGCAAATCTCGCAATTCAAGATCCAAAGGATCCTGAGGACCAACTAAAAGCATCCGACTCCTACTCGAACTCGAGTTCTGAGGAGAAGGACCCGGACACTAGCCACGGCGTCACCTTTGGACCACGGAACTCCGCAGAAAGCTTTCAAGACCTGATTGACGCAAAATTCAAAGAGTATCAACAGATACCTATGACAGGAGCCCAACAAGGACTCGTTTTCAGCTTTACCAAGGAGGGTAACATTGTCCATTGGCCAATTCAACCTGCTCCGGCTAGACTGGTTGGCACAATCGACCAGCAACTTCCTTACCAACACAGATATCAGCTCCCCTTTGAGGAACACGACACCTCAACGGAACTAATCTCCAGCGCTTCTACTCTGGAGTCGGTAACACCAGGATCATCAAACCAGAGCCACACTCGTGAAGTTTTCATGGTGGGGCATCAGTCATCCTTACGACCACCAACCCCTCGAGATGTACTCCAGGATGATGAAACTCTAAGTATGATATCTGACAATGACCCGGAAGGACCCGGAGAGACCGAGTCATTAAAGGCTGAGAGAATCCGGAAGAACCAAGCTAAAGAAGCCCGCAGAAGGTGAGCAAATCACCGTAAGGAAGTTGTAGACCGCTACAACGTACGACTAGAAGAGTACAACACTCGAAGACGTATGGAAACAGAGGTGGAGCGCCAAGCTCACACTGAGGAGCATCAGTCTCAGGATGATCACAACAGACGACGCCCCGATTGCTCTCGCAACCTCAAACCCGAGTTTATGAGGGTTGCCGGCCATAAAGTCTTCCAGACTCCCTACCAAAACATCCTGGCTCTAGCTACAGAGATGGGGGCCAAGGCCAACCGCACCCCTGATGAAGAGCGACGGTTGGTCATGCTTTAGACTACGGCGCTTCAACTCCGAGGACGGAATCTCGAGTCCCTAGACGATGAGCAAGCTTCATCTCACCCAAGCCAGAGGCTGCCTGTTCAAGAGCGACTTGGTCGGATCCCAGCAAGGAGTCGTCTGGGCCACTGAGTACCTGATCAAGCTGAGGGATGAGCCGAATCTTCATACAGAGGAATCGCAGTCGCAGCATCTGACGCAGTCGATCGTTTTCCCTGCTTTTCCCAAAGACTCCGAGCAGTCTCGTTCCCGCGAAAATTCAAACCCGGGAACTATTCAAAGTACAACGAGAAGACAGAACCTAAACGGTGGCTCAGGCTGTATGTTCAAGCAGTTGAGTTAGCCTGCGGAAGCAACGACATCAAAGCACTCTATCTCCCAATGGCTTTAGAGACAATGCCGCTCGCCTAGTTCGACAGACTTAAACCCGAGTCCATCGACTCTTGGGAACAACTCCATCGTATCTTCATTGAAAACTTCACGGGTGTCCTAGAGAGATCAAATCCTCGGACTAAGTTCAGATCCTGTAAGCAACAGAAAAACGAATCAATGCGGGAGTACTATAAGCGCTTCTTAGAGATCCGCTCCACAGTATCCGACATCATAGACAGAGAAGTAATTGACCTCTTTGGCAACGGCATTTGCGAAAGGTACAATTACAAATATTTCATCAAGCAGGACCCGACCACTGCTGACGAGTTCCATCGGGCTATAAACTCCATGATGGCGACAGAAGAACGCACATAGGAACGTTTCCCCGATAGAAACACGCAAGGTGATCGAGGGAACAACCAGAGAGGCAACCAGGCACCACAACAAAACACCCGGAAAAGGGCAGGAGACAATACTGTTGCTGCCATGGAGCCTCAGAAGAAGGGAAACAAGCCATTCACCTTTGATGACTTACTCGACGGACCGTGCCCCTTCCATCCGAAAGGCGATCATCAGGCAAGGCACTGTCGACAGCTCAAGGAGCGAGGCTTGAACTCTAACTTCAACAAAAACAAGAAGGACAAAGGCAAGAAGACAGCTGAAGATCCTCATCAAGACGCCGGGGGTTTCCAGCACCCCAAAGGAACCATCAACGTCATCTTCGGGGGAGTAACTACCAGCGATAGCAAGAGGCTCCAGAAGCTTTCCCTACGGGAGATCATGGCTACTGAACCAGCGGCACCCAAATATCTCGACTGTTCCGAGCACCCGATTAATTTCTCCAGAGCAGACCAATGGACCAGCGTCTCTAATGCGGGACATTACCCGCTAGTCCTGGATCCTACGGTCGCTGGATATACATTGGGTAGAGTACTCATCGATGGCGGGGCAGGTCTCAACGTCATCTTTGCAAGCAACCTACGCAAGATGAATCTAGATCTCGCAACTCAGCTCACACCATTGAGTGCCCCTTTTTACGGCATAGTACGCCGAAAAGCGGCTGTACCCCTCGGAAGGATCATGCTACCCGTCACTTTTGGAACTCCGATCAATTACCGAATGGAGTACATCAGTTTAGAAGTAGCCGACTTCGAATCATCGTATCACGCCATATTTGGATGACCTGCTATTGCCAAGTTTATGGCAGTACCCCACTACCCGTACCTCCTGTTGAAGATGCTGGGTCCTAAAGGAATCTTAACCTTCAGAGGTGACTTGAAGCGGTCATTTGATTGTGACACAGAGGCTGTTCAAATCGCTGAAAAAGCTCAACTCGCTCTAGAAGTGCAAGAACTCGCTCAGATGGTGCATAATACCAAGCCTAGAGATTCAGAAATCCCAACCAAGAAGGCGGGTACTATCCAACCATCAGCAGAAGTCTCTACAAAAACCATTGACCTAGAAACCGGTGATCCGTCCAAGACAGCGGTTATCAGTGCTCACTTATCTGAAGAATAGGAATTCGCGCTCACCAAGTTCCTTAGAGCAAACAAAGATATATTTGCTTGGAAACCGGCTGATATGCCAGGAGTCCCAAGGAACTTGGCTGAGCACAAATTGGAGTTAAAAGAAGGCTCTAGACCTATCAAGCAAAGATTACGACGATTCTCACCAGTGAAGAAAGATGCAATCAAGAAGGAGATAGCCAAACTACTCGTGGCTGGATTCATCAGAGAAATCCTTCACCCCGAGTGGTTAGCTAACCCAGTGCTAGTAAAAAAGAAGAACTCTGCTGAGTGGCGTATGTGTGTCGACTACACAGACCTCAACAGACACTGTCCCAAGGATCCTTTTGGATTACCAAGGATAGATCAAATAGTTGATGCCACCGCAGGTTCCACCCTATTATCCTTCCTGGATTTCTACTCCGAGTACCATTATATCGCTCTTAAAGATGAAGACCAACCCAAGGCATCGTTCATTACTCCTTTCAGAGCATATTGTTACAAAACCATGTCTTTTGGGCTGAAAAATGCGGGAGCTACTTACCAACGTGCTATCCAAGACTGTTTGGGCGATCAGATTGGCCGTAACGCAGAAGCTTATGTCGACGATGTGGTCATAAAGACAAAGGATCCGACTACCCTCATATTAGACCTAGAGGAAACCTTTAACCGGCTACGCACGTACCAATGGAGACTCAATCCAACCAAATGCGTTTTCGGAGTACCCTCAGGACAGTTACTCGGATTCCTTGTTAGCCATCGAGGCATCGAGGCTAGTCAAAAATAGATCACAACTATCATCAACATGAAGCCGCCTACCTCGGTCAGAGATGTTCAGAAACTCACTAGGTGCATGGCCGCATTAAATCGATTTATCTCACGGTTAGGAGAAAAGGGACTCCCTTTCTTCAAATTGCTTAAAGCCGGCGATAAATTTCAGTGGACGGAAGAAGCGGACAGGGCTTTTGAACAACTCAAAGGATACCTTACCAATTCACCCATACTGACGCCGCCAGGACCCAGGGAACCGATGATGCTGTATATTGCAGGTACCACACACGTCGTAAGCACGGCAATCGTGGTGGAGCGCAAAGACGACAAGCACATCTATCATACCCAGCGACCAGTCTACTACATCAGCGAGGTACTCTCCGATTCAAAGGTCAGATACCCGCAGGTACAGAAACTACTCTACGCTCTTCTCATATCTTCAAGAAAGCTACGACATTACTTCGAAGCTCATGAGATTACAATAGTCACGGATTTTCCTTTGGGAGAAATCCTTCACAATCGTGATGCTACCGGAAGAATTTCCAAGTGGGCAGTTGAATTAGGAGCACTCAACATCAAGTTCACTCCCAGGAAAGCTATCAAGTCACAGGCTCTAGCTGATTTCGTCGCCGAATGGACAGAAATACAGCAGATTCAAGACAACGCTATTCCCGATCACTTGAAAATGTACTTTGATGGGTCCCTAAAACTAGGAGGTGCTGGAGCTGGAGTCCTTTTTGTATCACCCGCCAGAGAGCAACTCAAATACGTCCTGCAGATTTTGTGGCCTGCTACCAACAACGAAGCAGAATATGAAGCTCTACTCCACGGACTCAAACTAGCAGTCACATTGGGCATCAAACAACTCCTAGTCTACGGCGACTCTTCCGTGGTAATTCACCAAGTCAATAAGGACTGGGACTGCACCAAGGAAACCATGAACGCCTATTGCGCTGAAGTCCGCAAATTGGAGAGACACTTGTCAGGACTGGAACTCATTCATGTTACCCGAGATCTTAATGTTGCAGCTGATATACTCGCAAAATTGGGCTCTGACAGAGCACAGGTTCCCAGTGGTACTTTCGTCCATGAGTTATCCAAATCTTCAATCCAAGAGACGGATGAGCCCCATCCCACACCTTCCGCTCAAATTTTAACACTTGCACCCGACTGGACACAAGTTTTTATCGACTACCTCAAGGAGCATAAATTATCAAGTGACAAAACAACTACAGAGCAGGTCACCAGGCGTAGCAAAAATTATGTTCTAGTCGGAGACAAGCTATATCGACGAGGCGCATCCTCAGGAGTCCTCCTAAAATGCATCCCACCAGAAGAGGGCAAGGACATACTCAACGAGGTACACTCCGGATGTTGTGGCAACCACGCAGCATCAAGGACATTAGTCGGCAAAATCTTCAGATCAGGCTACTATTGGCCCTCAGCCCTGAAGGACGTAGAAGACCTAGTCCGCCGCTATCAATCATGCTAGTTCTTCGCCAAGCAGCAGCATGTACCTGCACACGAGTTGATTTGCATCCCTCCATCATGGCCTTTCTCAAGTTGGGGACTCGACTTGGTGGGTCCTCTTAAGCGAGCTCCATGTGGATTCGAGTACATCTACGTTGCAATTGACAAGTTCACCAAGTGGATTGAGTATATGCCATTGGTCAAGTTCAATGCATCAAAGTCAGTACAGTTTATGAAAAGCATATTCCACCGCTTTGGAATGCCACATAGAATCATCACCGACCTGGAATCACCCTTTACAGCCATCGAGTTCAAGTCATGGGCCGGCGACTGCGGAATCAAGATAAACTATGCATCAGTAGCCCATCCTCAATCCAACAGCCAAGTTGAACGAGCAAATGCCCTGATTCTTGCTGGATTAAAACCAAGGCTTTTTGACCTCCTAAAAGATCACGGCGGCAAGTGAGTTGAAGAGTCACCCAAGGTAGTCTGGGGGCTGCGAACGCAACGAAGTCGGGCAACAGGTCAAAACCCCTTCTTCATGGTATATGGCACTGAGGCAATCCTCCAAGCTGACTTGATCTGGAACTCCCCACGCATCAAGCAATACAATGAAGGCGAAGCAGATGACACCAGGCGGTTAGAAGTTGACAGCCTCGAAGAAGCATGACTCACCGCACTCTTCCAGTCAGTAAGATACCTTCAAGGGATGAGAAGCTACTACGATAAGAATATCCATCACCGCACCTTCCAAGTAGGCGATATGGTGTTAAAGAAAATTCAGAACACCACAGGACGCCACAAGCTCATGAGTCCATGGGAAGGTCCCTACATTGTATCCAAAGTAACAAGACCCGGGTCATTTGAGCTAGTCACTGAAGATGGATCTCCATTGCCAAATTCATGGAACATTGAGCACTTGAATAAATTCCATACCTAAGGACTATGCTACAATCCTGACTCAGGGCAATTGTATTTATTAGTCAGATATTAATAAAGTTTGGAGTTCATCAGAAATAAGAACTTTCAAATTATCCAGACGTTTTCTACATCTCATCACGACTACTTAGTCGCATAAAAATCTCTGCAATAGCAGGGCTCACCACCGAGTAATATTTAATATTACTCGGATGGATTGGTTCAGCGGTAACTGTAACAACCCACAAATTTCTACCTCAAAAATCCCAACCACAAAATTTTTTCTTTTCTTTTTACCTTGCATGATGAGTGAGACAACTTACTTGTAGTCATCCTTAAGCATATGCATTAACATTAGCAGCATAGTAAATAACTAACTAACCAATTAATAAGCATATGTGATTTGGCTCTTCTTGGACTTTTGTGTGAAATGCATTAAAACATATATAAACATAATCTATATAAACTGTTACATGAAAATCCCATAATCCTCAACGTAAAGACAATACAATTGAATAGAATTAGTTTAAACACTAAACTAATCTGGAATAAAACAAACAAATGAAAATGTAAAAGAAAGAAGAAATGGAGAGGAGGCCGGTTGGGCCAGAACACCACGCACACGACCCAACCGACCACCACAGCGCGCGGCACCAGCCTCGCGTGCACGCAGGCGGCCCAGGCACACACGACCGGCCCAGCGTCCGCACGACTGAGCCCAACCGCGCGCGGAGCTGCTTCGCCATCGCTTGAGTACCGCCCACGCTAGCTCTGTAGCGCCGACAACCCGACCCCACGCGTCAGCGAGCGTCGCACTGTTCTTCTTCTTCCGCAAGTCGGAAGGCAGAGCACGGCGACAGAGGCGGCCCCACCGTGCCCCCCTCGGCCGACCGGCTCTAACAAACTCGCCAGCCTGTTCCCCACTGTTCGAATTAGAGCCGTGCGAACTCCGAACACCTCACGGCCCTCCGATCGAGCAGACCCCACCCGATCTCCGTCCGCCACCACATGAGCCGCCGGCTATAAATCCCCACCTACCCTCGGCGACTCCCTTCACCAGCATCGCCACGCCGTGGCGCAACAACCCCGTCACACACCGTGAGAGAAATTCGAGGGCGGGGGAGGAAGGAAGCCGGAGGCGGGAGACGGCAGGGCGCCGCCGCGAAATCCGTCGGCGCCGAGGAAGAGGACCGCGAGCGGAGCACGGGGAGAACCAGGAGCTGCACGGCACTGCAACCGGAGCTTCACGGCCTCGAATCGCCCTGCACCGCTATCCTATCTTCACCGCCACCACGGTAAGCCACATGCCACCTCCGCCATCGTCGTCCTCTGCATCGGCCATGGCGCCCGTACCGGAGCGCGCAGGCCAGAGCCTCTACCGGCTCGGAGCGAACTCACGCCACCGCGCACACGTTGCTGCCTCATGAACCGCACCCGAATTAAGTAGGGAGACCGAGCTCACGACGATGAAACACATACACGTCGCCGCGGACTGACGCGCCACGGCGAACCAGTGTCCCAAACGCTATAGCCTCTGGAGACGATGCTGGATAGATGATTGAGATCACCACTCGAGGTAGACCCCGTGCACGCGTTAGTTGAAGCCATAAACCGAGGAGCCCTCTAGCAGAGAGGGCGAGACGCCGTCGCGGCCGGGCATGCCATGGCGAGCCTGTGCTCCAGTTGCCACGGACCTCGTTTTGGGAAACTAACTGGCCGTATAGCATCACCGAGAGATGGAGAACACCGAGCGCGTCGTAGAATTAACTGGTGCCCGTTCATGAGCTTGTTCCGATGTCGCATGGTCGCGCCGCTGTGTGCCGCCATGCGGGATCATACGCATGGAGCTGCTGCCGAGTTTACCGAGGCCAACAACATGATCTGGAGGCAGTAGAGGAGATGGGAAGGAGACCGTATGATTGAATTTGGTTAGGGAGAAGCGGAACCTGCCGAACGGCATATCACCGCCGCGGCACCGCCGCCAAGTCACCTACGCTGGCCGCTAGGATCACCGGATCACGGGATTAGTGATTTGGATCGAATCACAGTAGAAACACGATCACGCTGGAGCTCAGAATCGAGTCCGAAGGGGCGAAGTTGAACACCGGCGCGAACTCGCCGTTGGCGGGGCGCCGCCGTAACGAAACAGAGGAGAAAGGGGAGAGAACGCCGAGGCTCGAGGCTGAAGGAGACCTCGAAGCAAAGTCCGTCTCGCCCGAGGCTCGAGGCTGAATGAGACCTCGAAGCAAATGACTGTTTCGTCCGAGGCTCGAGGTAGAAGGAGGGCTCGGTGCAAAACACCGATTCGCCCGAGGCTCGAGGATGAAGGGGCCTCGGTACAAAACACCGATTCGCCCGAGGCTCGAGGTTGAAGGGGAGACCTCGGTGCAAAACACCGATTCGCCCGAGGCTCGAGGCTGAGGGAGGCCTCGACTTACTCGAGGGTAGCGACCTCGGCATCACCGACCGCGGGAGGCCTCGGCTCACTCAAGGGACGCGAACAGAAGCGTCCGAGATGACGTAACACTGACGTCATGCTGACATCAGCTTTCGTCGACCAGATCAAACACTGACTGTGGGACCCATCTGTCATTCACTGACACCGATCTGACCAGTCACAGAGCGACACGTGTCATCACCTGTTTAACCAGCCATTTGTATCTTTAGGAAAATAGTATAAACTTCGGAAATTCATAACTAATTCATACGAACTCCAAAAATAGTGGTTCAAGTTGCTAAATTCATCTAAAATCGAGATCTACCCATTGGTACCATGTTTGAGTGCATTTGGACCTTTTGAATTTTCATTCGTTCCTTGTGCTATTCTATAGATGTCGCTAATGCGACCGTTTTCGTACGTTTTCAGAGCCGGAAGGGACGCCTGACAACGAGGATCACGACTACGAGGAGGAACAAGACCACGATCAATCTCAAGGTGCCACAGCCCATCCAACCTCGTAGATCCCATTACGCATGCTAAATTACATTTCTAATTTACTGATGCTCAGTATAGGACTTGCATGATAGATTGCTTGTAAGCCCATACCTTGACGCAACCTATCCCCTGCTACCCAGCTGATAGGATAGACACACGCGCTGTAAATACTATCTTGATTATATTTATTTGAGCTACGGTGAAAACCGGTGCATAATGTTATACGGTGTATATCGGGGAGTGTGCTGCGTGTGTTTTGGGTGAGTATGGTGGTGAGGGTTGTGTCGACCAAGCCGGAATATATGACGAGCCTGGTGCGAGTCTTGCCGTGGGGCATATCTGGATGCCCCTGTGGTGTGAAACCTGTGGCGGGTTAAATGGTGACATGTGGTGGATCTGGGTGTGAGCCGCTGGTGGAGCCCACATCAGGAGCGTGCTGTGGTGGCACATATAATGAAAACCTTTGAGAAGACATTCCGGCTTAGTCACCCTAGATTGGTGCGGGATCTGGACCACGGGGAAATACCTTTACAAGCCACTCGCTCCTTATGGACGGGGACGGTCGGACTACCTGGTAGGGTAATGCCATTACTGCTAGGCGAGAGAGTGCGAGGAAGGTACGGGTATCAGAGTCCCACACCCTTCCGAGACGATCACGGCTCCCCCTTCGGGAGAGGGATCGTGACTTCACAGACTTAGCCACCCAGACATACTTGAGGTGAATCCAGGGCTGAGTGGTAGAGTGGCATTACTCTAGGCTGGCAAGCGGCCGGTATCCGCCTAGGCACATCCGGGGTGCTGATGATGGCGATCTTGTGGATATTGTAGAACCTCTGCAGAGTGTATGGTTGATCGATCGATACGTTGGTCAATTCGTTGGCCGTGGACCCTTTTTCCCTGACCTGTTTCCGACTAGTGAGAGCTTCTCTTTTCTCCCTCTGGTAAGAGTGTGCCGGCCGTGAGTCAGGTGAGACTGCGGGCCGTTGAGACAAAGGCTGGGAGGGAGCTGGCCTCTGTCGACTGAGCGAGAGCATGTGTGTGTGTGGGAATGGCGAATTGGTGATGGATACGGTGATAAGTTAAAATGGTGAAACATGATAAACATACATAATTATTATACTGTTATGCATAGGAAAACCCAGCCTGCTAGGTCTGAATTTCATTTACCTATTGCATCCACTACCACATATAAATCATATAGTATGGGAAAGTGTGGCCAGTACAAATCGTACTGAAAATTGAGGTTTCAGGTTCCGAGGAGGAGTACCACTCCGAGGGGTTCGAGGAATAGGGGGTTTTCGCTTCTACGCTCAAGTTGGAGTTCGATCGCGCTTCTTCGTCTACTTCAAGCTGTTCCGGATGATGTTTATCTAAAATTTCGCCTGTTGGCGATGTAATAAGTATTATCGTGTTAAGAACGCTTTTGTTCGAAGTATGGATTAATGATATTTGACTGGATTATCAGGTAATTTGACTCAAAAGAGTTTTATTACACTTGACTCTGTGGATTTTCCCTTCATGGAAAATCAGGTCATTTCAGTTGGTATCAGAGCCACACTTGACCTTAGGACGAAAACCCTAGAAAATGGACGTTAGAAACAGGAAGCCACTCTCCTTCGGTTATATACCGACCCTGCATTTAGTTTTTCAATGCAAGGCTTATCTTACTATGGACTTGCTAACCTTAGCTTTTGATACGTGCAGATGGAGACAACCCCGGTGTATCCGCCGCTAGGACCTTTGCTCAGCCTTACTGCAAAGTGTGTTTCCAACGGCGAAGGGATCGCAGGAATTCCACTTACCCTGCGTGAAGTCCTTATGGCATTAGGAGTCCCAGTTGATCAAATTCTGTATACTTGCTCTGGAGAGCCAGCACCCGAGGGCGGACTCAGGGCACCTATAGTGGCTAGACTGGAGATACCCGCAAGTCAAACCCTGCCATCCGTTCCAGCTTACTCAGAGATGGTGATTGGAGAGACCATTGATGAGTGCGTGCAGGCAGTGTCCTTTCAAGCACTCAAGGGTGTAACACGAGACAACAGAGACCACTTGAAGAAAACAGAGTTCCGGTTACTACCCCAGGCCTTACACCCTCACCTCACTCAGGTTGAGCAGGAGCATGCCTATACCCAGACTGTACTTGCCGAAGCCGATCCCTGCCTGCGCACCACAGCTTACCATTTGTATGACCTGAACAGCTATGCAAGTCACCTTGAGCTCAAACAAACTGCAGCTCGCAACCACCTGATGGAGTGCCAGGAAGCGACCAAGATTGAGAGATCCGTTCAGGAGGAACTAAGAGCTACTATAGCAAAACTACAAGACAAGTTGGAGCGACAAGAGGAAAGGCACAAGGCGGAAGTGGCAGATCTGCGATACAAGGCTGCAGATTTGGGAAACGACAACTGGTATCTGGACTGTCGAGTGCTGGAATTGCAAAGAAATCTAGAAGAAAGGACCGAAGCATTGAACCAGAGTTGGAACCGGAAGAAGAATCAAGGCATGGAGCTTCTAAAACTTCAAAACAAGGTGAAGGCCCTGGAACAAGAAGTCAAGGAGATGCAGGTGAAAGCGCTGCGTAACCAAGGCCACCTGATAGAATATGTCAAGAACACAGAGTACTTACAAGAGAAATGCGAGCGAACTCGGGATGCCTGGAAGAAGTCAGACAGAAAACGACTCAGGGAGATGAAGAGCATCTGGGAGAAACTACCCAAAGAAGAACGCGTCAAAATCCGACCCAGGACTGAGGATTTTGAGCTGACACCCACCCGACTCAACCTTAGCGCTTGCCCTGTTCTACCTGGAGCCAAGCCTACTGAAGAGCTTGCCGAAGCACTTAAGTATGTAGCCCGACTCCACAAGACTAACGAGGACATCGAAGCTGAGGACAATCGCTTCCCGGAAGCAGTGTACGGGCAGGAGTAAGTGTGAGTGATGACCCTGCGTGGTCATGTCATGAGTTCCAGTGTGTGTCACCCATGAGATGTATTCCCGAGTTGTACTCACGATGCGTAGTACGAATAAGTTAATTATTAAATAAGACAAACATGTTATGAGTGTTCGGATTTTATTGCGTCTTATGGATCTTTATCGCTTCTTTGTTTGAGTGCAGGATAGAATAATGTTTCTGTAAATCGTTGAACTGACTCTAATAAAACTTGTAAGCAATGTTTAAACAGTTAATATATATACTAAAAATCTATCTATTTTATGACACAGATGTCGCTACGCCGCTCAGTACGTCTGAGCCACCCGCGTGATCTGACTCCTGAACCCGCTGTAAGAGCTGGGCGACTCCGTGGACGAGGACGCGGAGCGGGAAACGGTCGTGGCCGTGGAGGAAGACGTGGAGTACCATTCAATATGGAGCAGACGCCACCACCAGCAGAGGATGACCATGTTCCCGCTGATGATCACGTGCCAATCGGCGCGGCACCACCGCCTCCACCACCGCCAGCACCACCAAGTCTGGCTGAAGTGATGGCTCAACAGACTCAGCTGCTAGCTGCACTCGTAGAGGGTGCAAATCGTCGCAATGGTGGTCAATACAATGACTTTCAGAGGAAGCTTGAAGGATTCATCAAACTCAGGCCACCTACCTATGATGGCACCGATCCTGATCCACTCGCTGCCAACGACTGGCTACGTGAGATGGAAAAGAAGCTCGACCTTACCATGCTGTCCGATGAAGAGTGTGTTGGAGCCGCTACCCATCAGCTCACTGGTGCAGCCCGCGCTTGGTGGGACAGTTTCAGTGACTCTCATGAGAATCCAGCTGGGATTACTTGGGATGAGTTCGTGGAAGCTTTCACTGACTATCACGTACCTGAAGGCGTGATGCAAGCTAAGGCAGAAGAGTTTCGTAACATTAAGATGGGGAATGAGAAGGTTACTGAGTACACCACCCGCTTCACCAACCTACTTCGCTTTGCGCCACTTTCTATAGTGACCAGCGAAGAAGAGAAGTTGTACTACTATCGCAAGGGTCTCAGTTCCCGCATCAAGGTGAATATGGGAGGAGTTAAAAGTCACACTCTGCGCGACCTCATAGATCGCAGCATCCAGATCGAAAAGGATCGGAATGAAGCTAGAGAAGAGTTCAGAGAGAGGAAGCGCAAAGCAGATAGTTCCTTTCGTCACCCTGAGCGCAAGAAGGAACGAATGACCCATGTCACCAGCTACTCTCGCCCTGGATCCAGTAGGAGCGGAGGCTCACATTCTGCTCAATACTCTCGCTCATACCAAGACCGTACTCCGGCTCGCACTCAGGATCGTTCAGGAAGCTTTCATGCGTCACAAGACCGTACTGCTCAGAATCGCACTACACAGAATGCATCTACTTGGAAGGCACCCACACCAACTTCCACCAGTGGTATGCCTTGGACATGTTTCAAGTGTGGACAGCCTGGCCACAAGATTGCCAACTGCCCAGAAAATGCCAAAGCCCAAAAGGCACCACCAAGAGCTCAACCTCAACCCCGGGAATCTGCTTCCCGTGGTGGCCTTACTCACCTGAATGCTGAGGATGCCCAAGATGCCCCGGATGTGGTATACGGTATGTTTTTGGTTAACGGCATTAGAGCATCGGTTCTTTTTGATTCAGGAGCTACATGTTCTTACATATCATCAAAGTTTGCACATGAGCATTGCATTCCGGTCAGCCCACGCCAACTTCCAATCATAACTAGCTCACCCTTAGGAGACCTAAAGAGTACCCATATATGTAAGGGAGTGAAATTAACCATCGAGGGATTAGTTTTCACAGCCGACCTAACCCTATTACCTTCTACCAGCTTAGAGGTTATTTTAGGAATGGACTGGTTAACCAAGCACCGGAGTATTATATCCTGCTCACCCAGATACATTCAAATAACTCATCCAACAGGCCAAGCCGTTCGATGCACACCCCAAGCCGAGAAAACTGCTACCCTTCTATGTGCCCTTAAAACCAAGGTTACACCCCGGGACAAACCTTTGACAGTAGATGATGTGCCCATAGTCAGAGACCATGCCGATGTTTTTCCGGAAGAAATACCAGGGATGCCTCCAGAACGGGAAGTGGAGTTTGTGATCAATTTATTGCCGGGAACAGGGCCTATAGCCAAAAGACCATATCGCATGTCTGTTGATGAATTGGCTGAATTAAAGAAACAATTGAAGGAACTTGCTGATAAGGGATATATCAGGCCTAGTGCATCACCTTGGGGTTCTCCTGTACTGTTTGTGAGGAAGAAGGATGGCATAATGAGGATGTGTGTTGATTATAGGAGCCTGAATGCGGTGACTATCAAGAACAAATACCCGTTGCCGAGGATTGATGACCTGCTTGATCAGTTGCGAAATGCTAAGTACTTTTCCAAGATTGACCTCCGATCAGGGTACCATCAGATGAGGATCAGAGAAATTGATATTTCCAAAACAGCTTTTGTCACGAGGTATGGGCAGTATGAGTTCACAGTAGTGCCGTTTGGACTCACGAATGCACCTGCCTATTTCATGAATATGATGAATAAGGTGTTTATGGAGGAGTTAGATAAGTTTGTCGTAGTATTCATTGACGACATTCTTATATACTCAGCCACAGCAGAAGAGCATGAGCTGCATTTGAGGACTGTACTTGAAAGATTGGCACAAAATCTGCTTTATGCTAAGTTCAGCAAATGTGAGTTCTGGCTTGAAGAAGTGACATTTCTAGGACACGTACTATCAGCTTAAGGAGTAGCTGTTGATCCCACGAAAATAGAAGCTATCAGAGATTGGGAATCACCTCGTAATGTGGGTGAAATCAGAAGTTTTCTGGGACTGGCGGGATATTATCGCCGATTCATTGAGAATTTCTCAAAGATCGCTCGCCCGATGACCAATCTGTTGAAAAAGACACAGAACTTTGAATGGTCAGATGAATGCGAGAATAGTTTTCTTGAGCTAAAGAAGAGACTCACTACCACCCCTGTGTTAGCTCTGCCAGACATCAATCAGAGTTTCGTAGTCTATTGCGACGCCTCCCGTCAAGGACTTGGATGCGTTTTGATGCAGAATGGAAAGGTTATAGCCTATGCCTCCCGACAGCTAAAAGATCACGAACAGCGGTATCCCACTCATGATCTCGAACTTGCAGCTGTAGTACATGCACTAAAGATTTGGAGGCACTATTTGATAGGCAACAAGTGCGATATTTATACCGATCACAAGAGCCTGAAATATTTCTTTACTCAAGAAGACCTAAATATGAGGCAGCGCCGATGGCTCGAACTTATTAAAGATTATGATCTAGAAATTCACTATCACCCAGGAAAGGCCAATGTTGTGGCAGATGCACTCAGTCGCAAGAGTTATTGTCACACCCTAATAGCGGAATCTGTGCCAGCTGAACTGAAGGAGGAGATTGATCACTTCCAGTTAGAGATCCTACCGCATGGAATGCTGAATGAGTTACGGATCCAATACAACCTCACAGATAGAATCCGCAAAGCTCAGGAGAATTGTGAGGAAATGGAGTATATTCGGGGTTTAATGAAGCTTGGGTATCGCACCGATCACCGAGAAGATGACCAAGGAACTCTTTGGTACAAGGATCGAATATGTGTACCCACTAACCCGGAGCTTCGCAATGAAATATTGACTGAGGCACATAGCTCTAAGTATAGCATTCACCCTGGAGGAGCCAAAATGTATCAAGATTTGAAGAAACACTTCTGGTGGAAAGGCATGAAAACCTCTGTAGCAGAACACGTGGCAAAATGCGACACATGCAGCAGGGTTAAAGCTGAGCATGGAAGACCCGCGGGATTACTTAAACCACTAGAAATTCCTCAGTGGAAATGGGAATGCATAACCATGGACTTTATAGTTGGGTTGCCAAGGACACTAAAAGGCAACAACTCCATTTGGGTGATTGTGGACAGGTTGACAAAAGTGGCTCATTTCATACCTGTTAAGACCGCTTATCCTACTGAGAGATTAGCAGAGTTATACGTGGAACATATCCTTAAGCTTCATGGAGCACCAGCAAGCATCGTGTCTGATCGAGGACCACAATTTACTTCTCAATTTTGGAAATCCTTGCATAAGGCAATTGGGACGAAACTTGATTACAGCACAGCTTACCACCCACAAACCGACGGGCAAACAGAAAGAGTAAATCAGATATTGGAAGATATGCTCCGAGCCAGTGTGCTAAATTACGGCAAGGATTGGGAGAAATGCTTAGCACATGCAGAATTTGCATATAACAACAGTTACCAGGCTAGCATTAAGATGTCCCCATTTGAGGCCTTGTACGGAAGACCATGCCAGACTCCGTTAATGTGGTCTAACCCTGGAGAAAGATCACTCTTCGGACCCGCAAAAATTAAGGAAGCAGAGGAAGGGGTGAATCAGGTTCGAGAAAATCTAAAGATAGCACAAACTCGATACAAGAGTTATGCAGATAAAAGGCGAAGAGACCTCGCATTTGAGGTAGGAGATTTTGTTTACCTAAAAGTATCTCCACTACGGGGCACCATCAGATTTCATAAGAAAGGAAAGCTTGCACCAAGATTCGTGGGACCATACCAAATTACTGAGAAGGTTGGAAAGCTTGCATATGAACTAGACCTACCTAAAGAATTATTGGGGGTACATCCTGTGTTCCACGTATCTCAGCTACGTAAATGTTTACGAGTACCAGAAGAGGTTGTGCCCACTAATGCGCTTGATTTACAAGATACACTCGAGTATAGGGAACATCCAATCAAGATATTGGGATGGGACACAAAAGAGACCCGAAGTAAGATTATCGGAATGTGTAAAGTTCAGTGGAGTAACCACACTGAAAGAGAAGCAACGTGGGAGAAAGAATCCGATCTACGAGTGCAATTTCCCTACCTATTCGCCGGGTACGTATCAGTTTAATCTCGGGGTCGAGATCCTAATAAGGGGGGAAGACTGTAACAACCCACAAATTTCTACCTCAAAAATCCCAACCACAAAATTTTTTCTTTTCTTTTTACCTTGCATGATGAGTGAGACAACTTACTTGTAGTCATCCTTAAGCATATGCATTAACATTAGTAGCATAGTAAATAACTAACTAACCAATTAATAAGCATATGTGATTTGGCTCTTCTTGGACTTTTGTGTGAAATGCATTAAAACATATATAAACATAATCTATATAAACTGTTACATGAAAATCCCATAATCCTCAACCTAAAGACAATACAATTGAATAGAATTAGTTTAAACACTAAACTAATCTGGAATAAAACAAACAAATGAAAATGTAAAAGAAAGAAGAAATGGAGAGGAGGCCGGTTGGGCCAGAACACCACGCACACGACCCAACCGACCAGCACAGCGCGCGGCACCAGCCTCGCGTGCACGCACGCGGCCCAGGCACACACGACCGGCCCAGCGTCCGCACGACCGAGCCCAACCGCGCGCGGAGCTGCTTCGCCATCGCTTGAGTACCGCCCACGCTAGCTCTGTAGCGCCGACAACCCGACCCCACGCGTCAGCGAGCGTCGCACTGTTCTTCTTCTTCCGCAAGTCGGAAGGCAGAGCACGGCGACAGAGGCGGCCCCACCGTGCCCCCCTCGGCCGACCGGCTCTAACAAACTCGCCAGCCTGTTCCCCACTGTTCGAATTAGAGCCGTGCGAACTCCGAACACCTCACGGCCCTCCGATCGAGCAGACCCCACCCGATCTCCGTCCGCCACCACATGAGCCGCCGGCTATAAATCCCACCTACCCTCGGCGACTCCCTTCACCAGCATCGCCACGCCGTGGCGCAACAACCCCGTCACACACCGTGAGAGAAATTCGAGGGCGGGGGAGGAAGGAAGCAGGAGGCGGGAGACGGCAGGGCACCGCCGCGAAATCCGTCGGCGCCGAGGAAGAGGACCGCGAGCGGAGCACGGGGAGAACCAGGAGCTGCACGGCACTGCAACCGGAGCTTCACGGCCTCGAATCGCCCTGCACCGCTATCCTATCTTCACCGCCACCACGGTAAGCCACATGCCACCTCCGCCATCTTCGTCCTCTGCATCGGCCATGGCGCCCGTACCGGAGCGCGCAGGCCAGAGCCTCTACCGGCTCGGAGCGAACTCACGCCACCGCGCACACGTTGCTGCCTCATGAACCGCACCCGAATTAAGTAGGGAGACCGAGCTCACGACGATGAAACACATACACGTCGCCGCGGACTGACACGCCGCGGCGAACCAGTGTCCCAAACGCTATAGCCTCTGGAGACGATGCTGGATAGACGATTGAGATCACCACTCGAGGTAGACCCCGTGCACGCGTTAGTTGAAGCCATAAACCGAGGAGCCCTCTAGCAGAGAGGGCGAGACGCCGTCGCGGCCGGGCATGCCATGGCGAGCCTGTGCTCCAGTTGCCACGGACCTCGTTTTGGGAAACTAACTGGCCGTATAGCATCACCGAGAGATGGAGAACACCGAGCGCGTCGTAGAATTAACTGGTGCCCGTTCATGAGCTTGTTCCGATGTCGCATGGTCGCGCCGCTGTGTGCCGCCATGCGGGATCATACGCATGGAGCTGCTGCCGAGTTTACCGAGGCCAACAACATGATCTGGAGGCAGTAGAGGAGATGGGAAGGAGACCGCATGATTGAATTTGGTTAGGGAGAAGCGGAACCTGCCGAACGGCATATCACCGCCGTGGCACCGCCGCCAAGTCACCTACGCTGGCCGCTAGGATCACCGGATCACGGGATTAGTGATTTGGATCGAATCACAGTAGAAACACGATCACGCTGGAGCTCAGAATCGAGTCCGAAGGGGCGAAGTTGAACACCGGCGCGAACTCGCCGTTGGCGGGGCGCCGCCGTAACGAAACAGAGGAGAAAGGGGAGAGAACGCCGAGGCTCGAGGCTGAAGGAGACCTCGAAGCAAAGTCCGTCTCGCCCGAGGCTCGAGGCTGAAGGAGACCTCGAAGCAAAGTCCGTCTCGCCCGAGGCTCGAGGCTGAATGAGACCTCGAAGCAAATGACCGTTTCGTCCGAGGCTCGAGGTAGAAGGAGGGCTCGGTGCAAAACACCGATTCGCCCGAGGCTCGAGGATGAAGGGGCCTCGGTACAAAACACCGATTCGCCCGAGGCTCGAGGTTGAAGGGGAGACCTCGGTGCAAAACACCGATTCGCCCGAGGCTCGAGGCTGAGGGAGGCCTCGACTTACTCGAGGGTAGCGACCTCGGCATCACCGACCGCGGGAGGCCTCGGCTCACTCAAGGGACGCGAACAGAAGCGTCCGAGATGACGTAACACTGACGTCATGCTGACATCAGCTTTCGTCGACCAGATCAAACACTGACTGTGGGACCCATCTGTCATTCACTGACACCGATCTGACCAGTCACAGAGCGACACGTGTCATCACCTGTTTAACCAGCCATTTGTATCTTTAGGAAAATAGTATAAACTTCGGAAATTCATAACTAATTCATACGAACTCCAAAAATAGTGGTTCAAGTTGCTAAATTCATCTAAAATCGAGATCTACCCATTGGTACCATGTTTGAGTGCATTTGGACCTTTTGAATTTTCATTCGTTCCTTGTGCTATTCTATAGATGTCGCTAATGCGACCGTTTTCGTACGTTTTCAGAGCCGGAAGGGACGCCTGACAACGAGGATCACGACTACGAGGAGGAACAAGACCACGATCAATCTCAAGGTGCCACAGCCCATCCAACCTCGTAGATCCCATTACGCATGCTAAATTACATTTCTAATTTACTGATGCTCAGTATAGGACTTGCATGATAGATTGCTTGTAAGCCCATACCTTGACGCAACCTATCCCCTGCTACCCAGCTGATAGGATAGACACACGCGCTGTAAATACTATCTTGATTATATTTATTTGAGCTACGGTGAAAACCGGTGCATAATGTTATACGGTGTATATCGGGGAGTGTGCTGCGTGTGTTTTGGGTGAGTATGGTGGTGAGGGTTGTGTCGACCAAGCCAGAATATATGACGAGCCTGGTGCGAGTCTTGCCGTGGGGCATATCTGGATGCCCCTGTGGTGTGAAACCTGTGGCGGGTTAAATGGTGACATGAGGTGGATCTGGGTGTGAGCCGCTGGTGGAGCCCAGATCAGGAGCGTGTTGTGGTGACACATATAATGAAAACCTTTGAGAAGACATTCCGGCTTAGTCACCCTAGATTGGTGCGGGATCTGGACCACGGGGAAATACCTTTACAAGCCACTCGCTCCTTATGGACGGGGACGGTCGGACTACCTGGTAGGGTAATGCCATTACTGCTAGGCGAGAGAGTGCGAGGAAGGTACGGGTATCAGAGTCCCACACCCTTCCGAGACGATCACGGCTCCCCCTTCGGGAGAGGGATCGTGACTTCACAGACTTAGCCACCCAGACATACTTGAGGTGAATCCAGGGCTGAGTGGTAGAGTGGCATTACTCTAGGCTGGCAAGCGGCCGGTATCCGCCTAGGCACATCCGGGGTACTGATGATGGCGATCTTGTGGATATTGTAGAACCTCTGCAGAGTGTATGGTTGATCGATCGATACGTTGGTCAATTCGTTGGCCGCGGACCCTTTTTCCCTGACCTGTTTCCGACTAGTGAGAGCTTCTCTTTTCTCCCTCTGGTAAGAGTGTGCCGGCCGTGAGTCAGGTGAGACTGCGGGCCGTTGAGACAAAGGCTGGGAGGGAGCTGGCCTCTATCGACTGAGCGAGAGCATGTGTGTGTGTGGGAATGGCGAATTGGTGATGGATACGGTGATAAGTTAAAATGGTGAAACATGATAAACATACATAATTATTATACTGTTATGCATAGGAAAACCCAGCCTGCTAGGTCTGAATTTCATTTACCTATTGCATCCACTACCACATATAAATCATATAGTATGGGAAAGTGTGGCCAGTACAAATCGTACTGAAAATTGAGGTTTCAGGTTCCGAGGAGGAGTACCACTCCGAGGGGTTCGAGGAATAGGGGGTTTTCGCTTCTACGCTCAAGTTGGAGTTCGATCGCGCTTCTTCGTCTACTTCAAGCTGTTCCGAATGATGTTTATCTAAAATTTCGCCTGTTGGCGATGTAATAAGTATTATCGTGTTAAGAACGCTTTTATTCGAAGTATGGATTAATGATATTTGACTGGATTATCGGGTAATTTGACTCAAAAGAGTTTTATTACACTTGACTCTGTGGATTTTCCCTTCATGGAAAATCAGGTCATTTCAGTAACCATACTCGAGTTACGAGCTTCGAGCTCAATACAACTCACAAGGTAGTATGGCTTAACACCCGGCTATCATCCCATAGTGAATATGGTATCTACAGTAGTAGATACTAGTTCCTATAAGGCATAACAAGGTGGGGTAGTACTCACCATGTTACATATTTACCGGACAGAGGTCCACCTACCTTCGCACCCAAGCTGCGATCATCAAGAGGATATGATCCACCCAGAAGGAACCATCGTTACGGTCCTTCAAGAGGTGCCTGATCAGAATTATCTCTTGAACAAGGGTACTAAGAGTAGTACTCGGGCAAGACTAAGTTCTCTACACGATCGCTAGAGAAACAAAGTCAAACGACCCAAACTAAAGTGCTAGAGAGCACTCGGATAAGACTCGTCTAATCAGACGTCTGGTCACACATCCACACCAAATAAAGACAACCCATTGCCAAATAAAACTTTCGCAATGTTGAGTTGATCATATATGAAATCCATGAGATTCAAAAGTAACTAATGTTTTTGACATTTCATAACAATCGTTTTCAGGGGATACAAGCCGCGCTCAAAAGACTAAGGAGACTAAACTACTCTACAAGATCTACAATCTACGAGTACTCCTCCGCCACGGTCTTCACCCCCTCTTGCATCGCTGCAAGGTCCTCGTCGCCTTTGCCTTCAGGCAGGGTCATCAGAGCAGACAAGTCAAAAGACGGCAGATGCAATCGCAGCGTCGCCTTTAGACCTTGCACCACAGAAGTCGACATATCCTGGATATATTGAGCCAGCCGTCCAGGCACAGCCTTGGCCCGATCAATCAAAGTTTCTTCGACTCCTCCTGGTGCCGGAATCATGTTCAGGATGGGCTCGACGGCATGTTCCAAGGCCTTCAAGGAAGCTTGCGAAGACTCGAGGGCTTCCCGCGACTCCTTCGTAGACTTCATAGCCTGCAGAAGGTCCCGGCCAGCACCCTCACGCATCAATTTGGCTTCCTGAAGAGTACTTTGTGCACTAGAAAATACCTCCTCAAGCTCCACCTGCTTCCGGTTTAATGCATTCTACCACCCAGGAGCCAGCTTATTCGCATCTGCAAAAATATCAGTCGGTTACCATATCACTAGTTAACAAAAAAGAACAGACTGGCACAGAACCTTCAAGTTTACCCTCAAGCTGCCTTTTTGGAAGCCTTCTTCAGGTCCTTCATCTTCTGCTCCATAGAGTCAGCTTTGGCCATCAGCCCAACCTCACGGTCGTTAGCAGCGTCACGCTCCGCTACCACTTCCTTGAGGCTACCTTGGAGTTCATTGATGCGGTTATGCAGAAGCTGGGTGGCTACTTTTTGACTGATCTGGTCCTGGGCAATGTAGTCCCGGAGCTCTTGGTTCTCACGAGAGATCTCCTGGCGAATCCGGGTGACCTGATCCTTAACCTTGAAGTTAAAGGCCTGCATACAAGCAATATTATGAGTACTCGAATGCGACTACAGTACAATAAGAAGAAATTGAGAATCTTACCCCAACAAATTGGTGAAGGGTTTCAACGGGAGCCCTCACTTGATCGCTCAGCTCCTTCAGCCGGGTGAGGTCCTGATTATACCCGGATACGTCGAGAGTCGCCCTTTAGCGCGAGGACTCGGGCGCATCTATGGACCCTCCCTGTTGACGAGTTGAAGCTTCAGCACGAACATCCGTCAAAACCATCTCCAGGGTTGGTTCATCCGGCTGTCGTGTGCGGAAAAACCAGTCATTGAATACTCGGTCAAACTCCAACTGAGCAGGAGAACGAAAGATGGAGAATGGCACACCAACCTGAGGCAAAGGGAGAACATCTACTTCAGGTGTCGCATCAACCTGTGACCTGGATGGAGAGGAGCCGGGCAGCGGATCTACCTGGCTAAAGGTCGGCGGGATGCTGGATTCATCCTTGCTCAGCGTCTCTGACTCCTCTACCGCCTGGGGCTCAGGAACGGCACTCGAGCTCACGGTAGCCGGCTTCGTTTTCCTACAACAGAGGAGTATTTATGATTAATTCCAGCAGTATGCGAGCACTCTAAAAGTACAGTCCTGTAACTTACTTTACAAGCTTCAAAGGTCGAGGCAACCTCAAGAGAGGTTTTGGTAGTAATGGGTCTGGAATCGGAGCTTCTTCAAGGACCGCGTCGCTCGAAGCCCCTTGTGTTGCCTCAACATCTGGTACAAAAACAGATATAAGACCAAAGTTTATCAATCCAAATACAGAAGGACTACAAAGTACTCGGGTTTTCCCCTTACCAGGAGCACCCAGATTACAATGCTTTTCAGCCAATTCTTGCGATAAAAGAATTTTTCGATAAGCACGGCGATTACCAGTGCGAGCCCTCTTGGGGACGGGTCCTCCGGCTTCTTGCTATGGAGTCGGTGATCTCTTCCAGCTACTCTCTACTTCTGGGTCTATGTGCACGACATCAGAGTCAGTTGAACCTGTGTCAAGCCAATCAAGATCAGCAGAGGAGCTTGGTTTGCTGGGTAGGTCCTCACTTCGGATAGGACCTTCCAAAGCTATGCCTCCACCCTCCTATGACGCCGGAGGCAGGGGAGGACAATCATTGTTATCTCTCCCCTGGCCCTATAAAGTGACAAGTTAAGTCAAATCAGGAAGATATCTGCCAAGATACTCACAGACACGATAATTCGACTACTCACTTGAGGAGGCGGGTTGATGGCAGAGAATGTCGTCATCACTGGAACAAGATGTTCATGACTCTTGAGTAGTCGGTTTACCCTCCTCAGGATATCATGCTCCGGAAGTTGTTCAGCATCATGATGACCAGGGTCTTGTGTACCCAGGTACTCGAAGCCAAAGTTGGCTCGTTGTTGAAGAGGATGGATGCGCCGCTGAAAGTCCTTGTTTGGTTTTGGGTAATTGATGTCACCTAGTGTACTAACCATGTCATGAAGTGCTTATGAGCTAGGTTGGTACACACCATATGTGGGAGCTAAATGACGATCATGATATTGGTGGTGATGGCCAAAAGATAGATCAAGTGCCTCACATTTGGAAGACGAAGAAGAGAAAAGCAAAATCCTATGGAGATCAAGGCAAAGGTATAAATAGGAATTTTGTTTTGGCACTCAAGACACCATAGAGGGTGTGAGTGCGTTTAGGATAGATAGCCGTACTATTAAGAGGGGAATATCTCAGTGACCGCGGTTATCAAGTGCCACTAGGTGAATTCATACATGCATATGCATTAGGACCTAGTGTGCTAACTCGAATCCTTTGAAAATGATTGTGAAAATGCTAACACACTTGCACAAGATGATAAACACTTGGTGGTGTTAGCACATTTGCAAAGGAGAAGTTGTTGAAATAGTTTTGGATCAACTCAGAGATGAAAATGGTTTTTTTTTTTCTGTGTGAAGCCGGTGGTACCGACCAGGAGGGGTCGGTGGTACCGCCCTAGGAGGCAGCGTGCAGACCTCTCTGTGATGGGGCGTTTTTGGCCTAGCGGTGGTACCGCCATTACCTCGGTAGTACCGCGCCCGGTACTACCGACCAAGGTCGGTGGTTGGCGAGTTTTTTGCAGAGCTCTCTGTTGTTTTTGAAAAATGGCTTGCCGGTAGTACCGCCATTACCTCGGTACTACCGCCCACGGTGGTACCGACGCAAGGCGGTAGTGACTGGTTTTTCGCAGAGCTCTCTGGTCGCGGCGCCTTTTGGCCTGGCGGTAGTACCGCCATCACATCGGTACTACCGACCTCGGAGGAACCGACCAGGGGTCGGTGGTTTGCCGAAATCAGCGGGATATGGGAAACGGCTAGTTTGACTCTGTCGGTGGTACCGCCCAGGAGGGGTCGGTACTACCGACCAAGCGCAGAAAGGTAGGGTTCGGGCCGCCGCCGCCCCTTCCCTATATATTGTCCGTGGCCGCCTTTGGGGATATCTTCTTGACTCTCTGACTTCTTGAACATCCTCTTGAGTAAGATCTAATCCCTCCCTCCGATCTCTTTGCTTGTTAGTGCGAATCCAAGTGAGATCGAGAGATCCAAGTGCATTTGCTTGTGAGTTTGCATCTAGTGGCACTTGGCGATTGTGGTTGCTGCGGATATTCTTATTACTCTTGGTGGTTGCCGCCACCTAGACGGCTTGGAGCAGCGGAGGAGATTAGGCACGAGTGGTGATTGTTCGTGGCCATCTCACGGTGATTTGTAAGGGGTTCTTGTACCTTCCCCGGCGGAGCGCCAAAGGTAACTCTAGTGGATTGCTCGTAGCTTGTGGATCCCCATCTTGTGTTGGTTGTGCGGCACCCTATTGAGGGTTAGGCGTGTGATGCCTATTAGCGCGTGAACCTCCAAGTGGGTGTATCGCTACAACGGGGACGTAGCTTGCCGGCAAGCAAGTGAACCTCGGAGGAAAAATTATTGTGTCAACTTGTCTCCGTGGTATTCATTGATATTCATTTACTAATCTCTTGCCGGATCGGTATACACACTCCTATCTCTTGTACTTATTTTGTTACATTCTTGCAAGTATTATTTATATGTTGTTGCTATTCTAGTTTTTCTATCTTGTGTAGTGATTCATATTGTGGATAGGTGGCTTGCACTTTTGTAGAGCTAGCGCTATCTTTGCTACGCCATTTAGTTGTATAACAAGTTTGTTTAAGTGTTGTTGTAGAATTTTTTATAGGCTATTCACCCCCCCCCCCTCTAGCCATTTAGGACCTTTCAAGTGGTATCGGAGCAAGGTCACCGTTTATTCAAGGCTTAACAACCTTCGGTGTCAAAATGGCTCATATCAACAACACTAAAAGGCCACCCCAATTTGATGGCACAAATTACAGTTATTGGAAGGCAAAGATGACTACTCACATCAAGTCAATCAATAGAAAAATTTGGAGTGTGGTAGAAACAAAGATTGAGATAGTCGATCCAGAGCATCTCACCAATGCCGAAGAAGAGAAGATGCAAAACAATGATATTGCTCTCAGTGCTATTCATGATGCTATTGATGCAAATGTGTTTGAGCAAATCAAGGGCATGGAACTGGCTAATGAGGCATGGAAGAAACTAGAAGAGTCATATGAGGGCACTCAAGCAGTCAAGGGAGCAAAGGCTTATATTCTCAAGGAGAAGTTTGCAAGCTTCAAGATGAAGGAAGATGAAAGTGTGCCGGAGATGTTCAATAGGCTACAAGTGCTAGTCAATGATCTAAAGGCACTTGGGGAAGAAGTGAAGGACAAGGACTTCTCACACAAGTTCTTGAGATGCCTCCCAAAGAGGTTTGGTATGTTGGTTACTTTGCTAGTAAGAAGTGGTTTGGACACAATGACACCAAACCAAGTACTTGGAGATGTGATGACCGATGACACATATAGAGAAGAAAATGAAGAAGAAGAGAAGAAGGATGAAAGGAAGAAAAGTGTGGCATTCAAAGCCACAACATCATCATCCAAGACCAAGAGCAAGGGAAAAGCAAAGAAGGAAGAATCAAGTGAAGATGATTGCTCAAATGCTAGTGACGATGAAGATGAAGAGATGGCCTTATTTGTTAAAAGATTTGGCAAATTCATGAAGAAGAAGGGCTACCGGGCAAGAAGGAAGAAGACATCATACAAGAATAAGGATGAACCAAGAAGGTGCTTCAAGTGCGGTAGCAAGGACCATCTCATTGCTCAATGTCCATACAACAGTGAAAATAATGACAATGACAACAAGAAGGACAAGAAGAGGGAGAAGAAAGAAAAGAAGAGTTACACGAAGAAGAAGAAGGGGCAATCATACATGGTCACTTGGGATAGTGATGCTTCCACAAGTGATAGTGATGAAGATAGTGATAATGAAGATCACAAGACAAGCAAGAAGAAGGCACTTGCAAGTATTGCTATCAACAACAAGCCTTCAATCTTCGATACTCCATCATGCTTCATGGCTAAGGCCACAAAGGTACTATCTGATGATGATGAGAGTGATAGTGATGATAGTGATGATGATGAACCCACTAAAGATGAATTAATTGAAATGCTTGATGATGCTAGAGAACATTTTGATAAAAAGAGAAAGGAGTGCAAAGAATTGCAAAAGAGACTAAAAGCTCTTGAGCAATCCTTTGAGGAGCTCAATGCTACTCATGAGAGGCTAATGGAAGCCCATGAGGAGCTTGGCAATGCTCACACTAAGCTTAAGGAAGCTCACTCCTCACTTGTTGATCAAGCTAAAACTGAAAAAGTGGTTAAAACATGTGACATAGGCATAGCTTGTGATATAATTGATGAATCTTTCTATAAGCCTATTATTGTTGCTGCTACTAACCCTTCATGTAGCTCATCATCTACCACTACTACTTCATCTATGGATGATGGCTTCACTTGTGATGCCTCACTCATGGTTGAAAATGAGACATTGAAGAAGGAGGTAAATGAGCTCACTCACGCCTTGGGTAAAGCCTATGGTGGTGAGGCCCGCTTGCTTAAGTGCTTGGGTAGCCAACGCTTTTCTCTCCACAAAGAGGGATTGGGCTATACCCCAAAGAATGGCAAGGCGGCTTTTGCTACTCACAAAACTAGTTTTGTGAAGAGCAATGGTCGGTTTTGCACTAGATGCAAGCAAAGTGGGCATATAGAGCTATATTGCAAAAACAAGAACAAGATTGCTAATGTATCCTCTATTCAGTTTGATTCTTGCTATTTGCTTACCAAAGGTGTTAATGGTGTGAAAGCTAAATTCATTGGTGCACCAATTGTGGGCTCAAAGAAGAAAGCCATTTGGGTACCAAAGAGTTTGGTCACTAATCTTGGAGGACCCAAAAAGGTTTGGGTACCTAAAAAGAATTGATTTGTTCTTGTAGGTCAACTATAAAGCCGGAGGAAGGCATTGGGTGCTTGATAGTGGGTGCACTCAACATATGACAGGAGATTCAAGAATGTTCGATTCAATCAATTCAAGTGGCAATCATGGTTTTGACTCTATCACATTTGGTGACAATGGAAAAGGCAAGGTTAAAGGGCTTGGTAAGATTGCAATATCCAATGACATGAGCATTTCAAATGTGTTGCTAGTTGAGAGCTTGAACTTCAATTTACTGTCAGTTGCTCAGTTGTGTGATCTTGGTTTCAAATGCATTTTTGGAGTTGATGATGTAGAAATCATAAGTGTAGATGGCTCAAATTTGATATTTAAAGGATTTAGATATGAGAACCTTTACTTGGTTGATTTCAATGCTAGTGGAACACAATTGTCAACATGCTTATTCACTAAGTCCAGTTTGGGTTGGTTATGGCATAGAAGGCTTGGTCATGTTGGAATGAAACAGTTGAACAAAATAGTGAAACATGATTTAGTTAGAGGCTTGAAAGATGTCACATTTGAGAAGGATAAACTTTGTAGCTCTTGTCAAGCTGGAAAACAAGTTGGTAACACCCATCCTAAGAAAAGCATGATGAGTACCAGTAAAGCATTTGAGTTATTGCACATGGATTTATTTGGACCAACAACATACACTAGCATCGGTGGAAGTAAATATGGCTTTGTGATAATGGATGATTACACTAGATACACATGGGTTTTCTTTCTTAGTGATAAAAGTGAAACTTTTGAGATCTTCAAAACTTTTGTCAAGAGATGTCAGAATGAGTTTGAAACAACAATCAAGAAAGTTAGAAGTGACAATGGGAGTGAATTTAAGAATACAAGAATTGATGAGTTGTGTGATGACTTTGGCATTAGACATCAATTCTCACCCAAGTATACTCCTCAATCAAATGGGATTGTCGAAAGGAAGAACAGAACTTTGATTGATATGGCAAGGTCTATGCTCAGTGAATACAATGTCAGTCATTCTTTTTGGGCCGAAGCTATCAATACGGCTTGCTATTGTACCAACCGTCTCTATTGCCATGGCATGCTAGAGAAGACACCATATGAGCTATTAAATGGAAGAAAGCCAAATATCGCATACTTTAGAGTTTTTGGATGCAAATGTTATATATTGAAGAAAGGTGCAAGATTGAGCAAATTTGAGAAGAAATGTGACGAAGGATTCTTACTTGGATATTCAACAACAAGCAAAGCATATAGAGTTTGGAACTTGGCTAGTGGTATTATTGAAGAAGTGCATGATGTTGAATTTGATGAAACTAAGGGCTCTCAAGAAGGAAATGAAAATCTTAATGATGTGAGAGGCACTCAATTGTCAAATGCAATGAAGAATATGGATATTGGTGATATTAGGCCAAGGCAAGTGGATGATAATGAAGATGACCAGATGTTCTCCTCAAATGTGCAAGTTGATGCAAATCAAGCTAGTGGTTCTCATGATCAATCAAGTGCTAGTGAAGATCAACAAGCTAGTTCATCTCAACCAAGCAATCAAGTGCAAATCCTCCAACCAACCAATATTGCAAGAGATCATCCCATAGATCAAATTGTTAGGGATATTAGAAGTGGTGTGCAAACAAGATCGAGAGTGGCATCTTTTTGTGAGCATTTTTCTTTTGTGTCATCATTTGAGCCAACCAAGATAGAAGATGCATTGATGGATGTTGATTGGGTAAACGCTATGCATGAAGAGCTAAACAACTTCACCCGCAACCAAGTTTGGGAACTTGTTGAGAGACCAAAGAACTACAATGTAATTGGAACAAAATGGGTATTTCGAAATAAGCAAGATCAAGATGGGATAGTAGTAAGAAACAAAGCAAGATTGGTAGCTCAAGGCTACACTCAAGTTGAAGGTCTTGATTTTGGAGAAACATATGCACCGGTTGCAAGAATGGAAGCAATTAGAATTCTATTGGCTTATGCATGTGCTCATAATTTCAAGTTATATCAAATGGATGTCAAAAGTGCATTTCTCAATGGGTATATCAATGAGTTAGTATTTGTAGAACAACCTCCCGGTTTTGAAGATGACAAGAAGCCCAACCATGTTTACAAGCTCAAGAAGGCGTTGTATGGTTTGAAGCAAGCACCAAGAGCATGGTACGAGAGGTTGAGAGATTTCCTACTCTCTAAAGGGTTCAAGATGGGCAAGGTTGATACTACTCTCTTCACCAAGAAGACTGGCAAAGACTTGTTTGTGTTGCAAATATATGTTGATGATATTATTTTTGGGTCAACCAACCAAGAGTTTTGTGAAGAGTTTGGGAATATGATGGCAAATGAGTTTGAGATGTCTATGATTGGAGAGCTTAGTTACTTCCTTGGTCTTCAAGTCAAGCAAATGAAGAAAGGTACTTTTGTGAGTCAAGGCAAGTACATCAAAGATATGCTTAAGAAGTTTGGTCTAGATGATGCAAAAGCTATTAGCACACCTATGGGAACAAATGGACATTTGGATAGTGATGCTAGTGGCAACATGGTGGATCAAAAGTTGTATCGGTCTATGATTGGAAGCTTACTTTATGTGACCGCTTCTAGGCCGGATGTGATGTTTAGTGTATGCATGTGTGCAAGATTTCAAGCTTCACCAAGAGAGGGTCACCTGAAGGCAACTAAAAGAATATTGAGATATTTGAAGCATACACCAAATGTTGGATTGTGGTATCCCAAGGGGTCAAACTTTGAGTTGATTGGATATTCGGACTCCGACTATGCAGGATGCAAAGTGGATAGAAAAAGCACATCGGGCACATGTCAATTACTTGGAAGATCACTTGTATCATGGTCATCGAAGAAGCAAAACAGTGTTGCACTTTCAACCGCCGAAGCAGAATACATATCCGCAGGAAGTTGTTGTGCTCAATTACTTTGGATGAAAGCAACTTTGGATGACTTTGGAATTAAATTCAAACAAGTACCATTGCTATGTGACAATGAGAGTGCAGTAAAGCTCACCAACAATCCAGTACAACATTCAAGAACAAAGCACATTGACATTCGCCATCACTTCATAAGAGACCATCAACAAAAGGGTGATATTTCAATTGAGAGTGTTGGTACCGATGATCAACTTGCCGATATATTCACCAAGCCACTTGATGAAAAGAGATTTTGCAAGCTAAGGAATGAATTGAATATACTTGATTTCTCAAATATGAGTTGATGCACCCTCCGTTATATGACATGCCTCTCCTTCAACAAAGCAAAGGTAAAATTGTGTGGCATGACATTCATTCTTGCTAAGGATATGTTTAATGCATTTAGTCATTCCTTGCATCTTATAGGCTCATTCATGAAAATAAAATACTTTGGATGTACATATGGTACCACTATTGCTTCTATGTTTGATATGATCTAGTGGTAGCATATGACATGTTTATGGGCTTGTGAACCTAGTGTTTGATCTTGGAAACAAGCATTCAAGGGTTTAACCGACGTGAGTAAGATAACCATTGAAAGATGTGTGAAGAAGCTTACTCTAGAGCAAACCGTGTTAAATATCTTATGTTTGTTTGCTAGGTTGAACCAAACTTGATCACCTCTATTGATTAACTTAACTCCTACTAAAATTGGTGTGCCTTTTTATGGTACTTAATGACAAAGGGGGAGAAATGGTTAAGATAGATATATATAACAAAGGGAGGATCAACAAAGGGAGGATCAATTAAAATTTGAGCACACAAGTAGGGGGACACACAAGTAGGGGGAGCAAGCTCATGAACTTATTGTTGCATTTGAATGTGCATTTTCATATGAGTGATTGCATTGCAAAAGTTTAAATTCAATACACATGCTTGTGTGATGTATGCTAGAAATAAATTTTGAATGATGATTTGTGCACTAGCATGCATAAGTGGTAGCTAGATGTAAGTTGCTTTTACAAGTGATACTAGATCCTTTCATATAATGTTGATCTCATGAGGTATCTAGTGGTTGTTTTTAAGTCTAGCTAACCATGGTGCTAAGGATGATGAAAATTGGCAACTCCGATTGGTATCACGCTTCAAAGGTCCATTCTTTACACCTTAGCATCATTTGATAGTATTACTCTCCCACATTTCATATCTATGCATATGTGCCGAACTTGAACCAAACACTATAGCACATATGTAGGGGGAGCTAATACTAGTAGAGGTGATTCAAATTTTCAAATATATATCTTTGTAAAAGATTGTCATCAATTACCAAAAAGGGGGAGATTGAAAGTCCTTGTTTGGTTTTGGGTAATTGATGTCACCTAGTGTACTAACCATGTCATGAAGTGCTTATGAGCTAGGTTGGTACACACCATATGTGGGAGCTAAATGACGATCATGATATTGGTGGTGATGGCCAAAAGATAGATCAAGTGCCTCACATTTGGAAGACGAAGAAGAGAAAAGCAAAATCCTATGGAGATCAAGGCAAAGGTATAAATAGGAATTTTGTTTTGGCACTCAAGACACCATAGAGGGTGTGAGTGCGTTTAGGATAGATAGCCGTACTATTAAGAGGGGAATATCTCAGTGACCGCGGTTATCAAGTGCCACTAGGTGAATTCATACATGCATATGCATTAGGACCTAGTGTGCTAACTCGAATCCTTTGAAAATGATTGTGAAAATGCTAACACACTTGCACAAGATGATAAACACTTGGTGGTGTTAGCACATTTGCAAAGGAGAAGTTGTTGAAATAGTTTTGGATCAACTCAGAGATGAAAATGGTTTTTTTTTTCTGTGTGAAGCCGGTGGTACCGACCAGGAGGGGTCGGTGGTACCGCCCTAGGAGGCAGCGTGCAGACCTCTCTGTGATGGGGCGTTTTTGGCCTAGCGGTGGTACCGCCATTACCTCGGTAGTACCGCGCCCGGTACTACCGACCAAGGTCGGTGGTTGGCGAGTTTTTGCAGAGCTCTCTGTTGTTTTTGAAAAATGGCTTGCCGGTAGTACCGCCATTACCTCGGTACTACCGCCCACGGTGGTACCGACGCAAGGCGGTAGTGACTGGTTTTTCGCAGAGCTCTCTGGTCGCGGCGCCTTTTGGCCTGGCGGTAGTACCGCCATCACATCGGTACTACCGACCTCGGAGGAACCGACCAGGGGTCGGTGGTTTGCCGAAATCAGCGGGATATGGGAAACGGCTAGTTTGACTCTGTCGGTGGTACCGCCCAGGAGGGGTCGGTACTACCGACCAAGCGCAGAAAGGTAGGGTTCGGGCCGCCGCCGCCCCTTCCCTATATATTGTCCGTGGCCGCCTTTGGGGATATCTTCTTGACTCTCTGACTTCTTGAACATCCTCTTGAGTAAGATCTAATCCCTCCCTCCGATCTCTTTGCTTGTTAGTGCGAATCCAAGTGAGATCGAGAGATCCAAGTGCATTTGCTTGTGAGTTTGCATCTAGTGGCACTTGGCGATTGTGGTTGCTGCGGATATTCTTATTACTCTTGGTGGTTGCCGCCACCTAGACGGCTTGGAGCAGCGGAGGAGATTAGGCACGAGTGGTGATTGTTCGTGGCCATCTCACGGTGATTTGTAAGGGGTTCTTGTACCTTCCCCGGCGGAGCGCCAAAGGTAACTCTAGTGGATTGCTCGTAGCTTGTGGATCCCCATCTTGTGTTGGTTGTGCGGCACCCTATTGAGGGTTAGGCGTGTGATGCCTATTAGCGCGTGAACCTCCAAGTGGGTGTATCGCTACAACGGGGACGTAGCTTGCCGGCAAGCAAGTGAACCTCGGAGGAAAAATTATTGTGTCAACTTGTCTCCGTGGTATTCATTGATATTCATTTACTAATCTCTTGCCGGATCGGTATACACACTCCTATCTCTTGTACTTATTTTGTTACATTCTTGCAAGTATTATTTATATGTTGTTGCTATTCTAGTTTTTCTATCTTGTGTAGTGATTCATATTGTGGATAGGTGGCTTGCACTTTTGTAGAGCTAGCGCTATCTTTGCTACGCCATTTAGTTGTATAACAAGTTTGTTTAAGTGTTGTTGTAGAATTTTTTATAGGCTATTCACCCCCCCCCTCTAGCCATTTAGGACCTTTCAGCCGCGCAACAAAGTCTTGGACGATGGTGTACCCGGTCAATCCACTGATTATCAACCCATCTATCATATCAAGGAGGGGTCGGATAGTTTCTAATTCCTCATTAGTGATCCGGTCCTTCCATTCACGGCACTTCTGTGGCGGCCGTCCATCGTGACGATGAAGAGCTGGCAGTGGATTACCTATGTAGAACCATCCAGTAGCCCAGTCTCGTACAGAATCCGACAACTCAACGGTAATATACTGGCTAGCTACTTCCAATCTAACCTGGATGCTAGCTCCTCCGACTACTTCGATGCTAGCATCACTGGGTTGACACTTAACCCAGAAGAAGTAGCGGAAAAGAGTAAAAGAGGGCAAATTCCCAGAAAAGCTTCACACAGATGGGTGAAGATTGCAATATGAAGACACACATTAGGAGTAATATGGTTGAGAGTCAAACCATAATAATGCAGCAATCCACGGAGAAAGTCAGAAGCAGGAAGCCCCAATCCTCGCTCCACTAACGACTTGAACATGACGATTTCAGTTGTGTTGGGGGCGGGAGCGCGATGGCCAGAAGGTACTCACCATCCATCAAGAGGTTGTGCTCGCAGTAATCCTTGTTCTGCTAACCACGCCAACTCCGTCACCGTGGTATCTGGCTGTTTCCAAGCTAGTACTTCAGTTGGAGGGCATGGATGCTTTGGTTTTCCAGTAGTGGTGATCCTAGCCTTCCTCTTCTCCCCGGCGGTTTGTTTCTTGGGATCCATTTTGGTTACGAGAGATTTTCTGCGCATCAACTAAGGATTGGCTAGCGGATTTGTAACTCTGAAGGCAATAGCTTGATGAAAGCGTGAGGAACATACAGGCCCGACGGCGGCTTAATATAAGATCTGTTTCGGCAACCGTTCATCTCTCAAAAACGGCGTGAAGAGACTGTTCAAAACCCTAACGGCTGGGAGAACGCTACAGACGGTGTCAGCTACAGTCAACAGACAAGTTCCCTTTTTTCACAAGACAAACATAGTACTCGGAAATCAAGAAAAAGGACTCAGAAAATATTCCAAGTACCCGGATCTTAATTATTATTACTCGGAATTACTACATAGATACACGGAAACATCTTGAGATACAGCAATTACCAACACAAGTACAATCAGGATGTAAAATGTTACTCTAATATAATCAAGGTACAGAGCCTTGATGCATACTGCATCAAGGACTGGGTTGAGTGAGACGCAGTAAAGCAGACACAGAACCTTGGGTAGACACATGAGCCTTTTCAGTGTGTCCCAAGGTGGGTCTCAGGCACCGCCCCAATGCTTAAGGAACTCCGGGGAAGACCATCACCCTCGCCGCCCTTTTGACAACCTGTGACTCCGAGGTTATCTACGAGTGGTAGTCACAAGAGTTCTTCTAGGCGCACCTCTGTATCCCTCTGCTCGCGACCACTTGGAAACCACCCTAGCGGATGGTCCTTTCACAAGAGTTCTTCTGGGCACTTCATCTATTCTACAGAAGGAAAACGCCCGGGGGCTCGGCTATCTCAGCTACTGATATTACAATTCTCATGAGACTAAAAGAAGTCATACACTCCTAAAGGATATGAATTCCTTGCTTCCCAGGCAGGGTATTTATAGGCGGCTTCTTCTTGGTCTATGGACATAGTTCATCAACAAAAGTGTCCGCTGGAGCAATAATTCAACCAATGTACTGTGGTGCATGTGAATCCTGACATTGGTAATAGAGTTGATTCTCATGAGAACTTCAAGACGAAGATGACAAAGTTTGCAGTTGCAGAAAATGACAAATATCATTATTACGTACAACTGGAACAATCACCGGTCAATTATTGCTGGCCTCATGGTAATTTTTTTCAGTGGGGGCTGATAAGGGATGTTTGTTGAAAACATTACCCACCTGAAGCTGAATATTTATTACTCGGACGGTTTGAGCAACGAATTGGTGTCATGTTTTGACTCCTCCAGACCTTAATAGATTACCTGATCATATATTTTAAAGACCCCAAGAACCGACTACTATAGTACTCAGAACTAAGGCTCGGGGGCTGCAAGATATAATCTATAAAGGAAATTTTTTTTCTTATTCAAGAATTACTCGGAAAAGGCTCCAAAGATCCTCAAAGTTATTGTAAATAACAAGAGGCTCGGGGGCTACACCCTATGGGTGCACTTTTTGAGAAAAAGTGCATGCCATGGAATTTCTTTAACTTCAGAGCACTTCAAGATTTCTCAAGACATTACTTGGAGATTCTCAAGAAGAAATTGGAAGATAACGTCGCGAAGAAATGACGAAGAGCTCGGGAGGTGGACGGACCAGGATGACGGAGATGTCATCAGTTAATGATTACTCCGACTAATCCCAGACGGCACGGGAGATCCGAAGACTTGTTACGAAGTGTACTTGGATTAGGACTCTCGTTGTAACTTAGTCAAGTTCTTAAAGGAATTCTTGTAATTGGAATAGGACTCCTTTGATGTAATCGACAAGGACTCGGCCTGCGCTATGACTTACCCGGATATATAAGGGGAAGTGGCCGCAGGCTCCAAATCATCGAACATTGAATCATAATCATACACAAGGCACACGCCACACTGGACTTAAGGTATTACGCTATTTAGCGGCCTGAACCAGTATAAATCGCTGTCCCTGTGTACTCGCCGAGTCCTACGAACGCCGATCCCCACCGAACAAATCGTCTGAGATTAGTCAAGACGAGTTGCCGGTTAACAAACACCGACACTCGGGAAGTTTCCGTCACCGAGGGCTGCCTCGTTCGCTCGGGAAGTTTCCATCACCGAGGGCTGCCTCGTTCGCTCGGGAAGTTTCCATCACCGAGGGGTGCCTCGTTCACTCGCGAGGTTACCGTCATCCAGGGGTGCCTCGAGCGGACTGCCTTCGTCCCGAGAATGGACTCATCGAGGGTGTTGCACACTGAGCCGTCGAGGCCCGTTCGTGGGCTGGCCCAGTATGGTTTTGGCGATTGGGCTGGTTTGACAGGGTGGAGGAGTGATAGTGGTTTTTGGTGCTGTTTAGCTTTTCTTCATCATGGTTTTGGGGTACCCCTTTTCTATGTACCCGACAAGAGTAATCAAAGAATACCATGGAACAGGCAAGAAGAATACGCCTTCCAACAAGGCATAAAATTAGGAAATAAAGGAAGAAGCCCATCAAACTCCAAATCTAGGCTTGAACCCACCATAACATTGAAGAGCGTCAAGTCTATGGCCCGTAGGAGAAAGGCGGTGGCGAGGCGGGCCAGCAGGGGTGCGCCCGCACCCCTTGTGCGGCAGCACCACCACCGGTGCAAAACTTGCTCAAATTTGAACGGAAGCCTGCCACCGCCTCTCTTATGTCGGTTATGTGGGTGTCCAGGTTCAATGTACTCTGGAGAGGTCGGTTTGCACCTTCCATGTGGAGAAAGGAGGCTCTCCACTCCCCAAGGCACCTCCACTATATAAAGTGGCCCTCTCCATCATCATATCATTATCTTCATAGACATCATACACACCACAAGGAGACCTCTTCACCATATTGCCAAGATGTAGTAGTAGAATAGCTCTAGTTGAGAGTGAGGGAGATATGCTCAAGTTCCGGAGGAGTCCTCGGAGGATCGGTATAATCTTGTATAGTTTCTTTGTAAGACTCGAGTATTCAATATATTTATCTTCTCTAATTACTTGAATCGCTTACATGGTCATCTAGTTCTTACCTTATGTTTTAGCTAAAGCATGGTTAGTCAATGCTTACAACCAA
Source organism: Coix lacryma-jobi var. lacryma-jobi (assembly GCA_009763385.1). Lineage (NCBI taxonomy): Eukaryota > Viridiplantae > Streptophyta > Magnoliopsida > Poales > Poaceae > Coix > Coix lacryma-jobi. The sequence goes on along the minus strand of CM019826.1, from coordinate 81,463,538 downwards.
GGTTTGTACTAGCAGTTTTAGTTCAAAAACCAAACTAGACCCCATGTCCAATTTGATTCAGGTAGGCAAATTAACCTAAGCACCATGCTTAATTTAACAAGCCTATAGATACATGATCATTGCATCCAAACTTCAAACTAAGCACAATGCTTAATTCAAACGATGTATGTCCAACATCCAAAACAAAACATATTAGAATAGAAGAAGGTAGCATGTGAATGATGAACATGAGATTCATTCATACGAGAGTGAGAACATTGAATGATGGATCAGAGAACCATTTTTTATGCAATGCAAATGCAAACAGGATAAGTGAATGCAGTTCAAAAAAACATGCCATGGATTTGAAAAGGGAGTCTAATCAAGTGAGTGATATGCATGCAAAACTAGGCTCTAGCTTTTTCCTCGTAGCGCAGACCATCTAACGGTGTCATATCAACTAGCAAAGCCAACATATGATCCGAGATGATCCTATTTCACATCCGTCTACTACAAAGCTAGACTAAGAGCACCGAATAGATAGATAACAATAAAATTGTCATCTACTGGCATGGCTCCAGTGCAGATACATGGGTGTATGCCGGATCTTGAGATGATGAGTGATTGTCAACTAGGATGATGCGCATGTTCTTTGGCTTGTGTTGTGCAGGTATCGAGCTCGGATATGGTGATCAAGGGCAAAGTGAAGGTCAAGTAGAGATGGGCTGTGCCAATGGACCCGGAGCGGTGAAGGGCAGACATGAGGCTTGGACTAACGGACCGGTGGCCTGAGGATCGGCCGTGGTCGCTGACAGCCTGGGACAGCGACAAATGAAGACTTGCGGGTGGACGGGGTGCACGGGCGGTGCATCCTTCTACGGCGTCGGTTTGGTGGTTGAGCCACAGAAAAACCACCGAGTGGATGGTTTCCAGGTTTGAGCCTCAAAACCTGGGTGCGGCTGGTTTCCGAGTTTGGGCCACAAAACTTGGGCTGAGGACGGTTTCTAGGTTTGGGGCCTCAAAACCTGGGTGCTGGCGGTTTTCTGAGTTTGGGCGACAAAACTCAGGCGACGGACGACAGGTTTCCCGGTTTCAGCCTCAAAACCGAGGGATGGCCCAGGTTTCCCGGTTTTGGCCTCAAAACTGGGGGGAGGTCCGTGAAAAGGACGAGCGGCACGTGGCGGCATCTGGTGAGGTCGCGTCGAGGCGAAGCTACCTGATGTGCGAGCGTGGCAGTCGGATCAACATCAACTCGAGTTGGTCAAGAATACCCTTAGGGTTAGCCTGCTCGCTCATTAGATGTAGGGGTAGAAGGGGAATAATTGTATTAGGCTATATTAGGAGAGGCAGCCCCTCCCTCCAAACCATCTCAGTCATTTGCTATTTTCATTCTAGAGCACTTGCTCTTTTGAATATTCTTTTCTTTCTAGAGCACTTGCTCTTTTTTTTAACTACTATAGCCATGTCCCTGAGATTTCATTATGGAGCATGATATTTTGCCATGGAGTATTCCTAACAATGAATGGAAATAAAGGCATGTTGTGTGCGTATTCTCAGTGTAAGAATAGCACTATATAGGTGGGTGCAAGTGAATTCCTTGGTCTAAAGATATGACAAGTTTCTCTACCATGACTATCAACAAAAGTCTAACTAGCTCAACACTAACATGAAGCAAGTGCAAGCTCCTACTCTAAGAGTAAAAATTATTTGGCTTTGGTAGGACTTTCTTTGCCACAGAAGTACTTAGAGCAGGTTTTTAAATTTTTTTCAAAATAACAACTCCACAAACTTGACTTGCTTAAGTCAAAGTAGAAACTTACTTCCCCTTTACTTAGTCTAATGCTCATGTCTCAAGTTTAGTTCTAGCATACGTTGTCCCATGATAACTCTAATGCATGGCATACATTTTTTTAGAAAGACTTACGATGAGAGCGTTTCATTTATTACTATTTATTTATTATTATTATTTTTTTACTGCAGATTAACTAAGATAAAACTCAAATTTAAATTACTGAAAATAAAAAATAAAAAAATAAAACTGATAGAAATAAAGACGGTAGTGATACTTACCTTTTTAACGGGGGTCCTCCCCCAAGCTGGCTTTTGGCGTGGTCGGGTTACATCCATCCTTGACGACGGTACATGTCGTCCTAATTCTGTTGGTTCTGTTGCAGGAGAGAAGAAATATTACCCAGTTCTCCACCAGTTTCCTGGCGAAATTCCTGGAAATTTTGGTTCAAGTCGTTCAAGTCCTAACGGATTTCGGCAGTATCCATGGTGAGTCCATTCATTTGGTGTTGAAGATATCCCATATCGCGCATCCACTCGTCTTGATGAAAGGACGAATGATGAGGGGCCTGTGGCGAGATTACCCTATGGAAGAACTCATCACCACGACCAGTGTACCGGGTGGATCCTCCCAAGGAATGGGATGAACTCCCCAACTGGGATGAGTGAAAGGACGCCTCCTGGCCGTATTCCCACCGCGGATGTTGCGGTTGTTGCCAATTCGACCCTCCTGCTTGGTGTGAGCCAGGGGTGTCAACTGACCATAGTGTGCTGCTCCTTCATACTGCCCTGCATGGAAAGGGTCAAACTCCAGTGCCGCTGTTGCTGCTCTTGCGGCCTCTTCTGCTGCATGGGTCTGCGCTCGCGTCCTGCTCCTAGGAACCTGCATGATGTTCTCTTGGGCCAACCTGCGGTTTTGCTCTGCCTCAGTTTCCAGGGCCAAAAGTAACGTTGGTGCATTCACCAACCAAAGTGACAAGTCAGGAAGAGCAATTTTATTCACATAATCTTGGTAGATCATGTGAATCTCACCGGTCTCTTGGTTTTCACGCAAGAGGTGTCCTTGCGAGAAGTGCTCCACGGTCAAAAGGTCTCGGTCACTAGGAATGTAGGAGTATATAGCGGTGTTCAGCAGACCCATGTTAAAAGCCAGTCTAGTTATCCATGATGTCATTTCAATATTTCCAGTGCGTTGATTAAATTTAGACCAGTAGTCTGCCATGGCCTTGGCGGGTGATACTTTTATGTGGTTTACTAGAGCATACAGCAGCGGCATTTCAAGCTTTTTAATTGGTCTTAAGTCAGGTCTTGGAAAAAGTGTGATACTAATATACTTGTGAAAGAACCTGAGCGTGGGGTTGTGGATATTACTTGTACGGGGCAAGCCTGGGTCTCTATTCCCAGCAATACTTTTCAAAAATTCATTTCTATTAAAACCTGTACAAGCAGATTCCAGGTTTAGCAAGCATGAATCATCAAAATTTAAGTGCTTGCTAAACTGCCCCCACGAAAGAGTGTGCTCTTCATTAAAAAGCCAGAAAGTTATGTGAATAGCAGACAATTGCATGGTAGCTAGAAATTCTATTGTGAGGGGAAGGATTCCCTCCTCATTAACCTTCCATGCATCTTCCCATCCTAAGGTTCGAGAAATATAGAGAAACTCACTGTCCATACCAGTGCGACTTAGCAAGTCATCGTCGATGCGGCGGGTGTGAATGAACTCCCTCTCACTGAGTTTGTTCCGGGCCTGCCATTCCCGATCACTCTGCCAGATGATATCATTGACGGAGTTCAGGATGTGGATGGTCGATCCAGCCTGGTGTGTGGGCGGAGAGTCCCGATCCACCGACATTTCATTGGTGGATGGAGTACCCCACCCGACGCTCTCCTCATCACTCCCAGCAAAGCGAATGTGGGTGTTTGCTCTCGACGAACTTCCCTCACCCTTACTCTTCTTCTTCTTGCCGATGAAGAAGTTCTTGAGAGGGCCCATGACTTCGTTGCTAGTGCTCAAGATGGCTGGTGTTTATGTGTTTTGAGTGAGGTGTGAGAACTTGTATGGGGTGTGGGTAGCATTTATAGGCTAAGGATGGAAGGGGGAAGGCTGAGAGCTCCCCCCTCCTGGCGGGCGCCAGGAATAAGTGGCGGGCGCCACTCCACCTTGCCCAAATTTGTCTGCAACCGACACATGAGGTTTCCCTTGTTATGTCCACTGAAATTCCAAGTGAGGAATAAAGTGGTAGTGTCGGTGCAAAGTGCAAAGAGTGTAACCTCCTAAATGGGGCAAGTGGGCTGAAAATTTCAAAGACCACTTCTTCATCCTGGTCATACTTTATACCAAGGATGGTGGGAAACTTACTCGGGAGCAGTTTTGTACCGAAATTTGAAAAGAGAGGTGGCGGGCGCCTGGAAAATGTGGCGGGCGCCACCCTCCTTGGCTGAATTTCACTCCAACTCACCCCTCCTTTCACCTAGTGCTCTCCTTGTCACTCTCCATCACATGTGCACCAGAATTTTTGGGTGGAGATGTGTCCAAAAGGTGGAGTGAAGAGGGGGAGACATGGGAGTGAGTGATTGCATTGAAAAGAGGAAAGCCATGGGTCTCCCTTGGTGTTATTTGGGTCTAGGAGGTAGGTGTAATAGTCTAGAGATTGGCTAGTGCTCCCTAGTGCACCCTAGGGTGGCGGGTGCCAGCATGGGGTGGCGGGCGCCACCCCTATGGCTGCCCTAAGCTCCCTAGGTGCCGCCTAATCACTCTAGTAAACATCTAATTTGCAGGAAAATTAATTTGCTTAAGTAAAAACAAAAATTTAAATGGGGGATAATAACTTACCTTAGCCTAACTTACCTTGGTTAGCCGCTTTGGATTCCCAATTAGTGTCGCCTTCACGGTGGTTGTGGTGGAATGTCGGCACCGATGAACTTTGATGATGGGTGTTTTTCCGGTCGCGTTGTGAACTCGAATTTCTCCTCCTTTCCACTGATGTGGAGCTGAATTTCTCCAGCTCCTACATCAATGGTGGCTTTTGCAATGATCAGAAATGGCTGTCCCAAGATCAATGGCGTCCGGTGGTCGGGATTAATATCCAGAACCACGAAATCCACCGGGACAAAGAGATTCCGGATTTTCACCGGAATATTCTCTGCTATTCCCGCAGGATATCGGAGCGATTGATCGGCTAGCTGCAAACACATAGAAGTAGGGGACAAGGTATGATGATTTAATTTATCGTATATTACCTTGGGCATGACGCTGACGCTTGCTCCCAGATCACAGAGTGCATGTTCGAAGTGCTGCTCTCAAATTGAACATGCGATTGTTGGGTTTCCTGGGTCCTTCTTCTTTTCTGGGAGTTGGTTTAAAATGACCACACTGCAATTTTCGATCAATTTAACCACATCCCTAGTTGGAATTGGTTTCTTCTTATTGAGCATGTCTCTCAAATATTTTGCATAAGTTGGAACATGCATAGCGTCAATAAATGACACATGTATATATAATTTTTGAATTACCTCGATGAATTTCTTGAATTGATCGTCTTCCGTCGGATTTCTGTTTCGATCTGGAAAAGGTAATACATGTGTATCATAGAATTCATGAGGAGCAGTTCGTACCTTGGATGAAGGTTCAGCTGGGGTCTCCTCTTCTTCGTCATCTTCAACATTAACAATATTTTTCTTTGCAGCAGTATTACTACTAGGAACTAAATTAGGATGAGGTGGATCACTAGTGGATTTACCACCTCTCGTGGTTACAGCTTTTACCTCCTCATAGTATTTAATTTGAGATTTAATGTTATCTACTGTTTGCTCTAATCTCTTATTAAAATTAATTTGTTCCTTAAATGCTTCAGAAAAATCTTTCAGTTTAGCATAAATTCCTTCTAATATTTTATCATGTTCAATTAATTTATTATTTATGCTATCATTAATTCTACCTTGATTAGAAACTAATTTTCCAATAGGAGAATTAAATACGGAGGTTTGAGGCATACCTTTATTATTCCATTGTTGGATCATTGGAATTGGAGGTTCTCCGTAGCCACCATTATTAAGAAGGGATTTGGCATCCTCTTTCTTAATTTCTGCTTGACCTTCACTTGACGAAGTGACTCTTTGCTTGGCGTAGTACTCCTCTGCAGCACGATTTCTCTTCTCATTTATCCTTTGCTCTAGCAATTTTACCAAAGTTTGCAGGGTAACAGAATCAGCTTGCTTAATTTCCGACTTACCTCTAGCACGTTTTTCTGTCCATCCTTGATTTGCCACCATTGTCTCGATCAATTTGGTTGCCTTCTGTACAGTGAGAGAGAGGTATGCACCACCGGCGGCAGCATCAATGTGTTGTCGAGATTCTTGCTGGAGTCCATGGTAGAAGCTCTGGATCATGTACCAGTCTTGCATACCATGGTGAGGACAGTATTCAACATACTCTTGTAGTCTCTCCCAAGCTTCAGTGATTGTTTCTTCGTCTCCCCACGTCAGCCGGTGTCCAGAGTTGAAGAGGAACCACTGCTTCACTTTTTCCACTAATGAAAATGGAAAAAAGACGAAGTCTGATGGCATCCTGCGAAACTCCCTGCACAGAAATTGTACTACATATCTCCAGAAAATTCCGGAGGTGAGTATTGGCATCCTCGGAAGGTATGCCATTAAATGCAATAACTTGAGCCACACGTATTAGGCGAGGTTTAAGCTCAAAATCTACATTACTAGTAGAAGGTAACACTGGAATGTGGGCAAGAGTAGGCATGGAATACTCACAGAGTGTTTTGGTCGACGTCGATGTTGATGACGATGTCGGCGTTGTTGTTGATCGATCGGTGGGGCAGCTTGGTTTGTCAGTCAATTTGGACTGGGATTCTTGTCTCGACGAACCCCTCTCACGAAGCTCTAGGTTCTTCCTCGGAGGAGTGAGATTAGCTCTCGCTTTCCTAAGAATGGCCTCAGGATCTTCTTGATAGTTGCTCGGAAGATTGAATCCGGCCATGACTACTTGAACGATCACAAACAACGAACAATATATATATACCCGCTAGAGCTACAGGGGTTAATTCAATAGAAATCACAAAGAATTAATTCTAGCCAATTGCTTCCCGGGCAACGGCGCCAGAAATGCTTGTTGACTCTTGCTAACGTCGTCACTAGGAGTAGACTATGGAATCTATCCCTGGTAATGGCGCCAGAAAGGTTTGTTGATACTTCTTAATGTAAGAAGTATAACTAACTATTCGTATGACTATTGGTAGGTTCCGCAAGCGCACAGAATAAGTCTATTGTAGCACTTCACCCGGGAGTAACCGAGTATCGTATTTATTTCCACAGGGAAGCTACTATGGCAGAACTAACACTAGGACCGCTATGAACAACTGGTGATTCTAGCAGGGTTGATCGAAATGTGTGAATGGGGGTTGGTTTCTACTACTACTAAAAAGAAAGAAAGAAAGACTAACTACTACTAACTAAATCGGCGGGGTCTGGCCGATGAACAGATTAATGTTTTCCTACACACTTATGATCACAACTAACTTAACAATAAAGAGTTTATCTAGTTCTTCGAACCATACACACCCTCTGGACTATTTACCTCAGACGTGCACAATGAGGTTTATGATTTAAGAACTAACCCAACTACGTGGTGGAATTCAAGGCTCCCAGGGCTGTCACCACCTGTTTGCTACCACAGCTATCCGAGGGGCAAGCCACAAACTAAGGTATAACTTGTCTAAGCACCACGCTTACACAAATATATACTACTCTAATCTTGCGTCCAAAACTAGAGCACTGATTACTCAGCAAAGAACCCAAACTAGATGCAAACTAGATACTAAGTTATCTATGATCAAAAGCACTCAACAAGAACAATAAGTAAAGAACTTAAAGTAAATGCTGAAAGTAGAAGAACACTAAGATAAATGAAGAAAGACTTGGAATTATACCAGAGACTTGGAAGATCCTCTATTACAACTCCAGCTTTTCTCTTATTCACTCTCGCTCTCACTCTAAGTCTCTCAACTAGAGTGTTCCTTCACCAGAGCTTCGCTTACAAGAGAGTGGGACTAATGAGGTGAGGTCTGAGTACAAATGAGCTCGGGGGGTCCTATTTATAGCCTAAGGGACCTAGGGTTAGGTCAGGGGGGTGAGTGTGGTGGCGAGCGCCAGCCCTAGGTGGCGGCCGCCACCCCCTGGCCCTTGGATCCACCGCCTCTTCACCAACGACATCCAGGAGGTCCTCCAAGTCGGTTTGGGGTCGGTTAGGGTTGTCCAATAACCGTCACTTGGGCAATTAGGCCATGATCCATGTGACGTTGCTTCTTAGCCCTTGGATGAACCAACTTAGGTGAACAACGGCTGCAAATGAGTGTGGCATGCCTCCCCTGGATCAGTGACGTGGCAGGGGAGGAGTTTGGGCCTCACTCCCCTGGCGGCCGCCAGTGATGGGTGGCGTGCGCCACTCCACCTTGGCCCAAAGTGAGCCTAGGTGAGTGTGTTTGCATCCAGGTGGGTCCTCTTGGTCATTTTGTTCAAAAACCCTGCAATTTCCTACATTCAAATAAAACTCAAGGACAAGTGGAAATCGTTAGTTTATAAAAGGTTTTTGGTTGATTTTAGGCCCTTGTGTTGTGTTATATGACCTTGTTGATGCTAAGAATATGACACTTATTGAGGGTCAACACTTAGCTCACTTGTCCTAATCCGAGGATTGCCCAAGTTGTCTATGGAGAAGGATCATGTTTGCCATTCTTGTAGACATGGGAAGATGGTTGCCGCTCCCCACCATCCAGTGACTCAGGTCATGACCAAGCGCCCTGGAGAGCTTTTACACATGGACCTTGTTGGTCCGACTCGGGTGAGCTCGGTTGGGGGGAAGTGGTATGTGCTTGTTGTTGTTGACAACTTTTTGAGATATTCATGGGTCTTCTTTTTAGCTGAGAAGACCGAGACTTTCTCCTTTGCTCGCAATCTGATTTTACGTCTTCAGAACGAGTTCCCGTTGAACTCGATGCGAGCTATTAGGAGTGATAATGGTTCCGAATTCAAGAATTCGGATTTTGAAAAGTTTTGTAATTCTTTGGGTTTAGAGCATCAGTTTTCTTCCCCCTACACACCGCCTCAGAATGGTGTTGTAGAAAGGAAGAATCTGACCCATGTAGAGATGGCCAGGACGATGCTCGATGAGCATAGGACTCCGAAGCTATGAGCATTGCATGCTATATTTCCAATTGCATCTTTCTCCGAGCTTTCTTGAAAAAGACTTCTTATGAGTTGCGTTTTGGAAAACTCCCCAAGGTGAGTTATTTTCGAGTTTTTGGTTGCCATTGTTTTATACTCAAAAAGGGCAACTTGGACAAGTTTGAGTCTCGTTCTTCTGACGGCGTGTTTTTGGGTTATGGCACTCATACTCATGCATATCGTGTACTTAACCTTGACACTAACCGAGTCATGGAGACATCCGATGTCACCTTCGACGAGACCATGGTTTGTCCTTCTTCTAGTTTTGAGCGTGCACGTGATCATGCGGTTGGTGAGCCTCTTTTTGATGACGAGGATGAGGGTGTTGAAGGTATGGATGATCCAGCACCCCCTCCACCTGTTGTGCTGCAAGGAGCAACTTCTACTACGACTCACAGCCCCGACACTTCTTCATCTTGGGGGCCGTGGGATCCGCCACCTCGAGCGGTACCTTTTGTACCCGGGGAGGCACCAGCTGCTGTTGAGGGGGAGATCACTTCTGCTCGGGAGGCACCACGACACATCCAGCGCCAACACCCGCCTCAACAGATGATCGGTAGCATCAGCGAACGAGTCACTCGGTCAAGGTCACAACAAATCTCTCACTTTGCTCATTCTGCATTTGTTGCTGATTTTGAACCCCAAGATGTTGGACACGCTTTATCTGATCCAGATTGGGTCAATGCCATGCATGAGGAGTTGGAAAATTTTGAAAGAAATCAGGATTGGGTTCTAGTTTCTCCTCCCTCTGAGTGTCACCCAATTGGGACAAAATGGGTTTTAAAAAACAAATAAGGAGAGGATGGCCATGTGTTGGTATCTCTTAGCGTCGCTACTAAGAATAGAGTTTTAGTCTATCCCCGGCAACGGCACCAGAAACGCTTGTTGACACTTTTTAGCGCAACCACTAGAACTAGACTATGGAGCCTAACCCCAGCAACGGCGCTAGAAGTGTCTTGGTGGTAAAACTATTGACTATTGGATAGTTCCGCAAGCGCACAAAATATACGGATGTAGCACTTCACCCGGGAGTATTCCAAGGTATCGTTATTTATTTTATCCCAAAGGAAAGCAAGCTAGGAAAGATATAGAGAGAGGAAAGATAGATCCTTTAGTCTTACTATAATCTATTATCAATTAGAGAAGCAAAAGGGTATAAGTGGATATAAGGGAGGATAGATAGATAAGATAAATAAGTTAAGCAAAGAGTAAATGATATGAAAGATAACTTTAGTAGAGTTAGCTAGGTGGGAGGACAACGAGTGAGTACAAAGTACTCCTATGTTTCTACCTTTACTTCTATGAACTAATCCTAATTAAATAGATGACTTAACTAGATTGATGCCTTGCTACTTGTGTGAGAGGGATAAACGAGAGAGTAAAGCGATAGAAGGTTGTTCACCTAACCTAGTACTCAAGCGGATATTTGGCTTATGGATGCCTTACCTTTTAAGAACTAGCCTGAGTTCACGTGAGGGGATCTAGGTAGCCAGGCAAAATCTGTCACCTTTTGCCCATGCGCCCCTACTGTCCGTGCAAGCCAGCGGTAGTCAAAGATAAGATAAAGTATGAGCACCACGCTCACACTTATCTACACCTTTAGCTATCGATCAAAATAGCTAAAGCCCCTATCCTAAGATAGGACGATGACGCACACATAAGAAGCTATTTAAAGGAAATCAATCTAACTAAGACAACTATAGAACTAAGATAAGCACACAACAAGACTATATAAATATAGACTTGCACTAAGTAAATACTTAAATAAATACTTGGAAAGTAAATACTTAAGTAAATGCAAAGTAAAGTAAAGAAAGAATAATATATTAAATAAATAAAGTCTTACAAAAGAAGAAAGATACAAGGGCTATACCAGACTCCCAGAAGACAACTCCGGAGACCCGAGATTCGCCCGACTCGACTCTAACTCCCACTCTAGACTAACTACTACTACTCTTGCTTGATCTCACTTGAGAGTGGAGATGTGTGAAATATATGAGATGTGTTGAATGAGAGGGTGAATGCCTCTATTTATAGTGGAGGTGGAGTAGGGGCTACTCCAGTGCCACGTTAGCTATCCGCGTGATCCTCCTCTCTTCACCCTTGGATCCACCGCCATAACAACCGACTTGGATGAATGGCTTGGATATTCTTCACGTGTGAAACATGCACTTTGCCACCGACTCGGATGAGGGTCACCATGGGGTCGGCCGACCCCTGTCTCTGACATGTGGGCCCGGGGTACATCTTCTAGAAGGTGCTGATGTCACCCTGATGAATAGTGCTGCTGGGTCCCACCAAGGGGGGTCGGCCGACCCCCCAATGACAGGGCTGGCCCACCTTCTTCTCTCCCTTGGTGACCCCACATGTCATGGAGCAAGTCTTGTGAAGTTGGTTGCATTTGGTTTTCGGTGTGGACCCATGAATCCATGTGCTTCTCATCTTGCACCATTGAGCAAAAGCACATGCTTGATCCAATAGTTGATATTGGCTTGAACATGCTTCTCTTGGATCATGCCATGTCACCATGGCCGAGGTGGCCCAAAGGTGGGGTCGCCCGACCCCCTTGGTGGGCCCACCTGGCCTCATTTTGTTCATTTTGCCGTCTCCTACAAGTTCACAAGCTAAGAGTACAAGTGGAACTTATTAGTGATAAATATGCTCATGATATGCTATTCTTCTTTGAAACCGAGGCCTGTTGACGGTGTTTTGATAAGGTAAAACATGCTATAACTTCCGTCAACAAGATCCCCCAAGCTTAACCTTTGCTCGTCCCGAGCAAACGATCAAACTTGGCCTCGGTGGATCAGTATTGTTACTATGCATCACATTTCAAGATTTCCTTGTGCACAACAAAGTTCTTCTCTTAGAATGGAAAAATTAGCTATGTAAATCACCCATATTACCTTAGTACTCTATGGGGCTTATGGCTTTTCCTTTGTCTTAGGTGGTTGAAAGATAGAACAGTTTGACTTGGGCACTATCTTTCTTGTTTTTAGCAAGTTTCATACCGGAGGTTTTGCTATATATTTTTTTTTCAAAAGAAAGACTTAATGTTCCTCATATGGTTCTCTCATGTCGCTCAAATGGTGTATGATTCCTCACCAAGGCATATGATAAGTGTTGCCTTCTTTATTTCATCCAACTTCTAAATAGGCTTATGTGTAGCTCAAGGTAGAGATGAAAGGAGATGGCTGACTTACTTGCATTTTGTTGCGAAGTCAAAGCTCGGATCCTTGAAGAGAAGTGTCATACTCCCAGATCAAGATGTGCAAGTGTGTGGTGCATGATGGACTAGATTGCTTCTTTATTTGATAAGATATATCTCTCTATACATTTTTTTTCTTTTTTTTCTCTTTTCTAATGAGACATGGCTAGCATTTTTTTTCTTTTTTTTGTGTTTTTTTTCATGGACTTTCACTTGTCCATCTCTTTTTTTTCATCTTTATTTTGCCTAGCCTTTTGAGTCTCATCTACTAAATAATTGAGAGAGATTTCCTAACACTTGGAGTATGAAGCAACCTATTTGGTGGAAATGAAAGGCATGTTTTTGCGTACTTCCAGTGTAGAAGCAGCATGTATATGAGGTGTGTACGTGATCTTGATCTTAGGAGCATGAAAAGTCTCTTAACAAGGGTCAACAAGACTTGACAACACTCAATACAAAGCAAATAGCCTATGTAGAAGGTTTGTAAACATGTAAAGCATATATGGATGTGGTACGAATTTATCACCATTGAGGAACAATTAAGATTTTGATAATTTTAAGAATAAATTCTTCGGTAATCTATCATGCTTTGAACAATATTATAGCAGCTCTTGTCTTACTATATCTTGTCTCTCAACAACTTAGACTTAGTTTTAGCACTTGCAACCCACAAAGTTTTCAAGTTCATGATGGTTTGAATGAGCTAAGTAATCCATACTTAGAGAAATACTAAGTTGTAAACTAGGCACTAGAGAAACATTAGCAAGGCAACTAGTCATCATTTCCATGGGGAAGATAGACATATATGAGACATATGTGCTAAGGGGAATACTAAGCAAATATTTTTGGTATTTTCTTTTTTTAATGCAATGAGAAAACTAATTGAAACGTAAATAACTTAAGATACAGGACGTAACTTGGTGGGGGAGAGGATCTCCCCCAAGCTTGGTTCTTGCCTACTTTGGTGGTGGATAATGCTGGTACCACCCGGCCCAACGTCGTGCTTCTTCTTCTTGAATGGCTCGCAGGAGTTGGGCGTTTTGTTGTGCAAGAAGCAATGTCGCCTCTTGTTCGATGTTCATCGCACCCATGTTGTTTATGAGCTCATCCATCAGCGTCCTTTGATGTTGCCTTCCTCTACCCCATGGGCGAGGAGTGTCTTGAGAGCGAGGAGGCCTCCCCAAGGATCCTAAAATGTCCATAGGAGCTGCCTCATCTCCCTCCTCAACTTCTTCAGCCTGATGTGAAGGTCCGCCTTGTTCCATTCGAGTAGCACGAGACGCTCTCCTTGTCCTCCTGCTAGTACCTGCAACTTTTGGGCTCTTTCCTCGGGGTCCAAATCAAAGGTTAGCATACGAATCGCATACAATCGAAGTCCCTCACAAGGGAGAGTGATTTCAACCGTATGGCCTGGATAAATCATTATTAGTTCACCCTTGGGACCCCTTTTGAGTACATCGCAGCCAATAAATACATTTTCTTCCACAACATCTCTCACGGTTTCAATGTACTCAAAAGTTTGGGATTCTAGTGCACCCAAAGCTTCGTCTATGCGTGTGATGAATGATGTGAAGTATATGGGTTTCCTAGGCTTTATGTAGCTAAGCCAATAGATCACTAGCATTTTAACAGGTGAAAGTTTAACCTTGCTAACCATGGCATAAAGTAGTTTCAGCTCATCATCACTTACCAAAGCCCCTCTCATGCCAGAGAAAGGAGTGGTGAACAACCAGTAATGCATGAAACGTAAGGTTGGGTTATGAATTTTGTGTGGTGAGGGGTCGGAACAATCACTAGAGCCAGTAATGGCATACCAGAAAGCATTCGTGTCATAATGAAAAGCATGGTCTACATCAAGATGGCAAGAGTGATCAAATCCTAAAGCAGTGTTTAATGTGCTCCAAGTCAGGTCATATTCCATCCCAAACATTCGAAATGCTATCCCATCATTATTCACTTTTAGCGTGCACAAAAACTCAGTGGTTAGGTTCTCTATGCCAAATTCAAGAATTTCAAAGAATCCTCCCCAACCAATGGTATTGAAAATAGCATAAAATTCTGAATCCGTACCTATTTCTTGCAAGAGGGTCGGATCAATGATACTTGTGTGTGAGAAACTACACTCACTAAGAGTGAATAATTTCCCCAACTCTTCGGCATTTAGCCTGAGGCCACTCTCGGTCTCCATTACTCTAGCTAGGGGAATGAAGGGTACTAGCTCACTTCTTTCCACCTCTCTCCTCTCATGAGCACTAGCATGGTGAGGTTCTTGGGAAGAACTCTCACACTTGTTGGACTTTTTGAAACGGGAGGCAAGCAACTTCTTCATCTTACTACAAGATAAGCTACCAAGCTTCTACCACTACTATGAAATGGGGACTATTTTTGGGTTTTTGGTTTTTGGATGAACTTTCAACTAAGGAAGGAAAGGAAGAACTTGTGAGCTCGAGATGGTTCTGGTGGTTTTGGTGTGGAGTTGAGCTCACAATGCAAGGGTATATATAGGGGGAGAAGGGCATCTTGATGTCTCCCACAACATGGATTGGCCGACCCCCCTTCTTGGCACTTTCAAATTTGCTTTTGCTTTAGCCAGGGGACATGTCTAAAGTGAGAAAACATCTTTTCAGGATTGGCCAACACATGGGTCGGCCGACCCCCCCTACATGTCCCCTCAATCTTTAAACTTTGTGTCATTATGTGTCTAGTAAAGATGGAACTATGTTTGGTCCAAAGTTGACACAAATTTCAGAGATTCCTTTGCCTAGTGTTTGGTGAAAGAGAAAAGATGAATGGCCAAAGTGGAGACATGTCTAAAGTGATCCCCATGGACCATGAGAGCACTAAGACATGCCTTTGGCTGGTTGTTGTGGTCCCCATGAGCATCCAACATAAAGAGCAACATCTCATGCTTAAAGAGTAAAGCAAAGGACCATTTCTTTTCAGATGTTGGCTTTGTTGGTATGCATGATGTTTATGAGCATATTGAGTGAAATGCAGCAGGGTGCAGGAGGGCACCATGGTGGGATCGGCCGATCCCACCTTGGATGCTCCTTGAGCACCAAAGTGTTGTGTCATACTCAGGGTACTAAGCCAAGATAGAACATGTGCCAGTGGGCCCACTGGTGGGGTCGGCCGACCCCACCTTGGGTTGGTCCCACGGCTCAGTTTTATTGCAAGTCATTATAAAGGTGTTACTAGCATGGAAATTTATTTTGTTGAAATGAAATATGCAGAATTAACTAAGTATGCAATTGAATGCAAAAAAATTGAAATGCATAATAAATTAAATATGAGATAACTACTAATTTACCTTATCAGTGAGGGCTCCATGTTTCAGGTCCGTAGAGCAGGACCTCTACATCTTGTCATTCATTGGGTGCTTCGGTCAGTCCCAGAGATGGAGATCGTGGTTGCACCTCGTCGGCGAGTTCTTCTTTTACTTCGGCCTTGTTGGCCGACTCGCTCTTTTTCTTGTTCCTACGGTGTGGGTGACAACGACGATGTTTGTTGTCTCGAGGTTCTTTGTCCTTCACCTGCATGTTAGCTTTATAACCGTTGAATGGACACTTTACCTTATATTCTGGGAATTGGAGGTGAAGTTGGCCGGATCCCACGTAAATGACGGCGTTAACCGTATTAAGGAACGACCTTCCCAGGATGATCGAGACGTCTACATTGGATCCCATGTCCAATATAAGGAAATCAACAGGGACGTAGCTGTTTTGGTCTTTGATGAGGATGTCCGTTGCTAGTCCCTCGGGGAACCGTAGCATCTGATCGGCCAGCTGCAAACGAACAAATGTAGGGAGCAAAGGTCCCCCTAGTAAGTTATCATATGTTACCTTGGACATGATGTTGACACTCGATCCAAGGTCGCAGAAGGCGTCGTGGAAGACTTGTGGTCCAATCTGGCAGGTGATGGTCGGCAGGCCTGGATCTTCCTTCTTGGTGATGAAGGGTGGATCAAGTAGATAACCCCAGTTTGACCGGAGCAGAGGCTTACCGTACCTCGTATTGACTAATTTAACACCCTCTATTGGATCCTCAGGTTTCCCTGGGATCTGACCTTGCTCGTAGGATGGGACAGCTGCTGCTAATTGAGCTAATTGTGTTTCTAGCATTTTATTAAAACTCAATTGATTTTTCATAGCAGAATTAAAGCTATCCATTTTCTCATTTATATTTTCAAGAGTCTTATCATTAGCCATCATCTTTTTATTAATACTATCATTTATTTTAGATTGGCCTAAGACAAGATCTCTTAAAGAAGGTTGGTTATTATAAGAATTATTGAAATTATTGCTATAACCATTACCTTGATTTTGGTAGAAGGGGCGCGAGTTCCATCCTTGTTGTTGTTGTTGGGGCTGGTACCCATTGTTGTTGGCATTGTTGATGAAGCTCACTTCCTCCTTCGTCTCGGGACAATTATTTCCCAAATGGTCATTGCCTCTGCATACCTCGCACCATTGGTCGGCTTCGACGGCTCGTGCGGTTGCATAAGGTTGAACGACCTCTAGTTCCCTCTTGGAACTTTCTTCTACTTTCTTCATCAGGAGGTCCATCTTCGCGCAGAGCATGTCCCCCTCATTGAGAGCATGAACACCTCTCTTTTTCGGCTGAAGACGTTCCTCATTCCAACCTTGGTTGGTAACCATCTTCTTTATGAGGTCCTTGGCATCTCTCACATTGTGTTGTAAGAATGCCCCTCCAGTGGCTGCATCTAAGTGACTACGGGCTATACCGGTCAGGCCATGGTAGAAACCTTGGATAATGAGCCACTCCTCTATCCCATGATGAGGACAGGCGCGGATGTACTCTTGTAGACGTTCCCATGCTTCGGGAATCGTCTCATCAACTTGTTGCTGGAAGCTGGAAATCTTTCCACGAAGGGCGCTGGTCTTGCCCATCGGGAAGAACTTCTTGAGAAACGCATTGGTGCACTCCTCCCAAGTGTTGGCCTCACTCTTGTTGGCGTAGAACCATTGCTTCGCCTTTCCCAATAACGAGAACGGGAAAAGACAAAGACAGATGGCGTCTGCAGACACATTCTTCATAGTGAAAGTACCACATACCTCCAAGAAGTGTTGGAGATGGGCGTTGGCATCCTCATGTGGCTTCCCACAGAATGGATTGGCTTGCACCATGTTGATGAGAGCTGGCTTGAGCTCGAAAGTCGCATCCCCCAAGTTAAGCTGCGGACCCGTGGCGACATTGTCGGCCGACGACGCAGAGTACTCGGAGATGGTCTTTTGGGCCTTGGCTTCTCTTCTAGCAGGTGCAGAAACTTCCTCCTCGAACGGATTCTGGTTCGAGATGAACCTCTGAGGTGGAACTTGACGAAGTCTAGTCCTCCTCAACAACTGCTCGGGATTTTCAACGAAGTTTGACGGCAGTTGGAAACCGCTCATACACCTACTAGTTTCACGATAACGAAAATAAACTAGACAGGTGAGGGGTTAGCCCCTATACTAATTGATAACTAATATATAGCAAACTCCGGATTCACTCTCTCTAAACTCCTAGGCGGTTGCTTTCCCCGGCAACGGCGCCAGAAATTCTTGTTGGTATTTCTTAGCGTCGCTACTAAGAATAGAGTTTTAGTCTATCCCCAGCAACGGCACCAGAAACGCTTGTTGACACTTCTTAGCGCAACCACTAGAACTAGACTATGGAGCCTAACCCCAGCAACGACGCTAGAAGTGTCTTGGTGGTAAAACTATTGACTATTGGATAGTTCCGCAAGCGCATAGAATATACCGATGTAGCACTTCACCCGGGAGTATTCCAAGGTATCGTTATTTATTTTATCCCAAAGGAAAGTTAGCTAGGAATGATATAGAGAGAGGAAAGATAGATCCTTTAGTCTTACTATAATCTATTATCAATTAGAGAAGCAAAAGGGTATAAGTGGATTTAAGGGAGGATAGATAGATAAGATAAATAAGTTAAGCAAAGAGTAAATGATATGAAACATAACTTTAGTAGAGTTAGCTAGGTGGGAGGACAACGAGTGAGTATAAAGTACTCCTATGTTTCTACCTTTACTCCTATGAACTAATCCTAATTAAATAGATGACTTAACTAGATTGATGCCTTGCTACTTGTGTGAGAGGGATAAACGAGAGAGTAAAGCGATAGAAGGTGTTCACCTAACTCAGTACTCAAGCGGATATTTGGCTTATGGACGCCTTACCTTTTAAGAACTAGCCCGAGTTCACGTGAGGGGATCTAGGTAGCCAGGCAAAATCTGTCACCTTTTGCCCATGCACCCCTACTGTCCGTGCAAGCCAGCGGTAGTCAAAGATAAGTTAAAGTATGAGCACCACGCTCACACTTATCTACACCTTTAGCTATTGATCAAAATAGCTAAAGCCCCTATCCTAAGATTGGACGATGACGCACACACAAGAAGCTATTTAAAGGAAATCAATCTAACTAAGACAACTATTGAACTAAGATAAGCACACAACAAGACTATAAATATAGACTTGCACTAAGTAAATACTTAAATAAATACTTGGAAAGTAAATACTTAAGTAAATGCAAAGTAAAGTAAAGAAAGAATAATATATTAAATAAATAAAGTCTTACAAAAGAAGAAAGATACAAGGGCTATACCAGACTCCTAGAAGACGACTCCGGAGACCCGAGCTTCGCCCGACTCGACTCTAACTCCCACTCTAGACTAACTACTACTACTCTTGCTTGATCTCACTTGAGAGTGGAGATGTGTGAAATATATGAGATGTGTTGAATGAGAGGGTGAATGCCTCTATTTATAGTGGAGGTGGAGTAGGGGCTACTCCGGTGCCACGTCAGCGATCCGCGTGATCCTCCTCTCTTCACCCTTGGATCCACCGCCATAACAACCGACTTGGATGAATGGCTTGGATATTCTTCACGTGTGAAACATGCACTTTGCCACTGACTTGGATGAGGGTCACCAAGGGATCGGCCGACCCCTGTCTCTGACATGTGGGCCCGGGGTACATCTTCTAGAATGTGTTGATGTCACCCTGATGAATAGTGTTGCTGGGTCCCACCAAGGGGGGGTCGGCCGACCCCCCAATGACAGGGCTAGCCCACCTTCTTCTCTCCCTTGGTGACCCCACATGTCATGGAGCAAGTCTTGTGAAGTTGGTTGCATTTGGTTTTCGGTGTGGACCCATGAATCCATGTGCTTCTCATCTTGCACCATTTAGCAAAAGCACATGCTTGATCCAATGGTTGATATTGGCTTCAACATGCTTCTCTTGGATCATGCCATGTCACCATGGCCGAGGTGGCCCAAAGGTGGGGTCGCCCGACCCCCTTGGTGGGCCCACCTGGCCTCATTTTGTTCATTTTGCCGTCTCCTACAAGTTCACAAGCTAAGAGTATAAGTGGAACTTATTAGTGATAAATATGCTCATGATATGCTATTCTTCTTTGAAACCGAGGCCTGTTGATGGTGTTTTGATAAGGTAAAACATGCTATAACTTCCGTCAACACCATGTTGTGAGAAACAAGGCCAGACTTGTAGCCCAGGGGTATAGTCAGAAGGAGGGGATAGACTATGAGGAGACTTTTGCTCCTGTAGCTCGTTTGGAGGCAATTAGGATACTCTTGGCTTTTGCTGCATCCAAAGGGTTTAAACTTTTTCAAATGGATGTCAAGAGTGCCTTTTTAAACGGCTACATAGAAGAGGAGGTGTATGTGAGACAACCCCCCGGTTTCAAAAATCCCAAGTTTCCAAACCATGTTTTTAAACTTCACAAAGCTTTGTATGGTTTGAAACAAGCCTCTAGAGCTTGGTATGATAGGTTGAAAACCTTTTTGCTTGCTAAGGGTTTTAAAATGGGATGTGTGGATAAAACGCTTTTTCTCCTCAAGCAAGGCAATGATACTCTCTTGGTCCAGATTTACGTGGATGATATCATTTTCGGAGCAGGGAATTTGAGATGAGCATGATGGGCGAGTTGACGTTTTTCCTCGGGTTGCAAATCAAGCAATCCTGAGAGAGGACATTCGTGCAGCAGGGCAAGTACACCAAGGACATCCTGAAGAAGTTCGACATGGGTGAGGCCAAGCCTCTTCCAACACCCATGCCGACCATGGCGGCCCTAGATGCGGATGTGGACGGAGAAGAAGTTGACCAGAAGGAGTACCGGAGTATGATTGGGTCGCTGCTGTACCTGACGGTGACACGCCCAGACATCCAGTTCGCGGTGTGTTTGTGCGCGCGATTTCAGTCGTCGCCGCGCACTTCTCACCCCTGAGTTTGGGATTTGGTATTCTGCTTCCTCCACCCTCTCTCTTTGCGGTTATTCTGATGCCGATTTTGCTGGTTGTCGTATTGATCGCAAGTCCACTTCTGGGACTTGCCAGTTTATTGGTTCTTCTCTTGTATCGTGGTCTTCTCGCAAGTAGTCTAGTGTCACCCAGTCTACCACGGAGGCTGAGTATGTTGCTGCGGCTAGCTGCTGTTCCCAGTTACTCTGGATGATGGCCACTTTGCGTGATTTTGGTATGAGCTTTTCTCGTGTTCCTTTGCTTTGTGACAGTACGAGTGCGATTAGCGTTGCTAAGAACCCTGTGCTGCAATCCAAGACCAAACACATTGATGTGCGCTTTCATTTTCTGCGAGATCACTATGAGAAGGGTGATATCGACCTTCGCCATGTCGATACTCATCATCAGTTGGCTGATATTTTCACCAAGCCTTTGGACCAATCAACTTTTGCTAGGATGAGAGGTGAGCTTGGTGTGTGTTTCCCCTTTTAGATGGGGGAAACATTTTGGCTCTTGTTTTATAAACTGACTTTGTGTTTTTCTTTTGGTTTCTTCGTGCATCTTTGCATTTCATCTTGCATTTTTCCATTCAGAGCTTCATGTATATAATCTGAAGAATGTAACTATGCACTGTATAGTATTTGCTCCGATGCTTTATGATGATGTTGTAGCTTATGCTCTTTCTGATCACTGATACATGTTGTGAGTAGAGCTATTTCATGAATGTGAATCTGGTTAATGAACATTAAACTTGAAAATGTTCACCATTGAGATATGCAACTAGCATGTGTAGAATGTGTTGAAGTCACTTGTGCTTCTCATATATGCTAGGTTGCTATGTCTCTAGTGTTGAGTCTTTCACTTGCTTGGTATGTTCATTTTCTGTTCTAAAAATCTTAACCAAGTTAAGTGAATTGGAAAAGATCGAGATGGGATTGCTTGTCAACACATCACAGTTTCGAGACTTTTTCTCATTGCACTTTGAATTAAACTTGAGCTGTGTAGTGTATGACCGAAACTGTTGCTTTAAGCTTCTGATTGCTTCTGCATAGGCTTTGCACAGTTGAAAAGTTAGGCAATGACAAGTTTTCAACCTCTCGCAATCACATGCTAAAATTTTATGTTGTGTAATTTAACCGCTGTAAACTCCGATAAAATTTTGCAAACACAAGTCTATGTTTCATTCTATAGCATGATGATTGAACTGTGCTAGGGGTAGTTCACCTTGTATACATGTTTAGCACTTGTCGGATATCCTGTCTATACATGTTTTGTGCTATTTTGATGGTGAACCCTTTTTTGGCTGAAAACTGCTCTTTTGCTCTCATATTCATATTTCGTATCTGGTGATCAGTTTGAGCCTTTGCTAGCTTCTTATGGATGTTGTTGAGTCATCGGATCAGAACTGTGTAGAGCATCCTTGCACTCTCTTGATTATATTTCTGAAGCTACTAACTTGCATTTTTTACTCATATGCATTTCTGGAGGGAAATATTCTGTCAAGGGGGAGACATTTGAGTGCGTGTGCACATTTGCTTGATGGTGCATTTTAACTAAGGGGGAGAAAATATTGACAAATCATGAGTTCCCTGGGTTGTGTGCACTAGTTGAGGGGGAGTTTGCTAGTTGTGTTGAGCCTTTGCCTCTTTCTTTCCTTGTTTCTTGAGGAACTAGCAAACATTTTTAGCTCATTTTTAGCTCTTCAATTGGTATCGAACTCTTTTGGTTTTGAGATTGGTAATAGTTGGTATTGAGCTGCTTCGCTAGCGGTGTTGAGCCCGTTCTGCCTCTTCTTGAGGGCTAGCTCTGTTTTGCTTGATTTTCAGTTGATTTTCCAATTGGTATCGAGCTTTCTCGCTAGCGGTGTTGAGCCTGTTCTACCTCTTCTCGAGGGCTAGCTTTGCTTTGCTTGGTTGCGTCGAGCCGTTGCCCATGTCTTTGGGAACCAATTTGTCTTGCTTTTTCCACTTGACCTTCTTCGGCTTTGCTATGCTTTTGGGTCATTTGGTCGAGTTTCCTCTCCCTCTTGCTTCCTTCCTCTATTCCATTATGATTTGTGTTGGTAGTTGACAATGCACTCATCAAGGGGGAGATTGTGGATACATGGGTGTATGACGAGTCTCTGAGTGATGAGTGATTGTCAACTGGGATAATGCGCATGTTCTTTGGCTCGTGTTGTGCAGGTGTCGAGCACGAATACAGTGATCAGAGGCAAGGTGAAGGTAGAGTAGAGACGTGTCGTGCCGATGGACCGAGAGTGGCGAAGGGCGGACGTTAGGCTTGGACTGAGGGACCGGTGGCCCGAGGATTAGCTGTGGTGGCTGACAGCCTGGGACAACGATGAGCGAAGACTTGCGGGCACGGTGTTGCCTGGGTCGAGGACCTGGGGAGACGTGTCGGTGGACGGGGTGCACGGGCGGTGCATCCCTTCTACGGCTCGGTTTGGTGGTTGAGCCACAGAAAAACCACCGAGTGGACGGTTTCCAGGTTTGGGCCTCAAAACCTGGGCACTGATGGTTTCCAAGTTTAGGCCATAAAACTCGGGCTGAGGACGGTTTCCAGGTTTGGGCCTCAAAACCTGGGTGCTGCGGGTTTGCTGAGTTTGGGCCACAAAACTCAGGCTACGGTGGCTGGTTTCCCGGTTTGGGCCTCAAAACCGGGGGTTGGTCGTGAAGGCTGGTTTCCCGGTTTGGGCCTCAAAACCGGGGGCAAAGTCCGGGAAAAGGACAAGTAGAGCGGTGGCGGCACGTGGCGGCAATCGGTGAGGTGGCGTCGAGGCAACGCTACCAGTTGTGCGGGCGTGGCCGTCGGATCACCACCTACCATGAGTTGGTCCAGAATAACCCAAGGGTTTAAGTGGTTCGCTCTGTAATTAGAGAGGGGTAGAGTAGGAATTAGAATTAGGATAAGTAGAGGGAGACACCCTCCTCCCCATCTATCTCAGCCATTTGCTATTTTGCCTTCTAGGTTTTCTTGCTGTCCCTCTCCCCTGCTGTAGTGAACTAAGATCCACAGAGAAGAGAATAATACCTCTATGCCCGTGAGATTTTGAGGAAGTGAGACCATAATCTCACTGTTGTAGCGTGTGGTAGCCACACGGTTGCAAATTCGTGGTTGTGATTCGCGTTTTCTTCCTGTTCTTCGCGGGTTACTTTTCTCCACGTTTTTCTCGTCAATCTATCTCTTTGTTCGGTACATCTTTTGTAAATTCGTTTGAACAGAGATGTTCTAGATCGTGAGGCACCTCTTTCCACCGAAGGAATTTTCCTCTAACCTCACGAGCTAGTAGATCGATCGATTTCTATTTCGGGTCAAGTTTGTCTCCTTTCCCCCGAATTTCTTCGATCCATCGATTTGGAGATTGGTTCGAGCCATGATCTCTTAGAGATAGCTCACTATCTTCCTTGTGACTTCACTCACCAAGTTTGATCCCTAGAGGATTTGTTTTGGGTGAGATCAAGTCGAATTGGTGGAGGAACGGGGCTGACACGGGGTGACCGGACGCACGCATCAGGCTGACCGGACGCGTCCGGTGGTTGAATCTCACGCGCAGTTTCTCTGATGATGACCAGACGCTCCTCTTGATCAGTGACCAGACTCGCTCGTGACACTGTTCATCGTGTGTTCTTTTCTCGACCGGACGCTTGGCATCTTGATCGGACGCTCCCTCTCAGAGAGTCCAGTCACTTCCAGTACGCTCCCAAATTGGATTTTGCACGACCAGACGCGTCCGGTGCTCACTGACCGGACGCAAGCCAGAGTCCGGTCAAGTGCAGTCTTGCACTGTTTCGTTTGCAGCTTGTTTGTCCGTTGTCGGTTTTGATTTCCGGTTTTTGCCTTGGGTTTTTAGAGTCGTGAAGTGTCTCGCTGTGCTTCTTGGAAGCATCCACCCTATCTCTAGGGTCGTGGACACTTACGAGCTCTAGGGTTGATTTTTGGGATAGTGGCAACAAGTTTCCGGTAGGAAATTTTGAAGCTCCCATTCACCCCCCTCTAGTCGCTTTCTGATAGCACTTTCGATCCTTCAATAAGAAGTCTTTTTCAAGAAAGCTCGGAGAAAAATGCGATTGGAAATGTAGCATGCAGTGCTCATAGCTTCAGCCCAATATCGCCTAGGAGTCCTATGCTCATCGAGCATCGTCCTGGCCATCTCTTCAAGGGTCCGATTCTTCCTTTCTACAACACCATTCTGAGGCGGTGCGTAGGGAGAAGAAAACGGATGCTCTAAACCCGAAGAGTTACAAAACTTTTCAAATTCCGAGTTTTTTAACTCAGAACCGTTATCACTTCTAATAGCTCGCATTGAGTTCATAGGGAACTCATTCTGAAGACACAAAATCAGATTATGAGCAAAAGAGAAAGTCTCAGTTTTCTCAGCTAAAAAGAAAACCCACGAATATCTCGAAAAGTCATCAACAACAAGAAGCACATACCACTTCTCCCCAACCGAGCTCACTCGAGCCGGACAAACAAGGTCCATGTGCAAAAGCTCTCCAAGGCGCTTGGTCATGACCTGAGTCACTGGATGGTGGGGAGCAGCAACCATCTTCTCATGTCTACAAGAATGGCAAACAAGATCCTTCTCCATGCACAACTTGGGCAGTCCTCGGATTAGGCCAAGTGAACTAAGCCTTGCTAGCAAGTCGAAGCTCAGGTGACCAAGTCTCCTATGCCATTTCCAAAGATCAGAGGAGGAAGGACCAGCCAAAAGACAACGAGAAGTGCCAAAGGACTCTGAGAAGTTCGCACGAAAGACTTTCCCAAAGGGCGAAATCATACAAACAAGATTGCTCTAAGGATCCAAATGAGACTGAGATTCGGCATAAAACGAATCTCATAGTCATCATCAAAGAGTTACGAAACAGAAAGAAGGTTAAAATGCAAGTTGGAAACAAGAGCAACATCACGCAACACAAAGTGCTCATTAACTCGCACCGACCCACGAGACAACACTTTACCTTTGCTATTGTCGCCGAAGGTGATAATCTCCTTTCCGGCAACTGGACTAAGACTGGAGAACCATTTGGCGTTTCCGGTCATGTGTCTCGAACAACCGGAATCCACCAACCAAACGTTCTCCAATCGTTTTACCTACATCAATAAAAAGACATAGGGTGAGCATACGGTCCAACACTGGGGTTAGTGAAGTAGGGAGAATACCAGTGTTGGGCCGGCTGCTCAGAAGAACGGTTAGCAGAAAAACCATTCCTAGCACGCCTACGGGAAGGGCGATCACCACGTAAAGGAAAACGTGGTCCGCTAAGGGAAGAATGTCCATCGCGATACTCAAAACGCGGTGGGGGAAAATGCTCAACTACGAAGCCATCGCCACGGGGTCCATAGCCCACAACTGCAGGCTCCCGTCGGGCACGACCTCCTCGCGGCCTAGGCCTAGGAACTTGAGGTTTTGGACCTCTAGGCCTAGCAGCACGCCTCTGAACATTCGGCACATGTACATCATGGAAAGTATGGTACATGTCCGTGTTGTTCATCTCCTTTGCACGACGCGCCTCTCTCTTGTGCCTAAAGCAAAACTCACTGAAGTGACCATCTCTCCCACAATGCTCACAATGGTACCTCACCGCTCTCATAGGGGGTTGTTGGTACTCACGGTAGTGGGCGTGGATCACTTTGCCCTTCTGTGGCATGAGCTCCTCTTGGATAGGTGGCATTGTGTCTAGCTTGTTCTTGAGATGGTTTGGTTTTGGAGCCCAAGATTGTTTCTTGGGTGGAGCTCTCGGAGGTTCAACATACACCCCATCCTTGGTGTTAGGCTTGAGAGGCTCTTTGGGTGGAATCTTAGTAAGCTTGGGAGTAGTGGAGGAGTTGTGCTTCTCACATGGGTTAAGACCACTCGACTCTCCAATCTTGCCAAAAGATGAAACATCAACACCTTGAGCAAAGCCTACACCTGGACCTCCAGCAGCACGCTTGAATTGGGAGATCATCATCCCAAGTTGTGGCCCACCACTAGACACCTATGACAAGATGGTCCGAAGGTATGTGTTTTCCTCCTCGGTTTGCATCTTGTCATGCTTCACATTCGCAATCTCCATCTCCAAACCTTCACAAATAACGCACCTAGACACACAACTGCTATCCAAGTTGGCCTTTTCAAGAGACACAATCTTCGCATTCTTCTCTGCCAACTCAGATTGCAAGCCCGCACAGGACTTGCACGCACCAAGCACCGAAGATCTAGCTCTCAGCTCATCCACCTCTCCTACCAACACAGCATCCTTACCCCTCAAAGTGAGAAGATCAGTCATGTGTGTGGTGCACATCTCACACTCCTCCTCCTCGGTGACAACAACGGTGGACTTGACAAATTCAAGTTCCTTCACCGTATCCTCCCACTTCTGCCTAAACTCCTTGAAGGACCGAAAATGCTAAAGCAAGGCGACCAGAGGGGGGTGAATGGGAGCTTCAAAAATTCCTTTCGGAAACTTGTCGCCACTGTCCCGTATATCAACCCCAAAAGCAAACCCGAGAGCTCGTAAGTGTCCACGACCCTAGAAATAGGGTGGATACTTCCAAGAAGCACAGCAAGACACTTTACGGCTCTAGAAACCCAACTCAAAAGCCGGAAATCAAAACCGACAACGAACAAACGAACTGCAGACAAACCAGCTTAAACTGCCCCTGACCGGACTCTGGCCTGCGTCCGGTCTGTGAGCACCGGACGCGTCCGGTCGTGCAGAAACCGATTTGGGAGCTCTCTGTAAGCGACCGGACTCACAGACAAGGAGCGTCCGGTCATGAATAGTGTTAACACAGAATTTTCGCACTATGACAAGTGGGCCAGCACGACGCAGGTTCGGGAGAAATCGCCGCTTAAGGGATTCGGCAGGCAGCGAACGTGGTCGGCTAACTCGATGCATTCGGCAAGGCTGGGGCGACTAGTCAATGGCGAGCGGGTTCGGCAATGAGGCGCTGCGGTCGGCTACCTCAGGTTAAGTCGGTTTGCGACAAATACGGCATATCAGAAGATTCGGCAACAGAAGATCTTGTCGTTGTTAAGCACGTGCCGATTATTAAGGGAGGCTTAGAATAAAAGGCATCGCATTATAGATAAGTTTCCTGTTTTGTCATTGTAATCGTGTCCTCGTAGGACTCGTAGGACACCCGGGTATAAATATAAACCCTGGGGCCATTGTAATATCTGTTCACAATCAATACAACCAACCCCGGCCCCGTGCCGTCTTCGAGTCCAAGTCGTGTCGTCGTGTTCTTCGAGAGGGGCCATCGATCCGTCGACCTCCGTAAGTTCCGGCAACCTTGCTATCATGTCTAGTATCGTGCGGCGGATTTAGATATGGTGCAAGTAGTCTCGTACGTTAAGCTTAGTATCGTGCGGCGGATTTAAGCTTATGACGGGAGGTCTTTGTTTGTGTCTTGTATCGTGCGGCGGATTGAGACATGAGTAAAGATAGTTATCGGCTCTGTTAGATTTGGCAATCTGATAGATTCATTAAGTTACCTTGTGTTATATGTTTTGCTACGTTTATCTTATCATAACACTTTTGCCCAGTCTAGATACCGTCCGGTTCGGCTCCATCTTCATAGATCTGCTCTGTTCTTTCACGCTTATTACTGAAAAGTCGTTATGCAGTAGATCTATTGTTCGTAATAGCCGAATTGGATCGTATCTAGGTTGCCACGTGGTGAGGGTTCACGCATGTTAAGCATGTTTGATCTATGACAAGGCTAGGTGTCGTGCGGCAGGCGCAGGCTTTAGATTAGCTTAGTCATGCTTAGCCTGTATGTTCAATCTCCATGGACCCCAACTCGGTTGTACAATCGAGATTGGTTAAGTTTTAACTTACATATAATACATCATGCAAGTACGATTCTCATGCAAACGCGTTCGGCAACCTGTTATTCACGTAACTCTGTTCATATTGCCGAATAACCTTTTAGACCTGTTGGCAGATAGCTTTCATAGCTATATGTCGTTGTAAGTGGCTTCAGGGCCGTACATCTTGGAACTGTCTGGTCATACCCGGCACGTTCCAGCTTTGTATTTAACCGTTTATCTCCCTTGTTAGTTGCAGGTCAAACTGACTGGCACGCACCGGACTTCTGAGCACCCGGGCCACAATTGAAGCCAGCTTCTCCGGCTTGCCGTGTGCCTGGCGCAGAACGCCACTTTTTGCGCCAACACACTTTTTGGCATGCCCGGTGGGACAAACACTTTTTTCCTGCAGCAATGGTCGAAGTCACTGAAGCCGAGGCCAGCAACAAGGCGGGGCTCGTGCAGGTGCAGCTAACCGAATTACCCGACGAGTACAGAGAGCAGGTGGAGGATGCTTGTGCCGAATTCCAGGCCAAGTGCCTAGAAGCCTTTTCCAAGAACAAGAGCGGAAAGGTTCGCCGTCTGCACGATCTGCCAAAACCCGTCCAGCCCAACCCGAATGATCCCGGGGAAGCGGAGGCAGTGTTGAAAATGTCTCATATGATCAACGAAGCTGTCTCTGGTGCCATCGGTCGCATGCATGGGGCGTTTCTCAACACCTTCCGCACCATCATGATCGCCCAATTCGGCCCCAAGGCCGATGAACTTATGGAGGCCGAGTTTTGCCCTATAGCAGGACCACATCTTTTCAATCTGCCGAATCACCTCAAGGGGGCAGGAACTGCTGGTGAGGAAACCCCGCCTAAGGCTCAGTCGAGCGGATTGACCATTCAAGAGAAGCACACGCCAGAAGGCCAGTTGCCGACCATGGGTCAGCTCACGTTCGGCTCTAAGGGTCAGCCGCCAGAGTCAACACGCAAGATCTCCCCGCAAACCTACAGGCTCATAAAGGACTACTATGGAAACGGGTACCATGAGATGCTTGAGCCTCACAACATAGAGGGTGCCCCACATCCAGGATACAGGAAGCCGACGGCCGAGAAAACCGCCGACTCTAATGTCGATGTCATGCTAGAGAGGATGGCAGATATGATGCAGCGCACTTTCGGCCTGAAGCCTAAGGGCACTTATGCTTACAGATCTCCGTTCCCCGAATGGTTCCACCGTGTGGCTCTGCCTCCCAGAGTCAAGGTGCCGACAGACCTGTCCAAGTTCTCCAGCTTAGACGACACTAGCACGGTGGAGCACATCAGTCGCTATCTGCTCCAGCTTGGAGAGGCCAATACCGAGGATGCCTTCAGGGTTCGGTACTTCCCGTCTTCGCTCACTGGGCCGGCGTTCGCTTGGTTCACGTCTCTGCCACCGGGCTCTATTCTCTCTTGGGCAGACTTGGAACAGAAGTTCCATACGCACTTCTACACGGGCACCAAGGAGAAGAAGCTGGTGGACATCATGTATGTGCGCCAGAGGCCGAATGAGACACCGCAGGACTACCTGCGCAGGTTTAGGGAAGTCAAAAGCCAGTGCTTTGGCATGTACCTGCCGGACGACCAGCTTCCACCATTGGCCGTGGCGGGCATGCTCCCAAGCATCAGAGACAAGCTCTTCGGCCAGGAGTTCGAGGACCTGGGTCATCTCTTTCGCCGGCTGAATGAAATGACTATCCAGGCGCAAGGCTTCCGGAGGGAAGGGCGCTTCCAGAGGGACAATGTCGCGGCCCAGATGTATCAAGCTTTCCTGGACGAAGCCGATGACTATTCCGATGCCGAAGATGAGGTGGCCGCTGCAGAGTTCAACTGGGACAAAGAACCGACCCAGGCCAACAAGCAGTGGCTGCGCCAGAAGAAAGGGGCATATGACTTCGACGTCACCAAGGCCGACAAACTCTTCGAGTTTCTGATTGCCGAAGGGAGAGTCAGGCTACCCCCGGATCACCCGATGCTACGTCCTGGAGGCGTCAAAGACAAGAAGTACTGCGGCTTTCATAACACTAACACCCATTCTATTAATGACTGCCGTGTGTTCAGGACAAGGATCCAGAAGGCCATCCAGGATGGGCACATCAAGTTCAATGGCAAGATGAAGATCGATGCCAACCCCTTCGCCCAGAACTCCATGTTCGTCTCAGTAAACATGGTAGCCCCGGAAGATCCCAGAGGCAAGGGCAAGGTCAGAGTCCTCACCTCCGACAAGGCGCGCGAGTCTGGCGCAGTGGATCCCGATCGGCAAATCACTGGCGATGAGCTCCGACAGCACGCCCAAGCCGCGAATAGCCGATACGAGCACGGAGAGTCGTCTTCCAGGCGCAGGCCTACCCACAGGGATCTCCTTAACAAGTGGCGCCGGCAAAAGGAGAAAGAGCAGATGCGTCTCCAACGCGAAGAGCAAGAATTCACAGAGGAATACCAGCATGAAGACGATCACGCGGGAGAGAACTGGTATCGTCTGGAGGAGAGGGCTTACCACAGAGAACGGGCCCATCGCTGGGAGCAAGAACGCCGCCAAGAGCGGGAGCAAGCTCACTGGGGCTGTCCGTTCTTCCGCCACTGCTGGAACGAAGGCTTGAAACTGCCTGCCGTCAACAACTACCCCGAGTGCAGCGATCAGTACAAGGGGTATAGGCAGGATCGGGTCAACCGCCGTCCCATCCATGAAAGGTTGGGAGCACGCATCCCAATGGACGATCGGCGCCTAAAAATGAGAAGCCCGGGTCGGCAAGCCAAAAGATGTGCCGACCAGGAGTGGGTGCATCACCGGGACGACAGCGAGGAGGTACAGCCCCGCCCATATAGGTGGCAAAAGGGGCAATGGTGCCCACCAGGGCTCAGGAAAAGCCAGAAAAGGAGAGTGCAACGCCTCCGGAATAGGGAGTTGGAAGAAGCAGCTGCCGGTGGGGAAGAAGCAAGAGTGGCGTCCGAAGGAAAAAGCCAGACAACAACGGCAAAGGCACTGGCGTGGCCATGACCTTCTTCCTTCCCCTGGAATTCATGGCTCCAATCGGCCAGGGGGCACAGAACGAAGCGCGTTCGGACTCCGATGAGGCCGAGCACAATGAGCTCGCGGCACAGCTCGTGTTGTCTCAGAAGGCAGCATTTGACAAGCCAGCTAAGCATCGGCATTTGAAGCCGTTATATGTCAAGGGGTACGTCAACGGAAAGCCGCTAACCAAGATGTTTGTCGATGGCGGTGCAGCGATCAACATCATGCCTTACGCCACCTTCAGAAAGCTGGGCATGAACGATGAAGATCTGCTCAAAACGGACATGATACTCCGTGACTTTGCCGGCAATCCCTCTGACACTCGGGGTGCCGTGCACGTGGAACTGATGATAGGATCCAAGACGCTCATCACAACCTTCTTTGTCATTGACGGCAAGGGGGCATACAGCCTGCTTTTGGGCAGAGATTGGATCCATGCCAACTGTTGCATACCTTCGACCATGCACCAAATACTCATCTAGTAGGTTGGAGATGACATCGAGATTGTCCAAGCTGATGACTCGGTGAGTGTTGCTACAATTGAGCCCACTTACTGGGAATTTGACGGAGTAGATTGCTTCTCCGATCGTGTGTGGGGAGAAGGTCCTGTCAACATCTACGGCAGAGATCAACAGCCGATCCAAGCAGTCGGCTCTCAAAGTTTCTTTTAAATGGACAACCCAACTTTACAGCAGCGAGGGCAAACTGGGACGTGGCTTCGCATCGGCCGACCAACTGGAAGAAGTGGATGTTGGCGACACAAGTAAAAGAAGGCCGATGTTCATAAGTTCTAATTTAGACCCTGCTTTCAGAGTACAGTTAGTAGATCTCCTAAAAGAGTTCAAAGATTGTTTCGCCTGGGACTACACGGAGATGCCCGGATTGGTTCGGTCCATCGTTGAGCATAAGTTGCCGATCAAGCCTGGATACCGTCCATACAAACAACCTCCGCGCAGGATCTACAAGGAGGAGGTATTGGCCGACGTGAAAAAAGAAGTGGAAAGATTACTAGAAGCTAACTTCATTCGGCCGTGTCGATATGCGGAGTGGATCTCCAATATTGTCCGGGTATACAAGAAAAATGGGAAGATGAGGGTCTGCATCGACTTCAGGAACCTCAACAAAGCCACTCCTATGGACGGTTATCCAATGCCGGTGGCCGATTTGCTAGTAGATGCATCGGCCAGTTTTGAAATCATAAGCTTTATGGACGGCAACGCAGGTTACAATCAGATCTTCATGGCCGCAGAGGATGTGGCGAAGACGGCCTTCAGGTTCCCCGGCCATATAGGTTTGTTTGAATGGACGATCATGACTTTTGGTTTGAAAAATGCCGGTGCCACTTACCAGCGAGCCATGAATTACATATTCCATGAGCTGATCGGCAAGATCGTAGAGATCTACATTGATGATGTGGTGGTCAAATCCAGAAGCAAGGAAGGACAAGACCTTGGAGTGCACGAGGAAACATGGCTTAAAGATGAATCCAACCAAGTGTGCATTTGGGGTGTCGGCTGGTGAGTTTCTGGGATTCCTGGTCCACAAAAAAGGGATCGAAGTCGGTAGGAAGAGCATGGAAGCAATTGATAAGGTAGTGCCACCGACCAATCTCAAAGAACTTCAATCACTGCTCGGCAAAATCAACTTTGTCAGAAGGTTCATATCCAACTTGTCTGAGCGCGTGCTGCCATTTTCCTCCACTATTGGAAGCTCAAGAAGATCAGGAGTTCGTGTGGGGTGACGTGCAACAAAAGGCTTTCGATGAGATCAAGGAGTACATGAAGGCACCACCAGTATTGGTTCCTCCACAACTCGACAAGCCTTTCAAGTTGTACGTGGCGGCCGACAACCTAACGATAGGGTCGGCCCTCATGCAAGAATTCGAAGGGAAAGAGAGAGTCATAGCCTATCTTAGCCGAAAGCTACTCGACCCCGAGACAAGGTATTCGGCTACGGAAAAGTTGTGCTTGTGCGTTTTCTATTCCTGTACCAAGTTTCGGCACTATCTACTGAATGCCGAATGCGTGGTGGTATCAGAATTTGATGTAATCAAGCACATGTTATTAATGCCGATTTTAAGTGGAAGGATCGGTAAATGGGTTTGGCCCTTTCTGAATTTGATTTGCGTTTTGAATCGGCAAAGGCTGTTAAAGGCCAGATTATGGCTGATTTTGTCACTCACCACCGTGATCCTAATGCTAACATGAAACATTATCCCTGGGCATTGTTTTTGATGGATCCTCGTGCAGCAAAGGTGGTGGAGTCGGGATCGTGTTGATTTCTCCCAAGGGGGCACCCTTCAAGTACTCTGTACCAATCGAGTACCCGGTAACTAATAATCAAGCAGAGTACGAAGCACTGCTCCGAGGGCTACGGTTGCTTGTGGACATAAAGGCAGACGCCGTGGAGATCTTCGGTGACTCGGAATTAGTGATCAAGCAATTGACCGGCAAATACGAGTGCAAGAACGACACGCTGCAGGAATATCTCGAAGGTTGCCAAGAGCTCCTCAGACAGTTTCGATCGGTAACCTTGCAACATATTCCTAGGGGGCAAAATGAAGAAGCAAACCAAACCAGTTGGCTCAGGCAGCATCCGGGTATAGGGAGAATCAAAACATTTTTGCACTTGAGGGAGAACAAACAACCCCAGAAGGTGATCAAGCAGTCCCAAGTCGTGATCAGGAAATTGAAGATTGGAGAGACAACATTGCCGATTACCTCAGGAACCCATCCAGGAAAGTCTCCCGAAAACTCAGGTACAAGGCTCTTAAGTTCACACTCTTGGACAATCAATTGTACTACAAATCCATAGATGGGGTTTTGCTTAAGTGCCTGAACCAAGACGGGGCTAGGAAACTGATGTATGAGGTGCACGAAGGCGTATGTGGTGCACACCAGTCGGCTCACCGTATGAGATGGTTAATCAGGAGGACTGGATATTTTTGGCCAACTATGCTCGAAGATTGCTTTAAGTATTACAGAGGTTGTCAGGATTGTCAGCGATTCGGCAATGTGCAAAGGGCTCCAGCATCGGCCATGAATCCGATCGTTAAGCCTTGGCCTTTCAGAGGATGGGGCATTGATTTGATCGGCCAGATTCACCCTCCATCTAGCAAAGCACATAAGTTTGTCTTGTTGGCCACGGGCTATTTCACAAAGTGGGTTGAAGCCATCCCGTTGAAGAAGGTGACGTCAGAGAACATGGTGTCTTTCGTCAGGGAGCATATCATTTACCGACTCGGCATTCCTCAGTCCATCACTACCGATCAGGGAACTCAGTTCACTTCCTCGGAGTTTTGTGACTTTGCCGAAGAGATGGGGATTAAACTCTATAATTCTTCTCCTTACTATGCACAGGCCAATGGACAGGCAGAGGCTTCTAACAAAATCATGATTAAAATCATTCAAAAGAAGATCGAAGAGAAACCTAAAAGATGGCACTTGGTACTCAACGAAGCTTGTGGGCGTACCGAATGGCTTGTCATGGGTCGACTCAGACGTCGCCATACGAGTTGGTCTACGGGCATCATGCAGTGCTACCATGGGAATTGCAGTCGGGGTCAAGACGAGTTACATTACAGAACGATCTGGCTAAAGAAAATTATAAGGATTTGATGATGGATGAGCTAGAGGATTTGCATTTGATTCGTCTCAAGGCCTGGAAAATATTGAGAAAAATAAGATACGCATTGCCAAGTACTACAACTCGAAAGTGAAAGAAAAAGGATTCGAAGAAGGAGACTTGGTTTGGAAAATTATCTTGCCAATGGTACCAAAGACAAGGTATTCGGCAAATGGTCCCCTAACTGGGAAGGGCCTTTTCGGATTCTGAGACGTGCTCCGGGTAATGCGTACGTTCTAAAAACCCTCCAAGGAGAAGAGTTTGCTAGGGCGATTAATGGACGATATCTAAAGAGATTTCATCCTAGCGTGGAGGTCGGTGCATAACGGAATCAAGGACTAGCGGGCACCAACGGCCGATACAAGGTGGTATCGCCCTTAGCACAAAAAATGGCCGATAGAGTCTATCGCCTTAGAGCAAAAAGCAGCCGGCATGGCATGTGTCGCCTCTAGCACAAAAAACACAGAAATACAGGGCCAAGTGCACGCGATGCTGTGCAATCGGCTAGATAAATCAAACACTCAACAAGCACAAAATGGGAGAACGGATTGCATACTTCGGGTGAATAAAGTATCAGGAGAATGAACAAAACATGCTGTGCTCAATCTGTCACAGAAATTATCAATTCATTCGTTCAAAAGCTGGTTGATCGACTTTACGGCTTCTGCTCTAATTCGGCTGACGGCATCTAATACTTGTTGATCTTCATCTGCGGAGTTTTGGATCTTGGAGAGTCTGATCTTGATTTGCTGATCTTCTTTGAGGATGGAAGTTACCTTCAGTGAAGCTGTCCTTATGTTCCTCGGCAGATCAGCCATGCGAGCTTTGTGAGATTGGATTTCAGTGTTAAGATCGGTTAACTGAGCTTCCAGCTTGCTTTTCTTTTCCTCCATTACTTTTAGTTCGGACTCCAAGTTTCCAGGGAAGTTTTTGCGATCTGGATGTCAGAATGCAGGTTCTTTACTTCCTGTTTCTTGGAGGTCCTACTATGCTGCAGGGCAGTTTTGGATGATATGTTTTTGATTGCTCTCTTCACTGAATGAAGTAATCATCAAGACAAGCTGCAGATTCTAGATGAGCTAAAGCAAGAGGGGAATGTCTTCATCAATGAGCTCCAGAGTGTCCCTTATCTGATCTGCGTTTTGAACCAAGTCGATGATGTCTTTATTCAGAAGATTGGTTATTTCTTTCAACCGGGCCTGGTTCTCCTTTGATAGGGTCTGTCGGGAGGTACTCTCCTCACCCCTCTCGGTGATATAGTCCTCGGTAGGAAAGGAATAACTTGTACTCGGCTCTTTGGTGTTTTTCTGGAGAAGAAAGAGGAAGAGTTGAACGAGTAGATGTTTTTGGTAAAGTGCAGAAAAGGAAAGGAGATTTACCTGTTGAATTGATTGATCATGGGAAGGTGCTACACCTCGACTCACTTGAGGACTCTGTTGAAATTCTGGAGGGGAACTTGGTTCACCTATGGTTCGGTCAGCATCTTCATTCCTTGAAGCATCAGGAGATCTTTGGATCTCATCTTCGTCTGGAACGTTCCTTACGGGGGTCTCAGAGGATGTTTCGGCAGTTGTTGAAGTATCACTGGGTTTCAGAATTTCAACCTGTGGCTAAAACGAATAATAAAGCGAAGGTTTGGTCAGATCCATTGCCGAATGAGATTAGTTGGCACTGAGTGAAAATTCATACCTCGGAAGATGGTTTCGCTCTTTTAGTTCTTGTTTTCTTAGATGAAAGGACAATTTTGGATGCTCTTCTCTTGCCTTTTCCTTCTGGGAACATGACAGTAGAGGTTGCAGGGATCTTCATAAAGCTGGCCAGGTTTGGAGCGTTAAATCCAAGGGTAGGATTCGGCCCAGCCTGATAATATTTGGGCACTTTGGCAGGAGGTATAGGCTCGGGATCCTGTATATGACCGAATGTTAAAGACTGGTTGGATTCAGAAACAGAGAATGACAAGAGCAATGAAATTACCTCACTATCAGAGGCAAAGTCAGACTGTAAACTCTGACATAGAGGATGGATTGGCACATTGAAAATATGAGTATGCCATTCTCCCCACCAGGAAATGAAAAAGAGTGAGCTGCATCTATTATCCCAAATGGAGATGGCTTGTACGTTGGCAGCTCCCATCCAAGCTCAAAAACTTTTTTGGCCATTATACCTTCTGTGATGATTTCCCTGGGCCTTATCACTGTTGAAAAGAAGAATCTAGGGGGCAACTGGCCGCATCCTAATTGTCTGGCTGCTGTGTTTGGATAATAAAATTCATAGGTAGACTGTACCAGTCTTCCATGATGGAATTCGGCTGGCAGGGCGCAGGGCCTAATGAAGGAATTAAAGATATCTATAGATGTTTGATCCACACAGCCGAATTCATAATTAAACTTACAAGGAAGGTCAAGTTCTCATTCTCCATGTAAGGAAACCAAAGCACATTACCAAAACCTTTGAAGAATAGTTTAAAGAGGTGGCCAATGTCCATGTCAATGTTGATGGATGATGCTGCTTCTCCGTAGGTTTGGCAGGCTTTAACTCTTGCTGATTGGCCTTCGGCGTAATTGACTGAAGGGAAGCTCAAGTTAAGCAAACTCACGGATACTATCTGGTGCATATATAGTTGAAGCCACATTTGGACCAACCACCAAGGGCCGTTGACACAAGCGACCTCTCTGCCTGTGTGCATCTGGATAGTAATTTGATGCATCATGTGATAAACGGACCCCAGGAGGTATTTGCCTAGTGGAATTTGAATGCCTGCCGATAAATCCTCGGCCATCACCATGTGGTTTAGAGTAGGTTCATTGGATTTTCCGCAGAAGATAAATCTGCATAGCCACATGTTCATAAAAGCTTTCGATTCTTTGTCAGAAACAGTATTGGATGACTCCATATAGGTCTGAATGTATTTGGCCCATCCGCATCCGGAACTGACGGCTCTTTGACTGCTCTTGTTCTTGTATTTATATGGATATACCGGTAACGTTGTATTCAGACCCGTCATCATAAAGATATCGGCCAAAGTGATGGTCATCATACCATGGCCAAAGATAAATGCATTAATAGCATTGGACCAGAAATGAGATACTGCTATCAGAAGGAAGTCGTTTCTAGGCATTTCTGATAAAGATAACTCTAGGCAGTGACCAATGTCCTGGCTTCCCAGTGGTTGCTTCTCTTTTCAAGTATCCTCCGATACCAATTTCTCCATCCGACAATTGAGGGAAAGGGCCAGTTCTTGAAAGTGTTTGGCCAGTGACTCGGTGGAGTAACTCCGGACTTAAAGGGAATTCTTTCAGTTTCTTTCTCGATGATGTCCGCCGGATCGGGATTTCCCATTGGACCAAGAAGATAAGAGTCGGGATTGGCAGCATAAGGGATCAGAATTTGGTTCTCGTATTCCTTCAGAAAATAGCAAAAGGGGCGAAGGAATAAGTCGGGAAGAAGCTGAAGGGAAATTGATGAGTAAGGTAAGAAGTTTACCTCTGGAATCTTGTCTTGAGTCGCCATCAGAAGCTTGAGGTAAAGATCGACTGCGCGAAAATTTTGGGATTCTCGGATGGCGGCTGCTGCAGTGCTGAACGCGGAAACCTAGAGGAAAGAGGACTTGTGGTCAATTTCAGAACAAATGCCTTTGTTCAAAAATTGAGGGGGCATGTGTTAACACAGAATTTTCGCACTATGACAAGTGGGCCAGCACGACGCAGGTTCGGGAGAAATCGCCGCTTAAGGGATTCGGCAGGCAGCGAACGCGGTCGGCTAACTCGATGCATTCGGCAAGGCTGGGGCGACTAGTCAATGGCGAGCGGGTTCGGCAATGAGGCGCTGCAGTCGGCTACCTCAGGTTAAGTCGGTTTGCGACAAATACGGCATATCAAAAGATTCGGCAACAGAAGATCTTGTCGTTGTTAAGCACGTGCCGATTATTAAGGGAGGCTTAGAATAAAAGGCATCGCATTATAGATAAGTTTCCTGTTTTGTCGTTGTAATCGTGTCCTCGTAGGACTCGTAGGACACCCGGGTATAAATATAAACCCTGGGGCCATTGTAATATCTGTTCACAATCAATACAACCAACCCCGGCCCCGTGCCGTCTTCGAGTCCAAGTCGTGTCGTCGTGTTCTTCGAGAGGGGCCATCGATCCGTCGACCTTCGTAAGTTCCGGCAACCTTGCTATCATGTCTAGTATCGTGCGGCGGATTTAGATATGGTGCAAGTAGTCTCGTACGTTAAGCTTAGTATCGTGCGGCGGATTTAAGCTTATGACGGGAGGTCTTTGTTTGTGTCTTGTATCGTGCGGCGGATTGAGACATGAGTAAAGATAGTTATCGGCTCTGTTAGATTTGGCAATCTGATAGATTCATTAAGTTACCTTGTGTTATATGTTTTGCTACGTTTATCTTATCATAACACTTTTGCCCAGTCTAGATACCGTCCGGTTCGGCTCCATCTTCATAGATCTGCTCTGTTCTTTCACGCTTATTACTGAAAAGTCGTTATGCAGTAGATCTATTGTTCGTAATAGCCGAATTGGATCGTATCTAGGTTGCCACGTGGTGAGGGTTCACGCATGTTAAGCATGTTTGATCTATGACAAGGCTAGGTGTCGTGCGGTAGGCGCAGGCTTTAGATTAGCTTAGTCATGCTTAGCTTGTATGTTCAATCTCCATGGACCCCAACTCGGTTGTACAATCGAGATTGGTTAAGTTTTAACTTACATATAATACATCATGCAAGTACGATTCTCATGCAAACGCGTTCGGCAACCTGTTATTCACGTAACTCTGTTCATATTGCCGAATAACCTTTTAGACCTGTTGGCAGATAGCTTTCATAGCTATATGTCGTCGTAAGTGGCTTCAGGGCCGTACATCTTGGAACTGTCTGGTCATACCCGGCACGTTCCAGCTTTGTATTTAACCGTTTATCTCCCTTGTTAGTTGCAGGTCAAACTGACTGGCACGCACTGGACTTCTGAGCACCCGGGCCACAATTGAAGCCAGCTTCTCCGGCTTGCCGTGTGCCTGGCGCAGAACGCCACTTTTTGCGCCAACAAATAGTGCGTCCGGTCAGTACTAAAAAACGTGATGAACAGTAACATCGGTGCGTCCGGTCAATAACACTCTAGAGTCCGATCAAACCACAGAAGAACACAGTGCTCGGTTTCAACGATCGGACTCACTGACCTAGCGTCCGATCAGCACGAGTCGAGCGTCCGGTCACCCCGATAGTGAACTGTTCGTCCACCAATTTGATTCAAACTCTTCCAAAATGAAACCTCTAGGGTTCAAACTTGGAGAGATGAGTCACAAGGAGTCTAGTGAGCTATCTCTAGGAGATCATGGCTCGAACCTATCTCCAAATGGATGAATCGAAGATATTCGGGGGAAAGGAGAAAGACTTGATCCGAAACGAAAAACGAACGATCTACTAGCTCGTGAGGTTAGAGGATAATTCCTTCGGTGGAAAGAAGTGCCTCACGATCTAGAACAACTTGGTTCGAACGGATTTCCAAAAGACGCACCAAGAAAAAAGATCGATCGACGAGAAAAACGTGGAGAAAAGGGATTCCGCGAAGAACACAAACAAAACGCGAATCACAACCATGAATTTGCAACCGTGTGGCTACCACATGCTACAATAGTGAGATTACGGTCTCACTTCCTCAAAATCTCACGGACACAGAGGTATGGTTCTCTTCTCTGTGGATCTCAGTTCGCTACAGCAGGGGAGTGGGAGAGCAGGAAAACCTAGAAGACAAAATAGCAAATGATTGAGATATTTGGGGAGGTGGGTGTCTCCCCCTACTTATCCTAATTCTAACTATTCCTAATTCCCACTCTACCCCTAACTACTTACAGAGCAAACCAGCTAAACCCTAAGGTTATTCTGGACCAACTCGTGGTAGGTGGTGATTCGAGGGCCATGCCCGCACAACTCGTAGCGTTGTCTCGACGCAACCTCCCGATTGCCGCCATGTGCCGCCACCACTCTGCTTGTCCTTTTCCCGGACGTCGCACCCCTGGTTTTGTGGCCCAAACCGGGAAAACAGCCTTCACAGCCATCCCCCGGTTTTGAGGCCCAAACCGGGAAACCAGCCGATCGTAGCCTGAGTTTTGTGGCCCAAACTCAGCAAACCCGCAGCACCCAGGTTTTGAGGCCCAAACCTGGAAACCGTCCTCAGCCCGAGTTTTGTGGCCCAAACTCGGAAACCATCAGCGCCCAGGTTTTGCGGCCCAAACCTAGAAACCGTCCACTCGGTGGTTTTTCTGTGGCTCAACCACCAAACCGAGACTGCAGAGGGGATGCACCACCCGTGCATCCCGTCCACCGACACATGTCCCTAAGTCCTCGACTCAGGCAACACTATGCCCCGCAAGTCTTCGCTCGTCGCTGTCCCAGTCCCAGGCTGCAGCCACCACAGCTGATCCTCGGGCCACCGGTCCCTCAGTCCAAGCCTCACGTCCGGCCTTCGCCACTCTCGGTCCATCGGCACGGCACGTCTCTACTTGACCTTCACCTTGCCTCTGATCACTGTATCCATGCTCGACACCTGCACAACACAAGCCAAAGATCCTGCGATCAAACCTGTTGACAATCACTCATCACTCGAGACTCGACATACACCCATGTATCCGCACTCCTTCCGCTCTCTAGCAGCACGCCTAAGCAACTTATCTTGACTAAGAAGGCCGACAGTAAGCTTCTCAACCTCAGCAGAAAGCTCATCGGGGGTCAGAGATACCTGGGAGGTGTCGTCGTCGTCGTTCCGAGGGATCTCCTCCAGCTCGCCGTCGACCTCCTTGCCGATGGCCATGGTGCAGAAGCCCTCGTCATCGGCGAAGAAGCAGAGGCCGTTGAGCTTGTCCTCGATCCTCTTCTTCTTCTCGGACTCGTCATCGCTTGAGGAAGCGGAGTCGTCATCCGAGTCGTCGACGTCGCTGAGCGTGGCGAAGAATGCACGCTACTCAGCCTGGGCCTTCTCCAAGTACTTGGTCTTGATGTACTCCTTGTTGAAGCCGCCCTTTCGCTTGTGCTTCGCGGGGACATACTTCTCCTTACGCTTGCCTGAGTCGTACTTGTGCCCATGATCTGCTTTGCCGAAGGTCTGCTTGTTCTTCTTCGGGCAATTGGCGATGAAGTGGTTGGGATCGCCGCACTCGAAACATCCCGAGCGTCCTCCTCCGCGGTGATGGTTCATGCGGTTGTTGTGGAACCACGAGAACCGGTTGGCGAGCAAAGACAACTCGTCATCCCCCATGAACTCCAGCTGCTCCTCTATGACAGAAAGAAGAGAAGAGTGTGCAAAGCCTCCAGAGGAGTTAGCAGAAGAGCCAGAAAACAAAGCCATCGATGGGCCAGAAGGATTTTCATAAGAAGCCCTCTCCATGGATCAATCTCACTGGACTTGAGCTTATTGAAGAGCTCGTCGCATGTGAGGGTCTCATAGTTAGGTGATTCAATGATCGCCTGAACCTTTGAGTCCCACACTGACCGATCGAGAGTGTGCAAAAGTTTCAAAGCTCTCTCATGATCGTCGAAAGGCAACAGCTCCTTGTTAGCCCTCATCCTGTTGACAATCACCTGAAAGCGAGCGAATAAACTTTCTATGCTCTCGCCAGGCATATGTCAAAAGTTCTCATACTCTCGCTTGAACGACTCGTAGAGACGGGTTTTGACTTGAGTGGTTCCCTCATGGAAACGCATGAGGGTGGGCCAAATCTCCCGAGCCGTAGCGAGGTGAGAAACACGATCAAACTCACTCATGCTCAGGCATGCGAAAAGAGCATTACGGGCTCGGCTATGGGCATCGTGCTCATCGATCTGATGCTGAGTAGCACGGGCAGCCAAGACCACGTAATCAGCAGAGTTGCAAATATCCCAGATGGAAGCACCCAAACTCTGCAGATAGGCTGACATGCGTATCTTCCAATACGCATAGTTCGTCCCATCGAAAAACGGCAGTTTGCCCACACCGCGAT
Source organism: Coix lacryma-jobi var. lacryma-jobi (assembly GCA_009763385.1). Taxonomy (NCBI): domain Eukaryota; kingdom Viridiplantae; phylum Streptophyta; class Magnoliopsida; order Poales; family Poaceae; genus Coix; species Coix lacryma-jobi. The sequence goes on along the minus strand of CM019826.1, from coordinate 81,420,615 downwards.
CCATGTCGCCTTCTGTGGATCTGGAACCGGCTAAGGTGGAAGATCCTTAACCCGCTCCGATACCAATTGAAGGATCAAAAGTGCAACCAGAAAGCGACCAGAGGGGGGGTGAATGGGAGCTCCAAATTTTCCTTTCGAAAACTTGTTGCCACTGTCCCGAGAATCAACCCCAAGAGCAAACCTTAGAGGTTGCAAGTGTCCATGACCCTAGAGATAGGGTGGATGCTTCCAAGAAGCACAACGAGACACTACACAACTCTAGAAACCCAACGCAAAAACCGGAAATCAAAACCGACAACGGACGAGCAAACCATGGACGAAAAACGCAGAGAACAGAGATGACCGGACTCTGCCTGCGTCCAGTCACTGACCACCGGACGCGTCCGGTCGTCCAAAAACTAGTTTTGAACCTTACTGTTTCTGACCGGACTCGCAGCAGGGGAGCGTCCGGTCGGTGTGCCGAGGGTCCGGTCAAGAGAAAAACACACGATGAACAGTAACAGGAGCGAGTCTGGTCATTAATCAACAGAGCGTCCGATCAAGTCAACGAAAACTGAGGGCTCAAACCTTCAACGGTCGGACTCTGGTCCATGCGTCCGGTCGCCCCGACCCTAGCGTCCGGTCACCCCGAAAACGTGTTGTTTGTCCACCGATTCAACTCGATCTCACCCAGAACAAATCTTCTAGGGATCAAACATGGTGAGAGGAGTCACAAGGAGGATAGTGAGCTAACTCTAAGAGATCATGGCTCGAACCTATCTCCAAATCGATGAATCGAAGATATTCGGGGGAAAGGAGAAGGACTTGATCCGAAACGAAAATCAACCGATCTACTAGCTCATGAGGTTAGAGGAGAATTCCTTCGGTGGAAAGAAGTGCCTCATGATCTAGAACATCTCTGTTCAAACGGAATCGCAAAAGACGCAACGTACAAAGAGATCGATCAATGGAAAAAACGTGGAGAAAAACAATCCGCGAAGAACAAGAACAAAACGCGAATCACAACCACGAATTTGCAACTGTTTGGCTACCACACGCTACAACAGTGAGATTACGGTCTCACTTCCTCAAAATCTCATGGACACAGAGGTATGATTGTCTTCTCTGTGGATCTCAGTTCGCTATAGCAGAGGATGGGGAGAGCAGGAAAACCTAGAAGGCAAAATAGCAAATGACTAAGATAGTTTGGGAGGTCGGAGTCTCCCCCTACTTATCCTAATTCTAATTCCCACTCTACCCCTACTTAATTACAGAGCGAACCAGCTAAACCCTAGGGTTATTCTGGACCAACTCGTGGTAGATGGTGATCCGACGGCCGCGCCCGCACAACTGGTAGCGTTGCCTCGACGCAACCTCACCAATTGCCGCCACGTGCCGCCACCGCTCTGCTCATCCTTTTCCCGGACATCGCCCCCGGTTTTGAGGCCCAAACCGGGAAACCAGCCTTCACGACCAACCCCCGGTTTTGAGGCCCAAACCGGGAAAACCAGCCGTCCATCGCCTGAGTTTTGTGGCCCAAACTCAGAAACCCGCGGCACCCAGGTTTTGAGGCCCAAACCTGGAAAACCGTCCTCAACCCGAGTTTTGTGGCCCAAACTCGGAAACCATCAGCGCCCAGGTTTTGAGGCCCAAACCTGGAAACCGTCCGCTCGGTGGTTTTTCTGTGGCTCAACCACCAAACCGAGCCGTAGAGGGGATGCACCGCCCGTGCACCCCGTCCACCGACACGTGTCCCTAGGTCCTCGACCCAAGCAACACCGCGCCCGCATGTCTTCGCTCATCGCTGTCCCAGGCTGCCAGCCACCACAGCTGATCCTCGGGCCACTGGTCCCTCAGTCCAAGCCTCACGTCCGGCCTTCGCCACTCTCGGTCCATCGGCACGCACGTCTCTACTTGACCTTCACCTTGCCTTTGATCACTGTATCCGTGCTCGACACCTGCACAACACAAGCCAAAGAACATGCGCATTATCCCAGTTGACAATCACTCATCACTCGAGACTCAGCATACACCCATGTATCCGCAATAACTCGGCATTTCTATTCCTCCTTCCTCAACTATTACTTGTCTACCTCAAGTATGTTGTGCCACTTTACATCGCCATGACCATATATGTTGCTCAAACTTTTGTTGTTGATCCAATAGAGTCCTTTGTCTGCCACCTCTTACGGTCTGCTACTGCTTTCATCACTGACTCATTCTTTCAAAAGTCATCCTTCTTGGCACTTTCAGAAAGAAACACTACCACATCTGAGCTAACATAAGGATTTTTCTTTGAAGGAATGAAGGAGATAACAAGGAGAAGCTTCATGAAAGATAACACATTAGCATAGTTTCATAATAGATCTTGATTGTAAACCACGATACCAGCGCGTGCCGAGTAGCACAACCATGTGTCTGCAGCCACAGGAGGCTCTCGGTTTCGTCGCGGCACCATTAGCTCTTAACCAAGACACTATCATTGAATGCACAACCAATGAGAAATCCGTCATGACACAGACAAATCTTGCATGGATAGGCATCATAGGCAAGGCATAAGCTAGCAAAACAAGGATGATCACAAGGTTTGGAAATCAACAATGAGGTGATTCCAAGGACAAAACAGGGCACACGACAACAAGGATTTGTCTGGTGCATATCAAGGTTATGACAAGACAAAATATTTCATGAACTTGAGTTGGCCAAGCAGCAACAAAAGGGCAACCAAGGGCTACAACAAGGGTTTGAGCAAGGTTTCCACAACTAGGCAAGACAAACTATGGTCAAAGGCTGAGGTGAACAGGAACTTAACTTGGCTGGTTAAACAACAAGGGCCTTCATAGCAAAGGGTACAAACATCTATGGTTTAGGCAACACTCTAGTACAAACTTGGATCTACAGGTTAGTTAGAGGCATGGCTACACCACAAGCATAGGCATACCACGGTTTGGATCTAGGATTTGGAGAGGTTAACTTAAGCTAGCTGGTTCAACAAGAGGCATGGATAGACATAGGTTCAGGTCTTTGGCACAAGCACTCTAAACCACTCATGTACTCATCGAGGACAAAGGGTCTGACTAACCAAGGTGCCACTTAGACAACCGAACATCCACACACAGCCTTAACAAGCACTTGGAACACACAAACAACCAGCTTTTAAGCAATCAACATTAAACACCAAGCTCATACCAGACAAACATCTATTTATAACACACAAGCAACATAGACATGCAAAACATGGTGAACAGATGTTGTCATTCTTTTACTTCATGTTTACTAGATTGGAGCACCACTTTGTATCTAAAGCAAACATACCAAGCAAACTAGGCATACTTGTTTCGTTAACTTCAAACATATTGCAACTTTAAGTTAACAACTAACTTATTTAGCATATGAACCTAACAACAAGCAACAAGCTCATGCATAGTTTACATTCCACAAAGGAATAGACATACACTAGGTAACAACAACTAACAAGCAACATGCAACAACTTGATTTTAGGGTATAATCAAGTATAACAACAGTTTAAAACATTATACATATGTTAGAAAAAGCTAATATTACAGCCATTTAAATTAGTTGCAAGCATTTAGTTCTTACAAGCATATGACTAGTAAAGATTAGCGTTAGATTAGAGAGCAGTTATAAGCATGGTATATAAAAACATAATTATAGGCATATCCATATATGAAAACAGTTCAGATATATCTTAAACATGTTAGACAGTTCACGATCAACCCAAATTAAGTTCTTTATATGCACTTATTAATTTACCTATTTTAGTAAGGTGAGACATAGAGCTGTTTCAATCTACTCCCAGAGAATTCTAGGAAAATTATGGCAGCTCACTCATGCATTTAGTAGACATTACAAGCATTTTAGTATTTTGAGCAAGTAAAACAGCCTACACGAAACTAGCAAGCAACATGCTTAAAACAACTTAAAACAAGTTTATGCTACCTAATGTTGTTAAACAACAAGTTTACATTTTCTTGCAACAACATGATACTAGAGAGGTATGAAAATTAGTTTCACAAATTTTCAATTCGTATAACTCTAGTTCTCGGGATTGCAAGAAAACAAGCATGAATAAGATTGCATGACTATAACATGAAAAGCAACTAAACAACAGGTTTTAGTATATTTCCTTGCTAAAGCATGTTAAGATAACAAAACTAGAATTACAAGTCTAGGAAGCACTTGGCAAACCCAAACAAAACTGCATACAAACAAGCTCAAACAACAAGTTTTATTGTTTCTTGAAGTGGAGAATTTCAAAACAAAACTAACCCAATTGGTTTAACCCAAAATGGAGTTTCCTATCTCAAAACATGGAATTACAAACTTAGCATAGTTTTACCACATAAGCAGGATAACATCACACCAACATTTAGTTACAACAAAGCATTTCAACATAGGGAAAAACTTTTAACCCTTAGAAACTTATTCTCAACCTAGTGTATCAAACAAACATCAAGCAGAGCAAGACAACACACAGTCACGATGAACTAGCAGGGTCATTCGAACAACAACGTACAAGGTATTACTTCTAGTCTAAAATAAGCAATCACTTATCTAGATATATGTAAGCACCCATATAAAATATTGCACCCTACCAACCATCAAGAACAAGACCACCTTACATCTAGCTTAGATCAACATACAACACTAAACACAATATTTATTTCTAACTTTTACCAGCAATCTAGCACATCACATTGAAGCACTAGTTCACAACAAACTTTATCATTATAGGAACAAGGGTGGGGAAGCATTTTTATGTACAAACAACCATTATGTTTTATCATTACATTAGTCATACTTGACAATAAGTTGTTTATTATTAGAACAAAGGTGAGAGAAGCATGTTCATGAGTAATGCACAACAAAGATGTATGCTCGTCCTATACGTCCTCACGAATTGCCAACCTAAGGCGGCAATCACGTTCTAGGTCGGTGGCATAACATGCACTCTCGATATAGCTAATCGTCAAGTATGCATACACATTCGAGGTTAGCGTACGTGCAGAAAATCTCATTTCAGCCCATTCCCACAACAAATATAAATACATTACAGGAATTTAAATCTAGATACTACCTTAGTTGCATACCCAGTATACACGTAAGTAGTATATGCACCCATCAGAATAATATTGCTCCCGTAAATAAATACCTTCACTTGTACCCGTGTGCTTGACGAGTACAAGTTCCACTACCAATCTATCTCTTCCCTAGACCAACGGTTGTTTGGTCATGCTCTCACAGCTCACACTCACCCGAGGATAGGTGCGACATTGCATAAAATAAATTCAACTACCCCACATATATGAGTACATCATATGTGAGGGCTACCTCCAACATTAGACCACAAGGTAGCATAGTGTGGTCATCACACGTACCTTTTGTGTCGACGTGTCGTTGCAAGTAATTAAAACCCCCCAGAGTTAGTATTACATAACTAAGCCACCTGAAAGTCCTAATTGGGCATAACTGGAGGTTTTCGCTAACATATAGTTTACAAATTAGGTTTTGACAAACTTGCCTACAAGCTAAAGCTTTTTAGATAAAATAGACTTTGCAAAATCAAAACTTTGTTTTAAAACCATGCACATGACAGTATGCTTAACCTTGCTCCGATGCCAGCTGTAACAGAACCGTCCAATTTATAAGAGCACAAGTGTGAAAACATCTGCCAGAGCAGCTGAATTAGCACACTTGAGCCCATATAAACCCAGTAGTCTATGAAATCCTGAGGGATTTCAAACTTTTTCAACATCTCAGCCAAGATCACATGGTCAAGCAAATACAAATCATGTCCATGGAGCTTTGCAGTGGAAATAATATTACAATAGAGTTTCCAAATAAGGATACAAGTTGGGTTCCACTTAATTTAGAAGAAACAACATAGCTTTCAAAGGAAAACTATAACATAGGTTGAAATACTTTGCTAGCTTGAGTGACATCCTCCAACAATAGCATAAGAGAAGTAGGGAACTACCGAGCCCACCGGCACTGGCCACCACCTTTCGGCGGGCCTAACCTTCACCTGCAACAAGATGGGATAAACCCAGAGTACTCAAATGTACTCAGCTAGACTTACCAGTCATAAACCAGAAATAAAGTGACACCAAGGAGTATGCAAGGCTGATATAAGAGTGGAGCTGGTATGACACACAGTTTTGCATAAAAGCATGAGTAATAAAGTAGTATTATCTTTTACTTACTAGTTGTAGGTTTTAGATAGACAATTAACCTACTCAACTAGATTAGCACTTGTTCTATAACAATCCTGAGTAGTGATTAAACAATCACCACAAAGTAATAACAAACAGATCAATTAGCAATTGCCAACAGTGCCACGATAACTATCATGTGTTCCTTACTTTTAGTAGCAAGACAGAGCGGTGTTCAAGTCAAGTGCTCACTGTCCAGGAGCGATGGCGATTATAATCGATTCCTAACTAGCTGGTGATTTTATTCCCACAACAACCACACTCACCGGCCAAAGTGAGCTACAGATAACCACAACATTGTTCCAGGAAGCCGCGGACTCAACCTCCACCATCAGACCCAGAAGCAAGTCCGACTGCCAAGGAGTTGGACTTAACAACCATCACCCGGGTCTTACTTTTCGCGCCCCCGCGTCCCACTACCCCCTTCGTGGCTTCGGCTGATGCGTGGGACCTTAGAACCGGCCTGGAATAATGAGCGGCTTCACGGTCGGAACGAGTTATCCTTCCAGCTAAATGTGGGGCATGCGTTCAACATGACTGGTGGGCCGTCTTAACATGATACTGTTTTCCCATACGACACGGCTAGAAATACTGTAGAACAGCACTACAGGAATCTACCGATCTCCATTATCCACAACACTCAGTTATCTCATGTAGTGGCAATTTTCCGCTAAAAGATCAAGTAACCACCTACTGCTCACGGGTAACATGAAGGTTGCCGGACTTCTACCGGTCTTGTAACACTCCAGTGTTACCCAAACTAAAACTTGCCATGTCATCATATGCATTAGCATTTCATGGAGTGGTAACCTGAGTATGCATTCACTAAAAACAAGTTTAAGTTAACATGTTGTGTTTGGTGGATAGGATATGTTAAGTGTGTAACCCTAGTGGTGTGATGCTTTCATAAGTAATATGGTTATATGTTAAATGTAATATTAAGTGTATATGGAAAACCTAATTTTCTATGTTTTCTTATTTTCCTCTCTTTAAGTCCAAAAAGTATGGCAAATTTCAAAATGATTTCAAAAGCAAAGTTGTAGGTCTTGTTGAGAGGGACAACTTTGGTAGTCAAAGTTTTCAAAGTCTCTGTACAAAATTTTGAATAAATTTGAATTCTTTTAAACCCTAAATTTAACCCTAACACTAGATTTCAAAAACTAAAAAGAATTAGACTTTGGTCTTTTAATCAAAGTTGTAAAGAGGATTAAAGAAACAACTTTTATTAAGATAGATTTTCAAGTTACTAAAGAAAATCTGAAGTAATTTGGAAAAAAGTTCGAATTAGGTTCAAATTGAAAATCAATTTCCAAAACCCAATTTTATCCCTTTTTGGGTAGTTTCAAAATTTAAGCACAATTTGGCTATGCTCCAAGAAACAAAGTTGTTCTATTTTGGATAAGGAACAATTTTGATGTATAAAGTTTTCCAAGTTTTCATGTGAAATCAAAAGTAATTTTGAAAATACTTTTCTGCCCTTTTTGTCCTCTTTTGTTTTTCAAACTCTAAGTCAAATTCTGGACATATTTTGAATATGTTGCAAAAATAAAAGATGTTCAGAATTAAATTCTGAACATTTGATATTTTAACATATTTTCAACTTTTATTCAAAAATCAAAAGTAATTTTGGATTTTCAGAAAGGGTAGAAAAGGAATGGGAAAAGGGGGGATAAGATCACCTTCCGTGTTCACGGCGGCGGCGGCCGTGATATTCTGCCGACGACGCCAGCGCGGTGGCCGCGGTTTTCTCTCGAACGAGCGCGTGACCAACTCCGTGGCGAAGTTACCCATCTGCTGGCACTTACCCTCGCGTCGTGGCGCCTTCTTCCGCACTTGCCATCGACGTTTGCCACCAGCGCACCGACGAGCACCTTCCCGGTTAAATCATCAATTTCACTGTCCCTGCTTGGTCTCATCCCGTTTGACTGCGGGTATAAATACCCTACGTGCTTGCGCATCTCCAGAACCCCTGCGCGCAATCTCTACTCAGAGAGCAAGCAATTGCCATTCTTCCCTCCGCCACTGAAAAAGCTCCGTCGAGCTCAATCTTGCAGTGGTCCGATCCACTAGGCACTCCTCTATCCTCTTTGTCTTGCGTTTGTGTTTCATCTTGATCCTAGAAACATCATCGGCTCACTGGTTTCTTGTGTGGTGCCCAGGACTCACCGGAACCAGCGCCTCTTCGCCGGAGTTTGCCGCCAAAGTTCTCTGTGCCGTGGATCTCCTACTTCCGCTCCTCCTCCGCTCCAACCAGCTAGAGCATCGGAACCAGGGTGAGCTAATAGGGTTTCCCATCTCCTCTGTTCTCTCGCTACCGACGTAGGTTCACCGGAGAACCTCGCCGAGATCCAATCCGCCGCCATGGCTGGACAGACGTCTAGGGTGTGGTAGCGTTTAAGTTTTATAGCTCTTTCGACTGCGGTTGCTCCGCCAGAGTTGATGCGCGTGTCAGCTAGGTCTCTTCTGGTCGGAGTCGACCGGCGTAAGACCCGCCGACGCTTGGTTCGCCATCGTGCGCGCCGGCCATGGTCGGGGACCTAGTGTTGGTAAAGACAGGTTTTTGCATGGTGTTGGTTGAAAAGTCGCAGACTCATGTGAATAGCGCTGTGGACTGCGGGTTAGTTTTGTTTAAGCCGGAGGGCTTTTCTGCAAAGCTGTCAGGGCGCAGCGTATCGCCCGAGCCTTCGAGCCAGGCCTCGGACGGGCGATGGCTTTCCGTATCGCCTGAGCCTCCGAGCCAGGCCTCGGACGGGCGATGGCTTTCCGTATCGCCCGAGCCAGGCCTCGAACGGGCGATGGCTTTCCGTATCACCCGAGCCTCCGAGCCAGGCCTCGGACAGACGGTTGTTTTTTTCGTCTCGCTCGAGCTAAGCCTCGAAGCAGCCACACGGGCGCTGTCTCATTCGAGCCGGGCCTCAAGCGAACGCACACCCACCCACCGCCAGGCGCTCGCGCCATGCTGGGTCGAGCTGGGCTAGGCCAAAAGCCCCATTTGCGCTAGAATAAAGTTTTTCTTTTTTCTAGTTTTTCTACACAGTAACTAAGTTTGTTATTTTTGCTATAATTAATTTGTAGCTCTGCTAATTATGAATTTTGACATGATTAATGATAGCATGTTTGTGCCAATATAAAAATTATAAAACTTGTGTTTTGAGTACTTTTGATATGACAAGTAAATCTGTACTTTAGTTAATAAATGCAACTTTACCACGATGGAAAGTTGTACTCTAGATAAGTTAAGTTTGGTTGTTTTTACTCATCAGCCTGTACCTTGTCTTTTTATGTCATAAGCATCTCATTAATCATGCATATGCACTTCTACATGTAGATCTCGCTTCGGAAGGCCCTAACTCTCAGTGGATTTCTCCTGAGGGTGTAGACCCTTCTCGTTTTCCAGAATCTCCGGACTGCGCTGATCCTCAAGGCAAGCCCTGGTGCATTTAACCTTTCCGTTTCTATTGCAAAGTTTATATAATGATTTATCAACTGCATTTAAGTAGTAGGAGTTGAATGACACCAGTAGATGAATTACCAGTTGGTTACCTTTACCCTATCCTTGTTACCTATTTGATTATAAATGCTTAGCGAAGATGCACGGTGATGAGATTATCCTCCGCTTAGGCCATGAGCAAACTAAGGGATGATGAGTCATCATTGTTAGGATACCTCTCTCAGGTACAAACTGATAAATGGATTAAAAGTGAAATTCAGACCCGGCAGGTAACTTGTATCCGGAATGGAATCTTGATGTAGTGTTCCTGTCTGTGTCGATTAGGAACCGTCCGTGGTTGGACCTTGATCGAGTGCATGATAGTACCAATCACGGGATACGGGTTGGTATGTTGCAGGTTAGAGTCCTGCCATACAACGCCGTGGTGCTTTTGTATGTTGCAGGTTAGAGTCCTACCATACAACGCCGTGGTGCTTTGGTATGTTGCAGGTTAGAGTCCTGTCATACAAATCACTGGTGGTTGTGCAATATGTTGCAGGTTAGAGTCCTGCCATATTGTGTGATTGGGAACTCCCAGCTGGGTTTAAAAGATTCGAATCGCCGTGTTTCCTCGGGTATGGAGCCTCAATCCACTGAGCCGCACCGTAGTAAAGAATGGGTTTGTTATGAATTGAGAACTAGAGGTGGGGTATGACTTATAAAGACTTGAGAATCTTTGGGTAGTTATGAAGTTCAACTATTAAGTTAAAACTTGAAATAGGTTTCACTATTAGTAAGGTTTTGTGCAAAAGATATATTTTTGATCTTGCTAAAACCTTACCTTGTATCCCTATAGCCTTCATAACTGAGTCTTCTCCCCTTTTCTAGTCGGTTAAGACTTGTTGAGTACTTTTGTACTCAGGGTTTGTTAACCCTTGTTGCAGGTGAGTACATGGATCCACCTTTTGATGGACAGTGCTACTTCACTCTTGTAGAGGAGAGTGATAACGATTCTGATGTTTGACCTTGGGCAAGTATCAAGTATTTGTGTGAAATATGTAATATAAAGTTCCGAACAAGTTATGTAATAAGTATTTTGGTGATGTAAACTTTAAACATAAGTTTTAATCTATGTATATTAATCTTTCCGCTTTACTCTGATTTATCTTATCTATAAAACTGTTGTAATACTGTGATGCTTGATGAGGGATTTTCCTGGAAAGAATATAACGTGGATGATTCGGGTTCCCGAGGACACCCGACAGACCTCTTGAGTCATTTGGAACTCGTGCACGCCGATCAAAGGTCTTTATGACAATGATGGGTGCATGTGGGCCACTTAATTCAGGAGGTTCTGCCACAGCTGGTATCAGAGCAGGAATTCCTTAGAAAGTATAACAGTATTTATTTTTAAAACTTCAAAAGTTTTTGAGTCAAAATAAATTACAAACTAGTTTGAGTCCAAATTGCTTCTAGACTTGTCTTATTCTTCTGACTTGCCTTAATTCATTCCTTAGACTCATCCTTCTATCTAAATATGATTTTAGTATAGTTATGGTAATATTTATATCTAAGGAACAAAGTTTATAATATTATAATATTGCCCTAATTATGAAAAGAAAGTTTATTCACTTCTATAGTAAGTGACTATTTTAAAGTTAATTATTTGTTTGATGTATACTTTGTTCGTAAGTTCGATTCATGCATCATGATTGATAACCTATAATTAACTTTCCCTCTTAGGGTTGTATCTAAATAGAGTTCATATAGTTAGTTAATTATAAAACTCTATCTCTTAATCTTGGAACATATATAGTCCTAATATTCAAAATAAATATATTTTAGCAGATGGCCCGTACCAAGCAGACTGCACGCAAGTGTACTGGACCTCGAGGTGTTCCTCGGCACGTTCTTGCCCCAAGGGATGGTGACCCTGCTGAGAGTGAAGGAAGTAACCAGCCCCTGGTTACTTACGAAGAAGGTGAAGGTAGTAACATTGCCACTTCACAATTGCAGGTGGAAGTAGACCGCCTGTATATGGAGTTGGCAAGGGCAAATGGAGAAAGGATGAGGGGTACCAGAGATAGGGAAGAGTTGCGTGAGCAGCTGCAATACCACCACGAGCAGCATCAAGAATATGAGTGTAAGTGGAGGACGGCCGTTGAGCAGAGGAACCGGGCACGAACCCGGGTAGATATAATGAGAGATAATCAAAACATCTTGGCAAACAATCATGCTGACATACATAGGCATATAGAGGAGCTGACCGCACAGTTGCAGCCAGAACCTGCTACACCACCACATCCTGAAAATGAATCTGAGGAAGAAGAAGAAGGAGATGAGGAGTTAGAGCCGGTGGAAGATGAAGTCACATCTGAGGGAGAGTCATAGATTTAGAGGTTGAATAAGCATAAGGTGTATCATAGTGTGTCTTTCTGACTTTGTAACCTAGTAGTCAGAAAACCTCTATATGGTCAGATGTGTGAGATAGTGGTATCAGTAGTCCTGCCCAAGAGCGGACTTGTATGATCAATAAGTTGAACCTGGTATGCATGTTATGATGTATGAATAAGAATGTTAACTAAGGTATGGTTTGTTTAAACAGATGCCTGTTAACACTCGTGGAGCTAGTTCTTCTCATGGTGGGGATGATATCCCTAATGCACCACCAGTTCCACCCTCCTTGGCTGATGCAATTGCAGCATTGGTCAACGCAACAACTCTGTTGGCACAAAATCAAAATGGTGGTCAACGTGGTCGTGGTCGAAATAACAGGGAAGAGACAACATATGTGGATTTCACTGATACCCGTCCTCCAGTATTCATTAAAGCTGATGAACCTCTGGAAGCTGATGACTGGCTCCGGACTATGGAACAAAAATTCAGTCTTATTAATTGTACCAAAATCCAGAAGCCAGCATTTGCAGCCCAACAGCTTCGAGGAGCCGTAGGGGTTTGGTGGGCAAACTTATTAGCTGTTCAACCAGCTGACCACCGAATTACTTGGGCTGAGTTCAAGGAAGCCTTCAGGGCTCACTATATTCCCGATGGAATTATGAAAATGAAACTTGAAGAGTTCTTAGCTCTCCGTCAGCGAGATGAACCTATAATGCAGTACATTGGGAAATTCAATCATCTGTCCCAATATGCTTTCGATCAAGTCCATACTGATGAGAAAAAGAAGGGATGTTTTATGAGGGGATTAAATACCAAACTTCAATCAATGATGACTACTTGTGGCAATATCAGTCATAATGAGGCAGTGAATATTGCTATAGCGAGCGAAGAAAAGAACCGCAGGCATAAGGAGGCTAAAACGAAGAGGGGACTTGTGTCAGGACCTGGATCCTCTAGCAGCAACAAGAAGCGTCAGAGAGTATACCATCCAGTCCAACAGTTCCGCCCATCTTATCTCCCATCTTACCGTCCACCTCAACAGCAGCAGCAGTATCCTCAGCGGACGTTTGCAAGGCCTGTTATGCCTTTTAATGCTCAACGACAGTCGAATGTCCCTGCTATTCGTCCACCAGTGCCACAAGCCACCAACTATCCATGCTACAATTGTGGAAAGGCGGGGCATTTCTCTCGGGAATGTCCTTATCCAAGGCAAAATGTCCCCAACCCCAATGCACCAAGGCCAGCAGGAACTCCGCAAGCAAATCAGAATCGGGGCAATGCACAGAATAACCAGAAGAGTAAGGGTGTTCCAAAAATGGGAAAGGTTTTCCACACTCAAATCGAAGCCATTCCTGAAGGAGAACCGGTTATGCTTGGTATGTTCCCTGTCGCTCAACACCCAGCAGTTACACTTTTTGATTCTGGTGCATCGCATACTTTCATGAATAGAACATTTGCGGAAGAGCATGATATACCTATTGATGAAACCCAAGATAACTTCTTTATACAGTCACCTGGGGGTCGACTAAGTACTAAGGAAATGGTACATCAGGTACCTATAGATTTGGGTGGATATATATTTCCAACCTCCATGATAGTCTTAAAAGATCCAAGTATAGATGTGATCTTGGGTATGAATTGGATGAACCAGAGAGGTGCAGTGATAGATACTTTGAATAGAATCATCAAGCTCAACATACCTAATAGCAAGTTTCAACTTCTTGTCCATCTTCCTACTCTTAAGAGAGCAGTTGAGCGAGTGTGTGCTACCTCTGTCAAGGAAATCCAAAACATTCCCGTGGTCTGTGAGTTTCCTGATGTGTTCCCAGAGGATTTACCTGGTCTGCCACCTAATCGTGATGTGGAGTTTGAAATAGAACTCAAACCAGGAACAGTACCAATAGCCAGAAGAGCTTATAGAATGCCACCAAAGGAGTTAGCAGAGTTGAAAACTCAGTTACAAGGTTTGCTAGATAAAGGTTTCATTCGACCTAGTTCGTCACCATGGGGTTGTCCAGCAATATTTGTAAAGAAGAAGGACCATACCCTGAGGCTATGTGTGGATTATTGTCCCTTGAATGAAGTGACAATCAAGAACAAGTATTCTTTGCCCCGTATTGATCTCCTCTTCGATCAACTAGCTGGTGCGAAGGTATTCTCAAAGATAGATTTGAGATCAGGATATCATCAGATCAAGATCAAACCAGAAGATGTTCCGAAAACAGCATTCACTACTAGATATGGTCTGTATGAATATCTAGTCATGTCTTTTGGTCTGACCAATGCCCCAGCACATTTCATGTATCTGATGAATTCAGTGTTTATGCCAGAGCTAGATAAGTTCGTGGTTGTGTTTATTGATGACATTCTCATCTATTCCAAAACCAAAGAAGAGCATGCAGAACATCTCAGGATAGTGTTGACTCGCCTGAGGGAACATCAGTTATATGCTAAATTCAGTAAAGTAAATTCTGATCTGGAGATGAAGTTCAATTCTTGGGCCATGTTCTGTCAGCTGAAGGTGTGGCAGTAGATCCCAGTAAAGTCCAAGAAGTTCTTGACTGGAAGTCACCAAATTCAGTACATCAAATTCGGAGTTTCTTAGGATTAGCAGGGTATTATCGTAGATTTATCCCTGACTTCTCCAAGATCTCTAAACCAATGACAACACTGCTAAAGAATGGCACTAAGTTTGTATGGTCAAAGGAATGTGAAGAAGCTTTTCAGACTTTGAAAAAGTTATTGACAACTGCACCAGTGTTAGCTCAGCCAGACATTGAAAAATCCTTTGATGTTTATTGTGATGCTTCAGGCAAAGGCATTGGGTGTGTACTGATGCAAGAAGGCAGAGTTATCGCCTATGCTTCACGACAGCTTAAGCGACATGAAGAACATTATCCAACACATGATCTAGAGTTGGCAGCTGTAGTCCATGCTCTGAAAATATGGCGACATTATTTGTTGGGTAATACTTGTCATCTCTATACTGATCATAAAAGTTTGAAATACATTTTCACTCAGTCTGAGTTGAATATGCGTCAGAGAAGATGGTTGGAGTTAATAAAAGATTATGATATTGAAGTGCACTATCACCCAGGTAAAGCCAATGTAGTGGCAGATGCACTCAGTCGAAAGGATCATTGTAATTGTCTAGAAGTCAAGCCAATCGATGTTACCTTGTGTTATGAGTTTGAAAGGTTAAGCCTTGAAATGATTCCACAAGGAAATCTCGCAAATGTGACAGTTCAATCATCCATTAAGGATCAGATCATGCAGCCCAGAAGGAAAGCAAGGGAATGATCCATCTAAAAGAAAAGATTCAATATAAGCAGAATTCCAATTTCAAAATAGATGAAGCTGGAGTAATTTGGTTCAAGAATCGGTTAGTAGTTCCAAAGGTTTCTGAGCTCCAAAAGCAGATTCTTGATGAAGCTCATACCACCAGATTTTAGTACATCCAGGCAGTAATAAGATGTATCAAGATTTGAAACAGAGATTCTGGTGGACTAAGATGAAACTTGAAATTGCCAATTATGTAGCAAAGTGTGATACTTGTCAGAAAGTAAAGGCAGTTCATCTTAGGTCTGATGGAGAATTGCAACCATTGCCAATTCCATCTTGGAAGTGGGATGATATTAGTATGGACTTCATAGTGGGTCTGCCCAAGACATCAAAAGGGTTTGATTCTATATGGGTCATTGTTGATCGTCTGACCAAATCACTCATTTCATATCTGTTAAGACAACATATCCAACATCTACCTATGCCAAGATATATTTTGACAGAATTGTAAGTCTGCATGGTGTTCCAAAGACTATAGTATCAGATAGGGGGACATAGTTTGTTAATGTTTTCTGGAGGCACTTGCATGAGTCTTTGGGTACCAAGCTTCTGCATAGTACAGCTTATCATCCATAGACTGGGGGTCAAACTGAAAGAGTTAATCAGATCTTAGAAGATATGTTAAGATCTTGTGTGCTCAATTATTCAGAGAAATAGGATGAATGTTTGCCGTTAGCAGAGTTCTCTTACAATAATAGTTATCAAGAGAGCATTAAGATGGCACCGTTTGAAGCTCTGTATGGCAGAAGATGCAGAACACCTTTAAACTGGTCTGAACCGGGAGAACGTATAGTCTCTTTGGGGTTGACTTAGTTAAGGAAGCTGAAGAAAAAGTCAGGTTGATTCGAGAAAACATGAAGATAGCACAATCCAGGCAAAAGAGTTATGCTGATAAGAGACGTCGGTCTCTTACCTTTGAAATTGGTGATTATGTTTATCTCAAGGTGTCACCAATAAAAGGAGTTACTCGATTTGGAATCAAGGGAAAGTTGGCACCTCGATATATAGGTCCGTATCAGATCCTTCAAAGATGTGGAAAGGTGGCATATCAACTTGATTTACCACCACAGCTATCTTTAGTCCATAATGTGTTCCATGTCTCTCAGTTAAAGAAATGTCTTCAAGTGCCTGATCATGTCCTTCATGTTGAAGAGATTGAATTAGAGCCTGATCTGACATACTCAGAATATCCTATCAAGATTCTTGACCAGAAAGATCGAGTTACGAGAAAAAGAACTGTCAAGTTCTACAAGGTTCAATGGAATCAACATACTAAGAAGAAGCCACGTGGGAGTCAGAAGAGTTTCTCTTAGAAAGTTTTCCGGAGTTTCTCTCTCCTGGGAAGACCTTGTAATCTGTCTTATGATAACCTTTCCCTGTGTTATGTAAAGGTTAGTAATGGAAGTGTCTGACACATTTCCTTTTCCTTTACTTAGCCTACAGGTTAAATCTCGGGACGAGATTTCTTTATGGGGGAAAGAGCTGTAACACTCCAGTGTTACCCAAACTAAAACTTGCCATGTCATCATATGCATTAGCATTTAACGGAGTGGTAACCTGAGTATGCATTCACTAAAAACAAGTTTAAGTTAACATGTTTGTGTTTAGTGGATAGGATATGTTAAGTGTGTAACCCTAGTGGTGTGATGCTTTCATAAGTAATATGGTTATATGTTAAATGTAATATTAAGTGTATATGGAAAACCTAATTTTCTATGTTTTCTTATTTTCCTCTCTTTAAGTCCAAAAAGTATGGCAAATTTCAAAATGATTTCAAAAGCAAAGTTGTAGGTCTTGTTGAGAGGGACAACTTTGGTAGTCAAAGTTTTCAAAGTCTCTGTACAAAATTTTGAATAAATTTGAATTCTTTTAAACCCTAAATTTAACCCTAACACTAGATTTCAAAAACTAAAAAGAATTAGACTTTGGTCTTTTAATCAAAGTTGTAAAGAGGATTAAAAGAAACAACTTTTATTAAGATAGATTTTCAAGTTACTAAAGAAAATCTGAAGTAATTTGGAAAACAAGTTCGAATTAGGTTCAAATTGAAAATCAATTTCCAAAACCCAATTTATCCCTTTTTGGGTAGTTTCAAAATAAGCACAATTTGGCTATGCTCCAAAAACAAAGTTGTTCTATTTTTGATAAGGAACAATTTGATGTGTATAAAGTTTTCCAAGTTTTCATGTGAAATCAAAAGTAATTTTGAAAATACTTTTCTGCCCTTTTTGTCCTCTTTTGTTTTTCACACTCTAAGTCAAATTTTGAACATATTTTGAATATGTTGCAAAAATAAAAGATGTTCAGAATTAAATTCTGAACATTTGATATTTTAACATATTTTCAACTTTTATTCAAAAATCAAAGTAATTTGGATTTTCAGAAAGGGTAGAAAAGGAATGGGAAAAGGGGGGGATAGATCACCTTCCCTGTTCACGGCGGCGGCGGCGGCCGTGATATTTTGCCGACGACGCCAGCGCGGTGGCCGCGTTTTCTCTCGAATGAGCGCGTGACCAACTCCGTGGCGAAGTTACCCATCTGCTGGCATTTCCTCGCGTCGTGGCGCCTTCTTCCGCACATGCCATCGACGTTTGCCACCAGCGCACCGACGAGCACCTTCCCGGTTAAATCATCAATTTCACTGTCCCTGCTTGGTCTCATCCCGTTTGACTGCGGGTATAAATACCCTACGTGCTTGCGCATCTCCAGAACCCCTGCGCGCAATCTCTACTCACTCAGAGAGCAAGCAATTGCCATTCTTCCCTCCGCCACTGAAAAAAGCTCCGTCGAGCTCAATCTTGCAGTGGTCCGATCCACTGGGCACTCCTCTATCCTCTTTGTCTTGCGTTTGTGTTTCATCTTGATCCTAGAAACATCATCGGCTCCTGGTTTCTTGTGTGGTGCCCAGGACTCACCGGAACCAGCGCTCTTCGCCGGAGTTTGCCGCCAAAGTTCTCTGTGCCGTGGATCTCCTACTTCCGCTCCTCCTCCGCTCCAACCAGCTAGAGCATCAAAACCAGGGTGAGCTAATAGGGTTTCCCATCTCCTCTGTTCTCTCGCTACCGACTAGGTTCACCGGAGAACCTCGCCGAGATCCAATCCGCCGCCATGGCTGGACAGACGTCTAGGGTGTGGTAGCGTTTAAGGTTTATAGCTCTTTCGACTGCGGTTGCTCCGCCAAAGTTGATGCGCGTGTCAGCTAGGTCTCTTCTGGCCGGAGTCGACCGGCGTAAGACCCGCCGGCGCTTGGTTCGCCGCCGTGCGCGCCGGCCATGGTCGGGGACCTAGTGTGGTAAAGACAGGTTTTTGCAGGGTGTTGGTTGAAAAGTCGCAGACTCATGTGAATAGCGCTGTGGACTGCGGGTTAGTTTTGTTTAAGCCGGAGGGCTTTTCTGCAAAGCTGTCAGGGCGCAGGTATCGCCCGAGCCCTTTGAGCCAGGCCTCGGATGAGCGATGGCTTTCCGTAAGCCCGACTCCGAGCCAGGCCTGGACGGGCGATGGCTTTCCGTATCGCCCGAGCCTCCGAGCCAGGCCTCGGACGGGCGATGGCTTTCTATATCGCCCGAGCCTCCGAGCCAGGCCTCGGACGGGCGATGGCTTTCCGTATCACCCGAGCCTCCGAGCCAGGCCTCGGACAGACGGTTGTTTTTTTTCGTCTCGCTCGAGCTAAGCCTCGAAGCAGCCACCCGGGCGCTGTCTCATTCGAGCCGGGCCTCAAGCGAACGCACACCCACCCACCGCCGGGCGCTTGTGCCATGCTGGGTCGAGCTGGGCTAGGCCGAAAGCCCCATTTGGGCTAGAATAAAGTTTTTCTTTTTTCTAGTTTTTCTACACAGTAACTAAGTTTGTTCTTTTTGCTATAATTAATCTGTAGCTCTGTTAATTATGAATTTTGACATGATTAATGATAGCATGTTTGTGCCAATATAAAAATTATAAAACTTGTGTTTTGAGTACTTTTGATATGACAAGTAAATCTATACTTTAGTTAATAAATGCAACTTTACCACGATGGAAAGTTGTACTCTAGATAAGTTAAGTTTGGTTGTTTTTATTCATCAGCCGTACCTTGTCTTTTTATCTCATAAGCATCTCATTAATCATGCATATGCACTTCTACGTGTAGATCTCGCTTCGGAAGGCCCTAACTCTCAGTGGATTTCTCCTGAGGGTGTAGACCCTTCTCGTTTTCCAGAATCTCCGGACTTCGCTGATCCTCAAGGCAAGCCCCAGTGCATTTAACCTTTCCGTTTCTATTGCAAAGTTTATACAATGATTTATCAACTGCATTAAGTAGTAGGAGTTGAATGACACCAGTAGATGAATTACTAGTTGGTTACCTTACCCTATCCGGTTACCTATTTGATTATAAAGGGTGCTTAGCCAAGATGCACGGTGATGGAGTATCCTCCGCCTTAGGCCATGAGCAAACTAAGGGTTGATGAGTCATCATTGTTAGGATACCTCTCTCAGGTACAAACTGATAAATGGATTAAAAGTGAAATTCAGACCGGGCAGGTAACTTGTATCCGGAATGGAATCTTGATGTAGTGTTCCTGTCTGTGTCGATTAGGAACCGTCCGTGGTTGGACCATGATCGAGTGCATGATAGTACCAATCACGGGATACGGGTTGGTATGTTGCAGGTTAGAGTCCTGCCATACAACGCCATGGTGCTTTGGTATGTTGCAGGTTAGAGTCCTGCCATACAACGCCGTGGTGCTTTGGTTTGTTGCAGGTTAGAGTCCTGTCATACAAATCACTAGTGGTTGTGCAATATGTTGCAGGTTAGAGTCCTGCCATATTGTGTGATTGGGAACTCCCAGCTGGGTTTAAAAGATTCGAATCGCCGTGTTTCCTCGGGTATGGAGCCTCAATCCACTGACCCGCACCGTAGTAAAGAATGGGTTTGTTATGAATTGAGAACTAGAGGTGGGGTATGACTTATAAAGACTTGAGAATCTTTGGGTATTTATGAAGTTCAACTATTAAGTTAAAACTTGAAATAGGTTTCACTATTAGTAAGCTTTTGTGCAAAAGATATATTTTTGATCTTGCTAAAACCTTACCTTGTATCCCTATAGCCTTCATAACTGAGTCTTCTCCCCTTTTCTAGTCGGTTAAGACTTGTTGAGTACTTTTGTACTCAGGGTTTGTTAACCCTTGTTGCAGGTGAGTACATGGATCCACCTTTTGATGGACAATGCTACTTCACTCTTGTAGAGGAGAGTGATAACGATTCTGATGTTTGACCTTGGGCAAGTATCAAGTATTTGTGTGAAATATGTAATATAAAGTTCCGAACAAGTTATGTAATAAGTATTTTGGTGATGTAAACTTTAAACATAAGTTTTAATCTATGTATATTAATCTTTCCGCTTTTACTCTGATTTATCTTATCTATAAAACTGTTGTAATACTGTGATGCTTGATGAGGGATTTTCCTGGAAAGAATATAACGTGGATGATTCGGGTTTCCCGAGGACACCCGACAGACATCTTGAGTCATTTGGAACTCGTGCACGCCGATCAAAGGTCTTTATGATAATGATGGGTGCATGTGGGCCACTTAATTCAGGAGGTTCTGCCACTGGTCTAAGCATGGCTAAGCATATAAGTCGAGCCTAGACCTAGTAGGGTAACAAGGTTGTATATCTAAAGTAATCAAGGTGAGGATAAGTAATGCAACAACGGTCTCACACAACTCCTATAACTTAATGCAACAATCATTATATTAACTCAATTGCATTAATAAAAGAAGTGGGTAGGAGACTTAGAATGCTCCGGGGCTTGCCTGGGAAACAACACTAGGTTAGAGTTATGTGACACTTGCTTGACAAGCATCTCCACTTCTGACACTTGCTTAGCTCTGCATCTTCGGGACCATCCACCAAACACCATCTTCGGGTTTAGCTTCACCATCCCATCCTTCATGGCGTATCTACCGCACCTAAATGAGATGCAAAATGCAAGCGTATGAATGCAAGGCAAACACTCACGAAACAAACACATGGATTACTAACAATTTCACATAAACAATCAGGATAGCTTGAACAAGAGAAGACATAGCTTAATTTTTGACTTAGCACATACCTAGCATGCTCATTTCAGCAGGTTATAGTTATGTTAAGGTGTTATTAAGGTTCATTAGGCATGTAGAAGGGTTTAGCTACAACAATCAATTGGGACTACATAAAATTTATCACCCACTTGACACATGCATGCACATACAACTTCTACCTTAGTTAAGCATGTTAACCAATGTTAGGTAAGGATATTTATACACTACATTAGATAGATTAATTTAGCAATATGATATGCACAAGGTAATTATTAACAAGGCATGATATAGCATCAAGAGTCACATAAACAACCTCAGACTTATAACAAGCAACTTAGTTTTATTTGCAAAGTTTGGACAACATACAGTAAGCATTCAAATTAATCACAACTGGAGCTACACACATCTGAACAAGGTGATCTTAGACTTTCTGGAAAGCTAATGAAATTATCTAAAACTTTGCTATTATTACCTAAACATGATTCGATCATTAAGAAGACTAAACATGACATGCAAGACAGTTCTGCCCAAACTTTGGACAGAATATGAGTTCTACCTTCAAACAGACATAACTAGAGATTTAGAGCACCAAATAACTTGATATAAGACTTGTTAGAAAGCTTATTAAGTTTTCGACAACTTATTTATTATCATCTTGAGTTGATTAAGCAGTTATCAGGGCTAACCAATGCAAACAAGCAAATCTGTCCAGACTTGGACAAATTCTGAACCTTAACTTTAAACACATGTATCTGGAGATCTAGACCACCAAAAATAGTGATCGAAGACATTTTAGAAAGATTATAAAAAGAACTACAACTCTTATATTAACATTAACATATGATTCACAAATTAAATTAGCCAAACAGTCCACTGTTTCAGCTCTGCACAGAAAACATGCAAAACCAGATAGCAAACTTATAAAAGCTATAACTATCAAACCAGTTGGCCTCAAATCATGAAATTTTAGGAAAAGCAAGATGAGGAAGTTATCTACAACTTTTGTATAGACCAAATCTACAGAAAACATCATTTACATTACGAATTAATTACCACAACAGAAACTGCACATGCAGCCACATTTCAGCAATTTAACAAACTTGCTTCACTAGTTATTTGATTAACATGAGAGCGCATATATGAGCTATACAAATACTTCTAACATTCATGAACATGTTCACAAATCATTTATCTTAGATCAATATGCAACAAGCCAAACATATCAACATATACATATTGATCTATTACTATATTTCTAGTAATTAGATAATTATTAAACATAGGCATTATTTTTAGATGATGTTGTAAACATCTTATTTGGAGCTCATATTTTTAGTGGTGAGAGATAACATCAAAATATGGCCAATGTAAAAAGATTACATGCTCAGGTCTTATAGATTATTTATTAAAAACATGACAAGTTTAATTCACAAAAAAGCATGTGAGAGCAAGATAAATCTACAAAATATATTTTCAGCAAACATATGACCATGATAAAATTTTCTAAGCTACAAAAACATCATAGAAAGGCAGTAGAACCACCATTTCTATTTTTACATGCAAACATTTATCACAACTCATTTTAATCCATTTAATGAGCTGAAAGCAAGATAAAATTATAACTAAATCATACATGCACCAATAAATCAAAAATTGGTACCACAGCACACACATCATATGAGAAGCCTACCATAAAAAGTTCACAGCAAACGAAGCATCACAACATCAGGTATCATTTTCTCTCTATTTAAACCTATTTAACGCAAATAAAACACCACAGCATAAAACATCCACTAACACCCAACATATTATGCATTCAATGGACAGATATTATCACAAGGATTCCAAAAAGTACTCACTTGCAATTTTCGGACAAACACACAATTTATTATGCATTTCCAAAGTTTCACCGGATTTGCTAATTAACCAAAAACGAAAATAAAAACAGATTTCACATCTGGATCGCTAGAACCTGCAGAAAATAATTAACTCATTGAGTCATGCAACTTAACACAAAAAACCAAAAAAGAGTTTCAGCTTCGCTAGATAGGGCTTTCACCATGGATTCACGCGAACCTACCGGGATGGTCGAGCTCTTGCTGGGAGGAGCCGGTTAGGGTTTGGTGCTGCCTTGGCCGCTAGCTGAGGGTGCCGTCGGCGCCGCCGCCGCTGCTGCCAGCGCTGGCTGGTGCTGGGCGGTGGCCTTGCAGAATGCCGCGGCCAGGAGCGCGGTCACAAGAGAGCCGCGGCTCTGGCAGAAGCGCGCGCAGAAAGAAGAAGGGGAAAAAATGAGGAAGGAAGAGAGCAGCTAGGGCTGCTGTCTATCTGTCTAGGGGAGGAGAAAGGCAGCCATGGAGGGAAGGAGAAGCTGGACGCAGGGCTGCTACCATCGCTGGTTTTGTGGCCATGGAGGAGCTGCGAGGGAAAAAATAAAGGAGGGAGAGGGAGACAGGAGAGCGCAGGGGATGGGCGGCCCGAGACAGAGGCCGGTCGGCCACCTCCTGATTCTTCTGAGAAAATTTGCCGTGAATTTTCTTTCCCAAAATAGTAGGTTTTCGCAAACTTTGAGTTAAACTCCAAAATTACGAACAATGGTCAAACGGACTTCGATTTCGATGAAACCAATTTTGTTGTCGTCGTCTCGCCGAGTACTCAGACTTTCGTTAAGAGTGCTCAGTCAAAATCCCAATGGTTTGCCCAGTAACGATCGTCGACGGCAGCTTCGCGGTGACCGAAATTCCAATTTCGCAGTACAGACTTAACCAATTTCCGGAACCTGAAATCCACACTATACTTCATCTTGCGAGCTCTTTTTCGCTATTTTTGGCACCGATCCAGGTCTTGGTCATAAAACGAAATTTGTTCCCCTTGATCCGTACTACAACTTTTATCTACGGCGCACTGACATGCGAATATCCGAAAATACCGTTCAATGCCGGTCAAAGTAGTTACCCGATAGGATCTGAATTAGGGTTTCTCGTCGGTCGGAACATTTTCTGGCCATCTTCTCAACACGGAACTTTCATAACCTTTCGTCGTGAGTCCATATATAGTTGATTGGGCATAACGACAATACTTGGTTGAACCCAAATAATTTTCTTTAATTAATCGGCCATTACAGGCAAAGCTGCGACTCGTCATTTCATGTGACTTTTTGATTCCAAACTTCACGAAACTTTTTCATCAGTTACTATAGACAGGAATGGAGGTGGGTCATATGAGAAATCCATATTTAGCATTGCTCCTGATTATACATAAATTGACAACCATTATTAACTTGCTTTGTTAATTATTTTCCGAATAATTGAAACTGAGATTCCATCTCTCAGATTGATGCCAAAACTTTTGTCATTACTGACCACACTTGAATTTAGTTCTTCATCATCGCTTGATATACCATGTACGTACACAACTGACTGCTCAACTAACAGCGAACACCTGGGTGTTACAGTTGTCATCCGCGGACAGTCCGGGATTGTCCAGGGAGACTTCAGCAGCAGTGTTGATTTTCGGTTCTTGCCGGCGGACAGTCCGCCAGTGGACCGCGGACAGTCCGCAGTAGGCCCGGACAGTCTGGCACCAGGTGTAACACCTCTGGTGATTAATATGTAATTAACCTGACATGTCATCATCTTTAGTCATTAATCATCCTTGCCATGCATTATGTTTGCCTAATACTTGTTTCGCATTTACCTTTTTCTAAGGTGGCTTGTGTAGTGGTCTTTTTTTTTTCAAAAACCCTAAAGGCCCAAATCCTCCTATAAGGGCAAAATGGTAATTTCATCTCTGTGTCTAGCTTTGTGTGAATCTTGTTCAGTTGAGTGTCTTGATGTTTTGTTGTGTTGATCAAAGTTCAAAATCAGAAATAGAATTTAAATTCCTTTTGAAAAACGCTAAATTTCCAAACTCTAGTTTTACCCCTCTTTTTCTAATTCAAAAACTATTCAAAATTTGAAGTTAGCCCAATAAGAAAAGTTGTAGATCTTGCAATAAGGAACAACTTTGGTGTTTGCAGATTTTCAAGTTTTAATACAAAATCAGAAGTAATTTCAAATTCTTTCAAACTTCAATTTTGTCCCCTTTTCAGTTTTCAAAATTATCTCAAAAACTATTGAGTTTCAGAAAAAGTTTATATTGGCAAAGTTGTAGATCTCAAAATTTGAAGCAACTTTGGTATTTTGAGTTATCTTTGTGTAGTTCAAATTTTGTGAGTAATTTCGAAAATTCAGAAAAAGGAGGAAGGTGATGTCACTGTGCACGAGCTTTAAAGCAGGGGGGCCCGGCCGCCGGCGGCAGAGTGCCGGCCACGCCGACCGGCTGACCCACGCCCGTGTCGTGCGCCGCCAGCGCTAGCGCGCAAGCTCCCCGGCCCCTACCTCCGCCTCGCCCGTCCCCTACCCTCCTCCTCTTTCCCCTCGGCCGCGGACAGCGGGCAGCTGCCGGCCGCCGGCAAGCCGCCGCGCGGCACGCGAGCTCCCCGCCCACGTCGAGCCGCCCTACCCTGCCCCTACCTCCGCTAATGCCGCACGATCGCTCCCCGCCCCTTTGACCGGACCCCGGCACCACCCCCGCGGCTATAAAAGCCGTCGAGCCTCCGCCGTTTTTCCGCCATCGGTGCCACCTCGCCAATCCGAGCCACCGGACCGCCCTGGAGCCCGCTGAGCACCCCATCACCTTCGCCTTGAGCTTCTCCACCTTCCCGAGCAACCAATTTAACCCCTCTGCCCCTCCTTTCGCCGGCGCAAGCGATCCGTCCCCGACTCCGGCGAACGGCCCCGTCGCGGTGTGGGGCGAAATTCGTCGCCGTGAGTGTTCCTCCCGTCCCTCCGACCCCCGTCATCTTTTCCTCATCTCGGTGCGCTCCTAACCGCACATCGGTGATCCCTTTTGATGGACAGAGCCGCCGGAACGCTTGCTCGCCACCGAAGAGCTCCGCCGAAGCACCGCCGCCGTCGAACTCCCTCCTCCGACCATTGCACCGCCTCGCCGTTCCTTGTTCCCGACCCCCGGTGAGCCCGCGAAGCTTCCCCCACCCTCTGCTTTCCCAGCGCGAAGGCCCGAGCGGCCGGTCCACCGCGCGCTCTCGCCGGCGAGCGCGCCGAGCCCGCGGGGAAGAAGCACAATGCTCCTTTTCTTTTTTTTGAAAATGTGAATAGTGTTCTGTTTTCTCTTTTTTGTGAGAATTAATCTATTGCTCCTTAAATCCTGAGAAAAATGTGGTATGCTCCTTGCACTGTGTACTATTTTAGAAAAATAAGAAACCCTACTTTTCTGCAAAAATTGGAAAATGAAAAATCCTTCTTTTAATTAAGAAATGGATGGTTTTAGATTTTTAGAAAATCATGTGTAGCTCCAAAAATCATGAGATAAATTTTTATGTGCTAGTTATGTCGTGTTTAGTCTCTGGTAGAATTTTTGAGGCCTTTTGGAGCAAGTTGATTTTTGGGCATTTATTTTAATTGTTAAATAGTGCCTTTTGTTAATTAAATGTTTGATTTTTGTTAAGCACCTTAATGATCTCCAAAAATTAGGAAATTTGTTTTGTCATCTATTTATACCATAATGAACCCATGGGATTAATTTGGTAAATTTTGGAGCAACTGCATAAAGTGACCTTTTTAATTAAATAGGAAAAATAGAAAAATATTTAGAATTCCTTTGAATGCCTTATGATGTGGTTTTGGATTGTTTGCTGTTCATAGACCCCCACTCAACTGGTCTATGATGATTGTGATGCCATGCATGACTTATGCTTAGGATTACTAGAGGATGCTTAATAGGTTTGATTAATCTTGCTTAGGGGTAGAGATAAGTAACTTTATGTCCACACTAGGAGTTACTTTCATGTTGGAAAGTTGTATTCTAGAATCAGTGGAATTGTCCTTCGCTTTAGCAAGTCTCTTGTTCTTGTCAGCATCCTCATAAGCATATATCATTGCATACGTGTAGTGTCTGAAGGAGAAGGCATCAAAGTCGAGGCAGCCGCTGACGAACCTACCCCCGAGGCGACCCCGAGCTCCGACACCTGCACTGCCGACCCCGAGCCGGTCCTTTTTGCTCTTCAAGGCAAGCCCCGGTGCATTTTAACCCTTCCTTGTTTTTATAAAAGTTTACCTAAAATGCCTTGGAGTTAAACTACTGCATTAGGTTATAGGAGTTGTGTGATGACCTATTGCCTGCACTATTTACCTCCACCGGCAAATACCCCGCCCTGTTTAAAAATTATTTGCAAAATGCTTAGTGATGCTATACAATAGATTTGCAATAAAAATGCAAATTTCAAAAGTGTGATCACTTAAAGAATTTTTATGGGAATTTGGCTTTAGTCCCCAACCATTGGCTAAGTATCTGATCCGTACCTAGTCAATTGCGAGGAGAGGTTGTCCGAGCGTACGGTGCCGTCATGTTGTAGTCCGGGACTCAACAGTTGACACTGACCGGGACAGGGTTGAAAAACTGACAGGACTATTACGCTTGGGTGAGATATAACCGAGGTATGGTTCTGGCAGAAAAATTAGGGACCATCCGTATGGGGGCCTGCTGGCCAAGACTTGCAACTATTCACATACTTCGGAAAGCTCTGGCTCCGAGGACTCCTTAATTGGGACCGACAACCGCGCACTGGGAGGGGCGAGATGGCGGAAGTAGCTTGTACCCACGTGGTCGTCGTGCCTGGATATGAGTGGTGTACTGTACTTCCGGGTGGCGTAGGACCGGTCCAATCTTGGAGGAATCGTGGTAGACGAGTTGGCACATGCAAGCTTGGGTGCTACATATGCAGTGTGAATAGGGATCCCCAGCTAAGTATTATTTATCCGGATTAACGTTGCTCCTCGGTTATGGAGACTTGGTCACTGACTGTCAACGGAGAGTGGTTCTCAACTAGGTATGTTTTGGAAGGTAAAATGAATCATGAACAATGAAGAATTGAGAAATACTTGAATCTTTCCAAAAATAGCACGAGGTTTACAAAATGCTTTTTTGCAAAATACTTGAGCTTGCTTAAGCCTTACCTTGACTATCCTAAGCCTCTCATCCCTGAGTCTTCTTCCTTTTCTTTAGTCGGGTAAGTCTTGTTGAGTACCCCAGTACTCAGGGTTTGTTACCCATGCTGCAGGTATGACTGAGTCCCCGATGTGTCTTGCGCCCTGCTGCATGACCATCGTCCTGGAAGAGGCCGATGAGGCCGATGAATAATTGTGCACCCTCGGGCTGGGTGTTTGCAAGTATCTTTATTTTGTTGTACTCCGCTACGTTGCCTATTTCTATTACCCGAACTTGGTTTGTAATAACTGCACCTTTAATCTTATTTGGAACCTCGGTTTGTAAAACTAATGTTATTTACGTCTTCCGCTCTGTATTCCGATGTTATTTGTAAAAGTATCCAGTGCTATAACCGAAAGGTGAGATGATGCTGCGGACGATGGGCGCTGATGCAGCCCGGTGACAAACTGTTTTGGTCACGTGGAACATAGGTTCGGCTGTCAGAGGCTGACGGAAACCTGTGGGCCATGGGATTAGGACCGTTCCACCACAGAGTGGTATCGGAGCATCTCACTATAACGTTGCAGTGTTCTTGCGAAAACTTCAAAAGATCTTTGAGTCCAAACAAACTAAACTTGGCTATTTTGGGTCCAAACTGCTTTTCTCATCTTGTCTTGTATGTGGCAACACTAGATAGCGAGACAACATGTTTTAAGCCCTAAGTACCTTGTTTATTTATTACATTGCCTTGTTCCATAGAAACGAATCATGCATCATGTCATATTCACTTAAGTTAATATAATAACTTCCTCTCTAAGTTCGTTGGGATAGTATGCCTTTACCTTTTCTTGCTAGCCTTTTTACTCCTCATCCAGCTTACCTTATCCAGACATGGCTCGTATCAAGCTGACTGCTCGCAAGTCGACTGGACCCAATGGTGTGCCACGCCACCAACTAGCACCACGCTCTGGAGAGGAGACTGGCGAAGCCTCCAACGGTCGTCGCTTTCCCCGTCGCACCCGCAAACACCTAAAGGAGGAGATCAAGAATCTGAAGGCTGAGCTGGAGAACTTGGAGCATGACTTCTACCACTCACGTCTGGAGTTCTATGAGGCCCGAGCCTCCCTGGAGCAGGCCAACCGGAACGTGATTCGCGCCATCCAGCAGCGCGATGCCACTTGGATTCGCGAGGATGTCACCAGAGCCGAGCTTCACGGACTGCGGCAGTACACAACTCAGATTGAACAGTTCAATGATATGCTTCATGAGGAGGTACACCAGCTGTACAACCAACTCCACCCCGTGGTGCCCCCGGTTGTCGAGGACCCTGAGGACGGAATAGTGGAAGAGCCGGACATGGAGCAGGAGTCAGGCATGAACGAGGAGATTCAACCTGCCGAGGACATAAACGCCGAAGACGAGGACGAGGAGGTTGAGCCTGAGCTCATCCTCGAGGAAGACGACGACGACATGATCATCAGTGAAGACTAGACTCGTTGTTAGAGGATGGAGATCCCGTGTGTCTGTACCACCTGCTTACCAAAACCCTTAGTCTAGGTCTGGGGGCGCTAGTCTGTCTTTTGTTAAGTCGGGTCTGTATCTTTCTTTTCGTATCTTTTCCCCTTATCAGTCTGTTGTTATCTGTCAGTCATCTTTATCAATCATCTACCTTTGTATCAGTGAAGTTTTTCAGTCAGTTGTTTTCAGAACTTAATCAATGGATGCTAAGTTCCATGTTACTTAACAGATGCCTGTGAACACTCGCACTGGAGCTGGAAGTTCTCAGGAGGCTGACCTTCCAAACCCTCCACCTGTACCTGCTACACTAGCAGATGCCATCGTAGCCTTGGCAGCCGCTGCTAACCTGATGGCTCAAAACCAAGGGCAGCAGAACAATGGCCACCGTGGTCGCCGCAACATCAACAACGAGACCACATATGTGGATTTCACCGAAACCCGTCCACCGGTCTTTACCAAGGCTGAGGAACCCCTTGAAGCTGATGATTGGCTCCGCACCATGGAGCAGAAGTTTGGTCTTCTCCACTGCACCGACACCCAGAAGCCCCGGTTCGCTTCTCAGCAGCTCGTGGTCCAGCAAGCGCTTGGTATGCCAACCTGTTGGCTGCCCAGCCAGAGGGCCATCAGTTGACCTGGGAAGAGTTCCGCACAGCTTTCCGTGCACATCACATCCCTTCTGGAGTGATGAAGATGAAGCTTGATCAGTTTCTGGCACTACAGCAGAAGGACTCCACAGTGATGCAGTACGTGGGTCAGTTCAATCACCTTAGCCAGTATGCCTCGGAGTACGTCAACACGGACGAGAAAAAGAGGGACTGTTTCCTTAGGGGACTGCACCCCAAGATCCGCAGAAGTATGTCCAATAACCTGACCGGCTCGTATCATGATGCCGTTGACCGGGCTGTTGCTTTTGAGGAGAGCAATCGCCAGTACCAAGAGGAAAAGAAGAAGAAGAAAGCAGGATCTAGCAGTTTCTCTGGCAGTCACAAGCGCCAGAGGGTCATTTATCACCCTAGCCACCACCAAAATCGCCCACCTTACCCCCACCAGCAAGTGGTCGTCCGTACTGCGGCCACCACCCACAACGCCAACCAGCAAAGTGCCACGCAGCCGAATGCCCCAGGTGTTCGTATCACCACCCCACAAACCGCTTACAACCATCCCTGCTACAACTGCGGCCAGACTGGCCACTGGGCTCGTGAGTGCCCAAAGCCCAAGAGGTATGCTCAGAACGCTCAGAAGGGTCCTGGAGGACCTCAGCAGCAGCAGTACCGTGTCCAGCAGCAGCATGCTCAGAAGGGCAAGGTTGTCAAGAAGCACGGGCAAGTCTACTACACCGCTGTCTAGCGACATCCCAGAAGGGGAGCCCGTCATGATCGGTAGGTTTTCCGTTGCCAATTATCCCGCAGTCGTGCTGTTTGATTCCGGTGCATCGCATTCCTTCATCAGTCGTACATTTGTCATTGAGCATGGGATATCAATTGGGGAATTGAAAGAAAATTTCTGCATATTTTCGCCTGGAGGGCGTATAAGTACTAAGGAGGTAATTCGTAATATACCAGTGATGTTGGGGGAACATGTATTTCCTACCACCATGATAGTGCTTCGTGATCAGGAAATAGATGTCATTTTAGGCATGAATTGGATGTGCCAGTATAAAGCCATGATTGACATCCTGAATAGGGTTGTGAGAGTGGACATTCCTAACAGTACCTCCAAGCTCCTTCTCCAACTCCCAATGCCTCCGAAACCAGCAGCCACGCAATTGAATACCACCTATGTTCAGGAGACCAGAGACATCCCCGTGGTCTGTGAATTTCCTGATGTTTTTCCAGAGGACTTACCTGGCCTACCTCCTGACCGTGATGTTGAGTTTGCCATAGAGCTTAAGCCCGGGACTGCTCCTATATCCCGCAGAGCTTATCGAATGCCTCCCAGAGAGTTGGCAGAGCTAAAAATCCAGTTACAAGAGTTGCTGGATAAGGGCTTCATTCGCCCAAGTTCATCTCCTTGGGGCTGTCCTGCAATCTTTGTGAAGAAGAAAGACAAGAGTCTCAGGTTATGCATTGATTATCGCCCACTCAACGAGGTCACCATCAAAAATAAATATCCCTTGCCTCGTATTGACCTTCTTTTTGACCAGCTAGCTGGAGCCAGAGTATTCTCCAAGATTGACCTCAGATCTGGCTACCACCAAATAAAAATACGTCCCGAAGACATTCCTAAAACAGCTTTCACTACTAGGTACGGCCTATATGAGTACCTGGTCATGTCCTTCGGTTTGACCAATGCCCCTGCCCACTTCATGTACCTCATGAACTCCGTATTCATGCCGGAGCTCGATAAATTTGTGGTCGTGTTCATTGACGATATCCTTGTCTACTCAAAGACCCCTGAAGAGCATGCCGAACATCTTCGTATCGTTCTATCCCGCCTCAGAGATCATCAGCTTTATGCCAAGTTCAGTAAATGTGAGTTCTGGTTAGATCAGATACAGTTCCTTGGTCATGTCCTATCCGCTGAAGGAGTGTCAGTCGATCCCGGAAAGGTGGCAGACATTCTGGATTGGGAGCCACCTACCACTGTTCACGGAGTCCGCAGCTTCATGGGAATGGCTGGATATTATCGCCGTTTCATCCCGGATTTCTCCAGAATCGCCAAGCCTATCACCGAGTTATTAAAGAATTCCGTGAAGTTTGTCTGGTCACCAGCCTGTGAGCAGGCCTTTCAAACGCTGAAGAAACTGTTAACCACATCACCAGTGCTAGCCCAGCCAAACATCGAAAAGCCCTTTGATGTCTACTGTGATGCATCTGGTACTGGTTTGGGCTGTGTTTTGATGCAAGAAGGTCGAGTGATCGCGTATGCCTCCCGGCAGCTTAAGCAACATGAAGAGAATTATCCAACCCATGATCTTGAGTTAGCAGCTGTGGTGCACGCCTTAAAGATCTGGCGCCATTATTTGTTGGGCAGTACCTGCAATGTGTACACTGATCACAAGAGCCTGAAGTATATCTTCACTCAAGAAGAATTGAATATGAGACAGAGAAGGTGGCTTGAGTTAATTAAAGACTATGATCTCGAAGTACATTACCATCCGGGTAAGGCGAATGTGGTCGCCGATGCGCTCAGTCGCAAGTCATACTACAACTGTCTGGTGATGAAACCCTACGATTCTTCCCTGTGTTATGATCTAGAAAGGATGGGTATTGAAATGGTTCCACAGGGAACTCTGAATAATATCAGGATAGAAGCACCTATCAGGGAACAGATCATCACTGCGCAGAAAGATAACCCTGGAATCAAACACATCATCGAAAGGGTCCAAGCCGGAAGAGCGGATTGTTTTAGGATTGATGAGGTAGGAGTGGTTTGGTTCAAGAACCGACTGGTAGTTCCCAAAGTGCCTGAGTTGAGGCAGTTAATCCTTGATGAAGCACACTTGACTAGGTTCTCCATCCACCCCGGCAGCAACAAGATGTACCAAGACTTGAGGCAGAGATTCTGGTGGACAAAGATGAAGATTGAGATCGCCCGGTATGTCGCTCGATGTGATACTTGCCAGAGGGTCAAAGCTGTGCACATGAAGCCCGGAGGAGGATTGCAACCTTTACCTGTACCTGCTTGGAAATGGGACGATATCAGTATGGATTTTATCAATGGGCTACCCAAGACACCAAGGGGTTTTGATTCCATCTGGGTGATCGTGGATCGCCTCACTAAGCAAGCTCACTTCCTGCCAGTCAAGACCAGCTACACCGTCCCCACTTACGCCGCTATATACAAGAACAACATAGTAAAACTCCATGGCATACCCAAGACCATTATCTCTGATCGTGGTACCCAGTTCGTCGCAAAATTCTGGAAAGCATTCCATACCTCACTTGGAACCAAACTCTTGCATAGCACGGCATATCATCCACAAACGGATGGACAAACTGAGCGAGTCAACCAAGTGTTAGAGGACATGTTGAGAGCCTGCGTGCTCACCTTCGCAGATACTTGGGATGAGTGTTTGCCCTTGGCAGAATTCTCATATAATAACAGTTACCAAGAAAGCATCAAAATGGCACCCTTTGAAGCACTGTACGGTCGCCGTTGTCGTACACCTCTCAGTTGGTCTGAACCTGGAGAAAGGGAATTCTTTGGAGTTGACCTAGTAAAAGATATGGAAGAAAAAGTCAAGCAAATACAAGAGAATATGAAGATTGCGCAGTCTCGACAGAAGAGCTATGCTGACAAAAGACGTCGACCTCTGAAGTTCCAAATCGGGGATTATGTGTATCTGAAGGTCTCACCCACCAAAGGAGTTACTCGTTTTGGAGTCAAGGGAAAGTTAGCACCACGCTATATTGGTCCCTTTGAAATTCTGGAACGTTGTGGCAAGGTAGCTTACAAGCTAAGATTGCCCGATCATCTTTCCGCAGTCCATAATGTGTTTCACGTCTCCCAACTCAAGAAATGTCTCCAAATGCCCGAACATGTGGTGGAAGTTGAAGGTGTTGAGTTAGAACCCGATCTGTCATACTCTGAGTATCCAGTTCGCGTGTTGGATTACAAGGACCGTGTTACCCGGAGGACTACCACAAGATGGTACAAGATCCAGTGGAACCAACACTCTGAAGAAGAAGCCACTTGGGAATCCGAGGACTTGTTGGCAAGGAATTATCCCAACTTTCTCGATACTCTGTAGATGTAAGGTTTTGCCCTTGTCCTTCTTAAGACGCAGAATCTCGGGGCGAGATTTCTTTTAGGGGGGAAGGCTGTAACACCTCTGGTGATTAATATGTAATTAACCTGACATGTCATCATCTTTAGTCATTAATCATCCTTGCCATGCATTATGTTTGCCTAATACTTGTTTTGCATTTACCTTTTTCTGAGGTGGCTTGTGTAGTGGTCTTTTTTTTTCAAAAACCCTAAAGGCCCAAATCCTCCTATAAGGGCAAAATGGTAATTTCATCTCTGTGTCTAGCTTTGTGTGAATCTTGTTCAGTTGAGTGTCTTGATGTTTTGTTGTGTTGATCAAAGTTCAAAATCAGAAATAGAATTTAAATTCCGTTTGAAAAACCCTAAATTTCCAAACTCTAGTTTTACCCCTCTTTTTCTAATTCAAAAACTATTCAAAATTTGAAGTTGGCCCATAAGAAAAGTTGTAGATCTTGCAATAAGGAACAACTTTGGTGTTTGCAGATTTTCAAGTTTCAATACAAAATCAGAAGTAATTTCAAATTCTTTCAAACTTCAATTTTGTCCCCTTTTCAGTTTTCAAAATTATCTAAAAAACTATTGAGTTTCAGAAAAAGTTTATATTGGCAAAGTTGTCGATCTCAAAATTTTAAGCAACTTTGGTATTTTGAGTTTTCTTTGTGTAGTTCAAATTTTGGGAGTAATTTCGAAAATTCAGAAAAAGGAGGAAGGTGACGTCACTGTGCACGAGCTTTAAAGCAGGGGGGCCCGGCCGCCGGCGGCAGAGCGCCGGCCACGCCGACCGGCTGACCCGCGCCCGTGTCGTGCGCCGCCAGCGCTAGCGCGCAAGCTCCCCGGCCCCTACCTCCGCCTCGCCCGTCCCCTACCCTCCTCCTCTTTCCCCTCGGCCGCGGACAGCGGGCAGCTGCCGGCCGCCGGCAAGCCGCCGCGCCGCGCGCGAGCTCCCCGCCCACGTCGAGCCGCCCTACCCTGCCCCTACCTCCGCTAATGCCGCACGATCGCTCCCCGCCCCTTTGACCGGACCCCGGCACCACCCCCGCGGCTATAAAAGCCGTCGAGCCTCCGCCGTTTTTCCGCCATCGGCGCCACCTCGCCAATCCGAGCCACCGGACCGCCCCGGAGCCCGCTGAGCACCCCATCACCTTCGCCTTGAGCTTCTCCACCTTCCCGAGCAACCAATTTCACCCCTCTGCCCCTCCTTTCGCCGGCGCAAGCGATCCGTCCCCGACTCCGGCGAACGGCCCCGTCGCGGTGTGGGGCGAAATTCGTCGCCGTGAGTGTTCCTCCCGTCCCTCCGACCCCCGTCCTCTTTTCCTCACCTCGGTGCGCTCCTAACCGCACATCGGTGATCCCTTTTGATGGACAGAGCCGCCGGAACGCTTGCTCGCCGCCGAAGAGCTCCGCCGAAGCACCGCCGCCGTCGAACTCCCTCCTCCGACCCTTGCACCGCCTCGCCGTTCCTCGTTCCCGACCCCCGGTGAGCCCGCGAAGCTTCCCCCACCCTCTGCTTTCCCAGCGCGAGGCCCGAGCGGCCGGTCCGCCGCGCGCTCTCGCCGGCGAGCGCGCCGAGCCCGCGGGGAAGAAGCACAGTGCTCCTTTTCTTTTTTTTGAAAATGTGAATAGTGTTCTGTTTTCTCTTTTTTGTGAGAATTAATCTAGTTGCTCCTTAAATCCTGAGAAAAATGTGGTATGCTCCTTGCACTGTGTAGTATTTTAGAAAAATAAGAAACCCTACTTTTCTGCAAAATTGGAAAATGAAAAATCCTTCTTTTAATTAAGAAATGGATGGTTTTAGATTTTTAGAAAATCATGTGTAGCTCCAAAAATCATGAGATAAATTTTTATGTGCTAGTTATGTCATGTTTAGTCTCTGGTAGAATTTTGAGGCCTTTTGGAGCAAGTTGATTTTTGGGCATTTATTTTAATTGTTAAATAGTGCCTTTTGTTAATTAAATGTTTGATTTTTGTTAAGCACCTTAATGATCTCCAAAAATTATGAAATTTGTTTTGTCATCTATTTATACCATAATGAACCCATGGGATTAATTTGGTAAATTTTGGAGCAACTGCATAAAGTGACCTTTTTAATTAAATAGGAAAAATAGAAAAATATTTAGAATTCCTTTGAATGCCCTATGATGTGGTTTTGGATTGTTTGCTGTTCATAGACCCCCACCCAACTGGTCTATAATGATTGTGATGCCATGCATGACTTATGCTTAGGATTACTAGATGATGCTTAATAGGTTTGATTAATCTTGCTTAGGGGTAGAGATAAGTAACTTTATGTCCACACTAGGAGTTACTTTCACGTTGGAAAGTTGTATTCTAGAATCAGTGGAATTGTCCTATGCTTTAGCAAGTCTCTTGTTCTTGTCAGCATCCTCATAAGCATATATCATTGCATACGTGTAGTGTCTGAAGGAGAAGGCATCAAAGTCGAGGCAGCCGCTGACAAACCTACCCCCGAGGCGACCCTGAGCTCCGACATCTGCACTGCCGACCCCGAGCCGGTCCTTTTTGCTCTTCAAGGCAAGCCCCGGTGCATTTTAACCCTTCCTTGTTTTTATAAAAGTTTACCTAAAATGCCTTTGAGTTAAACTACTGCATTAGGTTATAGGAGTTGTGTGATGACCTATTGCCTGCACTATTTACCTCCACCGGCAAATACCCCGCCCTGTTTAAAAATTATTTGCAAAATGCTTAGTGATGCTATACAATAGATTTGCAATAAAAATGCAAATTTCAAAAGTGTGATCACTTAAAGAATTTTTATGGGAATTTGTCTTTACTCCCCGACCATTGGCTAAGTATCTGATCCGTACCTAGTCAATTGCGAGGAGAGGTTGTCCGAGCGTACTGGTGCCGTCATGTTGTAGTCCGGGACTCAACAGTTGACACCGACCGGGACAGGGTTGAAAAACTGACAGGACTATTACGCTTGGGTGAGATATAACCGAGGTATGGTTCTGGCAGAAAAATTAGGGACCATCCGTATGGGGCCTGCTGGCCAAGACTTGCAACTATTCACATACTTCGGAAAGCTCTAGCTCTGAGGACTCCTTAATTGGGACCGACAACCGCGCACTGGGAGTGGCGAGATGGCGGAAGTAGCTTGTACCCACGTGGTCGTCGTGCCTGGATATGAGTGGTGTACTGTACTTCCGGGTGGCGTAGGACCGGTCCAATCTTGGAGGAATCGTGGTAGACGAGTTGGCATATGCAAGCTTGGGTGCTACATATGCAGTGTGAATAGGGATCCTCAGCTGAGTATTATTTATCCGGATTAACGTTGCTCCTCGGTTATGGAGACTTGGTCACTGACTGTCAACGGAGAGTGGTTCTCAACTAGGTATGTTTTGGAAGGTAAAATGAATCATGAACAATGAAGAATTGAGAAATACTTGAATCTTTCCAAAAATAGCACGAGGTTTACAAAATGCTTTTCTGCAAAATACTTGATCTTGCTTAAGCCTTACCTTGACTACCCTAAGCCTCTCATCCCTGAGTCTTCTTCCTTTTCTTTAGTCGGGTAAGTCTTGTTGAGTACCCCAGTACTCAGGGTTTGTTACCCATGCTGCAGGTATGACTGAGTCCTCGATGTGTCTTGTGCCCTGCTGCATGACCATCGTCCTGGAAGAGGCCGATGAGGCCGATGAATAATTGTGCACCCTCGGGCTGGGTGTTTGCAAGTATCTTTATTTTGTTGTACTCCGCTACGTTGCCTATTTCTATTACCCGAACTTGGTTTGTAATAACTGCACCTTTAATCTTATTTGGAACCTCTGGTTTGTAAAACTAATGTTATTTAAGTCTTCCGCTCTGTATTCCGATGTTATTTGTAAAAGTATCCAGTGTTGTAACCGAAAGGTGAGATGATCCTGCGGACGATGGGCGCTGATGCAGCCTGGTGACAAACTGTCTTGGTCACGTGGAACATAGGTTCGGCTGTCAGAGGCTGACGGGGACCTGTGGGCCATGGGATTAGGACCGTTCCGCCACACCAGGAGCCTGGACAGTCCGCCAACCTGCTGTAGGTTGTGATTTGGTGCGTTTGCTCTCCCAGCTTTTCCGCTTGGTTTTCGAACTTCTCGTTTGGCCCTAGAGTTCACCAAGGAACCTCTCTAGGTATCATTGCTACTTGTTAGCATAGGTATTTGGAGATTTCCCAACGTAGCTTCCCATCTATGTTCGAGAGTCGG
Source organism: Coix lacryma-jobi var. lacryma-jobi (assembly GCA_009763385.1). Taxonomy (NCBI): domain Eukaryota; kingdom Viridiplantae; phylum Streptophyta; class Magnoliopsida; order Poales; family Poaceae; genus Coix; species Coix lacryma-jobi. Next base: position 81,381,758 of record CM019826.1, on the reverse strand, counting down.
TTTTTGAGGTTGAACTTGTGCCAGAGCTTTATGGTTTTGACTTGCTGTCATTTGGTGGTGCCTCGCTGTGATCCTAGGGATCATCCACCCTCTTCCAAGGGTCGTGGGTATCACATTTGGGTTCGAAGCTTTGGGGGGTCGATTTGTTGGGGGCAAAGGCCGAAGTTTCAAAAGAAATTTTTAGCCTCCCATTCACCCCCCCTCTATCGCTTTCTGGAAATGTTCTCGGTCCTTCAATTGGTATCGGAGCAGGTTAAGGATCTTCCACCTCAGCCGGTACCAGATCCATAGAAGGCGACATGGATCGCGACGTGGGAAAACCGCTGTTTTTCGATGGAACGAACTATGCGTATTGGAAGATACGCATGTTGGCCTATCTCCAGAGTATGACTGCTTCTATTTGGGATATTTGCAACTCTGCAGATTACGTGATCTTGGTTGCTCGTGTGATTCAGCATCAGATCGATGAGCACGATGCCAATAGCCGAGCCCGTATTGCTCTTTTCTCAGGTTTGAGCATCTCTGAGTTTGATCGCGTTTCTCACCTCACTACGGCTTAGGAGATTTGGGCTACCCTCTTGCGTTTTTATGAGGGAACCACTCAAGTCAAAACCCGTCTCTATGAGTCGCACAAGCGAGAGTATGAGAACTTTCGACACATGCCTGGCGAGAGCATAGAATGTTTATTCGCTCGCTTTCAGGTGATTGTCAACAGGATGAGGGCTAACAAGAAGTTGTTGCCTTTCGATGATCATGAGAGGGCTCTCATGCTTTTACACACTCTCGATCGGTCGATGTGGGACTCCAAGGTTCAGGCGATCATCGAATTGCCTAACTATGAAACTCTCACGTGCTCATCCATTAATTAATTATTACTCTTCTTAATTGAGCTCTTTCGCAACTAAAATTCCAAGTTCCACCCAGAAAGCCTTGCATATCTTTGGTGTCTTTATTTTCAGTTAGACGGGTAAGTCTAGCTAAGTACATTCCCGTACTAAGGGTTTATCCCGTTGTTGCAGATGGCCAGGAATACTTGGGCTATCGTAAGCACTGTCTCTACCCCGTGGAGGGTGATGTGGAGTAGGCCCAGGGCAGGGTCGTCTAAAAGCTTCTCCTTTGATTTTGCGGGACTAAGACTACTAGTGGCATAGTATCTCAAAAAGGAGGAGTGAGTTATCAAAAACAATGTCTTATTTGGACCACATGTGTAGTCATCTCTACTGGTATGATGCGCATGTTCTTTGGCTTGTGTTGTGCAGGTGTCGAGCTCGGAGACGGTGATCGAAGGGAAGGTGAAGGTCAAGTAGAGATGTGCCGTGTCGATGGACCCGGAGCGGTGATGGGCAAACGTGAGGCTTGAACTGACGGATCGGTGGCCTGAGGATCAGCTATTGCAGTTGACAGCCTGGGACAGCGACAAGTGAAGACATGTGGGTGGATGGGGTGCACGGGCGGTGCATCCCTCTACGGCTTCAGTTTGGTGGTAGAGCCCCATAAAAACCACCGGCTTGATGGTTTCCAGGTTTGGGCCTCAAAACCTAGGTGCTGGCCGGTTTCCGAGTTTGGGCCTCAAAACTCGGGCTGAGGACGGTTTCTAGGTTTGGGCCACAAAACCTGGGCGATGGCGGGTTTCTAAGTTTGGGCCACAAAACTCAGCCTGAGGGCTGGTTTCCTGGTTGTAGCCTCTGCGGATACATGGGTGTATGCCGAGTCTCTGTGTGATGAGTGATTGTCAACGGAGATGATGCGCATGTTCTTTGGCTTGTGTTGTGCAGGTGTCGAGCACGGAGACAGTGGTCGATGGCGGGTGAAGGTCAAGTTGCGACGTGTCGTGCCGACGGACCGGGCGCGATGAAGGATGGGCGTGCCGTGCGGCGGACGTGCCATGCCGATGTATCGGACGGTGAAGGGCGGACGTGGACTTGGACTGATGGACTGGAGGCCGGAGGATCAGCTGTGGTGGCTGGCAGCCTGCGACAGCGACAAGCGGAGAAGTGCGATCATGTCGGTGGAAGGGGTGCACAGGCGGTGCATCCCTTCTACGACGCCGGTTTGTTGGTAGAGCCCGGGAAAAACCAACGGTGGACGGTTTCCAGGTTTGGGCCTCAAAACCTGGGTGCTGGGTTTCCAGGTTGAGCCTCAAAACCTGGGAGTGGGCCGGTTTCCGAGTTTGGGCCTCAAAACTCGGGCGCTGAGGGTTTCCGAGTTTGGGCCACAAAACTCGGGCTGGAGGCTGGTTTCCCGGTTTGGGCCTCAAAACCGGGGGCTGATGGAAAAGGCTGGTTTCCCGGTTTGGGCCGCAAAACCGGGGGTGCAGAGTGGTGGCGGCACGTGGCGGCGATCTGAAGGTTGCGTGGAGGCGACGCGGAAGACCGTGCGGGCGTGGCCGTCGGATCTACCTACCACCAGCGGGTGGACTAGAATAGCCTTAGGGTTAGGCTGGTCCGCTCTGTAAATTAGAGTAGAGAGGGGTAGAGTAGGAAATAGACTTAGGCTAGGTTAGTATAAGTAGTCTAGGGGAGACACCCTCCTCCCTATCTTAATCTCAGTTAGAGCTTTCATTTCCTAGGGTTTCCACTCTCCCACACCCCTGCTTTAGCTAGTTGAGATCCGCAGAGAGACTCCACTCTGTGTACTGTTGATTCGAGGAAGTGAGGCCGTATCCTCACCTTGGATCCCATCTCTTGGTGTCAATTCGCGTTTTGATTTCATGTTCATCATGTTCTTCGCGGATTGCTTTGTGCCTTGAGTTTTCCCGTCGCTTGATCTTTGTGCTCGGTTCATCTTTCACGATTCCGTTTGAACTGAGTTGCTCTAGATCGTGAGGCACTTCTTTCCACCGAAAGAAATCATCTCTAACCTCACGGTCTAGGAGATCGATCAAGTTTTAGTTTCGGGTCTCTTTTTCTTCTTTCCCCCGAATTCCTTCGATTCACCGATTTGGAGTTAGGTTCGAGCCATGATCTCTTAGAGATAGCTCACTAACCTCCTTGTGACTCCTCAGATCGAATCCCAAGCCTAGAGCACTTGATTCGGAGGAGATCGGGTTGAATCGCCGGAGTTTCAGTGCAGTCGCGGGGTGACCGGACGCTCTGTCGGGCTGACCGGACGCACGCTTTCAGAGTCCGGTCGTTGAGCACGGCGCCAAGCTTTTCTGCGTACTGACCGGACGCTCTCGACCGGACGCTCTGTTTGCATTTCGACCGGACGCTACGCTTGCACTGTTCCCGTGTCATTGTCTCATCTGACCGGACGCTCAGTGAACGACCGGACGCTTGAGCTCCGTGCGTCCGGTCGCGAACAGAGAGCTCCCAGAGCTGTTTTCTGACGACCGGACGCGTCCGGTCCCTGCTGACCGGACGCAGGCCAGAGTCCGGTCGCTGCAGTTTCGCGCGTCTTCGTTCGCGGTTCGTTCGTTCTTGATCGGATTTGAGTTCCGTCTTTTGGGTTGGCTTTCTAGGGTTGTCTAGTGTCTCGCTGTGCTTCTAGGAAGCATCCACCCTACATCTAGGGTCGTGGACATTAGCAAGCTCTAGGTTTCGCTTTTGGGGTTGATCTTGGGACAGTGGCATCTAGTTTCCGAAAGGAAATTTTTGAAGCTCCCATTCACCCCCCCTCTGGTCGCTTTCGGGTAGCTTCTCGGTCCTTCAATTGGTATCGGAGCAGGTTAAGGATCTTCCACCTTAGCCGGTTCCAGATCCACCGAAGGCAACATGGATCGCGGCGTGGGCAAACCGCCGTTTTTCGATGGGACGAACTATGCGTATTGGAAGATACGCATGTCGGCCTATCTCCAGAGCATGGGCTCTTCTGTTTGGGAGATTTGCAACAACGCCAACTACGTTGTCCTGGCTGCTCGTGTCTCTCAGTTTCAGATCGATGAGCACGAAGCCAATAGCCGGGCGCGTAACGCTTTGTTCTCCTGTTTGAGCGTGGGTGAGTTTGATCGCGTTTCTCACCTCTCTACGGCTCGGGAGATCTGGGACACCCTCATGCGTTTTCATGAGGGCACCTCTCAAGTCAAAACCCGACTCTACGAGTCGTTCAAGAGAGAGTATGAGAACTTTCGACATCAGCCTGGCGAGAGCATAGAAAGTTTATTCGCTCGCTTTCAGGTGATTGTCAACAGGATGAGGGCTAACAGAGAGCAGTTGCCATTTGACGATCATGAGCGTGCTTTGAAGCTTTTGCACACTCTTGACCGTTCGGTGTGGGACTCCAAGGTTCAGGCAATCATCGAATCGCCGAACTATGAGACCCTCACCTGCGACGAGCTCTTCAGTAAGCTCAAGTCCAGTGAGATTGATGCTATGGCGAGGGCTTCTTTTGAAAATCCTTCTCGCCCGTCCATGGCTTTGGTTTCCGGCTCTTCCTCTAACCCCTCAGCTGGCTTTGCGCTTTCTTCTCTCTTTTCTGTGACAGAGGACCAGCTGGAGTCTTTGGGAGACGACGAGTTGGCTTTGCTTGCCAACCGGTTTTCGCGGTTCCACAACAACCGCGTGAACCGCCGTCGTGGAGGAGGACGCGCCGGATGCTACGAATGCGGCGACCCCGACCACTTCATCGCCGACTGCCCCAAGAAGAAGAACAAGCATCTGGGGAAGGGCGATCACGGCCACAGGCGCGACTCCAAGTACAAGGAGAAGCACGTTCCCCCAAGGCACAAGAAGCGGGGCGGCTTCGACAAAGAGTACATCAAGAAGAAGTACTTGGAGAAGCAGCAAGCTGAGCAGCGTGCATTCTTCGCCACGCTCAGCGACGTCGACGGCTCGGATGACGACTCCGCCAGCTCGAGTGATGACGAGTCCGAGAAGAAGAAGAGGATCGAGGACAAGCTGAACGGCCTCTGCTTCTTCGCCGACGACGACGGCTTCTGCACCATGGCGCTGGGCGATGAGGTCGACGGCGAGCCGGAGCGTACCCCTCGGAACGACGACGACGACGACACCTCCCAGGTATCTCTCACCTACGACGAGCTTTCCTCCGAGGTTGAGAAGTTGACTGCTGCCCTCCTTAGCCAAGATAAGTTGCTTAGGCGTGCCGCTAGAGAGCGCAAGGAGTTTAGGCAGAAGTGGGAGGACACGGTGAAGGAGCTTGAGGTCGCTCGGTCCACCGTGGTTGTGTCGGAGGAGTTGGAGTGCGAGAGTTGCGCCGCGCACATGACGGATCTTCTCACTCTGAGGAGTAAGCATGCTGCGCTGGTAGATGAGGTGGATGAGCTCCGAGCTAGGCCGCAGCTGTTGGGTGCGTGCAAGACTTGTCCTGTCTTGCAATCTGAGTTGGCAGAGAAGAATGCCAAGCTTGAGTCTTTAGAGAAGGCCAGCTCAGATAGCACTTGTGTCATGAGGTGTGCTTTGTGTGAGGGCCTGGAGATGGAGATTGCCAATGTGAAGCATGGCAAGATGCAAACCGAGGAAGAAAACACATACCTTCGGTCCATCTTGTCATGGGTCTCCAGTAGTGAGCCGCAGCTCGGGATGATGATCTCCCAATTCAAGCGAGCTGTTGGTGCCCCTGGTGTAGGTTTTGCTCAGAGTGTTGATCTCTCAGCTTTTGGGAAGATTGGAGAGTCTAGTGGTCTGAACCCATGTGAGAAGCCCAACTCCACCACTACTCCCAAACTTGCCAAGCTTCCACTCAAAGAGCCAGCCAAGCCTATCACCAAAGATGGTGTGGTTGAGGAACCCCCGAGAGCTCCTCCCAAGAACCCAGTTTGGGCACCCAAGCCAAACCACCTCAGAAACAAGCTTGATGCTATGCCACCCATCCGTGAGGAGCTGCCACCGAAGGGCAAAGGCAAGGTGAGCCACACCCACAGCCCTGGTCACCAACAACCCCCTGTGCGTGCGGTGAGGTACCAGTGTGATTTTTGTGGGAGAGATGGCCACTTGAGCGAGTTCTGCTTTAGGCGCAAGAGAGAGGCGCGCAGGGCTCGGGAGACGGAGAACCCGGACATGTACCATCCAGCTCATGGTGGACATGTACCGAAGGCCCAGAGGAGAGCTGCTAGGTCCGGACGACAGGATCCCAGGCCTAGGCAGGAGATGAGAGCCCCGAGGAGGGAGACTAGGCCTAGAGGTCCAGCACCTCAGTTTGTTAGGCCTAGGCAGGAGAGAGCTCCGAGGAGAGACGCTAGAGCAGTTGAGCCCCAGGCTCCTAGGCGTAAACCTCGTAGAGAGCGTGCCCGACGGGGTCCTGCTTTTGCAGGTAACGGACCCCGTGGCGGAGGCTTTGTTGAGCGCTTTCCCCCACCGCAGTTTGAGTACCGCGGTGAGCGCTTCTTCCCCAGCGGACCACGTTTTCCTCAGCGTGGTGATCGCTTCCCTCGTAGACATGCTAGGAATGGTTTTTTCACTAACCCTTCTTTTGAGCAGCCGGCCCAACACTGGTTTTCCCCTTATTTCACTAACCCCAGTGTTGGACCGTATGCTCACCCTATGTCTTTCTTTTGATGTAGGTAAGACGGTTGGAGGACGTTTGGTTGGTGGATTCCGGTTGTTCGAGGCACATGACCGGAAACACCAAGTGGTTCTCCAGCCTTAGCCCAGTCGCCGGAAAGGAGTACATAACCTTCGGCGACAATAGTAAAGGTAAGGTGTTGTCTCGCGGATCGGTGCGGGTTAATGAGCACTTTGTGTTGCGCGATGTTGCTCTTGTTTCTAACCTGCATTTTAACCTTCTTTCTGTTTCGCAACTTTTTGATGATGACGCTTTTGGGAAAGTCTTTCGTGCGGATTCTCGAAGTCATTTAGAACTTCTCGCTGTCTTGTGGCTAGACCTTCCTCCTCTGATCTTTGGAAGTGGCATAGGAGACTTGGTCACTTGAGCTTCGACTTGCTTGCAAGGCTTAGTTCACTTGGCCTAATCCGAGGATTGCCCAAGTTGTCCATGGAGAAGGATCTTGTTTGCCACTCTTGTAGACATGGGGAGATGGTTGCTGCTCCCCACCATCCAGTGACTCAGGTCATGACCAAGCGCGCTGGAGAGCTTTTGCACATGGACCTTGTTGGTCCGGCTCGGGTGAGCTCGGTTGGGGGGAAGTAGTATGTGCTTGTTGTTGTTGATGAATTTTCGAGATATTCGTGGGTCTTCTTTTTAGCTGAGAAGACCGAGACTTTGTCCTTTGCTCGCAATCTGATTTTGCATCTTCAGAACGAGTTCCCTTTGAACTCGATGCGAGCTATTAGGAGTGATAATGGTTCCGAGTTTAAAAATTCGGATTTTGAGAAGTTTTGTAACCACCTTGGTTTGGAGCATCAGGTTTCTTCCCCCTATACACCACCTCAAAATGGTGTTGTAGAGAGGAAGAATCGGACCCTTGTTGAGATGGCCAGGACGATGCTTGATGAGCATAGGACTCCTAGGCGTTTTGGGCCGAAGCTATGAACACTGCATGCTACATTTCGAATCGCATTTTTCTGAGAGCGTTTTGAAGAAGACCTCTTATGAGTTGCGTTTTGGTCGCCAGCCCAAGGTGAGTTATTTTAGAGTCTTTGGTTGCCACTGTTTTATATTGAAGAAAGGCAACCTGGACAAGTTTGAGTCTCGTTCTTCTGACGGTGTGTTTTTGGGTTATGGCACTCACACTCGAGCTTATCGTGTACTTAACCTTGACACTAACCGAGTCATGGAGACATCTGATGTCACCTTCGACGAGACCATGGTTTGTCCTTCTTCTTCTCGTTTTTGAGCGTTTGCAGGTGATCATGATGTTGGCGAGCCTCTTTTTGATGATGAGGAAGAGGGTGCTGATGGATGGATGACCCAGCACCTCCTCCACCTGCTGTGCCGCAAAGAGCGGCTTCTACTATGACTCACAAACCCCGATCCCTCTTCTTCGACTACTTGGGGGCCGTGGGATCCGCCACCTCGAGCGGGTACCTTTTGTACCCGAGGAGGCCACCAGCTGCTGTTGAGGGGGAGGCTATATCAGCTCGAGAGGCGCCACGACACATTCAGCGCCAACACCCGCCTCAGCAGATGATCGGTAGCATCGGCGAACGTGTCACTCGGTCAAGGTCACAACAAATCTCTCACTTTGCTCATCTGCATTTGTTGCTGATTTTGAACCCCGAGATGTTGGACACGCTTTATCTGATCCAGATTGGGTCAATGCCATGCATGAGGAGTAGAAAATTTTGAAGAAATCGGGTTTGGGTTCTAGTGCCACCACCTCCTGACTGTAAACCTATTGGGACAAAATGGGTTTTTAAAAACAAGCAAGGAGAGGAGGGCCACATTGTGAGAAACAAGGCCCGGCTTGTAGCGAAGGGTTATAGTCAGAAGGAGGGGATAGATTATGAGGAGACCTTCGCTCCTGTAGCTCGTTTGGAGGCTATTAGGATACTCTTGGCTTATGCTGCATCCATGGGTTTCAAACTTTTTCAAATGGATGTCAAGAGTGCCTTCTTAAACGGCTACATTGAGGAGGAGGTCTATGTCCAGCAACCCCCCGGTTTTGAAAATCCCAAGTTTCCAAACCATGTCTTTAAACTCCACAAAGCTCTGTATGGTTTGAAACAAGCCCCTAGAGCCTGGTATGAGAGATTAAAAACCTTTTTGCTAGCTAAGGGTTTTAAAATGGGATGTGTTGATAAAACGCTCTTTCTCCTCAAGCAAGGCAAAGATACTCTCTTGGTCCAAATTTACGTGGATGATATCATTTTCGGTGGTTCTTCTCACGCTTTGGTTGCCAAGTTTGCAGATACTATGAGCAGGGAGTTCGAGATGAGCATGATGGGCGAGCTGACCTTCTTTCTCGGGTTGCAAATTAAGCAATCTCGAGAAGGGACGTTTGTGCACCAGGGCAAGTACACGAGGGACTTGCTGAAGCGGTTCGACATGGGTGAGGCCAAGCCTCTTCCGACGCCCATGTCGATGACGACTGCCCTGGATGCCGACACGAATGGAGAAGCAGTGGACCAGAAGGAGTACCGCAGCATGATTGGATCGCTGCTCTACCTGACGGCGACACGGCCGGACATTCAGTTCGCCGTGTGCTTGTGCGCGCGCTTTCAGGCTTCGCCACGCACTTCTCACCGTCAGGCGGTGAAGCGCATATTCAGGTACCTTCGTTTCACGCCTGAGTTCGGGATTTGGTATTCTGCTTCCTCCACTCTCTCGCTTTGCGGTTATTCCGATGCCGATTTTGCTGGTTGTCGCATTGAGCGCAAGTCCACTTCTGGGACTTGCCAGTTTATTGGGTCTTCTCTTGTGTCGTGGTCTTCTCGCAAGCAGTCTAGTGTCGCCCAGTCTACTACGGAGGCTGAGTATGTTGCTGCGGCTAGCTGCTGTTCCCAGTTACTCTGGATGATGGCCACTTTGCGTGACTTTGGTTTGAGCTTTACTCGAGTTCCTTTGCTTTGTGACAGCACGAGTGCCATTAGCGTTGCTAAGAACCCCGTGCTTCACTCGAAAACCAAACACATTGATGTGCGCTTTCATTTCTTGAGAGACCACCAGGAGAAGGGTGATATCGACCTTCGCCATGTCGATACTCATCACCAATTGGCTGATATTTTCACCAAGCCTTTAGACGAATCAACCTTTAATAGGTTGAGGGGTGAGCTTGGTGTGTGTTTCCCCTTTTAGATGGGGGAAGCATTTTGAGATGTACAGACTGACTCTTTTATTTTGAGGCTCTTTTCTTTTGAGTTTCTTGAGTCCTTCAAATTGGTATCTTCTTTCTTTCAGTTTTGTGTCGGGCATACGCATTTACATTCTGAGCTTCATGTCTATATTCACTAGAATGTAATTATGCTCTTGTTAGTATTGCTCCGATACTTATGATGATGCTTGTAGCTTATGCTCCTTCTGATCACTGTTACATGTTATGAGCGAGCTATTTTTGGAATGGTGAATTATGCCTAATGTATATAAATCTGAAAATGTTCACCATTGAGATATGCAACTAGCATGTGTAGGGTGTGTTGAGTCCATTCCTGCTTTTCATATATGCTAGGTTGCTATGTCTCTAGTTCTGAGTCATTCACTTGCTTGGTTGTTCATAACTTGCTTAAAATCTGAACCAAGTATTGTTGAATTGAAAAGATCGAGATGGGATTGCTTGTCAACACCTCATGGTATTGAGACTGTTTCTCATTGCACTTTGAGTTAAACTTGAGCCATGTAGTGTATGACCGAAACCGTTGCTTTAAGCTTCTGATTGCTTCGGCATAGGCTTCGCACGGTTGAAAAGTTAGGCAATGACAAGCTTTCAACCTCTCGCAATCACATGCCAAAAATGAACTTGTGAATTCTTTTACCGCTGCAACTCCGATATGAATTTGAAATCACAAGGATATGCTTCATTACTATGCATGATGATTGAACTTTGCTAGGGGTAGTTCACCTTGTATATATGCTTAGCACTTGTTTGGATTCCTTCTATACATGTCTAGTGCTATTTTGATGGTGACTATCCTTTTGGCTTAAAATTGCTCACATGCTCATACGCTTCATATTTCGTACAAGTGATCAGTTTGAGCCTTTGCTATTTGAGTGCTTAATTGAGATGTTGGAGCTATACTGATTAGAGCATCTTTGCACTCTTTTGACTATATACTTGAAGCTCCTAACTTGCATTTTGACTTCATATGCATTCTGAAGGAGATCTTGTGTTCAGGGGGAGTTTATGTGAAGGGAGTTGATTTTCCGATACCTTTTGACCTTGATAAGTGCATTTTCAACTAGGGGGAGAAATTTATGCAAATCATATGCTCCTGTGTTGATCAACTAAGGGGAGAATCATTTGTCCTAGTTGCTTGCATTTGTCGAGGGGGAGTTTGCTAGTTGTGTTGAGCCGTTGCCTCTGTCTTGAGGGACTAGCAAACGTTCCTAGCTTTTCATGAGCTTTCATAAGCCTTTTCATTTGGCTTTCAATTGGTATCGTCTGGTGTGCTTTCCCATTTGGTTTGGGTTGATTTCCAATTGGTTCGGAGTGATTTTCTTGCTAGTTGTGTTGAGCCTCTGTGCCTCTTTCTTGAGGGACTAGCATTTTGCTTCTGTTGTCCTCCGATCTTCAATTGGTATCTGCTAGCGGTGTTGAGCCTGTTCTACCTCTTCTTGAGGGCTAGCTTTACTTTGCTTGGTTGCGTCGAGCCGTTGCCCATGTCTTTGGGGACCAAGTTTTTCGCTTCATCCACTTGACCTTCTTTGGCTTTTGATAGGCTTTTGGGTCATTTGGTTGGGTTTTCTCTTCCCACTCCTTCCTACCTCCTTCTTCTTATCATGATTTGTTGTGGAGTTGACAATGCACTCATCAAGGGGGAGATTGCGGATACATGGGTGTATGCCGAGTCTCTGTGTGATGAGTGATTGTCAACGGAGATGATGCGCATGTTCTTTGGCTTGTGTTGTGCAGGTGTCGAGCACGGAGACAGTGGTCGATGGCGGGTGAAGGTCAAGTTGCGACGTGTCGTGCCGACGGACCGGGCGCGATGAAGGATGGGCGTGCCGTGCGGCGGACGTGCCATGCCGATGTATCGGACGGTGAAGGGCGGACGTGGACTTGGACTGATGGACTGGAGGCCGGAGGATCAGCTGTGGTGGCTGGCAGCCTGCGACAGCGACAAGCGGAGAAGTGCGATCATGTCGGTGGAAGGGGTGCACAGGCGGTGCATCCCTTCTACGACGCCGGTTTGTTGGTAGAGCCCGGGAAAAACCAACGGTGGACGGTTTCCAGGTTTGGGCCTCAAAACCTGGGTGCTGGGTTTCCAGGTTGAGCCTCAAAACCTGGGAGTGGGCCGGTTTCCGAGTTTGGGCCTCAAAACTCGGGCGCTGAGGGTTTCCGAGTTTGGGCCACAAAACTCGGGCTGGAGGCTGGTTTCCCGGTTTGGGCCTCAAAACCGGGGGCTGATGGAAAAGGCTGGTTTCCCGGTTTGGGCCGCAAAACCGGGGGTGCAGAGTGGTGGCGGCACGTGGCGGCGATCTGAAGGTTGCGTGGAGGCGACGCGGAAGACCGTGCGGGCGTGGCCGTCGGATCTACCTACCACCAGCGGGTGGACTAGAATAGCCTTAGGGTTAGGCTGGTCCGCTCTGTAAATTAGAGTAGAGAGGGGTAGAGTAGGAAATAGACTTAGGCTAGGTTAGTATAAGTAGTCTAGGGGAGACACCCTCCTCCCTATCTTAATCTCAGTTAGAGCTTTCATTTCCTAGGGTTTCCACTCTCCCACACCCCTGCTTTAGCTAGTTGAGATCCGCAGAGAGACTCCACTCTGTGTACTGTTGATTCGAGGAAGTGAGGCCGTATCCTCACCTTGGATCCCATCTCTTGGTGTCAATTCGCGTTTTGATTTCATGTTCATCATGTTCTTCGCGGATTGCTTTGTGCCTTGAGTTTTCCCGTCGCTTGATCTTTGTGCTCGGTTCATCTTTCACGATTCCGTTTGAACTGAGTTGCTCTAGATCGTGAGGCACTTCTTTCCACCGAAAGAAATCATCTCTAACCTCACGGTCTAGGAGATCGATCAAGTTTTAGTTTCGGGTCTCTTTTTCTTCTTTCCCCCGAATTCCTTCGATTCACCGATTTGGAGTTAGGTTCGAGCCATGATCTCTTAGAGATAGCTCACTAACCTCCTTGTGACTCCTCAGATCGAATCCCAAGCCTAGAGCACTTGATTCGGAGGAGATCGGGTTGAATCGCCGGAGTTTCAGTGCAGTCGCGGGGTGACCGGACGCTCTGTCGGGCTGACCGGACGCACGCTTTCAGAGTCCGGTCGTTGAGCACGGCGCCAAGCTTTTCTGCGTACTGACCGGACGCTCTCGACCGGACGCTCTGTTTGCATTTCGACCGGACGCTACGCTTGCACTGTTCCCGTGTCATTGTCTCATCTGACCGGACGCTCAGTGAACGACCGGACGCTTGAGCTCCGTGCGTCCGGTCGCGAACAGAGAGCTCCCAGAGCTGTTTTCTGACGACCGGACGCGTCCGGTCCCTGCTGACCGGACGCAGGCCAGAGTCCGGTCGCTGCAGTTTCGCGCGTCTTCGTTCGCGGTTCGTTCGTTCTTGATCGGATTTGAGTTCCGTCTTTTGGGTTGGCTTTCTAGGGTTGTCTAGTGTCTCGCTGTGCTTCTAGGAAGCATCCACCCTACATCTAGGGTCGTGGACATTAGCAAGCTCTAGGTTTCGCTTTTGGGGTTGATCTTGGGACAGTGGCATCTAGTTTCCGAAAGGAAATTTTTGAAGCTCCCATTCACCCCCCCTCTGGTCGCTTTCGGGTAGCTTCTCGGTCCTTCAGCCTCAAAACCGGGGGAGGTCCTAGAAAAAGGACGAACGGCGAGTGGCGGCACGTGGCGGCATCGGGTGAGGTCGCGTCGAGGCGAAGCTACCGGATGTGCAGGCGTGGCCGTCGGATCGACTACACTTCGAGTTGGACAGGAATACCCTTAGGGGGGGGGGTTAGCCTTCTCGCTCATTAGCAGTAGTGGTAGAAGGGGGAATAATTGTATTAGGCTATATTAGGAGAGCAACCCTCCCCTCCAAACGATCTCAGTCATTTGCTATTCTCTTCTAGGGTTTCCTGCTTCCCATTCCTTGCTGTAGCTACTGAGATCCGCAGAGACGGCGAATCATACCTCTGTGTATTTGGATTTTGTGGAAACGGGACCGGATTCCCGTTGTCTCCTCGTGGGGATGATTTTCGGCTGGAAATTGAGATTGTGATTCGCGTTCTTGAGTTGTTCTTCGCGTTTTGCTTTTCTCCTCAATCTTCCCGTCGATTGATGTCTCTCTATGTTGTTCCGTTGGCAAAACCGCTTGAATCAACTTGTTCTTTACTGTGAGGGGATCATTTCCACCAAAGGAATTCAACTCAAACCTCACGAACAAGTAGATCGGTTGGTTTTCATTTTGGATCAACTTTTCCCTTCTCTTCCCCTGAACTTCTTTGATTCATCGATTTGGAGATAGGTTCGAGCCATGATCTCCTAGGAGTAGCTCACTATCATCCTTGTGACTCTTCTCACCAAGTTTGAGCCTTAGAGGTTTCGTTTAGGGTTAGATCGAGTCGAATCGGTGAACGAATAACATGTCATCAGGGTGACCGGACGCAGGGCTCAGGTGGAACGGATGCTAACCGAAGAGTCCGGTCTTTGAAGGTTGCACTGTCCAGTTCGTGCAAACCTGACCGGACGCTCGGTTCCATAAGCGATCAGACGCTCTGAGGCAACGTGACCGGACGCACAGGTGTCACTGTTTATCACATTCACGTTGTTGACCAGACGCACTGTTCTCCTGACCGGACGCTCCTAGCAAAGAGTCCGGTCGTGAACAAAGAGCTCCTAGAACGGGAAAGTCGTGACCTGACGCGTCCGATCATTCCTGATCGGACACTGGCCTGAGTCTGGTCAAGTGCAGTTTGCACATCTTCGTCTGACTTTCGATTTGGTTTTGGGTTGTTGCGTTGGGTTTCTAGAATTGTGTAGTGTCCCGCTGTGCTTCTTGGAAGCATCCACCCTACATCTAGGGTCGCGGACACTAACAAGCTCTAGGTTTGCTCTTGGGGTTGATTCTTGGGACAGTGGCTATAAGTTTCTGAAAAAAAATTGAAGCTCCCATTCACCCCCCTCTGGTCACCTTTGTGTAGCACCTTCGTTCCTTCAATTGGTATCGGAGTGGGTTAAGGATCTTCCACATTAGCCGGTTCCAGATCCACAGAAGGGGACATGGATCGCGGCGTGGGCAAACCGCCGTTTTTCGATGGGACGAACTATGCGTATTAGAAGATACGTATGTCGGCCTATCTTTAGAGCATGAGTGCTTCGGTTTGGGATATTTGCAACTCTGCTAATTACGTGGTCTTGGCTGCTTGTGTGACTCAACAGCAAATCGATGAGCACGATGCCAATAGTCGAGCCCGTAATGCTCTTTTCTCGTGTTTGAGCATGACCGAGTTTGATCGCGTTTCTAACTTCACCATGACTCGGGAGATTTGGGCGACTCTCATGCGGTTTCATGAGGGAACCACTCAAGTCAAAACCCATCTCTATGAGTCACATAAGCGTGAGTATGAGAACTTCTGACGCATGCCTGGTGAGAGCATAGAAAGTTTATTCGCTCGCTTTTAGGTGATTGTCAACAGGATGAGGGCTAACAAAGAGCTTTTGTCGTACGACGATCATGAGAGAGCTCTCGAGCTACTTCATACTCTTGATTGGTTGGTGTGGGATTCCAAAGTTCAGGCGATCATCGAATCACCTAACTATGAGACTCTCACTTGCGACGAGCTCTTCAGTAAGCTCAAGTCCAGTGAGATTGATGCCATGGCGAGGGCTTCTTATGAAAATCCTTCTAGCCCGTCAATGGCTTTGGTTTCTGGCTCTTCTGCTAACCCTTCTGGAGGTTTTGCACTTTCGTCTCTTTTGTCTATCATAGAGGAGCAGCTGGAGTTCATGGGAGACGACGAGTTGGCCCTGCTTGCCAACCGGTTCTCGTGGTTCCACAACAACCGCATGAACCATCGCCGCGGAGGAGAACGAGCTGGATGCTACGAGTGTGGCGACTCGGACCACTTCATCGCCAACTGCCCAAAGCAGAACAAGCAAGCTGTTGGTAAGGGCGATCGTGGCTACAAGTATGACTCCGGCAAGTGCAAGGAGAAGTATGTCCTCGCAAAGCACAAGCGGAAGGGGGGCTTCAATAAGGAGTACATCAAGGATAAGTACTTGGAGAAAGCCCAGGCTGAGCAGCGTGCTTTCTTCGCCATGCTCTACGACGTTGACGACTCAGACAACGACTCCACTACTTCAAGCGATGATGAGTCCGAGAAGAAGAAGATCAAGGACAAGTTGAACGGCCTCTGCTTCTTCGCTGACAACGAGGGCTTCTGCACCATGGACATCGACGATGAGGTCAATAGCGAGCTGGGGGAGAGATCCCTCGGAACGACGATGATGACGATTCCTCTCAGGTATCTCAGACCCCTAATGAACTCTCTACTGAGGTCGAGAAACTTACTGCTGCTCTTCTTAGTCAAGACAAGTTGCCGAGACTTGCTGCTAGAGAGTGGAAGGAGTTTAGGCAGAAGTGGGAGGATGCGTTGAAGGAACTTGAGTCTATCAAGACAACCGTTGTAGTTACCGAGGAGGATTAGTGTGAGATGTGCTCCAAGCACATGACTGACCTTCCCACTTTGAGAGGGAAGTATGTTGCTTTGGTTGGAGAGGTGGATGAGCTTAGAGCTAGACACATTTTGCTTTGTGCGTACAAGTCTTGTGCAGGCTTGCGATCTGAGTTTGCAGAGAAGGATACCAAGATTGAGTCTCTTGAGAACTGTCAATGAAATATGGTCGATAGTCTACTGAGGGGTACGCCCAAGGTAGTAGATTGAGCGGTGGAGGCGTGCGAGACGTCTGCAAAGTGTAAACACTGGGACGAGAGACGACGATTTAGACAGGTTCGGGTCTGCAAGTCGTCGTAATACCCTATGTCCTGTGTTCTGGTGGCTGGTTTGTATTGATGGATTGGAATATGGCGTGTCTTTGGAGGGGATCCCTGCTCGCCTTATATAGTCGGGGAGCAGGGTTACAACTTATCGAATCCTAACAGATTACAATCGGTTCCTTTTGGCAAGGAATTCGGGTCTATCTATTCGGATCTTCCTTGTCGAGCAAGTCATCAAGAGAGCCCTTGGCGGCGGCGAAAGCCTGGTCGCAGGCCGCAAGGCCTTCTAGTTGGGCCGTATCTGAGGAGAGCCCAAGTCGTGCCATGGGGGTATACGGGTGTAATATCCCCATAGCTAGTCCCCGAGCACTTTGCATCCATTGTGCTAGGCGTCGTGAAGTCTTCCGAGCAGGTTGGGTCTGGTCGCATGCCAGTGAAGGCGTTTTCCGACCAGGTCGCCTGGCCGCGGTTGCACTTGTAGTAGGCTTCCGACCAGGTTAAGCTAGTCGCAAACGTAGCAGCCTGAGCTGTAGCCGAAGTGCAGTCGTGTTGAGTATTCTGCATCGTCCTGCAAGAAAGGGATGCAAGGTGTTGCAAGAAAAATTTTGAAGATCTTTCATCGGGTGAAGTGTATCCACTTTGGACATTGCTAGACACCGGTAGCCGAGGGCGTTCCGGTTGAAGTCCGAGATAGTCCGCACCAAGCTGCAAAAGAAAAAGATGAACAATACAGTCACTGCTAGGTGAAGTGTATCCACTTAGTCCCAAGCTTGGGAGTAGGTGTTGTAGGCACGTGGTGCCAAGCTTGTAATTTTCCTGTATGAAACAAAGTCATTTTGACGAAAGGAAAAATGATGTGTGTACACGTACTCCCCGGGCCTGCTGTAAGAAGCAGCATGGTTCTTGTAGCAGGGCCAAAGAAAAAAGCATTAGGATAAATATGAGGGGAGAGTCCCCGAGGTTGAAGTTGGAGATCTACAATCCCCAGGGGTTACTGTAGCGCCGACCAGGCACTGTAGAGCTTACTGTTCCCCTGAAATGGACATTAGAGCTAGCAGGGGTGATCAGTCCCCGTGCATTAGTATCGCATTTGCTATTGCAGAATAATTTAAATTGAAGAAATGAAGGGGGCGAACGGTCAGGCCGTTTTGGAAATCAAAGGCCCATCGACCCATTAAGGCGAATGCACTGAGGGCATGCGCAAGCGGTTACCACAAGCGACATGGCGGTCATGGGAGTGACGAGCACGGATTCCTAGGAACCCTGAAGCTGAAGGGTCGGGCCGCGCCGTATAAAAGGGAAAGGCGGACGGCGGCGGTTCCTCACTTGTTCCTTGTGCTCTCACCTCATAGCCCTCGTCTTCTCCACTTCCTTCTTGCGCACGAGTGACTCCGAGCACGAGGCCACTGTAGCGCCAGATCGAGATCCAGATCCACACCACGTCGCTGTCGATGGCGGGCGGGAAGCGCACTCGCGGTGCCACGATGAAGGCGAAGAAGGTGACGAAGGCGAAATCCGATGACCGAATCGAGGTGCCGGTATGGGCGCGCGGATGGACACGGAGTGTTCTCCGCCGGGAGAATCTGGAGGAGCTCGTCTTCGCCGACCTGTTGCTGGACAGCGTCACCGGTGGCTGGAGGGAGGCGTACATGGAGGACTGGCTGACGCCAAACACTTCAGAGCTTGTCATCTTCGAAGCTTTCTTCAGGTGCGTGTTCGTAATCCCGGTCCACCCCTTCCTCCACGGGCTGCTGGAGTACTACCAGGTCGCGCTGTGCAACTTGACCCCCAATACAATGTTGCACATCGCGGTCTTCATTCATTACTGCGAGGCGTATCTGGGCATCGAGCCCCACTTCGACCTCTTCCACTACTTCTTCCGCCTGAAGATCAACGGCACCGTGGCGTCGAACATCGTCGGGTCGGTTTACCTTCAGCTGCGGGACGGGATGGCGGAGAAGTACATTGTGATGCTGCTGCCTTCGAAGGCCATGGAGTACAAGCCCAAGTGGTTCTACATCCATGAAGAGGCGCCGAGGCCGCCGTGCAACCCGGTCGTCGAGCCGAAGGTGTTGCCGTCGTGGTCGGAGCATCCCGCCGCGGCGGCGATGGAGCAAGTGGAGGAGCTCCTAAAGCTGGTCGACAAGCGGTGCGTCGACGGCGTGGCGGTGGCATCGAACTTCATCAAGAGGCGCTGCCAGCCCTGCAAGGAGAGGGTGCACCCAGCGTATGAGTACGCTGGGGACACGGATGATCAGACGCAGGAGGCGCCAGAGCACCTGTCGGTCGAAGAGGTGTTCCTGCGAGTTGGGGCGCTGTTCGACCTGCAGAAGAGGAAGAAGCTGGAGTATTTGTGGAAATCGTACTCCCTGCAGTACCCTCCGCCGAAGGTTAGTGTCTTTACCCTGCATATGTTTGTTGAAATGCAAAACTGAATACTTAATGTCATAAAATCATAGCGCAGGGTCAGGAGGTGTTCGTGTCGCAAGCACCGTCGAAGGCGTGGCCGAAGGGCAATGACCCGCCGCCGGAGAATGTCGACGACGACAGTCGTGATGCGGCGGAGGTCGACGTGGAGGAGATCGAAGACAGCGGTGATGAGGGGAGCCGAGTCCCCGAGCCCCGGTCGAGTAGGCGGAAAGCGCGTGAAGACCCAAAAGGGAAGCGCCAGGCCGCCCCTGCAAACAAGAAAAAGGTGTCGCTGGAAACCGGCGACACCTTCACCATTATTGAAGAGGCGGCGAAGCATCGCCGCGTTGTCCTCGACTGGTCGGACGACGCGTCTGACAGTGAAGACGATGTCCCACTGAGTGCCCGTCACGAGCAAGGGTCCTCGACGAGGCGCGGAAGCAGAGCGGCGAAGGCAAAGCCGAAGCCGAAGGTGACAGGGGCGTCAGAGCGGGCATCGGAGACCCGGGAGTCGTCTGGCGGGGCGACCGGTGCGCCCAAACCGTAGGAGGAGTCCGCAGGCGGTGGCGCACGCCCACGCTCTCGTCGCTTCTCTCGAGAGAAGAAGGTGTCGGGCCTGTAAGTGTCCCCTGCTCATCTTGTGTAGTATTACCTGGTCGGATTGGCGTGGCGACAATGTATCCATGCCCGTCGCAGGTCGGCAGATGTCGAAGAGGTGCCGAACACCGAGGGCGGTAGTCGGAGGGGGGCGAGACCTATGTTGGAGGCTGACATCGGCGTGTCGGCGAAGGCGGCCACGGCGGAAGAGGCGCCGAAGGCGGCGGAGGACGTTGAAGCGTCCACAGTCCCCGAGCCTCGGGGGCGGAGCAGCCAGAGGCGTCTGAAGTCCCCGAGCCTCAGGAGGCGGAGCGGCGGGCGTCCCCAACGCCTGGGGGAGGTTCTGGACGAGGCGACGCGGCAGGAAGTGCTACGGCTCCGGTGCCCGAGTCCTTGAATCGTCGCGCCCGGGGGACGAAGGGGAAGGTGGCGCCGCCTGCCTCGCCAGAGATTGAAGAGATCGAGCGTCCAGAGGAGGGTCCGGCCGAGCGCCCTTTCTGTCGCTTCCACGTCGAAGGTGGTGAGGTCATCGAGGTTGATGACGAGGCAGCGAGCGCGGTGACGGAGGCCATCATCGGAGATGCATCGAAGTTGCTGGAGAGGATCCAGGTGAGTATGTTCACATCTTCAGGTTGTCTTTTTGGATGGCTTTGCTCATGCTGGTCGTCGTTTCCCTGCAGTACCTGTTGAGGGTCGGGGAGGAGCGTAAGGTCGCCCTTGACTGGATGGCGCCGATGGCCGAGGAGAACGAGCGGCTCCGGGTGGAGGTAAAGCGCGTCGAGGGCCAGTTCGCTGGCTTGGAGGCGCATCTGGAGGATGCCCACGCACGTTCTCGGGAGCTTGAGGAGCTCATCTAGCAGCAGGGGCAGGAGAATTTCTAGCTTCAGCTGCGGGCCGACGAGTTTGCCGCACGTGAGTCGACGACGCTGTACTCCCTTTTGCTCAGTACGCCATCTGGTCGGAGTCATAAATTGTGGAGTTGTCTTTGCAAAGGCCATGCAGGCGGGCGAGGAGAAGCATCTCCTGGCCGAGGAGAAGGCGAAATCCAACGAGGAGGTGCGGAAGTGGCAGGCCATGCACGTCGGTAAGTCTCCTTGGTGAAGCGTGGTCATAGGTGGTCGTCGTCTTACCCTTTGCTTTGGCATTTGCAGTTTACCGGGAAAACGTGAAAATGCAATTTGCAGATCTGCAGTGACGTATCGATGGTTACCATGAACGCTTCTGGTCACTGGCGGAGGAGGTGGCCCCGTTGGTGCAATGCATCGATGAGGAGCCTTTCTTCTCGGCGGAGAAGGAGCGGCGGATCGGCGACCATGTTGTCCAGAAGGCGCGTGGCCTGTGGGGGCGCTTCCAGGCATACACCAAGGCGGCGGTGTAGAGTGTGGCGGCTCATGGCCTCGCCATTCTTCGTTCGCGTTATCCGCGAATGGAGATGTTGAGGCTGGGAGTAGGCTTTGCGGCGAATACGTCGGAGGCCGAGATGGAGCGCCTGGAGGAGGAGGCCGAGCCTGCCGCCGAAGCCCTTGTCGGAGGTGTAGACTTGTTCGGTGCTAGGCACCATTAGTTTGTATATTAGGATATAGTCTGTAAATAGACTCTTGGGCAAACTTAATCAAAACTTGAAGCGGGTCGGCGTGTTTTGTTCATTCCCCGAATTCCGCAGACCCAATATTTGTGAGTTGTAACGATGAACAGTTCGGCCTTGGGTTATCCCAGGATCCATAGTGTAGAGCGCGGAGCTCGTTTGCGCGTAGGAGTCAAGGACGTCGCCCAAGGAACCTCTGCTGGCATCCCATAGCGCAGAGGGCGGGCGCTCATGCACGCGTAGGGAGGTACCACGGCCTGGGTCTTTTTCCGAGAGGCTTGATCGTGGCGTGACATGGGCGAATGGCGACCGTTGTCGAGCGCGTGGGTGGTGCGAATGCGAGGCACTGAGCTTATAGCCTCAGAATTCTCAGCCCAAAGTAGCCTTTCCTTCATAGCGCAGAGGGTGGGCGCTCATGCACGCGTAGAGAGGTCAGGACATCCCCTGGGAAAACTGTTGGCCATCGTAGCGCAGAGGGTGGGCGCTCATGCACGCGTCCGATGGTGACAACAGCCCCGGCTCTGAGTTTTCGTCGGCATTAGTCAGGCTGCTTGAACACCGAATGGAGAACGAGCACATAAACGGCGCATACAAGCACTGGACATATAGCCTCTGGAGATCTCTGCCCAAGTTTAGCCTTCCCTTCGTAGCACAGAGGGCGGGCGCTCATGCACGCGTAGAGAGGTGAGGACGTCACTTGGGAGGACTGCTGGCCACCAAAGCGCAGAGGGCGGGCGCTCATGCACGCGTCTGGTGGTTACAGTAGCCCCTGCTCTAAGACTCCGTCAGCATCAACCAGGCTGTTTGGAGAAATTTGGCGCCTATGCTTCACGTCAGTTATGACCACACGAAGGGAATTACCCAACTCATGATTTAGAATTGGCAGCAGTAGTTCATGCACTCAAGATTTGGAGGCATTATCTTATGGGCAACCTTTGTCACGTGTATACAGATCACAAAAGTTTGAAGTATATCTTCACTCAGCCGAAGTTAAATATGAGGCAGAGAAGATGGTTAGAGCTGATCAAGGATTATAACCTAGAAGTGCATTACCACCCTAGAAAAGCGAATGTCGTGGCAGATGCTCTGAGTCGGAAGGCTCATTGCAACTCCCTACAGCCATTATTGGAAGATGGATTCAACCTAGTGCACCCTGTTATGCTAAATAATATCACCTTACAGTGTACTCTGGAGAGTGATATCATCGAAGGACAAAAGACCGATGAAGAGATCCGTCAGATCAAGAAGAGACTAGAAACCAGTAGTTCATTGAACTTCCGAGTGGATGAGCAAGGGATTTTGTGGTATAATCAAAGGTTAGTAGTTCCTCAAGACACCAGACTCAAAGAAAGAATTTTGAATGAAGCTCACAATTCAAACTTGTCTATCCATCCGGGAAGTAGTAAGATGTACCAAGATCTAAGAACAAGGTATTGGTGGCCAAATATGAAGAAATAAGTTGCGGGTTATGTCGCGAAGTGCGATACTTGTTGCAGAATAAAGGCTATACACTTGAAACCCGCCGGACTACTGCAACCGTTATCAGTCCGAGAATGCAAATGGGAGGAGATTAGTTTGGATTTCATCACAGGTCTCCCAACCACCCAAAGGGGACATGATTCTATCTAGGTTATCGTGGATCGGTTATCCAAAGTGGCTCATTTTGTACCAGTCAAGACTACTTATCGACCACACCAATATGCAGATTTGTACATTCAGAACATCTTGAGGTTGCATGGTATTCGCAAGAGGATTGTTTCCGACAGAGGACCCTAGTTCATAGCCCATTATTGGGAACAGTTGCACAAGGAGCTAGGAACCAAGTTAGTACGCAGTTCCGCTTACCACCCTCAAACCACAGGACAAACGGAAAGAGTGAATCGAATCTTGGAAGATATCCTCAGAGCATGTGTGCTTTCCTCAGGAGAATCATGGGAGAAATGGTTACCTCTAGCCGAGTTCTCATATAACAACAGCTATCAAGAAAGTATAAAGATGGCATCGTTTGAGGTTTTGTATGGACGAAGTTGCAGAATGCCAGTAAACTGGGTGGAATCAGGAGATCGAGGGTTCTACGGTTCAGATTATGTAAAAAATGCCAAAGAAATTGTGCAAACTGTCCAGCAGCATATCAAGGCAGCACAGTCTCGAGAGAAGAGTTATGCTGACACCCAGAGGAGACCTTTGGAATTCCATGTAGGAGATTACGTTTACCTTAAGGTCTCGCCCATGAGAAAGGTCCAACGTTTTGGAATTAAGAAAATTAGCACCTCGATATGTGGGACCGTATCAGATCATAGCCAGAAAAGGAGAAGTAGCCTACGAAGTGCAGTTACCCCCAGAGATGAGCGCGATGTTTCCCGTTTTCCATGTATCGCAGTTAAAGAAGTGTCTTCGAGTACCCGAACATGAAGAAGTTCGAATCCCGGATTTCACTATCAGGTCAGATCTAGAATACTGCGAACAACCTCAGGAGATACTGGATACCAAAACCAGAATAACTCGCAACCGTGAAGTAAAGACTTACGAGATTCTCTGGAGTAATCATGGACCCAATGATGCAACCTAGGAAACCGAGGAATATCTACGCGTGAACTATCATTGTTTTTACAATAAGCAGTAAGTAAAACAAAATCTCGGGATGAGATTTCTTTAAGGGGGGAAGGGCTGTGACACCCTAGTGTCAAGCACTGCATTAGGAACCACATTAGCTACTAAAATTCCATAAGCAATGCATTGCATCATTTCATGTGCATGGAAGTATTTTTGCCTTTTTCTTGTTTATTTGAAATTTGGTTTCAATAAGACTTGATTGTCTAATTAAATTTCTATCTTGGCAAATAATTTTATAAAATAGGTAATATTGAGTATAACAATTTTCATGTAGACACCTTGACCTAGTTTAGTATAGATTAATTATTAAAATGTGGGAACAAAAATGATTTATGGCTCAAAATTGGCTTTATTTATGTGTAGGTCAGAGAAATGATTTTGAGAAAAAGTGTCTTATATGAAAGTTGTAGAGAAAATTATTTCGAGCAACTTTTGTTTTTGGGTCACAGTCTAGTTTTGAGTTTTTGAAACTGTTTTGAAATGGTCAAAGTTTGGAAAAAGAAAAAGGGTTTTTCCTTTCTCCCGCGCTTCACTTTCGGCCCATCTGGCCTTTTCGGCCCAGCCCGCGCCTCGCCTGCTCCCGCGCGCGATGCGCCGCGCCACGCCAGCGCCCGATCGCGTGGCCGCGTCGTACGCCGGCCAAACCGCCGCGTGGCGGCCTTCCTCTGCTCCGAATCCACGCCGGCCACTCCTCGCCTGATCTTCTCCCACTTGATCACGCCACAATCCACGCCAGCCAGTCGCCGCTCGCCTCGCCTGCCGCGCCGCCTCGTTGCTCCCGCCGCTCTGCCGCACTATGCCACCGTCGTGGCCCCCGCCACGACCGCAGGCTGGTCGAGCCCTCGACCAAAAACCTCGCGCACCACCCTCCTCTTCCTTTCCCTGGCCAGTCCGCAAACCGTTCACTCTCTCCCTCCCACTCCGCACACACAAAACGAGCACGAACACCAGTGCTCGCTGTAACACCTCTGGTGTTTAGCAACCCTAAATGCATAACTTGACATCTCATGAGCATAAAGCATCATCATATGTTTTTCTTCTTTATGTAAAGTGTTATTTCATGTGATAGCTTTTACTGATCATGCTTTGGTGTGATGCTTGGTTGACTTGTTTTTGGAGTAGTTGAGTTCCTAAGTAGTTTAACCTTGTGGAGAAGTCATCTTGAAGGCATGTTTATGTTGGTCTTTTTGGCTAACCAAGTCCCTAACCCTAGTTACCCTAATAGAGACTTAGGAGTCCTTTGGTTTCACTAACAAAGACCTCCATGATAGAAGCTTTGTATGGGTTAGTGCTCTGAACCAAAAATGTGTAGAATTTAGAGTAGAACAAAAGATGTTTTTGGGGCAACTCATGAAAATGAGGTTAGCATGGTGTTTTGAGGCCCACAAGGCAGAAATGGGAGAGTTTAGACTTGGAAAAATTTCCTAAGTCTTTGATCTGACCGACAGTTTCGTCTAGCGAACTTTGGAGGTTTCTTGAGCAAAATTTAGGCCGAACCAATGCTTGATCCTATAACCAAAGTTGTAGTCGGCACATAGCTCTACTCAATGGAACAAGTGGCTAGGCGTTTCATCGAGTGGATTAGGAGGTAATCGCGCGCAAAGATCGGCTGTCAGTCGGCCTAAACCGACTGAATCCACCGATTCAGTTTGAACCGGCGCCGGCAATGGCCGACCGCACCAGGGATGCTCCGCCGTGTGGTGCGCGAGAGCTGGACGGGCAGTGTCCGCGCCCGTCTGCACGCCTTCGCCCTGCCAGAGCCGCTCCACTCCCTTCGCTTTGCCTCCTCCTTGCTCTCGACATCGCTCGGGTAGAAAAGGGGGGAAAACCGAGCGCTCACCATCGTTCGCCGCTGTCTCGCCGAGCCTTCGCCCAACCAACCACCCAACCAACCTCGCCTCGACCTCCCGCATCGTCTGCTCTAGCTAGCGTCTCCCGTCAAGCCCTAGGTGAGCCACGGGATGAGCTCCCGCCATGGCCGCCATGACCGCCGAGCTCGGTTCGCCATGGCCGACCTCCTTCCCGTGGGTTTCATGTTGTCCTAGCGTGCGTTCGTAGGTCAGGGGAGTCCGTGGAAGACGTAGGGGGTGATGGTTTGCCGATTAGGGTTTGGTGGTGGCGGTACGCCATCGCTCGTCGTCCGCCATGGTCGCCGGAGTTGGCATGGCCGTGCTGTCGGGTGTTTGGGGTAGGAACCCTAGGTTCTTGAAGGTCACCGGAGTAGGAATCTCGGGTTAGTTTGCCTCGGCGTGGCCGGAATCGGCCGGCGTGAGGAGGACCGCGCTGTCATGGCCGCCATTCCCGCCGCCGAGCTCCGTCTGTAGCAATGTTGGGCCGATGACTAGCACCAATCGATGCGGAAAGGAGAGAGGAGTAGAGTGGTGGTGATGGTTTCGCCGGAAAGGTCGCCGCCGGCGAGCTTTGCCGTAGTCAACGATCTCCCCTGTTCTGTGTGTATGACGGGTGGGACCGGTTGGACTCGGGGCCCCGCTGGTCAGTCTCTATGTACGTTTTGGCCGGGTGTAGATAGCAGTTAGGTTTAGTTGTTTTTGTTTTAATGTTTTTCAGAAAATGTGCTAATGCTTGTTTAAGTCATATCTGGAGTTGCATTAGTCCAAATGAAGTGAAATAAATTTTGTTATTTTTATCTTGCTGAGATCTGTTTAGGAAAAATATGATATGTCCAGTTTGTGATAATTTTATATGCAGTTGTATTTAATTTATGTTTAGGCTGAAATCTTGTTTAATGCATAGTAAACTGTGTATTGCTTAAAAAAATGTGATTCTTATTTTGTTAAGTTTGTGTTAGTGAGTAGTTTCTGGGAAAAATGTAATATGGAGATGTTCTGTAAAATATTTTGGCAGTAGCAATTAAAATGGTTAAATGTTGTTTTCTTGTATAAATTGTAGTAATTAAAATATGAAAAATATGAACCTGATAATTTTTGTAAACTGCTCTTCTACTAAGAAGTTCAGTAGAAAAATGGGAAATCTGTTGTTTGACACTTTGTGCTAGGGTGTGTAGTTCAAAGCACCTTTTCATTGTGATGTTTGTCTTTTTCGTGGAAAATAGGGTTTAAGTCCAAATAGCTTGAAATTTGGACAGAGGACTAAACTACATGTGGTCAGCTTACAGTAATTGTTGTAGATTTTTCTGAAGTAGTTAGCTAAGGGTTGTTGTTATAGGCTTAATTAAATAGTAAGGTAGTAGCAAATGACTATTTAGTGGTAGATGATGTTGACTACCTTGTTGAAGAAAATGAAGTAGATGACATGTGCTTATCTCTGGAATTATCCTATTCCATGTTGCATCACCCATGCATCCCATGTGTATTCATTTTATTCATACATGCTATGCATCATACAGGATCGGTAGTGGAGACCCAAAGCCCGCAACCGCAGGAGGAGCCATTTCCGGAGGAGACCGAAGAAGGAGACGTCGAGGACTTACCTGAGTGCCGCGACCACCGACCCTCCGACTTCGAAAGAGACAAGCCCTGGAGCATCTAACTCCTATGGTTTGCAAACTATTTATGGAATTAACCTGATATGCTTGTTGCATTAGGTTTATAGGAATTGATTGCTACCGTTGCTGCATTACTATCATACCTTGTCCACTGCAATTGATGTCTTGATATCCATGTTAAGTCTAGGCCATTATATGCTTAGCCTGCTTAGACCGGCAAAAGTCGGGTGATTTCCTGTCTCCCGCAGTAGGTCGATACTGATCATGACTAGCCTGGTGCTATCATGGAGATAACCATGTGATAATTAATTTGAGACCGGGCGGGATGTAGGAGCAGCAGGACATGGGTTCTGTGTGCTAGTAGTCTCCCGTCTGTGTCGATTAGGACCCGACGAAGGCACACCTCAGTCATTTTGAACGCGTCAATCACTTAACGGAGTAGGTCGGAGTACCTCCCGTGAAGCCGAGTAAGGTTATTCGAGCCGGCGATGGAGATGTTGACGCCTAACACCCAGGGCCTCAGATGTACCGTGGGCAACTATTCTGAACAACCTGGCATGGTCCGAGGGCAGGCGGGGCCTGATCAACCTGGCATGACCGTGGGCAGCTATAGCTTGAGCGACCTGGCACTGAGATAACCCCCGGTGTAGAAGGGCCCATGGTCGTCCCGCGCGTTGTGTTCTCGAATTTCCTGAGTGGCAGCCGACGGCTACCTGGCAAGGTGTGATCGGGCGAGTGTGCGACATTTTATCCCCAGCTAGGTAGGAATCGATTATAATCGTCATCGCTCCTGGACAGTGAGTAACTTGACTGGGCATGTGTTACCGTAGTAACTTATGGAATTAAAGATGGTTATGATGATTAATCTGAAAGGCTATTGATGAAATAGTCACTCTTGCTTCATTAATTAGCAAAGTGATTGCTCTAGATCAGGTGCAAATCTAGTTAACCAGGGCTAACTATAAAAGTAACCGCCAATACTCAGTTTGGGTTTTATCATAAGAAAAGCTTTCATGCAAATTGGTATGTTTAGCCAACCCCAGATATAGCCTTCATAAATCCTTGGTGTCTCATTGTTTCTGGTTTATGATGGGTAAGTCTAGCTGAGTACCTTCTTGTACTTAGGGTTTTATCCCTTGTTGTTACAAATGGACAGTGCTTCTTTGGCTACTGTGAGAACTGCCTGTACCCCGTTGCGGGTGATGATTAGACCATGGGCATGGTCTTCTCTTACCCTCACCTGATGCTTTTGTTGGACTGATCAGGCATATGGCACCATATTATGAACCAGTGAACTTGTGTTTCAAAACTAAGTTGCTTCCGCTACGAATTCCAAAACTATGGTTTGTAATATTGTTGAACTCCGATGTATTTGAAATATGTGCGAACTGAATGTATCTTGTGGACATGTACGCTAATCTATTAAGATCTTGGCTGATGTTGAATGTTTGAAATCCTTCGAGATTTCCGGACTACCGGGTTTGTACGAGCATAAGTATCTGTTAATCTCTGTGAAAATGGGGGTTCAGTGCTTAATCTGTTATAAATTGGTCGGTTCTGTTACAGCTGGCATCGGAGCATGGTTAGCGTTACTGTTCACAAGTGTATTTGAAAATCAGTATTTTCCAATAAGAACTTATTTACCAAAACTTATAGTTATAATAGGATCTAAAAATCTCAATGATAAAAAAAATAAGGTGTGTCATTGATCAAGTTCTTATGCCCAATTAGGAGCTTAGGTGGCTATTTAAGTAGTAACTTGGAAGGGGTTATGCATCATATTTCTATTTCTGTTTACTGTCGTCCATACGGCAAGGGTAAAATTGTATGGGTGCTATTCTTCGGGATAGTAATGTATGGATCAATTTGCCTCTATGCCAAGGTAATGAGTGAGTTGTGAGAGCATGATTGGACAACCACCGATCTAGGGGTGTGCTAGATTGGTACTGGAATGTATACCTGTTACACACAAGTATATGTGAAGGTACTTAATTGTGGGAGTAATATTATTCTGATGGGTGCATATACTACTTACGCGTATACTGGGTGTGTGCCTAAGTTAGTATTAGATTTACTTTCAGCAATGCATGATATTCATACTATGGGCAGGGCTGAAGTGATCTTCTGCAAGTATGCTAACTTGCGAACGTATAGTACGTCTATTTAACGCTACGAGTGAACGTTGTATGCCACCGTCTAGCCATTAGAATGTTAGACAATGAGGACGTATGTTGCGCACATGCATCAGGATCATACAATCTTGCATTAATCTTACTTCCTTCCTTATGTTATCTGTCCCGTTTTTCCTAATAAAAGTTGTTCTCATCTAATAAAAACCTATGTGGATAAACTTCTTACAGATGGCCCGTACCAAGCGCGCAGCTCGTAAGTCGACTGGGGGCAAGAGGCCTAATTACATGTTGGGACCATGGACCGCCGAGGGATCAGAGGACTTCCTGGACGAGTTCGCCATGCCTACCATCCTTTGGAGGGTGCTGCACTTGGTGGGATACCAGGAGGGTCAGAAGCCGCAGTACGATTGGCATCGCGTGCAGATTTCTGAGGACCGCCATATGTACACGGTGGAGGTGGACGTGCCTAGCCGTGAGGAGCAGGATCACGTCTGGTGCCGCCGGGTGTTCGCGCTGCAGGGGAGGACCCCATGGGATGGAGCCAACAGAGTTGCCTACACCGTTCTCTGGGATATTATGGAGGACCACCCAGAAGTGGTTGCCCAGGCTACAACCAGTATCTTTCCGACAGCAGATCCCTATCAGTCAGTGTGGCGCTAGCCAGGAGCTGCCGTACTTGAAGCTAGTTCGCTTGAGAGGGAGTATGGCGCCGGACCAGCCGGGAGTGCCATGGCTGCACTCATGGCTACTTATGGATGTCTATCCCGCAGTTATGATCAGTTGGACCACATTCTCAGTGAGGAGATAGCAGCACATCACCGGAGTCAGGAGGGGCATGCTTCAGAGATAGACCGTCTCACCACAGAGCTAGCTCATATGACTGTCGAGAGGGACCAGACACATCAGTGGGAGCAGGAGATGGCACAACAGCTTAGTGATCAGCAAGGGATGACGACCTTCCTATCCACGATTATGGACGAGACCGAGGAGTCACTTCGAGGTGTTTGTATTGAGGGCATACGCGCTTCGGAGGAGAACAGGCTGTTGAGGTTGCGAGTGGGAGATCTAGAGCTGC
Organism: Coix lacryma-jobi var. lacryma-jobi; assembly: GCA_009763385.1. Taxonomy (NCBI): domain Eukaryota; kingdom Viridiplantae; phylum Streptophyta; class Magnoliopsida; order Poales; family Poaceae; genus Coix; species Coix lacryma-jobi. The sequence goes on along the minus strand of CM019826.1, from coordinate 81,351,500 downwards.
AACTTCACCACCTTCAGGACTACAACGGCCATTTGCATGAGGAGATCCACCGCAGGGAAAATGAGAGGAACCCCATCTTTCCTCAGGAAGACCCGGATCAGTATAGCTCTTCTAGTGGTTCTTCGGACGTGTCTAGTGATGATGGTGACGATGGCGACGTCGCTAGAGAGTAATTCAGACTGTATGTCTTAGGGCTTGGTGTTCTTTTGCGTATGTTGATAGGCCTGATCTTTTGTCTTTGCTATGGGCTAGATGTAAGAACAAGTAGTGAACTTATGTGCACCTGGTGCGAGACCTTTGAAAAGTCCCATACGTATGGGCATCTATGGATGTTTTGTGTTGGCTTTTGCATGTTATGTACTGAGCGATCTTATTATGTGATGCTGCGATGTGGATTGAAATTTATTATGCCTCTGAGATTGTTTGGTGAATTCGTTTTCCGAATAAATTTAGTTGGCGTGATTTATTGTTCTCTATAATCATTGCAACCTCGCCTAATGATCACTTGCTATCAATATATGCAGATGACAACAACCCGTAGTGGAGCTGGCGGTAGTGGTGGAAATGAGGACCCCAGAGACAACCGCAATCCACCACCTCCTCCACCAGCCACTCCCGAGCAGCTTTTCGCCCAATTTCTGGGGAGCCAGCGCAATATTGAAACCTTGCTACGAGAGAACCTGGCACATGGCAACCAGCGCCCTGAGCCAAACTAGTATAGCACATTCAAGGATTTCCTGGATACCAGGCCACCCATTTTCAAGGAAGCTACTGAACCGCTAAAGGCAGAGGAATGGCTGCATACCATGGAATAGAAGTTACGGTTGCTCAGGCTCACAGAGGAGCTCAAGGCGGAGTATGCCGCGCATCAGCTGCAGGGGCCAGCCGGAATTTGGTGGGGGCATCACCGCACCACCTATCCTGCCAACACCCCTGTCACTTGGAGAATGTTCTCGGTGGCTATACGATGACATTATATTCCGCCAGGCTTAACTCAGATGAAGGTGGCAGAATTCATGACCTTGACCTAGGGAACTCGCTCAGTCACTTAATATCACCACGTGTTCAACTCCTTGTCCCGCTATGCTCCAGAATTTGTGGACACTGATGCTAAAAAGATAGCTAGTTTCAAGAGAGGCTTGAACACCAAAATGGGAAAATTAGTGGGTACATCTTCTCGTACCGGCTTCAACGACTTTATCAGCGACTGTTTAATCCAAGAGAACCACAACAACAAGCATGCTGCAAGTATGGCCCGGAAGAGGACTTTTGATTCAGGACCATCACAACCTAGGGGACCACCAGCTCAGCGTTCCCAGTATCGACCACGGCGCCGGGAGCACGTTTCAGGCCGCCGCAGAAGAAAGGTCAGTCACAAGCTCAATGCAACCAAAGGCCATACAAGATAGCTGCTACCCAAGCTCGAGCAGGTCAAGGCAGCTCAGCCGGAAGCAAACCTCTAGTTCGTGGGCCATGCTACAATTGCAATCAAGAGGGGCACTTTGCAAGATATTGTCCACACCCGAAGAAGCAGCAGGCTAACTACCCCGCACGTCTGCACAACATGACTGCTGAAGAAGCTCGTGCAGGAGAGCCCGTAACTGCCGATATGTGTCTTGTTAACCATCATCCTGCAGTTGTTTTATTTGATACTGGATCATTGCACTCATTTATGAGCAAGGCATTTGCACAAAAGCATAATCAGGAGGTGTCTGAAATGGACTATGGGTTTCGTGTGAGCTCCGTAGGGAGTAGCGTGTTATCTAGGCAGATGCTTTGTAATGCAACCATCGATATTGGAGGGCACAAGTTTGGAGCTAATTTAGTAGTTCTGCCGGGACTAAGCATGGATGTAGTCTTAGGTATGAGTTGGATGAGTATGTGGAATGCGGTGTTAGACACTGCCAATAGGACTCTTACCTTATCTGATGGAAGGACAAATAACAAGCTTCACATTTCTCTTCCCCAAGGTGCTGACTTCGTTGACTTATCTTGTACTCTGACTATTGAAGACCTATCTAAGATTCTAGTTGTTCAAGAATTCCCAGATGTCTTCCCGGATGAGTTGCCAGGATTACCACCCAAGAGGGCGGTGGAGTTTGCAATTGAGTTGTTACCTGGAACCGCGCCGATTTCTAGGAGGCCCTATCGTATGCCACCCAATGAGTTAGCTGAACTCAAGACCCAGATCAAGGAACTTTTGAACAAGGGGTTCATTCAACCTAGTGTATCAGAATGGGGTTGCCCAGCCTTGTTTGTTAAGTAGAAGGACAAGTCGCTACGGATGTGTGTGGATTATCGGCCGCTTAACGCAGTGACTGTCAAAAACAAGTATCCGTTGCCACGGATAGACATTCTGTTTGATCAGTTTTCTAAAGCCAAGGTGTTTTCCAAGATTGATTTGAGGTCAGGATATCATCAGATCCGAATTCGACCCCAAGATATCCCAAAGACAGCTTTCTCAACCAGATATGGGTTATATGAGTATCTTGTCATGTATTTTGGATTGACGAATGCTCCGACATACTTCATGAGTTTGATGAACTCGGTGTTTATGCCAGAATTGGACAAGTTTGTGGTAGTGTTCATTGATGATATTTTGGTATATTCGGAGAACTCGGATGACCATGTCGAACATTTGAGGGTTGTTCTGACAAGGCTCCGAGAACATAAGCTTTATGCTAAGTTTAGCAAATGTGAATTTTGGTTGAAGAAGGTGCAGTTTCTCGGTCACATCCTATCGGAAGAAAGAATTTCTGTGGACCCCAGTAAGGTGCAAGAAGTAATGGATTGGAAAGCTCCTACTTCGGTTGGTGAAATTTGAAGTTTTTTGGTTTAGCAGGATACTATCACCGCTTCATTCCCGTCTTTTCCAAGATTGCAAAACCAATGACCAGCTTGTTGCAGAAGGACCAGAAGTTCGAATGGACAGAGGAGTGTGAAACAGCTTTCCGTACTCTGCAGAAACTATTGACCACTGCTCCTGTCTTAGCTCAACCGGACATCGAGAAGCCCTTTGATATCTTTTGTGATTCATCGAAGGTTGGATTAGGTTGTGTCCTTATGCAAGAAGGCAGAGTGATTGCTTACGCTTCTCGCCAATTAAGGAAACATGAAGTAAACTATCCGACACATGATTTGGAATTGGCTGCAGTGGTGCACGCTCTAAAGATCTGGAGACATTATCTGCTTGGTAATGCTTGTAATATGTACACCGATCACAAAAGTCTCAAGTGTATCTTAACTCAACCTGAATTGAATATGAGGCAAAGAAGATGGCTTGAATTAATTAAGGATTACAATCTGCAGATACATTATCATCCAGGAAAGGCAAATGTGGTTGCCGACGCTTTAAGTCGGAAGTCACACTGCGATAACTTAGGGTTACTACCAGAAGACGAGTTTAGCCTTGTACACCCCGTAATTCTATAAAACATCAAGCTGCAAGGCACAATAATTGACCAAATTCTGGAAGGGCAGAAAACAGACAAGGGGATTTATCATATCAAGGAGAAGCTGAAAGCCGCAACTGGACCAGTAAAACATTTTCGGATTGATGACGAAGGAGTTTTATGGTTTGACAAGCGTTTAGTAGTACCCAAGAACAGAGAGCTCAGAAATCGAATCATGGATGAAGCTCATTTGTCCAAGTTATCTATTCATCCTGGAAGCACCAAGATGTATCAAGATTTGCGTCCAAGATTTTGGTGGACCAAGACAAAGAAAGAAATTGCCGCTTTTGTAGCCAGGTGCGACACGTGTTGTCGAGTAAAGGCTATTCACCTGAAGCGAGCCGGAATGCTTCAACCATTACCATTACCCGAGTGGAAATGGGAAGAAGTGAGTATGGATTTTATCACCGGTTTGCCAACCACCCAGAAAGGAAATGATTCAATTTGGGTAATAATTCATCGTCCCACAAAGACCGCTCATTTCATACCAGTCAAAACTTGTTATCGAGCACCGGACTATGCGGAGATTTATGTCAATCAAATTATTCGGCTACATGGAATACCCAAGGTTATAGCTTCAGATCGTGGATCGCAGTTTACTGCGCCATTTTGGGAGAAATTGCAAAAAGAGTTAGGCACAAAACTAGTCCGTAGTTCTGCCTATCATCCCCAAATGTTAGGGCAAACAAAGAGAGTGAACCAAGTTTTGGAAGATATGTTAAGAGCCTGTGTGATTTCAGCAAAAGGTTCTTGGGAGAAATGGTTACCTTTAGCAGAATTTGCATATAACAATAGTTACCAAGAAAGCATACAAATGGCACCATTTGAAGCCTTATATGGCAGGAGATGCAGGACTCCGGTGAACTGGGTCGAACCAGGAGAACGTCGATATTACGGAATTGATTTCATTAACGAAGCAGAAGAACAAGTTAGAATAATTCAACAACATATGGCAGCTGCGTGTTGACGTTTGTTAACGCAAATAGAATATGAAAGATTCCGAAAGCGCACAGAACACCATTGTAGCATTTTACCAGGAGTATTCCAGGATCGTTATTTATATTTTACCACTGGGAAGCAATGGTCAAGAATCTGATAACTCACTATCATGCATCTACTAACTCAGAGTACTAATTAGACTAAAGTAGGAGTAATTGATATATGATATGATAATGAATGAAAGCACAATAAAGAGAATTTAATGATAAATGTATAGGTAACTGTAGTGGGAGGACAACAGGAGAGATCAAGGTTCCTATGCACTTCTCTATTACTTGGGATCTAAGGTAACAAGGATAAAAAGATATAGCAGTCATAAACATTGGCACTTTGGAGCAGCAGGTCCTTTCTGACTCTCGAAAAAGACTCGAAGAAGGTAGTCTGGGGAAGGCTGCCAAGAGCTCTACAAAAACATCAATCCGAACGTGGTGGACTACGAAGGCCTAACAAAGATGTCACCCCTGGGGCTACCACAACTATTCCGTGGGATTGAGCGCAACCTCAGGTAACCTATAGACTAAACACCATGTCTAATCTACCGATTACTACTCTAATTATGGCCTATAACTAGAGCACTCAATACGAGCAAAGATCCCATGCCAAGATATAACAACTATACTAATCATATAATAAAGCATAAAGTAAATAGAGAAGATAAATATATTAAAGCATAAGTCTTACAAAGAAAAGATACAAAGACATATCAAAACTCTGAAGACTCCTCCGGAACCGGAGCGCAGCTCCGCTCTCCCTAACTCCCGACTAGAGCTAAGCTATTACATTGGAAAATCTAAACCTAATTACATAGAGAGGAGAGGTTGTCCTTCGAGGGACGCCTCTACAAATACTCTCTAATGATGATGTTTTGCCTCAGGGGGGTCCTGGGTTTATTATATAGGGGCTCCTGGCCTCCCCTCCACCTTGGGCAAGCGATGTGGTACTAAATCCTTCGTCATATGCACTTGGGCCTAAATGGGCCAAAACGTGTTGGAGAGGTCGGTTGGAGTGTGTTACGCGAAGGGGGATGAAATTGGGCCCAATACCCGACCGGTCGGTCCATAGAGGAGACCGGTCGGTCTGCCCCTATGACAGGTGGGCCCCGCCTTCCGTGGGTCGCCTTCTCTTGTCTTTTGGAATGTTCTGGAATGTTCTAGAATCTTCCAAGTCGTATCCATCGAGGACTCTCTCGTAGGGACTCCAAATGTAGCAAACCATATGTCCGTTTCGATCGTCTCGACGAGGTCTTCGCAATGGTGTGCTCTGTTTCATCACTTGAGATACTTTTATTTGGTAAAAACATGGATGTCCTACAAAACAAGTGAGAGCACCAAAACTTGTGGAACTTGTTAGTTTCAAACCCTACAACTATGCTTTGTGATTCATTTAGTGTCATTTCTTGCAATAGTTGACAGTTAATTATGAGCATTAGTGAGCGTCAACAAGTTCCCCCAAGCTTAACCTTTGCTAGTTGTCACACCCTGAAATTTGCATTTCTTAAATTAGAGTTAAAATGATTTATTTATGAATTTTTGTGCTCATAAAATATAGGGAAATAAAAATTTTCTCTAAGTTAAAATTCATCCTAGGGTTTAGCAACGTGTTTGTGCATTCATGTTGGAGCATTTGAGTTTTTATGTTGTGTGGTTTTGGCTAAAATTCAAATTAAGTTCAAAATGGTTCGAAAACAATTTTAAAATAAATTTCATAGAAAGGGTTTTGAAAATAAAGACATTTTGTTTTTCAAAAAGTTTGGAAAAGTTAAAGTTTCAAAAACTTGTTGTTTCGTCTTGTATTGCGAGTGAGTAAAGTTTTCCAAAAACTCGTTTACTAAGTCGTTTATCTTTCTCCGCCTTGTCCATATCTTCTCCTATAATCAAATTCTTTGTTTCCTAGCTTAATCTTTCTGTTGGAGTCTCCCAAAAATCTTTTTTCTTCTGCTCTAAATTATTCCTTGGTGCTCATCATTCATCATCATATCTCCAAAATCTTCTCGAGAAGTTTTCCAGCTTTTTCCGACACTTTTTCCTGTTTCTCTGGAAATATAATCTAATTTTTAGATTTCCCAAAATATCTTTTCATGAGCTCCAAATATTTTATTTGAATTCCTCATGTCTCCAAATGTCTCTGAGAATTTTTCCTGAATTTTCGGAGCCACTGAAGTATTTTTCCTGGGCTAAATATCAATTCTAGACTTTTCTAGAATTATTTTAATCCAGAAATTAAATAATTACGAAAATAATAAAACCTGTCTTTTTCCTTCTTCCACAAAGCCCATGTGCAATAATCCTAATAAATTCTAAATAACCATGCTTTTATTTACTAATGGACTTTTATATTTATTTAGGCCCATTAGTAAAGCTGGAAGTTGCAACATCAATTAGTACCATACTGCTAGTTGATGTGGGGGTGAAGAGTTTTCCTCTCCATATATCCACGCCAACACCAAGAGGTTTTTCTCATTATTATTCTTTATAATATTAACTCCTTCTTTTTACGAATCTATCACAATTTGATGATTTCCCGTCTTTTCTTTCTTTCCCGGCGGCCGACCGATGCTCTCTCTTTTTTTAGCCACCGGCACCTCCTCCCTGTCCTTCCCGAGTCAGCTCCGGCTCTGTTTTGTCACCGTCCGCGCGCCGCCTCATCTGGCCCTTGGCCACACGGCCAACCACCACTGCCCAGTATCCGGCCGGCCAGCCGATGCTCGGGAGCAGTTCGCCTAGCAGGCCACCACCGAGCCTTGCCTGGTCGTAGACGCGTGCTGCTGGCCAGCCAAGGCCCGGCCGAAGCTCTTCCTTTTTTTTACGTAAGGTGGTTGCGGTGGTTAAGTTCCTGAAGATCAGTCACGATCTCAAAAGCCAAAGGTAATTACGATTTTTTCTCCTAATATTTAATCCTCCATCGTTTCTTCGTTTTTAGATCCGTTTTGAGTAGTTCAAGTTACCTAAGATTCGTTTCGAAAAGTTCTTTCAAACTATATAACTTTCAGTACTGTTTTTCATAATTAAAATTTGTGTTAAATGTAATCTAATAACTAGTGTCTTTAATCTTGTTTAAATCATATCTTTTCCATTAAAACTCCGATTAGCGTGAATTTCGCGTCTGTGTGTTCGTAGCGAATCGTAGATCAGTTTTCAAAAACTCTTTATCTTGTTTTCTTATGAATGATGTACTGTTCTAATTATAGGCTATGGTTGCTTTGCATGATTGCCTTTGGATGCATGTGTGGTGTTCTGTGATTGTATGTCCAGTCGGTGAGTTATACGTTGCTGATCAAGAAGAGGTTCGTAATCTAGAGATCGTGATCAAGAGTCAACCTTTGGAAGTATACAAGTCAACACAAGAAGGATCTTGAGTTAAGGCAAGTATAGCAAACGAGTTTTCTTTTCGCAATCATGATCATGTTACTTAATTAATGTATGCATCGAATGATAAAAATGACTTATTAGCAACTTAATAAATTATCTGTACGAGCACCTTCGGGATTTACAGTGCAACTGTTGGGGGTTATATGGCTCTAGCTTTAGCTCAGTATGAGGACCTTTTCTAGCTTGTTAGTGGTTACCCGAAAGGGCGTATAAGGCGCTTGACGAGACGGGTATAGTGCGGCTTCTGTCCACGTGTGTATAGGCTGCGTGTTATTGTGCCACCTGGAAGGAGGGCTCTACATCCTCTTGCCATAAGACCTAGCGGCCCTAACTTGTTAGACGAACCTTCGAAAGGCTTCATCGTGAACCCTGCCGACCTTCCTTGGAAGTGGGTTAAGAGGCTGATCACCTCGGGCGAAAGGGCAATTCACGTCTCGCAGTGAAAGTGTACACCTTTGCGCAAAGTTTATTAAACTGATATATCAGCCTTGCTCAAGGACACGAGCGGCCTTGAAGACGTAAAGATTATGACTTTTGTTGGTTAACATGTTCATTATTTACCGTTTTATGCTATTCATTATTTATGTTACATTGATCATGAAACTTGGGATCTATATCACTTGTTGCTATACTTGTGGAGTTCAACATGGACTCACTCTTGTTTTTCCCCACACCTCAGAGAGTTAAGCTTTGGAGAAGCTTAGGTTTGTGATCAACCAGTCAGTTGTCCCTGTGAAGTTGGTGCCTCCATCTGAAGATCGGAGTGTCTTTCCGCTGTCTGCTCTTTAAGGTTATATTCTTTTGTTTTATATACGTTATATAAGAGCATTGTCTTTCGATATTACCCTTTATTTGTTGCTATATGTGAGATTTGACTTCCTGGGCTCACATATGGTGTATACCTGGTTTTGTTCTTAAAATCGAGTGTGACAAAGTGGTATCAGAGCAATGCTGACTGTAGTACGCAAGCTAAGTTAGAAATTAGTCATTTTAAAATTTTGAAAATTGCTATAGAACCCTTGTTCTATCAACCTTGATATTTTCTCCCTATTGTATCTTCTACCCTTGTTATTTATCTCCTCCTTGTTGCTTAATTTTAAAATCTTGTTCTCATCCACACTCCTTGTCTTGATACTCTTTTAAAATCTTCTCTTACCACCTTCTTGTTTCGTCAAAAGTAGAGGTTAGGATCTTTGCCCTTTATATGAAGAGAACGATAGTATCGCAAGTTGAGTCCTTGTTTGAAAAGTGAAACTTTGTGGTTCACTTGTTTTGTTATTATGAATATGTTTGTTTTGGATCTTTGTAATGAGTGCAATGATTTTGTGGGTTTCCTCACAATCTCATTTACGTTTAGTTGATAGGTTTTATGCATAGATAGTTGGGTTTTTGCTCCTCTCTTGTCTTCCCTATCCTGTCTTTTCGGAGCAGTCTGTCTTTGTCAGCCTATATTTGTGTTTATGGATGTTCAAAAATCATGGAACCATTCTGGACACAAGTAGACTTCATGATCTTTCTCTGAGCGCAAGAACCACCCTGATAGCTGTTATGGTTTTGGAGTTATGAAATTCACAAGTTGATGCATCTGTGCTGTCTGAAATCTGGAATAGTTTCTGTTGTCTGCTGTTTTCGACGACCTTAACTACAGAATCTGGAAAAGTGCTCTACATGAAAATTGTAGAGGATTTCATAAGCTTTCCAGAAAGGTAAACTGCAACTTCATTGGATGAACAGAACTTGAGTTATGGCTGTTTTACTGCACTGCTGTTTTGCTACTCGCGAGAAATTTCAGAATTCTTGTTCTTACCTTTACATATGAGTTTCTCGGGGATATCAGAAGTTGGTATGGCTGTCAACATGCTGAAAATAATATGTAAGCTACCCTTGGTGCCCCTAGTTCAACCCTTTTTAAGGGGGGTAGCCAAGATAAAGGAGTCACAAGAAGAACGTTTCTCACATCCAAGTGTTTGTTTGCGAGGTGTTATCTTTATGATTGAAAAAGTCACTATGAAGAGCAGTTATCTTCTTGCATGGGTTTAGTAACATGTTGGATTGTTTTCAAGAAGCCCAAGGATGCATCAAGTTTGATCTTTGTTGCAAGATGAGAGTCGATCTTCAACATACCCAGAGCAAGTTGGTTTTGACCATCTATAAGTCGACTCAACACGAAGACTCGGAAAGCCTCACTGCTACACCGGTCGTGATAAGTATGATGAAGTTACTCGAGAAAGTGCAAATGAAAGTTCAAAGTCAGAGTATCTCTATCTCTTTGTTCTTCTTCTTTCGAATCTCGAGGACGAGATTCTTTTAAGGGGGTAGTTTTGTCACACCCTGAAATTTGCATTTCTTAAATTAGAGTTAAAATGATTTATTTATGAATTTTTGTGCTCATAAAATATAGGGAAATAAAAATTTTCTCTAAGTTAAAATTCATCCTAGGGTTTAGCAACGTGTTTGTGCATTCATGTTGGAGCATTTGAGTTTTTATGTTGTGTGGTTTTGGCTAAAATTCAAATTGAGTTCAAAATGGATCGAAAACAATTTTAAAATAAATTTCATAGAAAGGGTTTTGAAAATAAAGACATTTTGTTTTTCAAAAAGTTTGCAAAAGTTAAAGTTTGAAAAACTTGTTGTTTCGTCTTGTATTGCGAGTGAGTAAAGTTTTCCAAAAACTCGTTTACTAAGTCGTTTATCTTTCTCCGCCTTGTCTATATCTTCTCCTATAATCAAATTGATTGTTTCCTAGCTTAATCTTTCTGTTGGAGTCTCCCAAGAATCTTTTTTCTACTGCTCTAAATTATTCCTTGGTGCTCATCATTCATCATCATATCTCCAAAATCTTCTCGAGAAGTTTTCCAGCTTTTTTCGACACTTTTTCCTATTTTTCTGGAAATATAATCTAATTTTTAGATTTCCCAAAATATCTTTTCATGAGCTCCAAATATTTTATTTGAATTCCTCATGTCTCCAAATGTCTCTGAGAATTTTCCCTGAATTTTCGGAGCCACTGAAGTATTTTTCCTGGCTTAAATATCAATTCTAGACTTTTCTAGAATTATTTTAATCCAGAAATTAAATAATTACGAAAATAATAAAACCTGTCTTTTTCCACCCTTCCACAAAGCCCATGTTCAATAATCCTAATAAATTCTAAATAACCATGTTTTTATTTACTAATGGACTTTTATATTTATTTAGGTCCATTAGTAAAGCTGGAAGTTGCAACATCAATTAGTACCATACTGCTAGTTGATGTGGGGGTGAAGAGTTTTCCTCTCCATATATCCACGCCAACCCCAAGAGGTTTTTTCATTATTATTCTTTATAATATCAACTCTTCCTTTTACGAATCTATCACAATTTGATGATTTCCCGTCTTTTCTTTCTTTCCCGGCGGCCGACCAATGCTCTCTGTTTTTTTTAGCCACCGGCACCTCCTCCCTGTCCTTCCCGAGTCAGCTCCGGCTCTGTTTTGTCACCGTCCGCGCGCCGCCTCATCTGGCCCTTGGCCACACGGCCAACCACCACTGCCCAGTATCCGGCCGGCCAGCCGATGCTCGGGAGCAGTTCGCCTAGCAGGCCACCACCGAGCGTTGCCTGGTCGTAGACGCGTGCTGCTGGCCAGCCAAGGGCCGGCCGAAGCTCTTCCTTTTTTTTTTACGTAAGGTGGTTACGGTGGTTAAGTTCCTCAAGATCAGTCACGATCTCAAAAGCCAAAGGTAATTATGATTTTTTCTGCTAATATTTAATCCTCCATCGTTTCTTCGTTTTTAGATCCGTTTTGAGTAGTTCAAGTTACGTTAGATTCGTTTCGAAAAGTTCTTTCAAACTATATAACTTTCAGTACTGTTTTTCATAATTAAAATTTGTGTTAAATGTAATCTAATAACTAGTGTCTTTAATCTTGTTTAAATCATATCTTTTCCATTAAAACTCCGATTAGCGTGAATTTTGCGTCTGTGTGTTCGTAGCGAATCGTAGATCAGTTTTCAAAACTCTTTATCTTGTTTTCTTATGAATGATGTACTGTTCTAATTATAGGCTATGGTTGCTTTGCATGATTGCCTTTGGATGCATGTGTGGTGTTCTGTGATTGTATGTCCAGTCGGTGAGATATACGTTGGTGATCAAGAGGTTCGTGATCTAGAGATCGTGATCAGGAGTCAACCTTTGGAAGTATACAAGTCAACAGAAGAAGGATCTTGAGTTAACGCAAGTATAGCAAACGAGTTTTCTTTTCGCAATCATGATCATGTTACTTAATTAATGTATGCATCGAATGATAAAAATGACTTATTAGCAACTTAAGAAATTATCTGTACGAGCACCTTCGGGATTTACAGTGCAACTGTTGGGGGTTATATGGCTCTAGCTTTAGCTCAGTATGAGGACCTTTTCTAGCTTGTTAGTGGTTACCCGAAAGGGCGTATAAGGCGCTTGACGAGACGGGTATAGTGCGGCTTCTGTCCACGTGTGTATAGGCTGCGTGTTATTGTGCCACCTGGAAGGAGGGCTCTACATCCCCTTACCTTAAGACCTAGCGGCCCTAACTTGTTAGACGAATCTTCGAAAGGCTTCATCGTGAACCCTGCCGACCTTCCTTGGAAGTGGGTTAAGAGGCTGATCACCTCGGGCGAAAGGGCAATTCACGTCTCGCAGTGAAAGTGTACACCTTTGCGCAAAGTTTATTAAACTGATATATCAGCCTTGCTCAAGGACACGAGCGGCCTTGAAGACGTAAAGATTATGACTTTTGTTGGTTAACATGTTCATTATTTACCGTTTTATGCTATTCATTATTTATGTTACATTGATCATGAAACTTGGGATCTATATCACTTGTTGCTATACTTGTGGAGTTCAACATGGACTCACTCTTGTTTTTTCCCACACCTCAGAGAGTTAAGCTTTGGAGAAGCTTAGGTTTGTGATCAACCAGTCAGTTGTCCCTGTGAAGTTGGTGCCTCCATTTGAAGATCGGAGTGTCTTTCCGCTGTCTGCTCTTTAAGGTTATGTTCTTTTGTTTTATATACGTTATATAAGAGCATTGTCTTTCGATATTACCCTTTATTTGTTGCTATATGTGAGATTGGACTTCCTAGGCTCACATATGGTGTATACCTGGTTTTGTTCTTAAAACCGAGTGTGACACTAGTCCCTTAGCAAAGTCAAACTCAACAATGGATCAGGAGTTGCTGCAATATCTGCATTTCTAACAAGTACACATGTATTCAAACAACAGTTTTCATTTGGATTAGAAAAAGATATCATATTATTCATCATGGGGCTTTGTACTTTACCTTGAATCTTGAGTAATTGAAAGATAGAACGATCAAATCAAGCACTATGTCTCTAGCTCTTTCACTTCACCATTATCCCGAAGTTTTTATGAATTTTCAAAAAGCTTAAGATCATATGTTATCAAATTAAACAAAGGATCCAAGGAGAAAGTCAACCACACCATTGAATCGAGAAGTGCATGTGTATGGGAAATGGAGGCGGATGCTATTTTGAATATATCACTCTCTTCTGTCTATTAGAGACACATGGCTATCAGGCTAATTCTACTATCGGGCACGTGCCTATTTTTTCTGATATTCATATTTTTTTTCTCTTTTTTTCGTTCCTTTTTTTCGAGGTTCCGGACACTTCTCCCTTTTTATTTCCTCGCGATATATCTTTTTGAGGTTTCGGACACTTGTCCCTTTTTATTTCCTCGGATTTTTTTTTTCTTTTTTTTCAATGGCCATATGCTTCCAAAAAACTTTTGAGAGGATAAGAATAGATAACCATGAGCATTTATGCAGAAGATGGATGAAATGTGTAAGTGATCTCAATTCAATAGCATGATAACTTCTCACAGGGTCAACAAAGCTTAATTTAACTCAATGCCATTATTAGTCATATTAATATTGAGAAATCTCCGGAACTCTAGTGTTGTTTAGAACAAGATAATGGTAGCTCTAATCATCACATATCATATCTGTCAATTACCTAGACTCTGGATCAAGCATTTGCTACCCATATATTTAATTTCATTTTAAGGCATCATTAATTTTTTTTAACTTAGGAGAACTCATGCTTAAAGGCTAGGTACTAGAAAGAAATTAGATAGAGCAACTATTCATCATTCTTCGAGATTTTTTGGTCGGTTCTGTTACACTCGCCACCGCTCGCCACTGCCAAAACACCATCGGCGTTCCGGCCACGCCTAAGCCCCACCATTCAATCCCGCTTCCACGTAGCTCTGCCATCGCCGTGCACACTCCGTGCGCGCGTTAACCTCCCCGATCGGGCCTCAACGTCACCGAAGGGCGAAGTGCCCCCTTTTGGCCGCCGTCGACGCCAAGGAGTGCTCGTCGCTGTTCCGTCCCAACCGAGCCTCTGCTGAGCCCCATCTTTCCCAAAGCTCTTCACCGCACGAAAGCAAGGTGAGAACACCCGACCGCTAGGTCTCTACCGCTCCCTACCTCCCTCTTCTTCCCGATCGAGCACCATGGGCGCCGCCATGGCCCTCGCACGTGACCAAGCTCCTCTGGAGCTTCACCAGCCAAACCAACCCCTAGCCTTGCTTCCTAGGGTTCGTTGAGCACAACGCGCACGCCAATCTGGCCGGCAACCGCCGGAAACGGCCTAGCCAAGATCCGCCGCCGCCGTTACCCGCCATTGCTCGTCGCCGGCGAGCTACGGCCGTCCTCTGGCCAAACCAACACCACCACCCGAACCGCCAGGTGCTACTTGAACGATGCGATCCTATATGATGTAAGTTGATTGAAGTTCTTCGAGATTTCCGGACTACCGGAGTTATATGGGTTCAAGTATGGGTTGAAGTCAGTCAGATTTGACTAAGACGATACTTGAGCTCTTATAATTTGGACGGTTCCGCCACAGCTGCGAGCGTCCGATGCAGTGACAGGTTCACTGTTTGGTCTGCAGTCCGTTCGTCCGACTTCGGATTTGGTTTCCGGTTTTTGCGTTGGACTTCTTGGGTTGTGTAGTATCCCGTTGTGCTTCTAGGAAGCATCCACCCTACATCTAGGGTCGTGGATATTAGCAAGCCCGTGACATGCTTTTGAGGTGACTCTCTGGGACAAGGGCCATTCATTTCACGAGTTCCCATTCACCCCCCCTCTGGTCACAAATTCGGTCCTTCACGTTGCCACAAGCAGAACCTTGCACTTAACCTTTTCTTGTCTTTGTGATTCAACACACACCTTGAACTAAGTGTGGGGGTCGGTTGACCTCCTCCAAGTTCATCTTGTCACAATGTTGAACCTGCCATATACTATGATAATTCAACATCCAAAAGTTAGACTCCAAAGGCTACATTTGGGCATCGGGCGATGACCAAATGAACACATAGACAAAATGCGTCAGTGCAGAAATACGTCTTTAGAGGTAAGGACACATAGGGCAGACATCGAAATGGCCAGTGGCTACAAGGTGGGGTCGACCGACCCCACCCTGGGCCCTTTGGCCCACCAGTAAATGTCCATTCCATCGTGGCATGCTTCTTGACTGGTTTACCACATCTCCTCCCTCTTTTAATGCATTCCTTTTTACATTTGTTTATTTCTCCTCATAAAAAAAGAATGCATCATTCATGTTCGTCTCCATGCTACCATGTTTCTATTAAAGCATGCTTTGGTTTGGGAGTAATGTACATGCTTCCAAAAGCTCTTTAAATTAAGCATGGTGCTTAGATTAAATAAATTTCCTTAATCAAATAAGACATGGTGTCTAGTTTGTTTATTGAACCAAAAGATACTTCGATAGAAATTGGTTGTGCATATGACTAACCCATGTAGGAAGACTCCCAAATTTGGTGAGAAAGTCAAGAGGAACATGCATGGAGATAATTCAACGCTAAAGAACTCCACTGAAGCTATGTGTGGTGGTCGGCCGACCTCCAAGTGTAGCTTCTAAAAGTTCTAAGCACGCCATGCCGATGTTCACTTGAACCCAACCTCGCATGTCAATTTTGGGCTGTAAAGCCTACTTTTTGGCGTCGGGCGACGACCAATTGAACACACCACCAAAAAGCACAAGTGCCAAAGTATGTCCTTGGAGGTATGAACATAAATGGAAAGCACCTAGGTGGCCTAAGGTACCAAGGTGGGGTCGGGATCTTCAGGTCCACCAGTCAGCCTCTGCTCCACTTCTACACAGGCCTTGACTAGTTTGCAACATCTCTTTCCTCTCTGGGGCATCTCTTTTTACATATTTAAATGTTTCTATAAAAAATAATTTAAAAGAGGTCCTCGAACTCCATGACAACATCACCCTTGCTTAAAAATGTGTATGTATTCCTTCGGGTATGTGTTGGCCACTAATCTACTGCAGGAATGAAACAATGAGTGGAGCAGAAGTTCGAAACATCATGGCAAGATCCACAAAAGAAGAATAAAACGATGGCATGGAGATATGATGTCCCTGATCAGCTCGAGATGTGTGGCTAGCCAGGCAAGGAAAGCTTTACGGACCACCGTAATTCATCTACCCGTCATCACATGATGCCACCATGCTCCAATGACTAAGGTAACATCTTAAGGTAAATGGTCATTGTTTGAAAAGGTCTTCCTTGATTCTGGCATATATACAAATGAAGAATCAATCATGTTTAAATTATAACTTTCAATGATCAAACCTTACTTAACACAACATGTTTTCTTCTATAACATTGTTCATAGCCTTTCACACCACTATCATGACTTCCTAATCTTAACCAAATGAGCTGAATATTTTACAAATGTTATCTCTAGAAGATGAAGGTCATGATCATGTAATATTTGATACATTATGTCATAAGATGTAGGTTCAGCAATCAAACTCCTTTGGCCAAATGTATTCAAATTTTACATTCATGCCCATATCATCCTTCTTATCTTAGTAATCATGTTACAAGAGTAAATATGGCACATGAAGTCAACCTTGACCTTTCTCAAATGCTACAATGTGTCTTGTCCCAGATTTATTTTGAATAAAATATGACTCTATGGTGTCTCCCACCAGTACGGTCCTTTTGTATTTCACATTTGTTGTTTCTGAATGAAGAAGTGTGGGGGTCGTTCACCCCAAACTTTCACCAATGGAAATTCTATGTCTATGGCAGTGATCCACATTAGGAGAGATGCTGCCACACAAAAATTGAGCCTGTTTGGCCACCAAAGGACGTCCGCCGATGATCCAAAGGTGGCCAATTGAGCTAAGTTTTGGTGCACTTGTAGAGGACAACAAAGGGAACAATGTACCTGGTTTTGTTTTCCAAGATCCCACCAAAGGCACATTGACCAATGTGCAAATGATGTCAAAACAGAAAATAGAAAACACAGGAAGGTGTCCCACGATAAGAAGACACTTAGGAGGGCCATAGGCCACTCGGTGGGGTCAGCCGACCCCACCATGGTGCCTTGGGCCCACCTGCCAACCTCCACTGCTGATGCTTCACTTCAAAATGCAGGTTTGACACTTCCTCTCATCTTTTTGTTATGTTTCCACACTTTGGTTAGTTTCCATGCAAGTAAAATGAACCAAAACCACACTTGGATTAAAATTTGAAAAGTGACATGCTTAGGACATTTTTTGAGATAGAAGCGGCATAAAGTTCATTCCATACACATATCCTTATGTTTGTGGGAAATATCTTGTTAGGAAAATCATATTGACTAAGTTGTTGTGAAATGTGATATAGCTTTGGCTTAGGAGTCCTACCCATTCTATTCAAAGTGCTTGGAGATCTTATTTCTGATAAAAATGTCATAAAATCATAGTGTCACATACTCCTCAATGGTGAGAAAATTCCTACCAAAGCCAAATGCCATGTTCTTACATGTTTAAAACTTTCTTATGCTCCTTGTTATTGCTTTGAGTTTAGTCAAACCTTATTGACCCTTGTTGAGAAATTTATCATGCTCTCAAGATCAAGATCACATACATTCCACATATACACGCTGCTTCTACACTAGAAGTGTGCGAAAACATGCCTTTCATTTCCATAATTAAATACTCCATGTTTTAAAAGAATGATCTCTCTAGTTTGAACTAGTAGAAGAGACATGGGCTATGCAAAAGAAAAAAAGAAAAAGAAAAAAAATTGGACACATGAAGGTCCAAATTAAGTATTGAAAAAAAGAGATGAGCATGCTAGAACTCATGAATAAAAAGAGTTATGATAGCCATGTCTCAAAAATAAGTAATATAGAGAGATCATATCACTAAAGGAGTATCATGTGTCATACACACCATGTTTCACACACATGCACATCTTAATCTAGGATTATGACATTTTTCTCCTTGGATCCTTGTTTTGACTTTACAATATATGCAATACAAGTATGCTATCATGTTTATCCCTACCTAAGCTCTACATGAGCCTTCTTTAAGTAGGATGAAATAAAAGAAAGTAAATAATGTTATGCCTTGGTAAGGAATCATACACCATTGAGCAATTTGAGAGTACCATAAGAGGAGTATAAGTGAACTATGCTTTTCTTGTGAAAACTTTGAAAAACTCCAAGTCACTAAGATGTGATTAGGAAAGATAACTCTGCCATGAGTTGTTCCATCTCACAACACCTAAAGGATATATGTTAGACAGTACCACATAACCCACTTTTATAAGGTATGTCTTGAATGATACTTTAAGTTGTTATATATCTTGAAGAATGTTTTGATCACGTCTGTTGTTGTCCTTGACCTTTACTCGAGGACGAGCAAAGAGCTAAGTGTGGGGGATTCTTGTTGACAATGAGATATCAACAAAATAACATGCCCAATACACTGTCAACAACCTCAGAATAGAAGTAAGATAAGCATAGCATAAGCATATTTTGGTACAAATAACTTGGTTCCACATGTACATGTCATCTATTTGAATGTAGGTGCAAAGTGGGTGAAAACCAAGCTTGGGGAGCCCAGCATGACACGTTGGTCGACCCACCAAGTATGGCAAATGTTCAATCCAACTTGACCAACATTATAGACTATGCTTCTAGAAGCCACCTACAAAAGATGGGCTGATTTGGCCACATAATGGGGTCGCCCGACCCCTCTATGGGGCCACTTTGCCCTCACTCATGATGATAAGCCTCCATGATCCTCTCAACATACTCCCAAGCAACATCAACCATTGGATCAAAGTGTGTTACCTCTGGACATTTCAGAATCAAGGCACACAGATTGAATGGCTCACAAAGTGAAGCACCAACGTGACCAAGTGGTACCACCACTTCATACCCACACTAGAGGAGGTGTAGAGGGCCCACAAGTAAGAGAGATGGACCTAAGAAACATAGGGGGGTCGCCCGACCCCCCCCCCCCCCGATGGACCAAACTACCCTCTGCAGCATTCCCTGACAGGTGGACCACCTTCTAGAAGAAAGGGGACATGGTCAACCATCGATGAAGGTGTCGCCCGACCCCCCTTTGGTGGATATGTGGGCCCAAGATTCCTTCTCGGAGAATCCAAGGTGCCTTCAAGGTGAAGCAAGCTCCAACTACGGCTGCCATTCATTTGGAGTTAGTTACAATCCAACAGTGGAGAGAGGGGATCATGCAGATCGATGATTTGGCGGTGGAGTAGCCCCTACTCCACCTCCACCTATAAATACCCCCTTACCCCCTCTCTCATTCATGACATAGTAGAGTTAGCTACACTTGAGAAGCATTAGCGAAGCTCTAGCGTAGCACTATGCGAGCAAGGAGTGAGTGAGGGAGTCGTCTGGAGGAAGCCCCGGGCCTATCAGGAGTCTCCTCCGCGGTGTACCTCAACGGATGCGGTCTTCTCTATAAGTAAGCATCTAAGATCTTTAATATTCAGTATCTGGTTTAGCATTAAGTTATATACTTGTGTTTCATGGGTATGTTGTTCTATTAGTAGAGTGCTTTAGCCTTGTGGGGCCTGGTTAGAGTAGTAAGGTTAGCGTAAACATGGTGTTTAGGCTATATCTTGCCAGTATATGCTGCTTGTCGCATGGATAGATAGTGGTAGCCAACGGGTGGTGATAGCCCTGAATCTGGGCTCTGGAGTCCACCACGTGTTTATAGGCAAGTTCTTAAAAAGTAGTGCTGAGTAAGGGAGTTGGGCTGCTTGCACGGGCTTCAGCTGCAACTGCCGCCCGCAATGAGCAAGGGTGGAGAACGCCGCATGTACCTTTTTGCTATACCAGATATAGGATGTTATAGAGATCCTCTCTACCGAGCTTTCATAGGCTCTTCTATCATAGGATGACCTTAATTCTAGTTGGTTCACTTCACGTTTCCCGTGGAAAATACGATACCTGAAATACTCCCGGTGAAGGCTACATTGACAACCGTACGCTTGCGGTTTACCCGTTTGCCACATTAGGTGTCAACACTACTGTACCTTTACAGAGCCGTCTTCTTCAGTAGTAATCTTTGGGTTATTTCTATTGTATTTTCATGTTCATTATTTAATTCAAGTATAGCACTTACTCTATTTGCTTACGGGATCTCCGCTCGACCGAGTGCTCTAGTCCAAAGGTACCAGACTAGAGTAGTAATCGCTAGCATAGACATGGTGTCTGGGCTAGAGTTTACCCGAGTTTGCGCCCAACCCCACGGATAGTTGTGGTAGCCCCGGGGATGACAGCTCCGACCAGGCCTTTGTAGTCCACCACGATCGGGTTGGTGATGAGGACATCGCCAAGATGGAGTCGAGGACGACTCCAATTCAAGAAGGGGAGGATGATGAGGACATCGCCACGCTGGACACAACGACGTCATGGTCTTCCCCAAGTTGCAATCCGTCTCCAACTCAGCTACCTCGTCACCCTCGAAATTCAGGAGCAGTCCCGGGTAAAATCAACGCCCTGGATGCATACGAACTCCGTTTTCGACGAACCAGATATGCTTGGAGAGATAATTTAATAATCTAACCAATGGCTTTGGAATCACGTCAAAATACATCGGGAGTCAACGGGAATCGTCGAAACAAGTCAGCGTCCAGAATCTGCTAGCGTGCCGCGACACCGTCTTTTGGTCCGATGGGCCGTGTATCATCTTAGAGCCCATTAGGGGGCGCGTACAGCAGAGGCGACGACCTAAACCCTATAATTAGCCACCACCATCATCGTTATGTCTTGGGTTTTGTTTAGAGTTTAGTTTTCCATCGAGGAACTAAATCGTTCATTGTAACTGTGGTGTCGAATACTTTTACAGCGATCTAGGGCCCCCGTTCTTGATCTCCACCACTGTGTCGATTAGTCCTTTGGAACCGAGTTCTTGAACCCTCCATTGAAATTCGTATCAATTCATATCTGCAATTTCAGATTGCGTGCTTTACCTTCTTGCTTGTGTTCTTCGATTCGCTTGCAGGATTAGCCTTCTTGGCGAGGTCAATCAAGTTGTGCTTGGTTGATAACCAACGGAGCAGTGGTGTAACGGTTGCAGGGTTCGAAGCCGGATCGCCAACGTCGAGTTCTCCACCAATCGAATCTATCGCTACCTCTCGGAAGATCGGGACGTCCCTCATCAATTGGTATCGGATATTTTAGGTTTCCCACGAGGTATACTCTCGTTTGCCCTTAGATTAATATCTGTTCCTTACCTAGAGTCCACAAAAAGCCATAAAAATTATTTCAATTTCTGCTGTTCTATCGCCCTTTGTGCCTTTGCAATTTTGTTTTAGTTTCGCTTTGTTGAGTTTGTGTCCGTGGTCGAGTCTTGTTGCTGGTTTAGGTTGTGTTCGTCGTCGTAGTTCAACATGCCCGTTGCTGTTTCTTTGTTTCCGCCGCTATCCCAACCACCGTTCCTAAACAAGTCGAAGCCACCACTTTACTCGACTTGCCCCGCTAGCCGCCTTGTGTAACTTCTCGCCACCGCGTAAACCCTAGATAGGTTGCCAACCGCTCTAATTTTTGCCTACATCGCAACCCTCCTTACATCATCCGGCATCTACCTACTGCTGTTAGTCGCAAGGACGCTTGCTCTTGTGATCGGTGTTGGATTTTAGGGTCGCTTTGCCCTAACTGCCGCTGCCGAGTTGAGCTATGTGTCATTTTCGTGTTGTGCCTTTTGGAAAACATAACTAGAGATACCTTCAATAAAACAGGCATAACTTTTCTCTCGTTTTCCAAAAAATCTGATTTTTTTGTGGATATTTTTGACACCGTTTAGAGCTGACCCAAAGTCGGCTTCGCCCTGTTTGGTCCCCTCAAAATTGCCAAAAAAATTCGGGAAAATAAATAAAAAGATTGACAAGGTTTCAGCACGCTTTTCAGAGAACTTGCTGATTTTGTGTAGACCACATCTCACCTCAGTTGCAGGTGGCAATTTTTGTGGTTACATCTTTTGTGATCCTTGTTCAGGAAAAAATATAAAAAAAATAGTGAAAAAATAAAAAAGTTTGATTCCTACTAGTACCTTTTTGGAAAATCAAGGGAAAATTCAGGAAAAAAGAAAAATCAGTGCTATTTGCTTGTTCTGTGAGTTCTTTCCATCGTTCTTTGTTTCATCTTGTTGCGCTACGTCTACACACGTCTTCGTCAGCAATTGTGACTTATTCTTTGGATACTTATTAAACTTTGCTAATCTGTATTCGTTAATTGCTAATCCTTGTTGTCATATTGTGCCTACCTATAGCTCCACATATACTTCTGTCAGCACAAGTTCATCTTGCAACTGTTACCCACACTCAACAACAGATTGCTTCGTCACTTTGGTTTGATCTTGTTTGGCATTGGTAAGAATACAGGTAAGACGGTGGTAAGCTGCTTGTGATTTTGCATTCCACTTTCACCACCACCACCACTAGGTTCCTTTTAGTTGATAGGGATAATACTTTGTTGTTGTCTTTTTCTATCTTCTAAGAATGGCAGGAATTCTGACGGATTTCAATGAGTGTGTGTCCAAAGGCGAGCTTACAACATTCATGAATGAACAACGCAACCTCATGACCGAGCTGACGCGCAACGTTAACAATCTGGTCAACCGCATTGAACAGCTTGAGCAACGCCCTCAACCTCATCGTGATGACGAAGATGCGGATGCTTTTGTTGATGACGATGCGGATGTTGATGCTTGTCCCCGTCGCCGCCTCAACTTCAATCGTCGCGGTATGGGAGGTAATAATCATAATAATGATCCTTTTGCTAAAATTAAATTTAGCCTACCTCCTTTTGCTGGTAATATGGATCCAAAGACATATTTAGATTGGGAACTTGCTGTTCAACAAAAAATTGATTCTCATAATGTTCCTGCTGAGCATAGAGTTAGACTTGCTACTAGTGAGTTTAATAATTTTGCTTTATTCTGGTGGAGTGATCTTTGCAATGCTAATAATGCTGCTGCTGTGCCTCAAACTTGGAATGCTTTAAATCAACGCATGAAATCTCATTTTGTTCCTCCTTATTACCAACGTGATTTACGTTTGAAACTGCAAACTTTAAAATAAGGTGATAAAGGAGTAGAAGCATATTATCAAGAATTGCTTATTGGTTTAGCACGTTGTGGTATACATGAAGATGATGATGATGCTAGTGCTAGATTCTTTGGTGGCTTAAATCATGAAATCCAGGATATTCTTGATTACAAAGATTGGAAAAGGTTCAGCCAATTATATCATCTTGGTCTTAAAGCTGAACGCGAAGTACAGGGCCGCAAACAACAACAACAATCTTTCAGGTCAAATAATGGGAGGAATTTTCAACATCGTTCTGAGCCAGAGACGACCAAACTTCCTGCTACACCACAACCATCTACACCTTCTGGGGTAAGTAAATTGTCTAATGTGCTGTTTCCATAGCGGAAGAAAGGTGCCACTCCGAGTGCTTCTACTAGCTCTTCCTCGTCCAGCTCTAAAATCATTTGCCACCGATGCAAAGGCATGGGACATGTCATGAAGGATTGCCCCAGCCGTCGCGCTTTCATTGCTACCAATGATGGATATGTAAGTGCTAGTGATGTTGAAGATGATTTAGCCCTTGTTGCTAACATTGATGCAGATGCCACCGAGGATGATCAAGACAAGGAGACCATCACCATTGACTATGTGGCTGCTGCTGCGGACTATCCTAGTCTTCTTGTGCAGCGAGTGTTGAGTACACATGTGGGATATGAAGAAGAAGAGATGAAGATCCAATGCCACAATTTGTTCCACATGTATCTCATTGTGCAGGGTTGTCGTGTTCTCACCATCATTGATAGCGGTAGTTGCAACAACTTGGTGAGTTCAGATTTGGTTGAGAAGCTTGGCTTGACCACACGACAACATTCGTATCCGTATAAACTTCAATGGTTCAATAATAATGGTATGACTAAGGTAACTAAATCAGCACGCATTAGTTTCTTCACAGACTCTTATCATGATACTATTGATTTTGATGTTGTTCCTATGCAAGCTTGTTCCATTTTGTTAGGTCACCCATGGGAATTTGATAATGATGCTTTACACCATGGTAGAACTAATACATACACTATCATACATAAGAACAAAAAAATACTTTGCTGCCTTTGTCTCCTACAGATATTATTAAACATGCTAAAGAGACTAAAAATAAAAATAAACCTCCAACAGACATTGCTAAAAATAATGAGATTAAGTTAAAAGGAGGTGCTTTTCTTGCTACAACTTCTTCTACTGCTGCGTTATGTGATAATAATAATGCTCCTTGTTATACTATGCTTTGTCGACATATTAGTGTTGCTGCACATGATCCTATACCTTGTGTTTCGCATTGTGCGGTCACAAACCTTTTACAGGAGCTTGGAGATGACATGGAGTCGCAGACGACTCCAATTCTGGAAGGAGGGGATGATGAGGACATCGCCAAGATGGAGCCGAGGACGACTCCAATTCAAGAAGGGGAGGATGATGAGGACATCGCCATGCTGGACACACCGACGTCATGGTCTTCTCCAAGTTGCAATCCGTCTCCATCTCAGCTACCTCGTCACCCTCGGAATTCAGGAGTAGTCCCGGGTAAAATCAACGCCCTGGATGTATACGGACTCCGTTTTTGACAAACTAGATATGCTTGGAAAGATAATTTGATAAGCTAACCAATGGCTTTGGAATCACGTCAAAATACGTCTGGAGTCAACGGGAATCGTCGAAACAAGTCAGCATCTAGAATCTACCAGGGTGCTGCGACACCGTCTTTTGGTCCGATGGGCCGCGTATCGTCTTAGAGCCCATTAGGGGGCGCGTCCAGCAGGGGCGACGACCTAAACCCTATAATTAGCCGCCGCCATTGTCTTTAGGTCTTGGGTTTTGTTTAGAGTTTAGTTTTCCATCGAGGAAGTGAATCATTCATTGTAACTGTGGTGTCGAATCCTTTTACAGTGATCCAGGGCCCCCGTTCTTGATCTCCTCCACTTTGTCGATTAGTCCTTTGGAACCGAGTTCTTGAACCCTCCATTGAAATTCGTATCAATTCATATCTGCAATTTCAGATTGCGTGCTTTACCTTCTTGTTTCTGTTCTTCGATTCGCTTGCAGGATTAGCCTTCTTGGCGAGGTCAATCAAGTTGTGCTTGGTTGATAACCAACGGAGCAGTGGTGTAACGGTTGCAGTGTTCGAATCGTGTCTGATTTGAAGCCGGATCGCCAACGTCGAGTTCTCCACCAATTGAATCTATCGCTACCTCTCGGAAGATCGGGTCGTCCCTCATCAGTTGGTGTTTTCGTAGACTCTCGCAATAACATGCTGAATTTTGAACTTGTGTATTTTCACCGCTGCAACTCCATTTTAAATCTGAAATCACAAGTATATGTTTCATTATGCAGCATGATGATTGAACTTTGCTAGGGGTAGTTCACCTTGTATACATGTTTAGCACTTGTTTGACTTCGTGTCTATACATGTTTAATGCTATTTTGAAGGTGAATACCTTTTTGGCCAAAACTGCTCACTTTGCTCATATGTTCGTATTTTGTATTTGGTGATCAACTTGAGCCTTTGCTGGCATGTATGCTTATTGTTGAGTCATTGGAGTTATACTTTGTAGAGCACCTTTTCGTTCTATTGACTATATTCCTGAAGCTGCTAACTTACATTTCTGACTCGTATGCATTTGGAAGGGAGAAGTTTGCCTGATAGTGAATTATCAACTAAGGGGGAGAAATTTGTCAAATCATAAAATCATATCCTAGTTCTGTGCACTATTGAAGGGGGAGTTTGTGTGACAAAACCGACCAATTTGTACCAGATTAAGCACCGAACCCCCGTTTTCATAGAGATTGACAGGTACTTAAGCTCGTACAAACCCGGTAGTCCGGAAATCTCGAAGGATTTCAAACATTCAACTTTAGCCAAGATCGTAATAGATTAGCGTACATGTCCACGAGGTACATTCAGTTCGCACATAGTTCAAATACATCGGAGTTCAAAAATTATTACAACCCATAGTTTGGAAATTCAAAGCGGAAGCAACATAGTTTTAAAGCATAAGTTCATAGTTCACAATACGGTGCCATTGCCTGATCAGTCCACAAAAGCATCAGGAGAGGATAAGAGATGACCATGCCCATGGTCTATTCATCACCCGCAACGGGGTACAGACAGTTCACACAGTAGCCAAAGAAGCATTGCCTATCTGCAACAACAAGGGATAAAACCCTGAGTACAAGAAGGTACTCAGCTAGACTTACCCGTCTTGAACCAGAAATAAGGTGACACCAAGGAGTATGCAAGGCTATATCTAGGTTGGCTATGCTTACCTTTTTGCATAAAAGCATTTTCATTATTAAATAATCATCATTGGAGTTTTAGCAGTCAATTTTATGTAATCAACCTTATTAACTAGATTTGCACATGATCTAGAGCAAGCACTTGACTACTTATTCAAGCAAGAGGGACTATTTCATCAATAGCCTTTCAGATTCAGTACCATAACCATCTTTAGTTCCATAAGTTACTATGGTAACACATGCCTAGTCAAGTTACTCACTGTCCAGGAGCGATGGCGATTATAATCGATTCCTACCAGCTGGGGATAAAATGTCGCACACTCACCCGATCACACCTTGCTAGGTACCCGTCGGCGGCCACTTCAGGAAATTCGTGAACACAACGCGCGGGACGGTCATGGGCCCTTCTACACCGGGGGTTATCTCAATGCCAGGTCGCTCAAGCTATAACTGCCCACGGTCATGCCAGGTCAATCAGGCCCCGCCTGTCCACGGATCATGCTTGGTTGCCCAGAAAAGTTGCCCACGGAACATATAAGGCCCTGGGTGTTAGGCGTCAACATCTCCATCACCGGCTCGAATAGCCTTACTCGGCTTCACGGGAGTTACTAAGACCTACTCCATTAAGTGATTGACGCGTTCAAAATGACAGAGGTGTGCCTTCGTTGGGTCCTAATCGACACAGACGGGAGACTACTAGCGCACAGAACCCTTGTCCTGTTGCTCCTACATCCCGCCCGGTCTCAGATTAATTACCACATGGTTATTTCCATGATAGCATCAGGCTAGTCATGATCAGTATCCACCTATATGCGGGACACAGGTAATCACCCGACTTTTACCGGTCTAAGCAGGCTAAGCATAAACGAGCCTAGACTTAACAGGGATATCAAGATAATAATTGCAGGTGGACAAGGACAAGTAAGTAATGCATCAGCGGTATCACTCAACTCCTATAACCTAATGCAACAAACATATCAGGTTAATTTTGTAATTGTATTTGCAAACCATAGGAGGGGAAATGCTCTGGGGCTTGCCTCGTTCGAAGTCGGAGGGTCGATGATCACGACACTCAGGTAGGTCCTCGACGTCTCCTTCTTCGGTCCTCTCGTCCTGGGTTTCCTCCGGGCACGGCTCCTCCGGTGGCTGCTTGTTCTGGATCTCCACCACCGATCCTGTATGATGCATAACACGCATAAATAAAAATGACACGCATAACACGTATAACACGCATAACACGCATAAATAACTCAAGAGGTAAGCACATGTCATCTACTTCATTTTCTTCAACAAGGTAGTCAACATCATCCTATCATCACTCAACTACTTGCTACCATTTAAGCATTTTATTTAGCCTAGAACAGCAACCTTCAGGTAACAACTTCAGAAAAATCTACAGAAATTACTGGAAGTTGACAGCATGTAATCTAGTCCCCTGTCCAAATTTCCACTCATTTGAACTTAAACTCTATCCTCTATGAAAAAGACAAATATTAACATGAAAAGGTGCTTTGAAATATACACCCTAGCAAAAAGTCTCAAACAACAGATTTCCCATTTTTCCACTGAACTTCTTAGCACAAGAGCAGTGTATAAAAATTATTAAGCTCATATTCTTCATATTTTAATTACTACAAATTATACATAAAAACAGCATTTAATCCATTTAATTGCTACTGCCAAAATATTTCAAAGAACAACCTCATATTATATTTTTCCCAAAAACTGGTCATCAACACAAACCTAAGAAAACAAGAATCACATTTTTCTAAGGAATACACAATTTATCATGCATTTAACAAGATTTTAGCCTAAACATAAATTAAATATAACTACACATAAATTTATCACAAACTGGACATATTATATTTTTCATGCATAGAACTCATCAAAATAAACTTAACAAAACTTATTTCACCTTTTTAGCAATTACAGAACTCAAGATATGAATTAAACAAACTCTACAAGCATTTCTAAAAACTAATTAAACAAAACCCGTTAAAAACCCTTCAGGCTAAACTGCTACACGCACCCACACTACTGCACCTAAGCCACTGACAACCGGGACGCAAGCAACTGACTGGCGGGACCCCGAGTCAAACTGGCCCCACATGTCATCCACACAGAGCAGAGGCCGACGTTGACCATGGCGATGCTCGCCGTCGGCGGCTCCTCCGGCGAAACGGACACCACCGGCGGACTCCCCTCGACCTTTCGCACCTGACGACACCACTAAAAGGCATAGCGCACTAACTGAGCAAGCTTCGCCGGCGAGAATGGCGGTCGCGGCGGCGGGAGCTTGCCACGCCGGCCATCTCCGGCCTTTCCGAAGCAAACCGTCGGCCATCTCACACTCCCCAAACCCTAGCGAACCCTAATCGAAGCAAAGAAGCTAGGGTTGCCATGAGAAACGACCGAGACCGTGGCTCATCGTCCATGGCGAACAGAGCCGGTGGCGGACGGCGATGTACGGCCACTACCAAACCCTAATCGGCCAAACCAACACCTCCAACGTCTCCTACGGGCCAAGGCGACTCGCGAACGCTAGCCAGGACGAACGGACGAGCTCGAAAAGGGGGTTGGCCACGGCGGACCGAGTTCGCCGGCCATGGCGGACACGGCGGACGTGTGCTCCGCGGCTTACCCAGGGGTTCTCGGCGCAAGATAGCTAGGGCAGGAGGTGGAGCGGGTCATGGCGACTTGGTTTGGCGGGATGGTTGGGGTGGAAACCGCGGCGGAGCGGCGAGAAACGCCGGCGGACTCACGGCGGCGCTTACCTTGCTCGGGCAACGGCGAGAGCGAGAGGGGACAGAATGGAGGGAGTGGAGTGGCTTGGCTGTGCAAGTGCAGGCGGGTGGGCCTTGTGCTCGCGACGCCGCTCGCGGACGCGGGCTCGCCAGGCGTCGCGCGCCACGCGGCGGCCAAGCTCTGTGGCCGGTCAGCCACGACCGCGGCGCCGTTCGGCTGAAACGGCCGTTTCAGTCGGCGGATTAGCGCCTGACAGCGCGTTTTCAAACACGATTAACTCACTAACTACTCGATGAAACGACACACTGTTTGATTCTTTGGTTAGAGCTATATGCCGACTACAACTTTGGTTACAAGATCAAGCTTTGGTTCGGCCTGGATTGCTCTCAAGAAAGCTCCAAAGATCACCAGGCGAAACTGTTTCGGCAGTTAGGACTTAGAAGAATTTTTCTAAGTCAAAACTCCCCCATTTCTGCCTTGTGGGTCCTAAAACACCTTGTTCAACCCATTTTCATGAGTTGGTCCTAAAACAACTTTTGTTCTACTCTAAAATCTACACACTTTTGGTTAAGGGCCCACAGCCATGCAAAGCTTCTATCTAGGAGGTCTTAGTCAGTCAAACAAAAGGACTCCTAGGGCTCTCTTAAGGCAACTAGGGTTAGAGGCTTGGTTAGCCAAAGTGACCAACATAAACCTAGCTTCATTATGACTCCTCAACAAGGTTAGGCTACTAAGGAAGTCAACCACTCCAAAAACAAGTCAAACAAGCATCACACCATGCTCAACAATAAAAGCCATCACATGAAATAACACTTTATATAAGGAATGCAACATGTGATGATGATGCTTTATGCTCATGGGATGTCAAGTTATGCATTTAGGGTTGCTTAACACCAGGGGTGTTACAGCCCTCCCCTCCTTAAAGGAATCTCGTCCCGAGATTTTAAGTTACTGAGCACTTCTTATAAAAGTGTGGATAGACCTCCTTTAGATAGCCGTCCATTTCCCAAGTGGCATCTCGATCATCTTGCTCACTCCAAGATACCTTGTATTGCTTTACTATTCTTCCACGAGTTACTCTCTCATTTTCATCAAGCACCCGGCATGACTCCACTGAGTAGGTGAGATCGGAATGCAGCTTGATATTAGCCGGTTGTACTTCTTCTTCTGGTACTCGAAGACATTTCTTTAACTGCGACACATAGAATACAGGGAATATAGCCTTTAAATGTTCCGGCAGCTGTAGCTGATAAGCTACCTCTCCCCTCCTTTCCATAATCCTGTATGGCCCCACAAATCTTGGCGTCAGCTTTGTTTTTACTCCAAAGCGTCTCACACCTTTCATGGGTGACACTTTCAGATAAACATAATCGCCTTCGTTGAATTCAAGCGGCTTTCTCCTCTTGTCTGCATAGCTCTTTTGTCGCGACTGCGCAGCTGCTATATGTTGTTGAAATATTCTAACTTGTTCTTCTGCTTCGTTAACAAAATCAATTCCGTAGTATCGACGTTCTCCTGGTTCAACCCAATACACCGGTGTCCTGTACCTTCTACCATAGAGGGCTTCAAAAGGTGCCATCTGTATGCTTTCTTGGTAACTATTGTTATATGCAAATTCAGCTAAAGGTAACCATTTCTACCAAGATCCTTTTGCTGAAATCACACAGGCTCTCAACATGTCCTCTAAAACTTGGTTCACTCTTTCTGTTTGCCCTGATGTTTGGGGATGATAGGCAGAGCTACGGATTAGCTTTGTGCCTAGTTTCTTTTGCGGTTTCTCTCAAAATGGTGCAGTAAACTGTGATCCATGATCCGAAACTATGACCTTGGGTACACCATGCAGTCGAACAATTTGATTGACATAAATCTCCGCATAGTCCAGTGCTCCATAACAGGTTTTAACTGGAATGAAATGAGCGGTCTTGGTAAGACGATCAACTATTACCCAAATTGAATCATTTCCTCTTTGGGTGGTTGGCAAACCGGTGATGAAATCCATACCTACATCTTCCCATTTCCACTCGGGTATTGGTAATGGTTGAAGTGTTTCGGCTGGCTTCAGGTGAATAGCTTTTACTCGATAACACGTGTCGCATCTGGCTACATATGCGGCAATTTCTTTCTTCATTTTGGTCCACCAAAACCTTGGACACAAATCCTGATACATCTTAGTGCTTCCAGGATGAATGGATAACTTGGACAAATGAGCTTCATCCATGATCTGATTTTTGAGCTCTCTGTTCTTGGGTACTACTAAGCGCTTGTCAAACCATAAAACTCCCTTATCGTCAATCCGAAAATGTTTTACTGGTTCAGTTGTGGTTTTTAGCCTTTCCTTAATATGATAAATTCCCTTGTCCATTTTATGCCCTTCAAGAATCTGGTCAACTAGAGTGCCTTGCAACCTGATGTTGTGTAGAATTACAGGGTGTACGAGACTAAACTCGTCTTCCGGTTGTAACCTCAAGTTGTTGCAGTGTGATTTCCGGCTCAAAGCATCGGTGACCACATTTGCCTTTCCTGGGTGATAATGTATCTGCAGATTGTAATCCTTGATTAGTTCAAGCCATCTTCTTTGCCTCATATTCAGTTCACGTTGAGTGAAGATATACTTGAGACTCTTGTGATCAGTGTACATATTGCAGACATTGCCAAGCAGATAATGTCTCCAGATCTTCAGAGCATGCACCACAGCGGCTAATTCCAAATCATGTGTAGGATAGTTTATTCCATGTTTTCTAAATTGTCGTGAGGCATATGCAATCACTCTGCCTTCTTGCATAAGGACACAACCCAATCCAACATTCGATGCATCACAAAAGACATCGAAAGGCTTCTCGATATCTGGTTGAGCTAAGACAGGAGCAGTGGTCAATAGTTTCCGCAGGGTACGGAAAGCTATTTCACACTCCTTTGTCCATTCAAACTTATGATCCTTCTGGAGCAAGCTTGTCATTGGTTTTGCAATCTTGGAAAAGTCGGGAATGAAACGACTATAGTATCCTGCTAATCCAAGAAAACTCCAAATCTCACCAACTGAAGTAGGAGCTTTCCAATCCATCACCTCTTGTACCTTACTGGGGTCTATAGAAATTCCTTCTTCTGATAGAATATGACCAAGAAATTGCACCTACTTCAACCAAAACTCGCATTTGCTAAACTTAGCATAAAGCTTATGCTCCCAGAGCCTTGTCAAAAAAATCCTCAAATGTTCTGCATGATCGTCCGGGTTCTCGGAATATATCAGAATGTCATCAATGAACACTACTACAAACTTATCCAATTCCGGCATAAATACCGAATTCATCAAACTCATGAAATATGTTGGGGCATTTGTCAATCCAAAAGACATGACAAGATACTCGTATAATCCATATCTGGTCGAGAAAGCAGTCTTTGGGATATCTTGCGGTCGGATTCTGATCTGGTGATAACCTGATCTCAAATCAATCTTGGAAAACACCTTGGCTCTGGATAACTGATCAAACAGAATATCTATTCATGGCAAAGGATACTTGTTCTTGACAGTCACGACATTGAGCGGCCGGTAATCCACACACATCTGTAGCGACTTATCCTTATTCTTGACAAACAACGCTGGACAACCCCACTCATATATACTAGGTTGGATGAATCCTTTGTCCAAGAGCTCCTTGATCTGAGTCTTGAGTTCAGCTAGCTCATTAGGCGGCATACGGTAAGGCCTTCTAGAGATTGGTGCAGTTCCAGGTAACAACTCAATTGCAAATTCCACTGCCCGCTTGGGCGGTAATCCTGGTAATTCATCAGGAAAGACATCGGGGAAGTCTCGGACGACTGGGATCTTGGATAGGTCTTCTATAGACAAAGTGCAAGATAAATCAACAAAGCAGCACCCCGGGGAAGAGAGATGCGTAACTTGGTATTTGTTCTTCCATCAAACAAGGTAAGAATCCTATTCGCAGTGTCCGCATTCCACATACTCATCCAACTCATCCCTAGGACTACATCCATACTTAGTCCTGGCAGAACTACTAAATTAGCTCCGAATTTTGCCCTCCAATGTCGATGGTTGCATTACAAACCATCTGCCTAGATAACACACTACTCCCCACGGAGCTCACGCGAAACCCATAATCCATTTTTGATATCTCTTGATTATGCTTTTGTGCAAATGCTTTGCTCATGAATGAGTGCGATGATCCAGAATCAAACAAAACAACTGCAGGATGATGGTTGACAAGACACATACCAGCGGTCACAGGCTCTCCGGCACGAGCTTCTTCAGCAGTCATGTTGTGCAGACGGGCGGGGTAGTTAGCCTGTTGCTTCTTTGGGTGTGGGCAATACCTTGCAAAGTGCCCCTCTTGGTTGCAATTGTAGCATGGCCCATGAACTAGAGGCTTGCTTCCGGCTGAGCTGCCTTGACCCACTCGAGTTTGGTTTGCTGCTACTTTGTATAGCCTTTGACCACGCTGAGCTGGCTGCTGACCCTTCTTCTGAGGTGGTCTGAAACGTACCCCCGGCGCTGGTGGTCGATACTGAGAACGCTGGGCTGGTGGTCCCCTAAGCTGAGATGGTCCAGACTCCAAGGTCCTCTTTCTAGCCTTGCTCGCAGCATGCTTGTGATTGTGGTTCTCTTGGATCAAGCAATCACTGATAAAGTCATTGAAGATGGTACGAGAAGATGTACCCACTGATTTTCCCATTTTGGTGTTCAAGCCTCTCTTGAAACTAGCAATCTTTTTAGCATCTGTGTTCACGAAGTCTGGAGCATAACATGACAAAGAGTTAAACAGGTGATGGTACTCGGTAACAGATTGAGTCCTTTGTGTCAAGCTCATGAACTCTGCCACTTTCATCTGAGTCAGGCCGGGCGGAATATAATGCCCTCGAACAGCTTCGCTGAACATCCTCCAGGTAACAGGAACGTTGGCAGGATAGGTGGTGCGGTGATGCCCCCACCAAATCCCGGCTGGCCCCTGCAGCTGGTGTGCAGCATATTCTGCCTTCAACTCTTCTGTGAGTCTGAGCAACCGAAACATCTGTTCCGTAGTATGCAACCATTCTTCTGCCTTTAAAGGATCAGTAGCTTCCTTGAAGATGGGTGGTCTAGTATCCAAGAAATTCCTGAAAGAACTATACTGATTTGGTTCAGGACGCTTGTGACCGTGCGCCAAGTTCTCTCGCAGTAAAGCTTCAATGTTGCGCTGGCTTCCCTGAAATTGGGCGAAAAGCTTCTCAGGAGTGGCTAGTGGAGGAGATGGTGGATTGCGGTTGTCCCTAGGGTCCTCATTTCCACCACTACCGCCAGCTCCACTACGGGTTGTCGTCATCTGCATGTATTAATAGCAAGTGATCATTAGGCAGAGTTGCAATCATTGTAGAGAACAATAGATCATGCCAACTGAATTTATTCGGAAAACGAATTCGCCAAACAATCACAGAGGCATAATAAATTTCAATCCACATCGCAGCATCACATAATAAGATCGCTTAATACATATCATGGAAAAGCCAACACAAACATCCATAGTTTTGCCCATACATATGGGACTTTCCAAAGGTCTCGCACCATGTGCACATAAGTCTACTATTCGTGCTTACATCCAGCCCACAACAAAGCAAAAGATCGGGCTTGCCATCATACATAAAAGATCACTAAGCATTAAACATACGATCTGGACTACTCTCTTGCGATGTCACCATCGTCACCATCATCACTAGACACATCTAAGGAACCACAAGAAGAGCTACTCGGATCCGGGTCCTCCTGAGGAAAGATGGGATTCCTCTCATTCTCCCTGCGGTGGATCTCCTCATGCAGACGGTCATTGTAGTCCTGCAGGTAGTGAAGTTACAACTCTAGATCTCCCACTCGCAACCTCAACAGCCTGTTCTCCTCTGAAGCGCGTATGCCCTCAAGACAAACACCTCGGAGCGACTCCTCAGTCTCCCTCATGATCAAGGCCAAGAAGGTAGCAGACTCCTCTTGAATACTGAGCTGATGGGCGGTCTCCTGCTCTATCTGAAGCGCCTGGTCCCTCTCTACTGTCATGCATGCCAACTCTGCAGTGAGGCGGTCTACCTCAGCGGTATGCTCCTGTTGCCTCCGGTGCTGTGCAGCCATCTCCTCACTAAGAATGTGGTCCAACTGATCATAGCTGCATGATAGACATCCATAGGTAGCAATGAGTGCAGCCATAGCACTCCCGGCTGGTCCGGCACAATGCTCCCTCTCAAGCGAACTGGCCTCTAGTACGGTGGTGTGACGGAACCGCCCAATAATGTGGCCCACTTGCACACGTCATCGTCATAGGGAGCCCAATGACTGTGCAAATGAAACACGTTACTGGAAAGATCCGTCGGGTGTCCCCGAGAGGACCCCGAATTACTCACGAGCCACAGGACCATCATCATGAAGGTTGGAATAATTACAACATTACAACAGTTGATACAAAATACCATCGGAGTGCGGAAGCAAGATAGATAAACTTTACAAATTATGAAGATGTTACTTTTTACATAAAAATAACTAGTATTGCGGAAGTAGAGTAGTATGACAGAACCACACTTAGGCGGAGTACCTAAGTTGGAGAAGAGGAACAACCAGATCACGTCAAGCCCACTGACATGATCATGATCAACACCACCTAATAGAAACCTGCAACAGGGGATTAACAAACCCTGAGTACTGGGGTACTCAACAAGACTTACCCGACTAAAGAAAAAGGGAGAAGACTCAGGAATGAAAGGCTTAGGGTAGTCAAGGTAAGGCTTAAGTATTTTGCAGAAAAAGCATTTTGTAAACCTTGTTTTATTTTGGAAAGATTCAAGCATTTCTCAATTCTTCATTGTCCATGATTCATTTTACATTTCAAAACATACCTAGTTGAGAACCACTCTCCGTTGACAGTCAGTGACCAAGTCTCCATAACCGAGGAGCAACGTTAATCCAGATAAATAATACTCAGCTGAGGATCCCTATCCACACTGCATATGTAGCACCCAAGCTTGCATATGCCAACTCGTCTACCACGATTCCTCCAAGATTGGGCCCGGTCCTACGCCACCCGGAGGTACAGTACACCACTCCTATCCAGGTACGACGACCACGTGGGTACATGCTACTTCCGCCATCTCTCCACTCCTAGTGCGCGGTTGTCGGTCCAATAAAGGATTCCTCGGAGCCAGAGCTTTCCGTAGTATGTGAATAGTTGCAATTCTTGGCCAGCAGGCCCCCATACGGATGGTCCCTAATTTTCCAGCCAGAACTACACCTTGGTTATATCTCACCCAAGCGTAATAGTCCTGTCAGTTTTTCAACCCTGTCCCGGTCGGTGTCAACTGTTGAGTCCCGGACTACAACATGACGGCACCGTACGCGCGGACAACCTCTTCTCGACAATGACCACATGCTAGCTAGGCAAGCAGTCGTCGAACGGGAAGTAAAGCCAAATTCCCATAAAGATTCTTTCAGTGATCACACTTTTGAAAATGGCATTTTATTGCAAATCTATAGTATAGCATCACTAAGCATTTCGCAAATAGTTTTAAAGCAGGGCTGGTGGATCTTCTGGTGGAGGTAAATAATGCAGGTAATAGGTCATCACACAACTCCTATAACCTAATGCAGTAGTTTAACTCAAAAGCATTTAAGGAAAACATTTTATAAATCCAAAGAAGGGTTAAATGCACTGGGGCTTGCCTTCGTTGCAGGGAAGATAAGATCCAAGAAAGATTGACACAAGTTAGTTTGTTTGCTGCTTGAAGTTAAGTCTTTTTCGACGAAGCCTGTCCAACAAGAACCCTCCTCCGAGGCTCGTTCGACAATGGTGAACACCAGAGCTTGATCAACACGACTTCAACACTCTTGGATACTACACGTGGATAAATGATGTATGCTTTAACAAGATGCCATGGAATGCATGCTAAGGTGCAGGACAAGACTACTGATTCTAGAGTACAACTTTCTAACATGTGAGTAACTTCTAGGATAGACATAAAGATTAATTATCTTTATCTTTTTAAGCAAGATTAAACAAACTTATTAAGCATTATTTACAAAACATTACAAGGCATCACAATCATCATAGACCAGAGGGGTGGGGTCTACGAACAGCAAACAATCCAAAAGGTCACACCATGATTACTTTTCTGTTTTTCCTATTTTAAAAGATCATTTTATACAGTTGTCCCAAAAATTACCAAATTAATCTCATAGGTTCATCATGGTGTAAATAGATGACAAAACAAATTTCATGACCTTTGGAGCTATACATGTTTTACTAAAAACCTAAAACTATCCATTTATTAATTAAAAGGAGGATTTTTCATATTTTAAACTTTGCAGAAAAGTAGAGTTTCTTATTTTTCTAAAATACTACACAGAGCAAGGAACACACAACATTTATCTCAAGATTTTTAGAACAACAGATTAAACCTCACAAAAAAAAGAAAACAAAACACTATTCATATTTTTAAAAGAAAAGGAATACTGTGCTTCTCTCGAGGCTCGGCGCGCTTGCCTGTAAGGCGGACAGCGGACCGGTCGCTCGAGGTCTCGGCTGGGAAGGCAGAGGGTGGGGATAGCTTCGCGGGCTCACCAGGAGTTGGAAACGAGGCTCGGCGAGGCGGTGCAAGGGTCGGAGGCGGGAGCTCGATGGTGGCGAGGCCTCGGCGGAGGCTCGACTAACCTCTCGAGGGTAGCCTCGGCGTGCTCGAGGCTCCGTCCGAGGGTGGCTGCGATTCGCCCGAGGCTGAGGGTGGGGCTCGGCTGCTTCGAGGGGGCGCGGTTCGCAGGCGTGCTCGAGGGTGAGGCTCGAGGGGACGCTCGAGGGTGAGGCTCGAGGCTGGCCTTGGCATGTT
Organism: Coix lacryma-jobi var. lacryma-jobi; assembly: GCA_009763385.1. NCBI lineage: Eukaryota > Viridiplantae > Streptophyta > Magnoliopsida > Poales > Poaceae > Coix > Coix lacryma-jobi. Next base: position 81,313,437 of record CM019826.1, on the reverse strand, counting down.
CGAGAGATGCGGCTCGAGGGATGTGGCTCGAGGGGACGCTCGAGGGTGTGCGGTTCGAGGGTTGGCTCGAAGGTTGGCTCGAGGGTGAGGCTCGAGCGATTCGCCGGAGTTGGAGGGGAGTCGCTGCGCCGGCGAAGGAAAGGACGGAGGGGTGAAATTGGTGGCTTGGGAAGGTGGAGAAGCTCAAGGCGAAGGCAGTGGCGGCCTTGGCGGGCACTGGGGCTGCCTGATGGCTTGGGTTGGCGAGGAAGTGTTGGTGGTGGCAATGGGGAGCTTGGTGGCTTTTATAGGCGCGGGGTGATGCCGGGGTCCGGGCGAAGAACGGTGGGGGTCCGGGCGAAGAGGACGGTGGGGGTCCGGGCAAGAGGACGGTGGGGGTCCGGGCAAAAGGACGGTAGGGGGTCCGGGCAAAAGGACGGTGGGGGTCCGGGCAAAAGGACGGTGGGGGTCCGGGCAAAAGGACGGTGGGTGTCCGGGCAAAAGGACGGTGGGTGTCCGGGCAAAAGGACGGTAGGGGTCCGGGCAAAAGGACGGTGGGGGTCCGGGCAAAAGGACGGTAGGGGGTCCGGGCAAAAGGACGGTAGGGGTCCGGGCAAAAGGACGGTGGGGGTCCGGGCAAAAGGACGGTAGGGGCCGGGTGAGGATGAGGTAGGGGTCCTCCAGCTATGCACAGTGAAAACCTATTCTTCTTTTGAAATCTTGAAAATTACTCCTAAACTTTGAACTGCACAAAGAAAACTCAAACACCAAAGTTGTTTAGAATTTGAGAGCTACAATTTTGCTAAAAGGACCAACTTCAAATTTTGAACAACTTTTGAATTAGAAAAAGGGGTAAAACTAGAGTTTGGAAATTTGGGGTTTTTCAAAAGGAATTTAAATTTTATTTTGATTTTTGAATTTTGGTCCTCATAACACAGCATCAAAACACTTAACTGAACAAGATCTACACAAAAATTAAGCAAACTTAAATGCATGGCAAGAATGATTAAAGACTAATGATGATGACATGTCAGGTTAATTACTTATTAAACACCAGAGGTGTTACAGGCGGCTCCTGGCTGATGCCACACTGACTGATAGGGATCTGCTGTCGGGAAAATACTGGCTGTAGCCTGCGCAACCACTTCCGGATGGTCCTCCATAATGTCCCAGAGAACGGTGTAAGCAACTCTGTTAGCTCCATCCCATGGGGTTCTCCCCTGCAACACGAACACCCGACGGCACCAAACGTGATCCTGCTCATCACAGCTAGGCACGTCAACCTCCACCGTGTACATATGGCGATCCTCAGAAATCTGCACGCGGTGCCAGTCATACTGTGGCTCCTGGCCCTCCTGGTATCCCACCAGGTGCAACACCCTCCAAAGGATGGTAGGCATGCCGAACTCATCTAAGAAGTCCTCCGACCCCTCAGCAGTCCATGGTCCCAGCATGTAATTAGGCCTTTTGCCTCCGATTGACTTACAAGCTGTGCGCTTGGTACGTGCCATCTGTAAGAAGTTTATCCACACATATTTTCATTAGTTTGAGAACAACTTTTATTAAGAAAATAGGACGGTAATCATAAGGAAGGAAGTAAGATTAATGCAAGGTTGTATGATCATGATGCATGTGCGCGACATACGTCCTCACTGTCTAACAATCTAACGGCTAGACGGTACCATACACGTTCACTCATAGCGTTAACTAGACGCACTATACGTTCGCAAGTTAGTGTACCTGCAGAAGACCACTTCAGCCCTGCCCACAGTATGAATATCATGTATTGCTGAAAGTAAATCTAATACTAACTTAGGCGCACACCCAGTATACGCGTAAGTAGTATATGCACCCATAAAATATAAATACTCCCGCAATGAGTACTTTCACGTATACTTGTGTGTAACAGGTATACATGCCGGTACCATTCAAGCACACCCCTAGATTGGCGGTTGTCCAATCATGCTCTCACAACTCACTTATTACCTTGGCGTAGAGGCAATTGATCCATACATCACTATTCCGAAGAATAGCACCCATACAATTTTACCCTTGCCGTATGGACGACAGAATCAACAGAATTTAAATATGATGCACGACCCCCAAGTTAGTACTTAAATAGCCACCTAAAAACCTACTGGTCATAGGCACACCTTAATCTTTATCAATAAGATTTTTCAAATCCTATTATAGTTTATAAGTTTGAGCAAATAAAATTCTGATTTGAAAATACAATTTTTCAAATACACTCATGAACAGTAACGCCAACCTGCTCTGATGCCAGCTGTGACAAAACCGACTAATTTATACCAGATTAAGCACCGAACCCCTGTTTTCATAGAGATTGGCAGGTACTTAAGCTCGTACAAACCCGGTAGTCCGGAAATCTCGAAGGATTTCAAACATTCAACTTCAGCCAAGATCGTAACAGATTAGCGTACATGTCCACGAGGTACATTCAGTTCGCACATAGTTCAAATACATCAGAGTTCAACAATTATTACAAACCATAGTTTGGAAATTCAAAGCGGAAGCAACATAGTTTTAAAGCATAAGTTCATAGTTCACAATACGGTGCCATTGTCTGATCAGTCCACAAAAGCATCAGTAGAGGATAAGAGATGACCATGCTCATGGTCTATTCATCACCCGCAACGGGGTACAGATAGTTCACACAGTAGCCAAAGAAGCACTGCCCATCTGCAACAACAAGGGATAAAACCCTGAGTACAAGAAGGTACTCAGCTAGACTTACCCGTCTTGAACCAGAAATAAGGTTACACCAAGGAGTATGCAAGGCTATATCTGGGTTGGCTATGCTTGCCTTTTTGCATAAAAGCATTTTCATTATTATATAATCATCATTAGAGTTTTAGCAGTCAATTTTATGTAATCAACCTGATTAACTAGATTTGCACCTGATCTAGAGCAAGCACTTGACTACTTATTCAAGCAAGAGGGACTATTTCATCAATAGCCTTTCAAATTCAGTACCATAACCATCTTTAGTTCCATAAGTTACTACGGTAACATATGCCTAGTCAAGTTACTCACTGTCCAGGAGCGATGGCGATTATAATCGATTCCTACCAGCTGGGGATAAAATGTCGCACACTCGCCCGATCACAACTTGCCAGGTAGCCGTCCGCGGCCACTTCAGGAAATTCGAGAACACAACGCGCGAGACGGTCATGGGCCCTTCTACACTGGGGGTTATCTCAATGCCAGGTCGCTCAAGCTATAACTGCCCACGGTCATTCTAGGTCAATCAGGCCCCGCCTGTCCACGGACCATGCCACGTTGCTCGGAATAGTTGCCCACGGAAAATATAAGGACCTGGGTGTTAGGCGTCAACATCTCCATCACCGACTCGAATAGCCTTACTTGGCTTCACGGGAGGTACTCCGACCTACTCCGTTAAGTGATTGACGCGTTCAAAATGACTGAGGCGTGCCTTCGTCGGGTCCTAATCAACACAGACGGGAGACTACTAGCACACAGAACCCATGTCTTGTTGCTCCTACATCCCGCCCAGTCTCAGATTAATTACCACATGGTTATTTCCATGATAGCACCAGGCTAGTCATGATCAGTATCCACCTATATGCGGGAGACAGGTAATCACCCGACTTTTACCGGTCTAAGCAGGCTAAGCATAAATGAGCCGAGACTTAATAGGGATATCAAGATAATAATTGCACGTGGACAAGGATAAGTAAGTAATGCATCAGCGGTATCACTCAACTCCTATAACCTAATGCAACAAATATATCAGGTTAATTTTGTAATTGTATCTGCAAACCATAGGAGGGGGAATGCTCCGGGGCTTGCCTCATTCGAAGTCGGAGGGTCGATGATCACGGCACTCAGGTAGGTCCTCGACGTCTCCTTCTTCGGTCCTCTCGTCCTGGGTTTCCTCCGGGCACGGCTCCTCCGGTGGCTGCGGGTTCTTTAAATGAAAAGGTGCTTTAAACTACACACCCTATCAAAAAGTGTCAAACAACAGATTTCCCATTTTTCCACTGAACTTCTTAGCACAAGAGCAGTGTATAAAAATTCTTAAGCTCATATTCTTCATATTTTAATTACTACAAATTATACAAGAAAATAGCATTTAATCAATTTAATTGCTACTACCAAAATATTTCACAGAACAACCTCATATTATATTTTTTCCAAAAACTATTCATCAACAGAAACCTAACAAAACAAGAATCACATTTTGCTGAGCAGTACACAATTTATCATGCATTTAACAAATTTTAGCCTGAACATAAATTAAATATAACTACACATAAATTTATCACAAACTGGACATATTATATTTTTCATGCATAGAACTCATCAAAACAAACTTAACAAAACTTAATTCACCTTTTTAGCATTTATAGAACTCAAGATATGAATTAAACAAACTCTACAAGCATTTCTGAAAACTAATTAAACAAAACCCCTTAAAAACCCTTCAGGCTAAACTGCTACACGCACCCACATTACTGCACCTAAGCCACTGAAAACCGGGACCCAAGCAACTAACTGGTGGCTCCTCGAGTCAAACCGACCCCACATGTCATACACACAGAGCAGAGGCCGACGTTGACCATGGCGATGCTCGCCGTCGGCGGCTCCTCCGGCGAAACGGACACCACCGGCGGACACCCCTCAACCTTCCGCACCCGACGACACCACTAAAAGGCCTAGCGCACTAACGGAGCAAGCTTCGCTGGCGAGAATGGCGGCCGCGGTGGCGGGAGCTCGCCACGCCGGCCATCTCCGGCCTTCCCGAAGCAAACCGACGGCCATCTCACACTCCCAAAACCCTAGCGAACCCTAATCGAAGCAAAGAAGCTAGGGTTGCCATGAGAAACGGCCGAGACCGTGGCTCGTCGTCCATGGCGAACAGAGCCGGCGGCGAACGGCGATGTACGGCGACTACCAAACCCTAATCAGCCAAACCAACACCTCCAACGTCTCCTACGGGCCAAGGCGACTCGCGAACGCTAGCCAGGACGAACGGACGAGCTCGAAAAGGGGGTTGGCCACGGCGGACCGAGCTCGCCGGCCATAGCGGACATAGCAGACGCGAGCTCCGCGGCTTACCCAGGGGTTCTCGGCGCAAGCTTGCTAGGGCAGGAGGTGGAGCGGGTCACGGCGACTTGGTTTAGCGGGATGGTTGGGGTGGAAACCGTGGCGGAGCGGCAAGAAACGCCGGTGGACTCGCGGCGGCGCTTACCTTGCTCGGGCGACGGCGAGAGCGAGAGGGGACAGAACGGAGGGAGTGGAGCGGCTTGGCTGTGGAAGTGCAGGCGGGCGGGCCTTGTGCTCGCCACGCCGCGTGCGGACGCGGGCTCGCCAAGCGTCGGGCGCCACGCGACGGCCAAGCTCTGTGGCCGGTCGGCCACGACCGCGGCGCCGTTCGGCTGAAACGGCCGTTTCAGTCGGCCGATTAGCGCCTGACAGCGCGTTTTCAAACGCGATTAACTCACTAACTACTCGATGAAACGACACACCGTTTGATTCTTTGGTTAGAGCTATATGCCGACTACAACTTTGGTTACAAGATCAAGCTTTGGTTCGGCCTGGATTGCTCTCAAGAAAGCTCCATGTCACCAGGCGAAACTGTTTCGGCAGTTAGGACTTGGAAAAATTTTTCTAAGTCAAAACTCCCCGATTTCTACCTTGTGGGTACTAAAACACCTTGTTAAACCCATTTTCATTAGTTGGTCCTAAAACAACTTATGTTCTACTCTAAAATCTACACACTTTTGGTCAAGGGCCCATAGCCATGCAAAGCTTTTATCTAGGAGGTCTTAGTCAGTCAAACAAAAGGACTCCTAGGGCTCTCTTAAGGCAACTAGGGTTAGAGGCTTGGTTAGCCAAAGTGACCAACATAAACCTAGCTTCATTATGACTCCTGAAAATGGTTAGGCTACTAAGGAACTCAACCACTCCAAAAACAAGTCAAACAAGCATCACACCATGCTTAACAGTAAAAGCCATCACATGAAATAACACTTTATATAAAGAATGCAACATGTGATGATGATGCTTTATGCTCATGGGATGTCAAGTTATGCATTTAGGGTTGCTTAACACCAGGGGTGTTACAGTTTGCTCGCTTTGTTTGATGAATTTTCAATTGGTTCGGAGCATTTTTGGTAGCTAGTTGCGTTGAGCCTTTGCCTCTTTCTTGAGGGACTAGCGACTTTGCCTATATGCTCTTCACTTGGTATCGAGCTCTTTTGCTTTTCAGTTGGTATCGAGCTTTCTCGCTAGTGGTGTTGAGCCCATTCTGCCTCTTCTTGAGGACTAGCTCTATTTTGCTTGAATTTCATTTGTTATTTCAATTTGTGTCGAGCTTTCTCACTAGTGGTGTTGAGCCTGTTTTACCTTCTTCTTGAGGGCTAGCTTTGCTTTGCTTGGTTGCGTCGAGTCGTTGCCCATGTCTTTCGGGACCAAGTTGTCTTGCTCTTTCCACTTGACCTTCTTTCGGCTTTGCTATGCTTTTGGGTCATTTGGTCGAGTTCTCTCTCTTCCTTTCTTCTTCCTATTTCTATCTTCATTCTGATTTGTGTTGGTAGTTGACAATGCACTTATCAAGGGGGAGATTGCGGATACATGGGTATATGCCGAGTCTCGAGTGATGAGTGATTGTCAACTGGTTTGATGCGCATGTTCTTTGGCTTGTGTTGTGCAGGTGTCGAGCAAGGATACAGTGATCGAAGGCAAGGTGAAGGTCAAGTAGAGACGTGTTGTGCCGATGGACCGGGAGCGGTGAAGGGCGGACATGAGACTTGGACTGAGGGACTGGTGGCCTGAGGATCAGCTGTGGTGGCTGAAAGCCGGGGACAGCGACGAGCGGAGACTTGCGGGGCACAGTGTTGCTCGGGTCGAGGACCTGGGGACATGTGTCAGTGGACGGGGTGCACGGGCGGTGCATCCCCTCTACAGCGTCGGTTTGATGGTTGAGCCAAAGAAAAACCATCAGGTGGACGGTTTCCAGGTTTGGGCCACAAAACCATGGTACTGCGGGTTTGCCGAGTTTGTGCCACAAAACTCGGGCTGAGGACGGTTTCCAGGTTTGGGCCTCAAAACCTGGGCGCTGGCGGGTTTCTGAGTTTGGGCCACAAAACCCAGGCGATGGACGGCTAGTTTCCCGGTTTGGACCTCAAAACCGGGGGTTGGTCGTGAAGATAGGTTTCCCGGTTTCGGCAACAAAACCGGGGGCGGAGTCTGTGAAAAGGACAAGCAGAGCGGTGGCGGCACGTGGCGGCAATCGGTGAGGTTGCGTCGAGGCAACGCTACCAGTTGTGCGGGCGTGGCCGTCGGATCAGCATCTACATCGAGTTGGTCCAGAATAACCCTAGGATTTAGCTAGTTCGCTCTGTAATTAGTTAGGGGTAGAGTGGGATCTAGAATTAGGATAAGTAGAACGAGACACCCACCTCCCATCCTATCTCAGTCATTTGCTATTCTCCACTTAGGGTTTTCCTGCTATCCCAATCCCTGCTATAGCTACTGAGATCCGCAGAGAACCATACCTCTGTGTTCATGAGATTTTGAGGAAGTGAGACCGTATTCTCACTGTTGTAGCGTGTGGTAGCCACACGGTTGTAAATTCGTGGTTTGATTCGCGTTTTGAATTTGTTCTTCGCGTTCTTCGTTTCTCCACGATTTTCCCGTCACTCGATCTCCCTCTCTACTGCGTCTTTTTGAAATCCACTTGAATCAACTTGTTCTTTGATGTGAGGAGATCATTTTCACCAAAGGAATTCATCTAACTCCTCACGAACAAGTAGATCGGGTCGATTCAATTTTCGTGGCGCTTTTTCGGTTCATACTCCTTCCCTTTCGATTTCTCGTTGATTGGGTTGATTTGAGCGGATTATTTCTTGGGGATAGTCTCCTAACAACCTCGTGATCATCTTCACCAAGTTTGGGAACAAGGGATTTTGTTTTGGATCCATTTTGGGGAGATTTGGGGAGAAGGCGACTGAAATCGCCCTCTCTACAAGGTCACGGACAGTCCGCCACCTGACCGGCGGACAGTCCGGGCGTCGGGGGCAAGCCAGATCAGTGGCTGTGTTCTTCGGCTGCTTTGCTGAATTTTGACCGGCGGACAGTCCGCCGTAGGGAGTCGCGGACAGTCCGGGAGTCGAGCAGAAGGTTTCAGCAACCTTGCTGTTTTGTCCATTTGGCCGGCGGATAGTCCGCCACAGGCTCGCGGACAGTCTGCAGTTGATCCGGACTGTCCGGGACCGTACTCGTGGACAGTCCGGGAACTCACAGACTTCATCTACGTTCGAGAGTCGGTTTTAGTGCGTTTGGTCTCCCGGCTTTTCCGTTTGGTTTTCGGACTTCTTCTATGGCCCTAGAGTTGACCAAGTAACCTCTCTAGGTATCTTTGCTACTTGTTAGCATAGGTATTTGGAGTTTTCTCGACGTAGCCTTTCATCTATGTTCAAGAGTCGGTTTTTGGGTTGAACTCACGCCGGAACTTTTGGTGTTTGGTTCGCTCTCGCTTTGTGGTGCCTCGCTGTGATCCTAGGGATCATCCACCCTCTTCCAAGGGTCGTGGGCATCATGTTTCGGTAAAAGCTTTTGGGGATTGATTTTTGGGACAAAGGCCGAAGTTTCGAGAGAAAATTTTTAGGCTCCCATTCACCCCCCCTCTGGTCGCCTTGCTTTTGCATTCTCGGTCCTTCATATGATGGTGGCGGTTGAGGCCGTGGCTTCCTGGAACAGTGTTGTGGTTATCCGTAGCTCACCGATGGGTGAGTGTGGTTTGTGTGGGGAATAAAATCACCAGCTGGTTAGGAATCGATTATAATCGCCATCGCTCCTGGATAGTGAGCACTTGACTTGAACTCTGATCAACCTTGATACTGAAATTGTGGAACACGTGACAACTATCATTATACTTTTGGCAATGGTTACTCGGTCTGTTTGTTACTTTACGGTGATTGGTGGATCACTACCATGATTGTTATAGTGCAGGAGCTAACCTAGTTAAACAGGTTAATTACCACTTAATTTGCAGCTAGTAAGCAGGAGAATGAGTTATTTTAATCACTTATGCTTTTACGCAAAAACGTGGTCTCATACCAGCTCCACTTTATTCTAGCCTTGCATACTCCTTGGTGTCGCTTATTTTGGTTTGTCGGGTAAGTCTAGCTGAGTACCTTCTCGCACTCAGGGCTTTGTTTCCCTTGTTGTTGCAGATGGCCAGGTCTTTTATGGTTATTGCATCAACTGTCTCTACCCAGCTCTGGGAGATAACTAGGTCAAGGGCAATGACCAATTCTATTCGTATCTTTTGCTTTGTCAAGGATGACTACTATGTGGCACTGTAACAAACTACATGTGTGTGTGTGGTTTCGGAACTATATTTTCAGACTAAGCTTCCGCTACTTAAATTCGAACATGGTTTGTAATAACTAAGTTGCTACTCCGAACAATTTATGTAATCTTCTATCATGTGACGATCGATGCTGAATTATTACGATCCTATGTTGTTGATGTTGGAAAAGTTTGAAATCCTTCGAGATTTCCCGGATTACCGGGTTTATATGGGCTCAAGTGGTGCAAATTTATTGCTTCGGCGGAGAATTTCGCACTTGTGCTCTTATAAATTGGTTGGTTCTGTTACAGAAATGCTCCTCCAGAAGCTAGATCAAGGAATCATGCAGCATTCTTGCTAAGACCGACATAAAAGTGTTGTAATAGCGTTGGCTCGGTCATACCAAGGTTAGGCCTAATGGATACTAAATCTGTGAAACGGGCCCATGCCGCACCTAGAGGTTCCTTCTCCTTTTGCTTGAAGCTCAGGACCTCTCTTCGAAGATGAACGACATGAGAGATGGGAAAGAATGATAGGCAGAATTTGGATTGAAGGTTTTCCCACTCTCCATGCATATTCTCTATGTGTCGAGCATACCAATGTTTAGCTGCTCCCGTCAAAGAGAACGGGAATAGCTTCCATTTTAAGGTAGCATCTGTCATGCCTTGAATGTGAAGGCACGAGCATAATTGCTCGAACTCAAGTAGATGCGTATAGGGGTTTTCATCTTCTACCCCAGCAAAAGATCGTTCCTGAACCATGGCTATGAAACTCGGGCGAAGCTCATAGCTAGGTGAAAGGATGGGTTGTGATGATGTTGGTGGCTCCAAACAAGTGCCCTTTGGAGCAGCGAGAAGAGATACGGATGTGTGGTTCGTGATGTGGAAAGGGTAAAAGAAAAAAAAGATAAAATAAGGATAACTCAGATGACTTTGTTCTAGTTAAGACAGCTACTATTCCCCGACAATGGTGCCAGAAAGCTTGTTGACACCTAATGTGGCAAACGGCTAAACCACAACTATACGGTTCTCAATGTAGCCTTCACCGGGAGTATTCCAGGTATCGTATTTTCCATGGGGAACGTGAAGTGAACTAACTAGAATTAAGGTCATCCTATGTGTTGGTGTTTGTTAACCGGCAACTCGTCTTGGGGATTCCCAGACGATTTGTTCGGTGGGGATCGGCGTTCGTAGAACTCGGCGAGTACACAGAGACAACGATTTATAGTGGTTCCGGCCGCTTAATAGCGTAATACCTTACGTCCAGTGGCGGCGTGTGCCTTGTGTTATGATTTGAGATTCAATGGGAGGGGTATACGCCTGCTTCCCCTTATATAATGAGGTGAAGTATGGCATATACCGAGTCCTAGTCGAATACTACAGAGGAGTACTATTCTAATTACAAGACCTCCTTCAGCAGTTCGACTAAGTTACAATGAGAGTCCTAATCCAGGTCTCCTTTGTACCACGTCTTTGGATCTCCTGTGTCTTCCCAGGACTAGTCCGAGTAATCATCTTCTGATGATGTCTCTAACATTCTGGTCCGTCAAGCCCCCGAGCTCATCAATATCTCTCTAAAATGTTACCTTCTGGTTTCTTTCGAGAATCACCCGAGTAATTGTTGACACTGGTTATCTATCAAAATTAAAGGATAAATAAATATGAAAAGGGCATGAATTCAATCACCAACAAAGGTTTTGGGTTTTGACTGACAATATTCCACGAGTTTTGGTGAATTGTGATTCTGCAGGGACTAAACCAGGAAACCAGCACTGATTGCTTCCCCTAGAAGGAAACCGACGGGAGATAACGCAACCGCCACGTCAGGAAGTTTCTAGAAGACTCCAGAGGACACCAGAAGACACCAGGAGGTCGGGCACCGTGGGACCCTGCCAGGTGGGACCGACTGATCCCACCATGAGACCGACCGGTCTCCCCCCGGGCCCGCTGGCTTCCGTCTTCTACAAGCTTCCTCCACCGAAACCTAGGACTCATCTCCACCGTCCATGAAGTCGGTTTGATCTAACGGCCGCGGTTGATCCCTTAGGGCTATATAAGCAGCCCCAGACCCCCCTATCCAGGCATCTCCATCTTCATTATTCATCTCCACATTAGAAACTAGGGATTCAATTAGAAGTAGAGGTCCCTCTAGATGAATCTCTTCTAGTTCATCTAGAGTTAGATCTAGTTCATCTAGTTGTAATCAAGATGAGAATACATATGATGAATGATTGACTGTGTTGAGGAAGGTTTGAGGCTTTTACCCGGTTGAGTCATTATCTTGCTATGCACTTAATGTTATGACTAACCGGTGGCGTGAGTTGTGTGGTGTTTCTGGGTTGGTGTGTGTGTGCGACATGTGTCTCTTGGCTGTGTTGATGTGCAGGTGTGGAGCTCGGAGACAGTGGTCTATGGCGAGGTGAAGGTCAAGTTGAGCCGTGCCGCGCTGACGGACCGGGTGCGGTGAAGGATGGGCGTGCCGTGCGGCGGACGTGCCATGCCGACGAACCGAGCGGTGAAAGGCGGACGGGAGGCTTGGACTGAGGGACCGGAGGGCCAGAGGACCAGCTGTGGTAGCTGGCACGTGGCATCAGCAAGCAGGAGCACATGGGGATGTGCGGTGCATCGGCCGAGTCGGGAGGAAGGCGCTGGAGTCGGGTCGCTTGGCGGGAGGTCGGACACGGGCTTGCGTGCGGCGCAAGTGCCGTCGGCCGAGTCAAGAAGGAAGGCGAAGGCGTTGTGCCCGGCGTGGAGGCTGGACATGCATCGGCATCGGCGCCGGTGGTCGGGGTGTGAGAACCACATCCCGTCTACGGTGCGGGTTCGGTAGCTGAGCCTCAAAAAGCTACCATCGACGGTTTCCAGGTTTGGGCCTCAAAACCTGGGGTGGACGGTTTCCAGGTTTGGGCCTCAAAACCTGGGGTGGACGGTTTCCAGGTTTGGGCCTCAAAACCTGGGCGTGCGGGTTTCCGAGTTTGGGCCTCAAAACTCGGGGTGGCCGGTTTGCCTGGTTTGGGCCTCAAAACCAGGGGGTTGGTCCGAAAGGACGGTCGACGCGTGGCGGCACCGAGAGGCTTGCGTTGCGGCGAAGCTATCGGTGAGAAGGCGCGGCGGTCGACGGTGGCGGCACGTGGCGGCATCGGGTGAGGTCGCGTCGAGGCGAAGCTACCGGATCTGCGGGCGTGGCCGTCGGATGAAGATTGACCGGTTTGGACGGTTGTACCCCTGGGGGGGTATTTGGTCGAGTGCTTAATGTAAGGGCGTTTGTGTCATTGGACGTGCGCCTATATATATGAGGCGGGCTGCTAGGGCAGCCGTATCCTTGGCAGACCAGTGGTGGTGTCTCTCTCATTTTGTTCCTGTGAGAGTAGGCTAGGGTTAGGGAGAGTTGGCTCTTGTTCTTGAGCTTTTCGCCATCCAAGCTTTGATCTGCTGGAGTGGCTTGTAGCCCGTACACCAAGTGCTTAATGAATCATCCATTCCTCTGAGTCCAAGGATCAAATTCGTGCTTTAATTTGTCTTGCGATTTTGTTCTTCGCGTTTGCACGTTTTCCCCTCTTTCGTTCTTCACGAGAATTTTTGTTTCGAGGGAAGATTCGCAAATCCGTTTGAACCATCTTGTGTAGCTTTGTGAGAGTCTTCTTTCTACCGAAGGAATTTCTCTAATACCTCACGAACTCACAGATCGGGCGGATTTAGTGTTGGGATCAAGTTCTTGCCGTTCTTCATCCTTTTTCTCCGATTCACCGATTTGGAGTTAGGTTCGAGCCATGATCTCTTAGGAGTAGCTCACTAACATCCTTGTGACCCCTCACACGAAGTTGGAGCCCTAGTGCTTTTGATTTGAGGGAGATCAGGTTGATTCGGTGGATGAACAGAGGTGCATCGCGGTGACCGGACGCACGAGTCGCATCGACCGGACGCTTGGTCGTGAGTCCGGTCGTTGAACACGTTCTCTGCGTCTCCTTCGTGACTTGACCGGACGCACGCCTCATATCGACCGGACGCTATTCCGTGCGTCCGATCGTTGAAGGCCGAGCGAAATACTGTGCGAGATTCTGACCGGACGCTAGGGTTTCGCGTGACCGGACGCACTGAAGGCACTGTTCATTGCCTCCTCGGTGCTTGACCGGACGCTCAGTTGTAACGACCGGACGCTTGATCACCGTGAGTCCGGTCGTGAACAGAGAGCATCCAGAGAGGTTTTTCTCTGACCGGACGCGTCCGATCGACACTGACCGGACGCACCTCAGAGTCCGGTCAGTGCAGTGTTTGCGCGTTTTCGCCCGTATCTTTTGCGTTCGAGCTCCGATTTGAGATCCGCTTTTTGCGTTGGATTCCCGACTCTGTGCTCTACAGAAACCGGGCTTCCCGCTTTGTGAAAAAGCCTGAATCCCCCTCGCGTTGCTCGGGGGAGGTTGAGTTTACCCAAACTCCATCCTGTCACTAGTTGACTCGCGTGGATTTGGAAGAGGGAGCTTTTGTGGTGTCCCGCTGTGTTCCTAGGGAACATCCACCCATTCTCTTGGGTCGTGGACATCACGTGTGTCGGCTTTGCTCTTGGGGTTGATTTTGTTGGGACAGAGGCCGGAATTTCTGAGAAGAAATTTTTAGGCTCCCATTCACCCCCCCTCTGGTCGCCTTGCGATAGCTTTTTCGGTCCTTCAATTGGTATCGGAGCCAGTTAGGGATCTCTCTACCTTAACCGGTTCCGGATCCGCGAAGGCGACCTTTTGAGAGCGGTTCTGTTTCCGGCTTTTTATTTTGCCGAGGTGTTAAGTTTTTGTCTTGCTAACACTAACGGTGCTTTTGGAGTGCACCAAGTTCTTCTTCAAGTATGTCTGTGTCTTTCAGCATGAACGGTTCCATGGACGACATCTTGGGAAGAAGGAGGAGTGCAGTTGATGAGAGGGATCGCGAGGTGAACGATCTGCTGAACCTTCTGCAACGTGATGAGCTCTCACCGGAGGATCTCCTACGTCAACTTGGCAAGGCCAAGAGAGGTATACTTGCTCGTGGACTTGTGAGCTTGCACAAGCTTTGTGATTTGAAGTCTAGTATCTCTTTACCTTGCACCTCCTGTAGTGACATGGTTAGGAAGGTTGATGAGCTACGCTTTTCTCTTGCTAGCTTAAAATCTGAAAATAAAATGTTGAAATCCAATGCCTCCAAACCATGTTTAGCTTGCATTGACTTGGGCAAGGACCTTGATTGTGCTAAAAATGAAATAGCCTTGTTAAAGTCAAATGCTTCTCTGCCATGTGTCAACTGTGAATCTTTTGTTGCTAGACTTAGAGAATATAGTCTGATTCACAGGACATGTGTAGATGACCTTGAGCATGCTAGGGCTGAAATTGTAGAGTTAAATGCTAGGCCTTGTAGCTTGTGCTCTTTGAATAAAGATGTTTGCCATACTTCTAATGCTATTCATGATTCTTTGCTTGATGTTTCTGGTGATGTTTCTCCCACAGATTTCATTTGCACATCTTGCATTGATTTGGAAAAAGAAGTTTTGGTTTTGAAGCAAATGCGCGATGATATGAGCGCTAAGTTGGTTGAGCACAATGATATGAGTGCCAACCTTGAGGGGGAAGTCGAGCTCTTGCGTACCACATATGCCGAGTGCATAAAAGAGGAGATGGAGAACTTGAGAAACACTCCTTGTGGTACTTGTGACCGCCTCAAGTTTGAAAATGAGGTTTTGGCCACAAGATGCAAGAGCCTTTGTGCTAAGTCATTTGAGTCACGCTTTTCTTCCAACTCCGATGTTGATATTTCCATTTCTGCATCTTTGCAACCGGAGTTGAGTTCTTGTGTTGCGCGTGAGTCTTTTGACGTTAGCACTAGTGCCAAGGTTTCGGATAGCTCTTTCATAGCTACTCTTAACCTTGCTAGTTCTTCGAGTGATGTCCCTTCTCATATTTTTGGGACTCGTCCTCCCAATCCGGTTTTTCATTGCACCTTTTGCAAGAAGGAGGGACATTCGCTCGATTTTTGTTTTCGCCGTGTCAAGCACGAGCGGCGGATTCGAGCTAAGGCTTTTAGGAAGCCGCGTAGCCTTTCCCATGGCACGTGTGCTCCTAACGTTGGCACCAAGTTGGTGATTGATTCTTCTTGTTCTAAGTCCCAAGGGACTTCTCACTTGTCGGAGAATGGTGTGCCTTCCAGTAGGCCTTTGTACCATTGCTCTTTTTGTGAGAAAGATGGGCATCAAGAAAGCTTTTGCTATCGGCGTGCCAAACGTTTGCGCCAAGCTCGCTCTTCTAGGAAGATGGTGATTCATAGCCCGTCTCATGGCATGAACGCTTGTGTTCCTAGTAAGAAGCCCATTTTTGTTGATGGGATTTATGACTCCTTTTCTAGTGGGATAGGTCATGGTCGTGGACATGTTTCTACTTCTTCTTCTCGTGGTCCACGTCATGCTTCTCATGGTGCATCTATTGGTTCTTCTTCAAAGACCTTGGAAGATGTTTGCCTCTTTTCCCGTGGTTCGACTCGTTCTTCTCCTCGAGTTGTCCTTTTGAGGAATGCTTCCAAGGGTGTTTCAAAATTGCATTTGAACCAACATGTGCATCATGCTAACCCACATGAGAAGTTGAGATTTGTGACCAAGTCCTGGATCCCCAAGTACATGCTTGCTAACCCTTCAGGATCCAAGGCTCGGGTTATCTTGTCCTCTTGTGTGTAGATATGAGGACGCGGGGTGGAGAACATGCGCCTGATGGAGCTTGATCTTTTAGATGTGATCAAGTTTGATGGTTCTCTGCATCCCGCCTAGATTTGCCTCCAAAGAGGTTTGT
Organism: Coix lacryma-jobi var. lacryma-jobi; assembly: GCA_009763385.1. Classification (NCBI taxonomy): domain Eukaryota; kingdom Viridiplantae; phylum Streptophyta; class Magnoliopsida; order Poales; family Poaceae; genus Coix; species Coix lacryma-jobi. The sequence continues at coordinate 81,297,319 of CM019826.1, read as the reverse complement.
ATATCTTGGTGAGCTTTCTTATACACTCATACCTTGTACATCCCCGCTCTATTTCTTGTGGTATGAGATGGTTCTTCATATGCTCACTTGTATAGTTTTTACATGGACATTTTCTTTTGTATCATGTTTTGCTTTAGTCTAGCATGTGCTATCTTCTGTATATCTTGTCATGCTAGCTTTGTGTATAGCTTCTGTGGATTATCCACTTTTCATGCTAGTCTGTGATCCTTATGAACATTATGCCATGTTTTACCATACCTCTCCATGAGCTTTACTTGTAGAGGTGTGATGTTCATTAGGTGTCACTTTTCAGGTGCTAGTTTTGATTAGCTACATGTATCCTGTTGATATGATTAGTTTGAGCACTAGTCTTTCCTCGATTTTATCATGTTACATGCTTTTGGATCTATTGCTATCATTATCTTGCATTGTAGCATGTGTTGAGGCTTAGGCTATGTTTGGGTTCATCATGTTTTTAGGCTGCATTTTGCTATACAGTGCTTTATCCTGTTGCATGGTAGTCTAGGCTAGTTTGAGTTCAGATCTCCTTGCGGTATCATTCATGGGTAGACCTCTTTTTGTTGAGAGCTTACCTTATGCTTTTATGTGACTAACCGTTTTCGTGGAGACCTTGAGGTCACACTGGACGAGACAACGCCTTGTGTTTCTTCTGCTTTTGAGTGTGCAGGAGAACAGGAGCCTGGAGAGAGCATTTCGGCTCACGGACCCGATCCCACTTCTTCCACGACTTGGGGTTCCGTTCGAGCAGTTCTCCAGTGAGCACCAGCAGCACCTGGGCGAGCGACAGCATCAGGCGAAGGGGAGGCGACTTCGGCGAGGCAGGCGCCCCGGAGTTCAGCAGCATCAGGCGTCCCCTCGGGCATCACACCAGCAGGCGGTCATGTGCTTCATGAGGTACCTCCGACACACTTCTGAGTTCGGTTTTTGGTACACTCCTTCTTCGACCCCTTTTCTGCTGTGTGGTCTTTCCGATGTGGATTTTGCTGCCTGTCGCTTGAGCATTTCCTGGCTCTTCGCTTGTGAGCTGGATGTGTGTTTCCCTTTTAGTTGGGGAAGCATTTTGCTTGTTGTATCTTAGTTGGTCTTCTCCGATACCCTTTTTACCTTGGGTTTCCCTTTTTAGACTAGCTTTTGATTCGTTCCTTATAGACTGGCTTTTGCATGCATCTCATCATGTACATTTTGCATTTTAGAGCTTCATGTATATAACAATGAGAATGAGACTATGCTCTTTTTGGTATGCCCTGCTTATTCATGATGATGCTTGTAGCTTAGGCTCTTTTTGATCACTTGATACATGTTATGAGCTAAGCTATTTTTGCAAATGGTGAACTTGACTAATTAACTATGAAACCTTTAATTTGTTCACCATTGAGATTGGCAACTAGCATGGGTAGGATGTGTTGAGATCACTTGTGCTATCTTTTGTATGCTAGGTTGCTATGTCTCTTGCACTGAGTCATTCACTTGCTTGGATTGTTCATATGTACATTGTGCTTAAAAGTTTGATCCAAGTATTTGTAAAATGAAAAGATCGAGATGGGATTGCATGTGTCAGCACATCACGGTATCGAGACTGTTTCTCATTGCACATTTGAGTTAAACTTGAGCCGTGTAGTGTAAGACCGAAACCGGTGCTTTAAGCTTCCGATTGCTTTTATTGCATAGGCTTAGCCCGGTTGAAAAGTTAGGCAATGACCATGCTTTCAACCTCTCGCAATCACATGCTTTAATATGAACTTGTGTTAATACCGCTGCAAACTCCAATAAAATTTGAAAAAAAAATAACACAAGTCTATGCTTCATTCTATTGCATGATGATTGAACCTTGCTAGGGGTAGTTCACCTTTTATACCTGAGTTAGCACTTGGTTGATTTCCTGTCTATCCATGCTAAGTGTTATTTTAGTGGTGAACACCTTTTCGAATGGCTTAAAACTGCTCATATGCTTAATTGTTCATATTTCGTATTCATTTGATCAGTTTGAGCCTTAGCTAGCATTTGTATTGATTGCTACATTCTCAGGGCAGCACCCCATTGAGCATCTTTTTATTCTGATTGCTATACACTTGAAGCTGTTGCATTGTACATTTCATGCATTCTAGCTTAGTGTGCATACCCCCAGCTCCGATATTCTTTGTGGTCACCTTCAATTGGTTTCGGGCTCTTTTAATGCTTCTCACTGCCCCCATATGCTTTTGGATGACTTGTCTTGTGTTTGTGTCAATTTTGTGGAAAATGTCAAAACCCCTCAGCATGTTCCCTTTTGTCAAGGGGGAGGAGCTGTTTTCAAGGGGGAGCTTGAATGTTGGCACAAAGGGGAGAGTCATGCATTTTGGGGAGAGCTTTGAGCGAGGGGGAGTTTTAGCTCTTTTGGTTTCTTCTTCAATTGGTATCTTCACTCGGTATAGCTCTTTTAGGTGTTCCAATTGGTATCCATCTTTCGGTATGGAATGCAATTGATGTCATGAGCTGTATTGCATAGCTTTTGTATATAGGCTTGCTTTCAGGGGGAGTCGCTTTTGTCTTGCTGCTTCTCCGCGTGCACCGAGTGTCTTGTGCTCCATTTCGCCTTGAGCCTTTTCCTTGGGCTTTTTCAATTGAAATTGAACCTTCCTTGTGTTCCTTCATTGGTACGCTTCGATTGGTTTTTCATTGGTGCGGAGCATGTTTGGCCGTAAGGCATTGGTATCGAGCGTGCTAGTTGTGTTGAGCCGTTTTGCCTCTCTCTTGAGGGACTAGCAGTTTTTGCTTCGTATTTTTGATTGGTTTGGAGCCTTCAGCTAGTTGTGTTGAGCCGTTTTGCCTCTGTCTTGAGGAACTAGCTGTTTTCACCAATTTGTGGCTGATTTTGAATGGTATCAAATTTTCTGCTAGTTGTGTTGAGCCTCTGTGCCTCTATCTTGAGGGACTAGCAGTTTTGCTTCTTATGCGCTGTTTCAGCCTCATTTGGTGTCGAGCCTTGAGCTAGCGGTGTTGAGCCCTCTTCCGCCTCTTCTTGAGGACTAGCTCGTTTTTGACTTGGTTGCGTCGAGCCGTTGCCCATGTCTTTGGGAACCAAGTCTTTTGCTCTTTGTCGAGTTGTTGCTCCGATCCTTCGCTTGGTTGCGTCGAGCCGTTGCCCATGTCTTTGGGGACCAAGCTTTCGGTGTTGGTATCTCAAACCATCTCTTGTGCTTAGTTTTTGTCAATTCAATCATCAAGGGGGAGAAATTTAGAAACCCAAGTAAGGGGGGAAATTTAGAAACCCAAGTAAGGGGGAGTAACCCAAGTGAATCCAAGTGGATAAGTACCTTGGTTTCTTTTTGTGATGATTGTTTGACAATTTTTGAGATTGGTTTTTCGAGTGCCTTTTGGGATTCATGAAACTCTTGTCTTCTCTTGACTCTTCGGTTATGTGGAGGCTTTGCCCGCTTTTCCCATTTCTTTCGGGACCGAGAGCTTTTATTTGGAGTATTCATGATCCTCCCTCTCTCAAGTGGCCTTGTGTTTGCTTTTACCTGGCTTTTGGGCACTTGAGTGAGACTGGTCTTCAAACCCTTCCTTTTTGATTTTATTGTCAGTCAATGCATTCATCAAGGGGGAGATTGAGAATACATATGATGAATGATTGACTGTGTTGAGGAAGGTTTGAGGCTTTTACCCGGTTGAGTCATTATCTTGCTATGCACTTAATGTTATGACTAACCGGTGGCGTGAGTTGTGTGGTGTTTCTGGGTTGGTGTGTGTGTGCGACATGTGTCTCTTGGCTGTGTTGATGTGCAGGTGTGGAGCTCGGAGACAGTGGTCTATGGCGAGGTGAAGGTCAAGTTGAGCCGTGCCGCGCTGACGGACCGGGTGCGGTGAAGGATGGGCGTGCCGTGCGGCGGACGTGCCATGCCGACGAACCGAGCGGTGAAAGGCGGACGGGAGGCTTGGACTGAGGGACCGGAGGGCCAGAGGACCAGCTGTGGTAGCTGGCACGTGGCATCAGCAAGCAGGAGCACATGGGGATGTGCGGTGCATCGGCCGAGTCGGGAGGAAGGCGCTGGAGTCGGGTCGCTTGGCGGGAGGTCGGACACGGGCTTGCGTGCGGCGCAAGTGCCGTCGGCCGAGTCAAGAAGGAAGGCGAAGGCGTTGTGCCCGGCGTGGAGGCTGGACATGCATCGGCATCGGCGCCGGTGGTCGGGGTGTGAGAACCACATCCCGTCTACGGTGCGGGTTCGGTAGCTGAGCCTCAAAAAGCTACCATCGACGGTTTCCAGGTTTGGGCCTCAAAACCTGGGGTGGACGGTTTCCAGGTTTGGGCCTCAAAACCTGGGGTGGACGGTTTCCAGGTTTGGGCCTCAAAACCTGGGCGTGCGGGTTTCCGAGTTTGGGCCTCAAAACTCGGGGTGGCCGGTTTGCCTGGTTTGGGCCTCAAAACGAGGGGGTTGGTCCGAAAGGACGGTCGACGCGTGGCGGCACCGAGAGGCTTGCGTTGCGGCGAAGCTATCGGTGAGAAGGCGCGGCGGTCGACGGTGGCGGCACGTGGCGGCATCGGGTGAGGTCGCGTCGAGGCGAAGCTACCGGATCTGCGGGCGTGGCCGTCGGATGAAGATTGACCGGTTTGGACGGTTGTACCCCTGGGGGGGTATTTGGTCGAGTGCTTAATGTAAGGGCGTTTGTGTCATTGGACGTGCGCCTATATATATGAGGCGGGCTGCTAGGGCAGCCGTATCCTTGGCAGACCAGTGGTGGTGTCTCTCTCATTTTGTTCCTGTGAGAGTAGGCTAGGGTTAGGGAGAGTTGGCTCTTGTTCTTGAGCTTTTCGCCATCCAAGCTTTGATCTGCTGGAGTGGCTTGTAGCCCGTACACCAAGTGCTTAATGAATCATCCATTCCTCTGAGTCCAAGGATCAAATTCGTGCTTTAATTTGTCTTGCGATTTTGTTCTTCGCGTTTGCACGTTTTCCCCTCTTTCGTTCTTCACGAGAATTCTTGTTTCGAGGGAAGATTCGCAAATCCGTTTGAACCATCTTGTGTAGCTTTGTGAGAGTCTTCTTTCTACCGAAGGAATTTCTCTAATACCTCACGAACTCACAGATCGGGCGGATTTAGTGTTGGGATCAAGTTCTTGCCGTTCTTCATCCTTTTTCTCCGATTCACCGATTTGGAGTTAGGTTCGAGCCATGATCTCTTAGGAGTAGCTCACTAACATCCTTGTGACCCCTCACACGAAGTTGGAGCCCTAGTGCTTTTGATTTGAGGGAGATCAGGTTGATTCGGTGGATGAACAGAGGTGCATCGCGGTGACCGGACGCACGAGTCGCATCGACCGGACGCTTGGTCGTGAGTCCGGTCGTTGAACACGTTCTCTGCGTCTCCTTCGTGACTTGACCGGACGCACGCCTCATATCGACCGGACGCTATTCCGTGCGTCCGATCGTTGAAGGCCGAGCGAAATACTGTGCGAGATTCTGACCGGACGCTAGGGTTTCGCGTGACCGGACGCACTGAAGGCACTGTTCATTGCCTCCTCGGTGCTTGACCGGACGCTCAGTTGTAACGACCGGACGCTTGATCACCGTGAGTCCGGTCGTGAACAGAGAGCATCCAGAGAGGTTTTTCTCTGACCGGACGCGTCCGATCGACACTGACCGGACGCACCTCAGAGTCCGGTCAGTGCAGTGTTTGCGCGTTTTCGCCCGTATCTTTTGCGTTCGAGCTCCGATTTGAGATCCGCTTTTTGCGTTGGATTCCCGACTCTGTGCTCTACAGAAACCGGGCTTCCCGCTTTGTGAAAAAGCCTGAATCCCCCTCGCGTTGCTCGGGGGAGGTTGAGTTTACCCAAACTCCATCCTGTCACTAGTTGACTCGCGTGGATTTGGAAGAGGGAGCTTTTGTGGTGTCCCGCTGTGTACCTAGGGAACATCCACCCATTCTCTTGGGTCGTGGACATCACGTGTGTCGGCTTTGCTCTTGGGGTTGATTTTGTTGGGACAGAGGCCGGAATTTCTGAGAAGAAATTTTTAGGCTCCCATTCACCCCCCCTCTGGTCGCCTTGCGATAGCTTTTTCGGTCCTTCACAAGAGCCAGCTATCAAGTAGAAGACTAGTTACCCCTCTAGTTTAGGTTTAGAACCTAGTCTTATATTAGAACTAGAAGAGAGAGAGAGAGAGAGAGAGAGGAAGAGATCAAGAAAGAGCTCCGGCCTGTCGGATCCACTTCTTCATCTTGTACCTGTGGATTCAAGTTCATCATCAACTTCAGCGATTGTTTCGGTAATCAACGTCTATATTTAAGTTTGAGCTATTGTTCTTATTATTCTTAAAGATTTATGACTCTCTTTTGAGTACTTTAATTCTAATCATTCTAGAGTTAGAGTAGTTGGATAGTGTAAGCGTGGTGCATAGACTTGATAGCTCATATATGCCTCCTATAACGCCGGTAGTAGTGGTTGTTCGCAAGGGTGACTCTTATAGCCTTGTTGATTCTTCTATAGTCCACTTTCCCGTGTGTAGGCTCGGTAGGATTATACATTTGCATAAAAGATTCATACTCTGTTTGTGACCTTTTATGCCAACTTCCCCACTAAGAATAATATAAACATATCACTCTTAAATTGGAATTAGACCGCCTTAATGATCCCCTATATACTTCTAGATTCTCCATCCTTTTAGCTACTCAGGGGTTAGACTTTAAGACTTAACACTATCTGTTCCTTTGGGTTCGATATTAAAACTGGGTTACTCCGGTGAAGTGCTACATCGGTAGATTTTATCTGTGTGCTTGCGGATAAAGTAGAGTGTGCGTTAATTTATACCAACAAGCATTTCTCGCGCCGTTGTCGGGCATAGAGTTTATCTCTACTCTTGGTAGCGACGTTAGTAAGTGTCAACAAGCATTTCTGGCGCCGTTGCCGGGGAACGGTAGATAAACTTATGTCTTAGTTTAACCTTGTAATCATACTTTTATCTTTTTCCTTTTTGTCCTAGTCTTTTCATTATTTTTTGTTTTCATTCTTATGAATGTTGTTTTTGAATTTCCCTCTTATCTATCACTACCCATGAGCAAGCTATAACCAGTAGAATCCTTATACCCCATCATAATACCTGGTTATGAGCTATGCCTACCTCTCTACTGCACTGTCCTTGTAATGAGCATAGAAATAAAATTATGAAAATATTCCTTAGGGTATTCTTGTCCCTAACCTTTCCAGATCTGGAGCAAAAAAAGAACGAAGGAACAACAAACACAAGGTATGTCCCACCAATCATCATGCAACATTGAATTACATTCATCCAATCTTGATTTGTGCAAAATCCAAGCTTAGGGAATAGACTTTTTAAGAGCATCTCTTGCCGTGTTGCTATGTTGGTTATCCCTACCTTTAACATATGCTCATATACTAATCATGCTCTTTCATCACCATCTGAATAAATCTCTATAATGCTTTCATGCTACCCTCATTCACTATATTATATGTTTAGGTTTGGAGTACTTTCATACATCTCTTAAATTAAGCATGGTGCCTAGTTTAGGAGTGGTGATCTTGCTTTCAAAGGCTTTTAATTTAAGCAATTAAGTTAAAATGCCTTCCTATATCAAATTAGACGTGGTGTCTAGGTTGATTTTTGAGCCGACAGTATGCTATAGTGGATGTTGGATATTTTGTTGGACTAACCCCTACAGGCAAACTTTCAACATCAATTTGGGAAAGTCCGGAGATGAACTCACACTAGAGATGAAGTAAGGCGTATAATGAACTTCAACAACTCTTGCACAATGAAGACTCAGCTCATTCATCATGGATGAAAGAACTGTGAGTATGAACGTTTATTTATTTTGTCTTCTACTGCAAGTTATCTTTTGCCTTGAATCATGTTAAAGTCAGCCAACACATAAAATACTAGTCTATGCTAAAATAATCCTAAAAACATCTTTTTATTAGCATAGATGCAAAATACATAAAGTTGTGGACAACAACCCATGCTTCAAATTCTTGCAATCCTTCAGGTAGATGTCCACTAACATTACGCAGGAGAGAGATTTTGCTCATCTATGGTTTGGTCTGAACATTGAAAATCCAAAACTCAAGCCATAAACACACAAACCTACTCTCAGATCACAAATGGTGCTAGCCTAGCTTTGTGTCTTGCTTGGGCGCTGATGACAAACAGGATGCAACTTACCTCGTATGAGACAACCTATGCCTGCAACCATCATTGTCCAAGACATCAAGACAAGAAGTGGGGAGTTATCTTCTTTTTAATCAAGAGCTAGTTTGGGAGACAAGATGGTACCACTACAACAATAGCAAGATCCACAAGTCAAACACATGAACATGTTGTTGGGAGTCCATCTACATCACAAACCAGCCTGGGAGAGAATTCCGTTGTCTAGATATGTTTCACAATCAAAGGGGGGAAGGAGAAACCCAACTTCAAACATATTGATCTTCTACCCACCACTTTGATCAGTACAAACCACTAGATACTGCCCCAGTCAAGAAGAGAAGTATGATCCATCACTCATTCTTGGAAGATCGTTCTTGAACACCATCAATGTTATCATCTTTATCGGACCTGGAGAAGTCAACTTTTGGATCGTTCGCTACACCTTTAACATCTACATCACTTATGAGCAGCCAAAGAGAACCAAGAGAAGACATCGAAGGGAGAGCCAACTGCCAAGAATTAAGGAGGGCATCATGAAGGATGAAGCCACTGCACCACAAGAGTTAGAAGATGGAGAGATAGTACCAGAGCTAGCAAATCAAGAAAAACAGCCGATAAGATCTCCGTCATCTAGACACTGTTGAGAGAACAAGTCTCAGTTGTGACTTTAAAAGACAAAGACTATCATAGAGGCACTCGAGTAGCAGCTCTAATTTCAAGTCTCCTGTCAACCCAATAATTAAAGGGAAAACAAGAAAGGTTGACAAGAGAAGAATGCAGAACTGTCCCTACATCCTTATAGTACAAAATTAATACAAGAAAGAGAGAGGATCCTAGACAACATACTTGAGGAACAATGTGCCTTCACTGATAAGTCGACACATAGAGAAGGAAGGTCGATACCTATAAAGATGATTTCACCGTGATCTTCATCCTCTGAAGCACACTATGAGATGAGCAAGAGAGGACAAGGTAGCTAGACAAGAGAAGCTTCCACAAGGTGGTTCGACACATCACTCTTCAATGACAAAGTAACATTTCAAGGTAAGTGACCATCACTTTAAAAGTTTCTTCTTGATTCTAGTATGAACATAAATAAAGAACTAAACATGTTTAAGTTGCATCTCACTTGATCCAACCTAATCAACTCAACATGTTTAGTCCTTTGATCTTTGTTCCTAGCTTTACTCTCTTGAATCTCACTGTCTTAACTAAATGAGCTAAAATGTTGTGCATCTAACCTTTGGAAGATGATATATCTCAATCATGAAAAGATCGACACATTATGCATAGATTATCCTTCCTTAGGTTAAGTAATCTGATCTGTTAAATATTTTAAGATGCTACTTTCATGCTCATCCTCTGATCCTATCACTCATGTTAAGATTGAATAGAACACATAAACAACAAGTTTGTCTTGTGCAATGTGCCTAAGGTTAGAGAGGAATAAACAAAACTTTTGGTTATGTTGGTGTTTTTCTACCAACAGAGCCTATGCACTTGATCTCTACCTTGTCTTTATGAGCAGGACACACTCTTGAGCAAAACATGGAGAAGTTTGTCACTCCCAAATTCTACAGAGTGAAGGTCCTAGATCTACAAGAACATGCACACTGAGCAAGATGCTGCCAACGTCCATAATTAACGCTTCACTTCAAATTGCTGGACGAACAAATGACATGAGTGACACCATATCATGAGGCATAAACAAGAAGGAATGATGGAGGACGTCGTAGTCAGAATTAGAGGTCATGAAATCCCCACAGACTTCCTGATCCTCGACATAAGAAGACGATGATGTCCACCTCATCCTAGGAAGACCATTCCTCTACGCTACAAGTACAATCATCTACAAGAGGAAATCCATTTTTCACTTTCCTGGAGAAAAGGCACGATGCAACTTCATCAGCTACATGCCCAATGAAGCACCCAAGAAGAATAGAAGTGAAAGACGCCGCTCTCAAAGCCAAAGAAGACAAACTATCAAGAATAGAGAGGCCAATCATGAAGAAGAAGCTATCGACACTGTCCCAGAAAAGAAAGGAGAGAAACCTCAAGACAGTGAACCACAGGAAGTGAAGACTCAGACCAAGAAAGTATGGGAGAAAATGTCTACACCTAAGAGGTACAATCAATAACAACTTTCCAAATGTCTGACATACCTTGGGAGGTCTGAACCAAGGGAAGGTCCAGTTCGTCGGACCTAAATATCCGAACCTTCGCCAAAAGGTAAAAATCGGTTGTTATCTTTATATTTACTTTGCTGCATATTTCTCATATTTAATCCATAACCATTTCTTGCATCATCATTTTTAATTCACAACACATTTTAATTTCTGCATTACATTAGAAAACAAAATAAAAATATTTCACTGCATCATAAAGCCCCATGTGAATAATTCTATGGCGTGTAAAAACCCACACGAATGTTCACCGTGGTGGCATAAAAATAATAAAAAAAAATATGCATGCATTCATCCTGTGCATTTTCTCTTGCATCATAAAAATATAAAATACAAAAATATTAAGAAAGAGATCTTACTGAAATTCTAGACAACTAAGGCTCAAGTGGCCAACCACTAACGCTTAATTTATTCCACGAGTTTTGTTGTCTATTTGAGTTTCACAGGATTTGAATGGCCAAGAAAAGCTGACGAGCAAGTGAATGCTCCATCTACTGTTGGAGCACTGTCTCAACAAACATCAACATCAATCAAAGCTTCGATAGAGGAAGGACATATCCACTGCCAGTCTGCTCCATTGCAAGATCGAATGACTATGTCAACATTCAGCTTGGGGGAAGGCACCCTCGTGTATCCCCGTAAGTATCTTTATCCTCTTAAGTTTTTCATTCTATAAACAGATTCAAAACACCAAAAATATGTGAGCACATGAAAGTTCACTCTTAAAAATGAAAACACCAAAAATATGTGAGCACATGAAGGCTCACCCTTAAAAAGAAAAGAACAAAAAAAATATGTGGGCACATGAAGGCTCTCCATTAATTAAAAAAAAGAGACAAAAATATATGAGCACATGAAGGGTCAACACTATTAAGGGAAACAGTTTGGGGAGACGCACCCCCGTTATCTTCGCGATTCAGGTATGTCTTTACTACTACTATTATTATTGGCTTTTATATTATATCTTAAAGTGTGTTAGACTAAATAAATAAAATAGTGTGTCTAGTTTGTTTTAAGAAGTTGATAACTAAACAAGAACCCTCCCTCTAATCTTTTGCATGGAAATGATGAATAATTGCTCTATCTAATTTCTTTCAAGTACCTAGCCTTCGAAGCATGAGTTCTCCTAATTAATAATGATGCCTTAAAATAAAATTAAATACATGGATGACAAATACTTAATCTAAGGTCTAGGTAATTGGGATATGTCATGTGGTGATCTAAGCTGCTATTATCTTGTTTAAACAACACTAAAGTTCCGGAGATTTCTAAATATGAATATGACTAATAATTGCATTGAGTTAAATTAAGCTTTGTGACCCTATGAGATGTTATCTTGCCATAGAATTGAGATCACTTACACATTTCATCCATCTTCCGCATAAATGCTCATAATTATATGTTGCTACCCTCTCAGAAGTTTGTTGGAAGCATATGGCTACTAAAAAAAGAAAAAAAGAGAGAAAAGAAAAAAAAGATCTGAGGAAATAAAAAGGGACAAGTGTCTGAAACCTTAAAAAGATAGATCTCGAGGAAATAAAAAGGGACAAGTGTCCGGAACCTCGAAAAGAAAAAAAAGAAGAAAAAAAAATGTCAGAAAAAATGGGCACGTGCCCGATAGTAGAATTAGCCTGATTGCCATATGTCCCTGATAAACAGAAGAGAGTGAATATATTCAAAAGAGCATCCGACTTCATTTTTCCATACACATGCACTTCTTGATTCAATGGTTGGTTGACTTTCTCTTTGGATCCATTATTTAATTTGACAACATATGTATTAATGCTTTTGAAAATTAATTAAAACTTCGGGATAAAGGTGAAGTGAAAGAACTAGAGACATAGTGCTTGATTCAATTGTTCAATCTCTCAATTATTTAGGATCTAAGGTAAGAGTAATAAGCCCCATGAAGATAAACATGATATGTTTCGGAGAATTTTTGTTTAAACAGCAGGTATACTTGTTGGAAGTGAAGATATAGTAGCAACTCCTGATCCATTGTTAAGTTTTGGTTTTGCTAAGGGACTAGCAAAAGGTAAGCTTGGGGGAATTGTTGACACTGGTTATCTATCAAAATTAAAGGATAAATAAATATGAAAAGGGCATGAATTCCATCATCAACAAAGGTTTAGGGTTTTAATTGACAATATTCCACGAGTTTTGGTGAATTGTGATTCTGCAGGGACTAAACCAGGAAACCAGCGCTGATTGCTTCCCCTAGAAGGAAACCGACGGGAGATAACGCAACCGCCACGTCAGGAAGTTTCTAGAAGACTCCAGACGACACCAGAAGACACCAGGTGGTTGGGCACCGCGGGACCCTGCCAGGTGGGACCGACCGGTCCCACCATGAGACCGACCGGTCTCCCCCCGGGCCCACTGGCTTCCGTCTTCTACAAGCTTCTTCCACCGAACCCTAGGACTCATCTCCACCGTCCCTGAAGTTGGTTTGATCTAACGGCTGCGGTTGATCCCTCAGGGCTATATAAGCAGCCCCAGACCCCCCTCTCCAGGCATCTCCATCTTCATTATTCATCTCCACATTAGAAACTATGGTTTCAATTAGAAGTAGAGGTCCCTCTAGAATAATCTCTTCTAGTTCATCTAGAATTAGATCTAGTTCATCTAGTTGTAATCAAGAGCCAGCTATCAAGTAGAAGACTAGTTACCCCTCTAGTTTAGGTTTAGAACCTAGTCTTATATTAGAACTAGAAGAGAGAGAGAGAGAGAGGAAGAGATCAAGAAGGAGCTCTGGCCTGTCGGATCCACTTCTTCATCTTGTACCTGTGGATTCAAGTTCATCATCAACTTCAGCGATTGTTTCGGTAATCAACATCTATATTTAAGTTTGAGCTATTGTTCTTATTATTCTTAAAGATTTGTGACTCTCTTTTGAGTACTTTAATTCTAGTCATTCTAGAGTTAGAGTAGTTGGATAGTGTAAGCGTGGTGCTTAGACTTGATAGCTCATATATGCCTCCTATAACGCCGGTAGTAGTGGTTGTTCGCAAGGGTGACTCTTATATCCGTGTTGATTCTTCTATAGTCCACTTACCCGTGTGTAGGCTCGGTAGGATTATACATTTGCATAAAAGATTCATACTCTGTTTGTGACCATTTATGGCAACTTCCCCACTAAGAATAATATAAACATATCACTCTTAAATTGGAATTAGACCGCCTTAATGATCCCCTCTATACTTCTAGATTCTCCGTCCTTGTTAACTACTCAGAGGTTAGACTTTAAGACATAACACTATCCGTTCCTTTGGGTTCGATATTAAAACTGGGTTACTCCGGTGAAGTGCTACATCGGTAGATTTTATCTGTGCGCTTGCGGTAAAAGTAGAGTGTGCGTTAATTTATACCTACAGTAATGTCTTGAGAAATCTTGACGTGCTCTGTAAACGAAAAAACTCTATGGTATGCACTTCTTCAAAAAAGTGCACCCATATGGTGTAGCCCCCGAGCCTCTTGTTATTTTTAATAACTTTGAGGATCTCCGAGCCCTTTTCCCATTTAACCTTTTTATGAGAAAAAGTTTTCTTTGATGATATATATATACTCCGCAGCCCCCGAGCCTGAGTTTCGAGTACCCGAGAAGTCGGTACTCAGGGTCTTTGAATTTATCATCTGAGTATACCTTGAAAGTTGTATGAAGTGACTATATGACACTTTTTTAATGTTAATCCAACTGAGTAATAACTATTCGGCTTCAGGTGGGTAATGTTTTCATCAAACATACCTTGTCACCCCCCACTGAATAAAGATTACCACAAAGGACAACAATAAGACTATATAACTTGTCCGCTTTAATGATTCCTTGTCGTTTTGTGCAACTGCAACATTTTTGTCCGTTACCCCTTGAGAGTTTGCACGTGAAACAGATATGCCTTCCTTAGTGGCAGACCTCACATGAGCAACAATATGCATGCGGATACACTTATTGAGCTCTGCTTGAAAGTGTTTGTGGACTGAGTCCATGAACCAATAGCAATCGCCTATAAATACCCTGCCTGGGAAGCAAGAACGCCACACTTCTCACTGCATGAATTCCATTACTTTGTTGAGCTTTATAGTGTCCATAACAGAGATGTCTGAGCCCCCGAGTGTCTTCCTTATGTAGGATAGTCGATGTGCCCAGAAGAACTCTTGTGAAAGGACCATCCGTCAGGGTGGTTTCCAAGTGGTTGCGAGGAGAGGGATACAGAGGTGCGCCTAGAAGAACTCTTGTGACTCCCGCATGGCTGACAACCTCGGGGTCACAGGTTGTCAAAAGGCATTAGGGTTTAGGCTGACTATCGAGTTCCTTGTGTACTGGGATATAGCCTTGAACCCACCTTGGGATGCACTGAAAAGATAGTATCTACCCAAGGTTCTGTACCTGCTTTGCTCCGACTCAATGAACCCAGACCTTGATGCACTGTGCATCAAGACTTTGTATCTTGATTACACTAGAGTAGTGTTTTACATCCTTGCTGAGCTTGCACTTGTGACTTCTTGTAAGTATTTGCTTTATCTCAAGATGTAACCATGTATCTCTGTGTAATTCCGAGTAATAATTGTTAAGATCCGGGTACTTGGAAGGTTTTCTGAGTCCTTTGTCTTTGATTCCGAGTACTAAATGTCTCTTGTAAAGAAATGATAACTTCTATTTGCGGGAATGCTTGTTTATTGTTGTTGATGCCGTCCAGACCGTTTTTCCAACAGTTAGGGTTTTGGACGCTTCTATAACGTCGTCTACAAAAACTGAACTGTAACACCCTAGGTGTTAAGCAACCCTAAGTGCATAATTTGACATCTCATGAGCATAAAGCATCATCATTGCATGTTGCATTCTTTCTTTTGTTAAGTGTCATTTCATGTGACCTTTTGTGATGCTATGCTTGATTGAATGCTTGTGTGTCTTGTTTGTGGAGTGTTTAAGTCTCCTTAGTAGTTGAACCTTGTTGATGAGTCAAAATGAAGCTAGGTTTATGTTGGTCATGTTGGCTAACCAAGTCTCTAACCCTAGTTGCCTTAATAGAGCCCTAGGAGTCCTTTTGTTTGACTAACTAAGACCTTCTTGATAGAAGCTTCACATGGTTGTCGGCCCTTAACCAAAAGTGTGTAGAATTTAGAGTAGAACAAAAGTTGTTTAAGGCCCAACTCATGAAAATGAGTTTAACAAGGTGTTTTGGGACCCACAAGGCAGATTTGAGGGAGTTTAGACTTAGAAAATTCTCTAAGTCCTAAGTGCCCAAAGCAGTTTCATCTAGCCATCTTTGGAGCTTTCTCGGGAGCAATCTAGGCCGAACCAAAGATCAATCTTGTAACCAAAGTGGTAGTCAGTATGTAGCTCTAAGCAATGGAGCAAGTGGTTTAGCTTTTCATCAAATGGATTAGGAGTTAATCGCGCTCAAAGTCTGGCCGTCAGTCGGCCTGATGGCACTGAATCGGGCCGGGCCGTGCCGTGCCGGCGCGCGCGCGCGGCGTCGTGGCCGACAGCGCCAGGACGTTGCCGCCGCGTGGTGCTCGACGGCCGGCCAAGCCAGCGTCCGCGCGCGGCGTGGCAAGCATGCCTTCGCCCTCGCCCTGTCCGAACCCGCTCCTCCCTCCATTCTGTTCCCCGCGCTCGCGTCTCTCTCTCGCTCTCTGCTCTCGCCGGCGTTCGAGTGGGAAAAGGGGAGAAAGCAAAGCGCCGCCGCCGCCCGCCGAACCTCGGCGAGCGATTACTCGCTCCACCGGGCGCCGCCGTCCAATTCCTCTCGCCAGTTCCTCCGCCCTGGTCTCCTCTTTCTCCGGTAAGGGTTGGTTTCCCCTCTCTCCCTCTCTAGCTGCCGGAATAGCGGACGCCATCCGCAAGCTTCCGCCATGGCCGCCATCGTGACCTTCACGTGGACCGGTCATCTCCGGCCATGCTACCCTGAGCTGAGCCATGTTCTAGTCTTCTCTACCGTCGTAGTAGCTTAGAGCCAGATGGAGACCTCTCTCGTGTCCTGAGTTCGCCGGACCGCGGGCCAGTCGCGCTGTGTCCGCCATGGACCGCCGCCGTGCATCGCGCCGGACAATGCCGGGGATGCCGAAGCCCGGGAGTTGCTCCAATAGGTCGCTTGTGACTTGCTTAGGCTAGTGTTAGTCTTGCCGAGTCGCAAGCCGCCGGGAAGAGTTCCGCCACCGAGTCGCCAGAGCCGCCGCTCCGCCATGGCCGCCGTCGAGCTTGCTCCGGTATCCCTCTGTCTCAGCGAGTCGGTTAGTTGTGTTCGCCTCGCAAACCCGCACCCAGTAATGGTCTCCGTGTCGCCAGAAGTGTCGCCGTCGATGAGCTAGGGCCGGTCAACGACCACGGCGCAAAACTCCGCCGTTGACCGCCGAGCCTGGCCTCGCACGGTAACGTGCCGAGCCTGGCCTCGGTAGCTTGGTCGCCCTGACCAGCGGGCCCCGACTGGCAGCAAGAAAGAAAGAAAGGGAAGCGTTGGGTGCCGTAGGCCTCGGTAAGCCGGGCGTGCCGAGCGTTTGCCTCGAGCCTCGGCTAAGTCACCGAGCCTCGGTTGAGTCAGTAGCCTCGGCCGAATCGGTTGAGAGTGTTTGAGCCTCGGCCGAGTCGCGCCGAATGTGCCGAAGCCTTGCCTCGGGCCTCAGCCGAATCGCGCCGGGTGTGCTGAGCGTTGTCTTATGCCTCGGCCGAACCAAGTTGGAGTCCGTACGTTTAGGTTTGAGTTTCCTTTTTAGTTTGTTTTTGCAGAGTTATGTAATGGCTTCAAAAAATCTTACAAGGCTCATTTTAAGTCCAAATCCTATGAAACAAATTTTGTTAGGTCAAGCATGTTTAGATCTATCAGTGAAAACTGTTAAATGCATTTTTGGTGATACTTTTATGTGTAGATTTATTTAATTTAGAAAAGTGCTGATAACTTGGTAAATGCATAACTAATTATGTATAAGTCAAAAAAATGTGATTCCAGTTTTGTTAGGTTTGTATGAATGTGTAGTTTCAGAGAAAAATATAATATGAAGTTGTTCTGTGAATTAATTTGACAGTAGCTTTTAAAATGCTTAAATGTCGTTTCCTTGTTTATTTTGTAGTAATTAAAATATGAGGAATATGAACCTGGGAATTTAAGCACATTGCTCTTATGCTAGGAAATTCAGTAGAAAAATAAGAAATCTGTGGTTTGACACTTTTTGCTAGGGTGTGTAGTTCAAAGCACCTTTCCATAATAGAATTTGTCTTTTTCATAGAGGATGAAGTCTAGGTCCAAATGGGATGAAATTTGGACAGAGGGTTAGATTAAGTGTTATTGATCTCCAGTAATTTTTATAGGTTTTTGTGAAGCTGTCTAGGATAGGTTACTGTTATGGGCCTATTTAACTAGATTTAATTCTACAAATAATTAGAGGGTAATAAACCCGTTAAGCAACTTTGATGCGGTGACAACAAGACTTGGTAAGTAGTATGTCGAATTAAATAAGTGAGTAGCAGTAGATGACATGTGCTTATCTCTTGAATGGTTACTCCATGTTGCATCACCATGCATCCCATGTGCATTCATATTGTTCATTCATGTACCGCATCATGCAGGATCGGTAGTGGAAGCCCAGGAGACGCCGGAGGAGCAGCGTCAGGAGGAGACACCCGAGGAGGGGATCTCGGAAGGAGACGCTGAAGACCTGCCGGAGTGCCGTGATCACCGCCCCGCCAACTTCGAGCGAGGCAAGCCCCGGAGCATTCTAACTCCTACGGTTTGCAAATGTTTCTAATTAACCTGAAGATGGATGTTGCATTAGGTTATAGGAATTGATTGCTACCGTTGATGCATTATTACTTATCCTTGTCCACCTGCAAATATTACCTTGTTATCCCTGATAAGACTAGGCTCGTTTATGCTTAGCCTGCTTAGACCGGTAAAAGTCGGGTGATTTCCTGTCTCCCACATATAGGTGGATACTGATCATGTTTAGCCTTGTGCTATCATGGAGATAACCATGTGATAATTAATTTGAGACCGGGCGGGATGTAGGAGCAGCAGGACATGGGTTCTGTGTGCTAGTAGTCTCCCGTCTGTGTCGATCAGGAACCGACGAAGGCACACCTCAGTCATTTTGAACGCGTCAATCACTTAACGGAGCAGGTGCGGGTACCTCCCGTGAAGCCGAGTAAGGTTTTTCGAGCCGGTGACGGAGATGTTGACGCCTAACACCCAGGGCCTCAGATGTACCGTGGGCAACTATTCTGATCGACCTGGCATGACCGTGGGCAGTTAATAGCTTGAGCGACCTGGCCTTGAGATAACCCCCGGTGTAGAAGGGCCCATGACCGTCCCGCGTGTTGTGTTCTCGAACCTCCTGAAGTGGTCGCCAACGGCCACCTGGCAGGGTGTGACGGGCGAGTGTGCGACATTTTATCCCCAGCTGGTAGGAATCGATTATAATCGCCATCGCTCCTGGTTAGTGAGTAACTTGACTGAGCATGTGTTACCGTAGTAATATATGGAATTAATGATGGTTATGGTTGGTGAATCTGAAAGGCTATTAATGAAATAGTCACTCTTGCTTGAATAAGTAGTCAAGTGTTTGCTCTAGATCAGGTGCAAATCTAGATAATCAGGCTGATTACATAAAAGTGACTGCTAATGCTCTATTGATGATTAGTTAATAATAAAGTGCTTTTATGCAAAAAAGGTAAGTGTGGCCAACCCCAGATACAGCCTTGCATAATCCTTGGTGTCGTTTATTTCTGGTTTATGACGGGTAAGTCTAGCTGAGTACCTTCCCGTACTCAGGGTTCTATCCCTTGTTGTTGCAGATGGGCAATGCTTCTTCGGCTATTGCGAGAACTGTCTGTACCCCGTCGAGGGCAGTGACTAGACCATGGGCATGGTCAACTCTTATCTTCCCTGATGCTTTTGTGGACCGATCAAGCATATGGCACTGTATTGTGAACTAAGGACTTGTGTTTCAAAACTATGTTGCTTCCGCTTTTGAATTTAAATTATGGTTTGTAATAACTGTTGAACTCTGATGTATTTGAACTATGTGCGAACTGAATGTACCTTGTGGGCATGTACGCTAATCTATTACGATCTTGGTTAAAGTTGAATGACTTGAAATCCTTCGAGATTTCCGGACTACCGGGTTTGTACGAGCTTAAGTACTTGTAATCTCTGTGAAAGCAGCGATTCAGTGCTTAATCTGGTGCAAATTGGTCGGTTCTGTTACATGAACGGTTGCCCACTTAACAGATCTATAATAAGCCGCCATTTGCTTCACTAATTCTTCACTCTTTCATCAAGCCTTTGCTTTGGAGACCAAAGATTCTCACAGTCGATCCCTTAGTTGATGCAAAAAAAGACCCTTGTAGTCAATATGGGTCCAAAGAAGCAATCTCGGGAGGAGAAGAAGAAGATAACCTCCGGCGGAAAGCCACGCCACCTGTGCCTTCCCACTGATGTTCTTGCCTGGAAGGCTCCCGACACTAGGGAGGTGGAGCCGGTGCATCTGGCCCAGCAGGGATTACTCCGTTCGCAGCCGATGGATGGATGGAAGGTACCTATCGATCATCGTGCGCCAGCCCCTGATGCGACGGAGATTGTGATCTTCAAGTCTTTCGTCGAGCGCGGGTTAGGTCTCCCTGCCTCTGATTTTCTGAGGGGATTGCTTCATTATTATGGTTTGACCCTCAACCACATTACTCCAAATGCAGTTTTTCATATTGCTATCTTCTCCCACCTCTGTGGGGGATTCCTAGGGATATGTCCCTCCTTCAGTCTATTCCGCTATTTATTTTGGGTAAAGTGTCAACCCATTGACTCGAAGGTAGAGGTAGTCGGAGGTGCTAGCATTCAGGTTAGACTAGAAGTAACTAGCCAATATATCTCTGTAGAGTTGTCAGAGTCAATCCGAGAGTGGGCTAGCGGTTGGTTTTATATAGCTAACCCGTTGTCGGTGCTTTGTTGTCATGATGGTCGGCCTCCGCAGAAGAACCCTCGTTGGAAGGAGAAGATTTCTTTTGAAGAAGTAGAGGCCATCCAACCGTTGATTGATATAATTGCCGCTCTAAAGTTAAGTGGATTGACCGGGTACATCGTCGTCCAAGATTTCATCGCTCGCCGAGTCCATCCGCTGCAGCAACGAGCCAATTTTGGCTTTGAGTACCTTGTCGTGATGGACCCGTGTCGGCATTCTGTCGAGGAGCTATCAAATGAACAGATTTTGAAGAGGATGAACCAGTTGTTGAAGAGTCATGAACTCCTTGTGTCGATGATGCCCACCTTTTCTGGTATCAATCCGCCTTTGGAGGTAAGAAAACTTAATATGCGTCATTTGGATTCTTTACTAGATATCTTGCCGACTGAATATTAACTTTCTTTCCCCTGTTTTGATAGACTCAAGGATGGAACAACAACGATTGCCCACTGCTGCCACCAACTACAAAAGAGGGAGGAGGCATCGTTCATGATGGTCCCATCCGAAGTGAGGATCTTCATAATGAGTGAAGCTCCCTTGGTGATCTTGATGGATTAGACTCAGAATCAACTAACTCTGATGTCATGATCCTAGATCCCGGTGCTGAGGGTAGTCAGAAGCGGTTGCCAAGTCCACTTCAAGAAGCTGGAGATCTTTTCCCGAAGAAGGCTCACACTGGTAATCGCCGTGCTGGCAGTAAAATTCTTTCTTCCAAAGTATTGGCTAAAAACACTATAATCCGGGTACTCCTAGTAAGGGAACCCAAGTATTTTGATTGACCATTTGTTTGGAACTTCATAAGTTTTGTGACTTATAGCTTTATTTGATACAGATATTGAGATGGCCCAGAGATCTTTTGTCGGTGCTGCTTCTGAAGAAACTACGCTCCCGGATCAGCAGCCGAAGAAGTATAGTCTGAAGGTGCCTTTGAACTTGAGGCTAGCTAAGTAAGCCGAATTGTAAGCTGTATGTTGTTTTTGTGATTCCTTGATTGATATGAATACTCGTCCTCCATAGGAAGGTGAAGTTTGTTGGTACATCTTCAGGAGACGCGACTGAAGCCCGGAAGGAGGAGGAGCCGGAAGCACAGGGGAAAGCTGAATCAAGCGTTCCTCCTGTCAGCAGTCAGGTGAATACCATACCAGACCCCTTTCCATCTGGTGCTCCAATCGATAAAGCTCCTGAAGTGGATGCTCCTCCCTTACCTCAGGTTGGTGTTCCATATTCCATCTTTCGTTCTCCCGCTCAATTGGAGCTTGACCGGGTGATGAATGATTGGTTTTTTTGTACCCGTCAGCCTGGTGAACCAACCCTAGAGATGATCCAAGCTGGTACCAGTGCTGGTGGGGAGATTGAAGTTTCAGTTCCTCTGCGGAAGGAGTCTGGTGATGCCCCCAAGTCCTCTCGTCAAGGATCGAAACTCGAAGTTGTGGGGTACAACCCGAACCTTGTCCATCTGAAGGAACTAGGTGAATAGGTGATGGCGCCAGTAGTGGCGCTCAAAGAATTTATTGAGGTAATTTCCTAAAGTCCCTTCATGTAGCATTATTCCGGGTGCTTAAAGCGTTGTCTCTGCGCAGGGTTTTGATGTGAAGGTGACTGAACAGATCACTCGAATCCGTCAGGAACTTTCTCCTGAGAACCAAGCGCTGAAAGAGTACATAGCTCAAGAGCAAATCAGCCAAAAGGTGGCCACCCAGGTTCTGCATAATCGTATCAATGAGCTTCAGCAGAGTCTTAAGGTCACTGTTGATGAGAGTGATGTGGCCAATCAGCAGGAGATTGAGCTTCTCTCCAAACATGCTACCGCTGAGTAGAAACATAAAGAGGCTATGAAATCTTCTAAGAAGCAACTCACTGGTTGGTCGGAAGTAAATCCCAAAGTCCTTGTTATTTTTAATTCACGATACCCATCCGGTTTTTTGACTTGTCTTCCAGAATCGCAGAAACTAACCGCTGGATGGCAGAGTGCTTTCAACCGTAAGACGGCGGAGCTTGAAGAGGTACTTGCTAATGCGTAGAACACCCTTCAAGAAGCAAAATTGATTCGTGAAGGTGCTGACCGAGACCTGCTGCAGTCTTTGAAGTCGACAAAGGAGTCACGGGAAGCTCTGGAGGTGGTTCAGACGCAACTGAAGGAGTCCCAGGAGTCTTTGAAGGCATTAGAGCAAGCCGTGGAGCCGGTCCTTGACTTGGTGACGCGCCTCGAAGGAGCTGAAGAGTCTTTGATTGATCAAGCTATGGCCGCACTCGGGCGACTTACTCAATATATCAAGGATATGGCTACTTCGGTGGTGTGCGGTCTCCTTGCCACTCTACGACTTCATATGCTGTCCTTTGATCTATCCTCTGTCATGAGTCTACCTGAGGGCAAGAGTGATGAAGACCATGCGGTGATGCAGGAGGAGGTCAAGACTGTGGCGGAGGAGTACTCTCAGATTTTAGATCTTGTAGGGTAGTAGACCTTCCAAGTCTTTGACTAGGATTTGTATCTCCTGAAAACAAATATTTTGATGGTTATAGAAACAAAGTATAATTTACTTTTGAGTCTATTGGGTCCGTGTGTTTTTGCGTTGTCGACTCGTCATTGCAAGGAATATCTTGTCAATGGGTCTGTGTTTTTGGTGGATGTATGTCCAGGTGTCTTACTAGACGGGTCTATCTGAGTGCTCTTTAGCACTTGAAGTTGGGTCGTACGACTTTGTTTCTCTTTTAGTCTTTGGCGACTTGTCAGAGAACTTAGTCTGCCGAGTACTACTCTTAGTACCCTATTTCAAGGGATAAGTGTGATCAAGCACCTCTTAAGGACCAATGCGATGGTTCCTGTAGGGTGAATCATATCCTCTTGACGGTCGCAGCTTGAGTGCGAAATCGGACGGACCTTTATCCGATTAGTAAGCAATAGGGTGAGTGCTACTCCCCTTGTTGTACCTTATAGGAACCGATATCTACTTTTCAAGATATTGTGTTCTCTATAGGTGGATAGCCGGGTTTTTAATCCGTACTAACAGGTCAGTTGTATTGAGATCGGAGCTCATAACTTGAGTATGGTTGCCTCTGAACCAAGAAGAGTCCATCCGAGTAATATTTAATATTAGTCGGTGGAATAGCGGATTACAATGGCTAGGGCCTATTGTGCCTTCTCTGAAAATTTATCCGACTAGTAGTCGTAATAAATATAATTGCTTGAGAAAAGAAGACTTTTGATGCTCTTTTTCCGATAGAAACCAGTCTTTATTAATATGATATGGAATGATACAAGTTGCCCTGAGTCATATCTTGTAGCGTAGTCTTTAGGGCGTAGTATTTTTTAGGATGCTCAATATTCCATGAATTTGGCAATTGAGAACCATCCTCAGTGACTAGCTCAAATGACTCGGGTCTTGTTACTTTAGATACTATGTATGGTCCTTCCCATGCACTCATAAGCTTATGGCGTCCTGCAGTATTCTGAATTTTCTTCAGGACCATGTCGCCTACTTGCAAAGTACGGAGATGGACGTTCTTGTCGTAGTAGCGCCTCATCCCTTGCAGATATCTTGTTGATTGAAAAAGTGCGGCTAGTCAGGCTTCTTCAAGGCTATCGACTTCTAATCGCCTTGTATCATCAGCCTCTCCTTCATTGTATTGTTCTATTCTTGGTGAATTCCATATTAAGTCTGCTGGGAGGATTGCTTCTATGCCATAGACCAGGAAGAAAGGAGTCTGTCCTGTTGCTCTTCTTCGCTGTGTCCGTAGCCCCCCTAGACTACCTTGGGTAATTCTTCCACCCACTTCCCGCCATGGTCTTTTAGAAGGTCAAACAATCTTGGCTTCAGGCCTGCTAGGATGAGGGCGTTTGCTCTTTCAACTTGGTCTTTTGACTGCGGGTGAGCTACTGAACTGTAGTCTATCTTTATTCCACAGTCACTAGCCCATGACTTGAATTTGATTGTCGTAAAGGGGGAACCAAGATCAGTAATAATCCTATGTGGCATCCCGAAGCGATGAAAGATGCCCTGCATGAATTGTAGTGATTTTGATGCATTGAATTTAACCAATGGCATGTACTCGATCCACTTGGTAAATTTGTTGATTGCCACATAGATGTACTCGAATCCGCCTGGCGCACGCTTTAGAGGACCCACCATGTCGAGTCCCCAGCATGAGAATGGCCATGACAGGGATGCAAATCAACTCGTGGGCAGGGACGTGTTGTTGCTTGACGAAGAACTGGCATGATTGGCAGCTGTTGATGATCACTAAGTGTCATATTCTTAGCATCAACAAGGTCATATAACACAACACAAGGACCTCAAATCAACCAAAAACCTTTTATAAACTAACGATTTCCACTTGTCCTTGAGTTTTATTTCAATGTAGGTAATTGCAGGGTTTTTGAGCAAAATGACCAAGAGGACCCACCAGGGGGCAAGCACACTCACCTGGGCTCACTTTGGGCCAAGGTGGGGTGGCGCCCGCCACCGCTCACTGGCGGCCGCCAGGGGAGTGAGGCCCAAACTCCTCCCCTGCCACGTCACTGATCCAGGGGAGGCGTGCCACACTCATTTGCAGCCATTGATCACTAGGGTCGTTGCATCCAAGGGCTACGAAGAGATGTCACGTGGATCATGACCCAATTGCCATGTGACAGTTATTTGGACATGCAACCGACCTTGGAACCGCCTCCCTGGAGCTCCTGGATGATATTAAAGCAATGACGGTGGATCCAACGGTCAGGGGTGTGGCGGCTGCTACCTAGGGCTGGCGCCCGCCACCTCACTCACCCCCCTGACCTAACCCTAGGTCCATAAGTACCCCCCCTAGGTCCCTTAGGCTATAAATAGGACCCCCCCGAGCTCATTTGTACTCAGACCTCACCTCATTAGTCCCACTCTCTTGTAAGCGAAGCTCTGTTGAAGTAACACTCTAGTTGAGAGACTTAGAGTGAGCACGAGAGTGAAGAAGAGAAGAGCTAGAGTTGTAATAGAGGATCCTCCAAAGTCTCTGGTATAATTCCAAGTCTTTCTTCATTTATCTTAGTGTTCTTCTACTTTCAGCATTTACTTTAAGTTCTTTACTTATTGTTCTTGTTGAGTGCTTCCGATCATAGATAACTTAGTATTTAGTTTGTATCTAGTTTGGGTTCTTCGCTGAGTAATCAGTGCTCTAGTTTTGGACGCAAGATTAGAGTAGTATATATTAGTGTAAGCGCGGTGCTTAGACTGATTATACCTTAGTTTGTGGCTAGCCCCCCGGATAGCTGTGGTAGCAAACAGGTGGTGACAACCCTGGGAGCCTTGAATTCCACCACGTAGTTGGGTTAGTTTTTAAATCATAAACCTCATTGTGCACGTCTGAGGTAAATAGTCTAGAGGGTGTGTACGGTTCGAAGAACTAGATTAAATATTTATTGCTATGTTAGTTGTGTTCGTAAGTGTGTAGGAAAACATTAATCTGTTCATCGGCCAGACCCCGCCGATTTAGTTTAGTAGTAGTTAGTCTTTCTTTCTTTTAGTAGTAGTAGAAATCAAGCCCCATTCATACATTTCGATCAACCTTGCTAGAATCACTAGTTGTTCATAGCAGTCCTAGTGTTAGTTCTGCCATACTAGCTTCCCTGTTGAAATAAATACGATACTCGGTTACTCCCGGGTGAAGTGCTACAATTGACTTATTTTGTGCGCTTGCGGAATTTACCAATAGTCATAAGAATAGTTAGTTATACTTCTTACACTAAGAAGTACCAACAAGCATTTCTGGCGCCGTTGCCAGGGATAGATTCCATAGTCTACTCCTAGTAACGACGTTAGCAAGTGTCAACAAGCATCTCTGGCGTCGTTGCCGCGGAAGCAATTGGCTAGAATTAATTCTTTGTGACTTCTATTGAATTAACCCCCGTAGTTCTAGCGGGTATATATATATTGTTCGTTGTTTGTGATCGTTCAAAGTAGCCATGGCAGGATTCAATCTTCCGAGCGACTATCAAGAAGATCCTGAGGCCATTGTTAGGAGAGCGAGAGCTAATCTCACTCCTCCGAGGAAGAACCTGGAGTTTCGCGAGAGGAGTTCGTCAAGACAAGAATCCCAGTCAAAAGTGACTGACGAACCAAGCTGCTCCAATGATCAATCAACATCGACGTCGACCAAAACACTCAGTGAGTATTCCATGCCTACTCTTGCTCACATTCCAGTGTTACCTTCTACTAGTAATGTAGATTTTGAGCTTAAACCTCACCTAATACGTATGGCTCAAGCTATTGCATTTAATGGCAAACCTTCCGAGGATGCCAATGCTCACCTCCGGAATTTTCTGGAGATATGTAGTACAATTTTTGTGCAGGGAGTTTCGCAGGATGCCATTAGACTTCGTCTTTTTCCATTTTCATTAGTGCAAAAAGCAAAGCAGTGGTTCCTCTTCAACTCTGGACACCTACTGACATGGGTGAGATGCGCGGATCAATTCCTCAACAAGTTCTGCCCGATAAGCCGAACTATTCTTTTCCGTAGCAAGATTTCTAACTTTGGACAGGGAGACGAAGAAACAATCACTGAGGCTAGGGAGAGACTACAAGAGTATGTTGAAGACTGTCCCCACCATGGTATGCAAGACTGGTACTTGATCCAGAGCTTCTACCATGGACTCCAGCAAGAATCTCGACAACACATTGATGCTGCCGCCGGAGGTGCATACCTCTCTCTCACTGTAGAAAAGGCAACCAAACTGATCGAGACAATGGTGGCGAATCAAGGATGGACAGAAAAACGTGCTAGAGGTATGTCTGAAATTAAGCAAGTTGATTCTGTTACCCTGCAAACTTTGGTAAAATTGCTAGAGCAAAGAATAAATGAGAAGAGAGATCGCGCTGCAATGGAGTACTACACCAAGCAAAGAGCCACTTCGTCAAGTGAAGGTCAAGAAGAAATTAAGAAAGAGGATGCAAAATCCCTTGTTAATAATGGTGGCTACGAAGAACCTCCAATTCCAATGTTCCAAAAATAGAAAAATAAAGGTATGCCTCAAACCTCCGTATTTAATTCTCCTATTGGAAAATTAGTTTCTAATCAAGGTAGAATTAATGATAGCATAAATAATAAATTAATTGACCATGATAAAATGTTAGAAGGAATTTATGCTAAAATGAAAGATTTTTCTGAAGCATTAAAGGAACAAATTAATTTTAATAAGAGATTAGAGCAAACAGTAGATAACATTAAATCTCAAATTAAATACTATGAGGAATTAAAAGCTGTAACCACGAGAGGTGGTAAATCCACTCGTGATCCACCTCATTCTAATTTAGTTCCTAGTAGTAATTCTGCTGCAAAGAAAAATATTGTTAATGTTGAAAAAGACGAAGAAGAGGAGACGCCAGCGGAACATTCATCCAAGGTACGAACTGCTCCTCATGAATTCTATGATACACATGTATTACCTTTTCCAAATCGAAACAGAAATCCGACGGAAGACGACCAATTCAAGAAATTCGTCGAGGTAATTCAAAAATTATATATACATGTGTCATTTATTGACGCTATGCAGGTTCCAACTTATGCAAAATATTTGAGAGACATGCTCAATAAGGAGAAACCAATTCCAAGTAGGGATGTGGTTAAATTGATCGAAGATTGCAGTGCGGTCATTTTAAACCAACTCCCAGAAAAGAAGGACCCAGGAAACCCACCGATCGCATGTTCAATCGGAGAGCAGCACTTCGAGCATGCACTCCGTGATCTGGGAGCAAGCGTCAGCGTCATGCCCAAGGTAATATATGATAAATTAAATCATCATACCTTGTCTCCTACTTCTATGTGTCTCTAGCTAGCCGATCAATCGCTCTGATATCCCGCGGGAATAGCAGAGAGTATTGTGGTGAAAATCCAGAATCTCTTTGTCCCGGTGGATTTTGTGGTTCTGGATATTAATCCCGACCACCAGACGCCATTGATCTTGGGACGGCCATTTTTGAGCACGACAAAAGCCACCATTGATGTAGGAGCTGGAGAAATTTAGCTCCACATCAGTGGAAAGGAGGAGAAATTCTAGATCACACCGCGACCGAAAAAACACCCGTCATTAAAGTTCGTCGGTGCCGACATTCAGCCACAACCACCGTGAAGGGGACACTAATCGGGAATCCAAAGCGGCTAACCAAGGTAAGTTAGGCTAAGGTAAGTCTTTATCCCCCATTTAAATTTTTGTTTTTACTTAAGCAAGTTAATTTTCTGCAAAATAGATGCTTAGTAGGGAGATTAGTTGAAGCCTAGGGGGCTTAGGGCAGCCTTTGGGGTGGCGCCCGCCACCCCATGCTGGCGCCCGCCACCCTATATGATCTTTTTCACTTAGCCAATCAACTAGACTATCATCCCTAGCTCATAGACTCAAATAACACCAGGAGAGACCCATGCCTTTGCTCTTTTCAATGCACTCATTCACTCCCATGTCTCCTCCTCTCTCTTCTACTTCACTCCATCTTTTGGACACTTCTCCACTCAAAAATTCTGGTGAGGAGTGATGAGGAGAGCACAAGTGAAAGAAGGAGTAGCTTTGAGTGGGAATTACCCATAAAGGGGTGGCGCCCGCCATTTTTTCCTGGCGCCCGCCACCTCAATTTCCACATTTCTGCACGAAGCTGCACCTGAGTAAGTTTCCCACCATCCTTGGTATAAAGTATGACCAGGATGAAGAAGTGGTCTTTGAAATTTTCAGCCCACTTACCCCATTTAGGAGGTTACACTCTTTGCACTTTGCACCGACACTACCACTTTATTTCCCACTTAGAATTTCAGTGGACATTACGAGGGAAACCTCATGTGTCGATTGCAGACAGAAATGGGCAAGGTGGGGTGGCGCCCGCCACGTGGGAGGAGCTCTCAGCCTCCCCCCTTCCATCCTCAGCCTATAAATACTACCCACACCCCATGCAAGTTCCTACACCTCCCTCAAAACAAAAAAACACCAGCCACCATGAGCACTAGCGAGGAGG
The DNA here is from genome assembly GCA_009763385.1 of Coix lacryma-jobi var. lacryma-jobi. Taxonomy (NCBI): domain Eukaryota; kingdom Viridiplantae; phylum Streptophyta; class Magnoliopsida; order Poales; family Poaceae; genus Coix; species Coix lacryma-jobi. Next base: position 81,268,067 of record CM019826.1, on the reverse strand, counting down.
TCATGGGCCCTCTCAAGAACTTCTTTACCGGCAAGAAGAAGAAGAGTAAGGGTGAGGGAAGTTCGTCGAGGGCAAACATTCACATTCGCTTTGCTGGGAGTGATGAGGAGAGTGCCGGGGGGGTACTCCATCCACCAACGAAATGTCGGTGGATCGGGACTCTCCGCCCACACACCAGGCTGGACCGACCATCCACGTCCTGAATTCCGTCGATGATATCATCTGGTAGAGTGATCGGGAATGGCAGGCCCGGAACATCCTCTGTGAGAGAGAGTTCGTTCACACCCGCCACATCGACGACGACTTGCTAAGTCGCACTGGTATGGACATTGAGTTTCTCTATATTTTTTCGAACCTTGGGATGGGAAGATGCATGGAAGATTAATGAGGAGGGAATGATGCCCCTCACAATGGAATTTCTGGCCACAATGCAAATATCTGCTAATCACATAAAATTTCGGCTTTTTAATGAAGAACATACTTTAACGTGGAAGCAGTTCAGCAAGAATTTAAACTTTGATTATTCATGCATGCTGAGCTTGGAATCCGCCTCTACGTGATTTAATAGAAATGAATTTTGGAAAAGTATTGCTGGGAACAGAAACCCAGGCTTGCCCCGTACAAGCAATATCCACAACCCCACGCTCAGGTTATTTCACAAATATATTAGTATCACACTCTTTCCAAGGCCTTACTTAAGACCAATTAAAAAGCCCGAAATGCTGCTCCTTTATGCTCTAGTAAACCACATAAAAGTATCACCCGCCAAAGCCATTGCGGACTACTGGTCTAAATTTGATCAACGCACTGGAAATATCGAAATGACATCATGGATAACTAGACTGGCTTTAAACATGGGTCTGCTGAACACAGCTATATACTCTTACATTCCTGGTAACCGAGACCTTTTGACCATGGAACACTTCTTGCAAGGACACCTCTTGCATGAGAACCAGGAAACCGGTGAGATTCACATGATCTACCAAGATTATGTGAATAAAATCGCTCTTCCTGACATGTCACTTTGGTTGGTGAATGCACCAACATTACTTTTGGCCCTGGAAACTGAGGCAGAACAAAACCGCAGGTTGGCTCGAGAGAACATCATGCAGGTTCCTAGGAGGAGGACGCGAGCATAGACTCGTGCAGTAGAATAGGCAGCAAGAGCCATAGCAGCGGCACAGGAGTTTGACCCTTTTCATGCAGAGCAGTATGGAGGAGCATCACTCTTTGGTCATTTGACACCCCCTGGTTCGCACCAAGCAGGGGGTCGAACTGGCAGCAACCGCAACATCCGCAGTGGGGATACGGCCATGAGGCGTCCCTCCACTCATCCCAGTTAGGGAGTTCATCCCACTCTTTGGGAGGATCCACCCGGTACACTGGCCGTGGTGATGAGTTCTTCCCAGAAAGAATCTCACCACAGGCCGCTCGCCATTCGTATTTTCATTAGGACGAGTGGATGCACGATATGGGATATCTTCAACACCAAATGAATGGACTCACCACAGATACTGCCGAAATCCATCAGGACTTGAATGAAATTGTGATAGAACCGACCAATTTATACCAGATTAAGCACCGAACCCCCGTTTTCATAGAGATTGACAGGTACTTAAGCTCGTACAAACCTGGTAGTCCGGAAATCTCGAAAGATTTCAAACATTCAACTTTAGCCAAGATCGTAATAGATTAGCGTACATGTCCACAAGGTACATTCAGTTCGCACATAGTTCAAATACATCGGAGTTCAACAATTATTACAAACCATAGTTTGGAATATAAGCGGAAGCAACATAGTTTTAAAACATAATTTCATAGTTCACAATACGGTGCCATTGCCTGATCAGTCCACAAAAGCATCAGGAGATGATAAGAGATGAACATGCCCACGGTCTATTCATCACCCGCAACTAGATACAGGCAGTTCTCACAGTAGCCATAGAAGCACTGTCCATCTGCAACAACAAGGGATAGAACCCTAAGTACAAGAAGCTACTCAGCTAGACTTACCCATCGTAAAGCAAAAATAAGGTGACACCAAGGAGTATGCAAGGCTGTATCTGGGTTGGCTATGCTTACCTTTTTGAATAAAAGCATTTTCATTATTAAATAATCATCATTAGAGTATTAGCAGTTAGTTTTATGTACTCAACCTGATTAACTATATTTGCACCTGATCTAGAGCAAGCACTTGACTACTTATTCAAGCAAGAGGGACTATTTCATCAATAGCCTTTCAGATTCAGTACCATAACCATCTTTAGTTTCATAAGTTACTACGGTAACACATGCCCAGTCAAGTTACTCACTGTCCAGGAGCGATGGCGATTATAATCGATTCCTACCCAGCTGGGGATAAAATGTCTCACACTCGCCCGACACATCAGGCTACAGCAGTCGTAAGCTACCAGTTAGGAGATTCGAGAACACAATGCGCGGGACGGTCATGGGCCCTTCTACACCGAGGGTTATCTCAATGCCAGGTCGCTCAAGCTATAACTGCCCACGGTTATGCCAGGTAAATCAGGCCCCACCTGTCCACGGACCATGCCATGTTGCTCAGAATAGTTGCCCACGGTACATATAAGGCCCTGGGTGTTAGGCGTCAACATCTCCATCACCGGCTCGAATGACCTTACTCGGCTTCACGGGAGGTACCCGCACCTGCTCCGTTAAGTGATTGACGCGTTCAAAATGACTGAGGTGTGCCTTCGTCGGGTCCTAATCGACAAAGACGGAAGACTACTAGCACACAGAACCCATGTCCTGCTGCTCCTACATCCCGCTCGGTCTCAAATTATTTATCACATGGTTATTTCCATGATAGCACCAGGCTAGTCATGATCAGTATCCACCTATGTGCGGGAGACAGGAAATCACCTGACTTGTACCGGTCTAAGCAGACTAAGCATATAACGGCCTAGACTTAACAGGGATATAAAGATAATAATTGTAGGTGGACAAGGATAAGTAAGTAATGCACCAACGGTATCAATCAACTCCTATAACTTAATGCAACAAACATATCAAGTTAATTTCGTAATTCATTTGCAAACCATAGGAGTGGGATGCTCCGGGGCTTGCCTCTTTCGAAGTCGGATGGTCGATGGTCGCGGCACTCAGGTAAGTCTTCGACGTCTCCTTCTTCGGTCCTCTCGTCCTGGGTTTCCTCCGGGCACGGCTCCTCCGGCGGCTGCGGGTTCTGGACCTCCACTACCGACCCTATATGATGCATAGCATGTGTGAATAAAAATGAATGCACATGGGATACATTGGTGATGCAACATGGAACAAGATAATTCAGGAGATAAGCACATGTCATCTACTTCATTTTCTTCAACAAGGTAGTCAACATCATCCTATTATCACTTAACTACTTGCTACCATTTAATCATTTTATTTAGCCTAGAACAGTAACCCTCAAATAACAATTTCAGAAAAATCTACAGAAATTACTGGAGGTTGATAGAATGCAATCTAGTTTCCTGTACAAATTTCATACCATTTGGACTTAAACTCTACTCTCTATGAAAAAGACAAATATTACCATGAAAAGGTGCTATGAACTACACACTCTAGCAAAAAGTGTCAAACAACAAATTTCCCATTTTTCTACTGAACTTCTTAGCACAAGAGCATTTAATCATTTTAATTGCTACTGCCAAAATATTTCACAGAACAACCTCATATTACATTTTTCCCAGAAACTATTCATCAACACAAACCTAACAAAATAGAATCACATTTTTCTGAGCAATACATAGTTTATTATGCATTTAACAAGATTTCAGCCTAAACATAAATTAAATACAACTGCACTTAAATTTATCACAAACTGGACATATCATATTTTCCATGCATAGAACTCTTCAAAACAAACTTAACAAAACTTATTTCACCTTTTTAGCATCTACAGAACTTAAGATATGAATTAAACAAACTACAAAAGCATTTCTGAAAACTACTTAAACAAAACCCTGAAAAACATTTTCGGCCTAAACTGCTACACGCAACCACACTACTGCACCAAAGCCACTGAACAGCGGGCCCCCGAGTCAACCCGGCCCCACCTGTCACACACATAGAACAGGGGAGGTCGTTGACCATGGCGAAGCTCGCCGACGGCGACCCCTCCGGCGAAACCACCACCACCATTCTACTCCTCTCCTTCTTTCGCACCGATCTATGCTACCCACCGGCCTGGCATTGCGACGGACGAAGCTCGCCGTCGAAAATGGCGGACACGGCGGCGCGGCTTTGCTACGTCGGCCGACTCTGGCCACCCCGAGGCCAACCAACCCCCGATTTCTACTCCGGTGACCCTCACAACCCTTACCCGAGGCTCAGAAGCCAGGGTTCCTGCTCCGAGCACCCGAGACCACGGCCATGCCACTTCGGCGACCATGGCAAGCGGCGGACGGCGGCGTACCGCAGTCACCAAACCCTAATCGGCTAAACCAACTTCCCCTTCTACTTCCGCGGACCTCACTGACCCTAGAACGGGGGCTAGGACAACACGAAACCCATGGGAAGGAGGTCGGCCATGGCGAACCGAGCTCGGCGGTCATGACGGCCATGGCGGGAGCTCGTCCCGGGGCTCGCCTAGGGCTTTCTACGGGGCGCTAAGGACAGCAAGAGGTGCGGGGGCTCACGGCGAAGCTTTGTGGGTGGTCGGGCTTGCGGTGAGGCGGCGGGACGACGGTGAACGGCGGTGAGCGCTCTGTTTTTCCCCCCTTTTCCGCCCGAGCACCGGCGAGAGCAGAGAGGAGGCAAAGTGGAGGGCGTGAGGCGGCTCTGGCTGCACGAGGGCGAGCTGGCGGCCTTGTGCTCGCCACACCGCGCGCGGGCGCTGCTTCGGCCGGCCGTGGCACGCCACGCGACCGAAGATGCCTGGCGCGGTCGGCCACTGAACTTGCCGATTCAAACTGAATCAGGCGATTCAGTTAAGCCCTGGCCGACTGACGGCCGAAATTCAAACGCGATGAACTCACTAATTGCTCGATGAAACGATACACTGTTTGCTCCTTTGGTTAGAGCTATATGCCGGCTACAACTTTGGTTATAGGATAAAGCTTTGGTTCGGCCTAGATTTTGCTCAAGAAGGCTCCAAAGATCGCTAGATGAAACTGTTTCGACAGTTTAAAGACTTAGGAAATTTTCCAAGTCTAAACTCTCCCATTTCTGTCTTGTGGGTCCTAAAACACCTTGTTAAACCCATTTTCATGAGTTGGTCCTAAAACAACTTTTGTTCTACTCTAAAATCTGCACACTTTTAGTTAAGGGCCCATAGCCATGCAAAGCTTCTATCAAGGACATCTTAGTTAGTCAAACAAAAGGACTCCTAGGGCTCTATTAAAGCAACTAGGGTTAGAGGCTTGGTTAGCCAAAGTGACCAACATAAACCTAGCTTCATTTTGACTCCTCAACAAAGTTAAGCTACTTAGGAACTCAACCACTCCAAAAACAAGTCAAACAAGCATCACACCATGCACAACAGTAAATACTATCACATGAAATGACACTTTACAAAAAGAATAAAACAAGTGATGATGCTTTATGCTCATGAGATGTCAAATTATACATTTAGGGTTGCTTAACACCAGGGGTGTTACAGCCCTCCCCTCCTTAAAGGAATCTCGTCCTGAGATTTAAGTTACTAACCAGTCTTTATAAAATTGTGGATACACCTCTTTCAAATAGTCTTCCGTTTCCCAAGTGGCATCTCGATCATCTTGCTCACTCCAAGATACCTTGTATTGCTTTACTATTCTTCCACGAGTTAATCTCTCCTTTTCATCAAGCACCCGGTACGGCTCCACTGAGTAGGTGAGATCGGATTGCAGCTTGATATTGGCCGGTTGTACTTCTTCTTCTAGTACTCGAAGACATTTCTTTAACTGCGACACATGGAATACAGGGAATATAGCCTTTAAATGTTCCGGCAGTTGTAGCTGATAAGCTACCTCTCCCCTCCTTTCCACAATCATGTATGGCCCCACAAATCTTGGCGCCAGCTTTCTTTTTACTCCAAAGCGTCTGACACCTTTCATGGGTGACACTTTCAGATAAACATAATCGCCTTTGTTGAATTCAAGCGGTTTTCTCCTCTTGTCTGCATAGCTCTTTTATCGAGACTGCGCAATTGCCATATGTTGTTGAATTGTTCTAACTTGTTCTTCTGCTTCGTTAATGAAATCAATTCCATAATATCGACGTTCTCCTGGTTCAACCCGATTCACCGGTGTCCTGCACCTTCTACCATAGAGGGCTTCAAAAGGTGCCATCTGTATGCTTTCTTGGTAACTATTGTTGAATGCAAATTCTGCTAAAGGTAACCATTTCTCCCAAGATCCTTTTGTAGAAATCACACAGGCTCTCAACATGTCCTCCAAGACTTGGTTCACTCTTTCTGTTTGCCCTGAGGTTTGGGGATGATAGGCAGAACTACGGATTAGTGTTGGTATAAATTAACGCACACTCTACTTTATCCGCAAGCGCACAGATAAAATCTACCGATGTAGCACTTCACCGGAGTAATCCAGTTTTAATATCGAACCCAAAGGAACAGATAGTGTTAAGCCTTAAAGTCTAACCCCTGAGTAGCTAACAAGGACGGAGAATCTAGAAGTATAGAGGGGATCATTAAGGCGGTCTAATTCCAATTTAAGAGTGATATGTTTATATTATTCTTAGTGAGGAATTTGCCTTAAAAGGTCACAAACAGAGTATGAGTCTTTTATGAAAATGTATAATCTACCAAGCCTACACACTGATAAGTGGACTATAGAAGAATCAACAAGGCTATAAGAGTCACCCTTGCGAACAACTACTACTACCGGCGCTATAGGAGGCATATATGAGCTATCAAGTCTAAGCACCACGCTTACACTATCCATCTAATCTAACTCTAGAATGACTAGAATTAAAGTACTCAAAAGAGAGTCATAAATCTATAAGAATAATAAGAACAATAGCTCAAACTTAAATATAGACGTTGATTACCGAAACAATCGCTGAAGTTGATGATGAACTTGAATCCGCAGGTACAAGATGAAGAAGTGGATCCGACAGGCCGGAGCTCCTTCTTGATCTCTTCCTCTCTCTCTCTCTCTCTTCTAGTTCTAGTATAAGGCCCTCTTTGGTTGGGCTTTTCAACCTGCTTTTGCTTTTGCAAAAGCCAAAAGCCAACCAAAGGGGTGAAAAGCCACAACTGCTTTAGGCCAAAAGCAGCTTTTGCTCTAGTACAAAACTCAAAGCACATCCACCCCTGCTTTCATCTGCTTTTGGGTGAAAAAATTACCCACCTGCCACTGGTTATGAAGATACCGGTTCATTTTTATTTTCTATTTTCCCTTCACGCGAGACCGCACGGAGCTCTCCCCATCGGTGGGCGCTGACGAGACCGCACAGGTCCGGTCCCAGGTCCGGCCGGCGAGGCACCATGACCGCCGCCAGGTCCTTCCCCATCTGCGTGCGACCTCCTTCTCTGTGCTCGATGCCAACTTCTTCCGCATACTCGTCGCACGGACTTCGCCATGCCGGCGGCGGGCGACCTCCGCTCTGAGCAGGCGCGCGGCCGTCCTGGACTCCGGCGGGCACGGTCGGGCGGGTGCGCAGCCCCGTCCCGGACTTCGTCAGGCGCGCGACCATCCTGGACTTCGGCGGGCGCAGTCCGGCGGGCGCGCGCGGCCCCGTCCTGGACTCCGGCGGGCATGCGCGGCCCCTTCTTGGCCTCCGTTGGGCGGGCGAGCTCTCTCCCATGACTACGGGAGCCGGTGAGCTCCCTTCCCTAACCGCGGACAAAAATCCCCTTCCGTGACTGACCGGCTGTGAGCGAGGAAGAAGATGATGCTTTTGTCTATGACGTATGAGATCCACTCGTAAGCGAGAGAAGTTTTTCAAAAGCTACAGCTATTCAACCAAACAGGCTTTTAGCTTTCCGATAGTAGCTTTCTCACAGCAGCTTTTGTAAAAGTCACAGCTCACAGCTGCTTTTCTAAAAGCCACAGCCCAACCAAACGGGGCCTAAGACTAGGTTCTAAACCTAACTAGAGGGGTAACTAGTCTTCTACCTGAAAGCTGGCTCTTGATTACAACTAGATGAACTAGATCTAGTTCTAGATGAACTAGAAGAGATTCATCTAGAGGGACCTCTACTTCTAATTGAAACCCTAGTTTCTGATGTGGAGATGAATAATGAAGATGGAGATGCCTGGAGAGGAGGGTCTGGGGCTGCTTATATAGCCCTGAGGGATCAACCGCGGCTGTTAGATCAAACCGACTTAAGGTGCGGCTAAGATGCATCCTAGAGGTCGGTGGAGGAAACTTGCAGAAGACGGAAGCCAGCCGGCCTGGGGGGAGACCGGTCGGTCTCCCGGTGGGACCGGTCGGTCCCACCTGGCAGGGTCTCGCGGTGCCCGACCTCCTGGTGTCTTCTGGTGTCCTCTGGAGTCTTCTAGAATATTCCTGACGTGCCGGTTGCGTAATCTCGCGTCGGTTTCCTTCTAGGGGAAGCAATCAGTGCTGGTTTCCTGGTTTAGTCCCTGCAGAATCACAATTCACCAAAACTCATGGAATATTGTCAATTAAAACCCTAAACCTTTGTTGGTGACTAAATTCATGCCCTTTTCATATTTATTTATCCTTTAATTTTAATAGATAACCAGTGTCAACAATTCCCCCAAGCTTACCTTTTGCTAGTCCCTTAGCAAAACCAAGAATTAACAAAGGATCAGGAGTTGCTACAATATCTTCACTTCTAACAAGTATACCTGTTGTTAAACAAAAGTTCTCCGAAACATATCATGTTATTCTTCGTGGGGCTTATTACTTTTACCTTAGATCTTGAGTAATTGAGAGATTGAACGATCAAATCAAGCACTATGTCTCTAGTTCTTTCACTTCACATTTATCCCGAAGTTTTAATTAATTTTCAAAAGCTTTAATACATGTGTTCTCAAATTAAACAATGGATCCAAAGAGAAAGTCAACCAACCATTGAATCAAGAAGTGCATGTGTATGGAAAAATGGAGTCGAATGCTCTTTTGAATATATTCACTCGCTTCTGTCTATCAGAGACATATGGCTATCAGGCTAATTCTACTATCGGGCACGTGCCTATTTTTTTTGACATTTTTTTCTCTTCGAGGTTCCGGACACTTTTCCCTTTTTATTTCCTCGGGATCTATCTTTTTTTGAGGTTTCGGACACTTGTCCCTTTTTATTTCCTCAGATCTTTCTTTCTTTCATCTTTTTTTTTGTTTTCTCTCTTTTTTTCTCTTTTTTTAATAGCCACATGCTTCCAACAAGCTGATAAGAGGGTAGCAACAGATAATTATGAGCATTTATGCGGAAGATGGATGAAATGTGTAAGTGATCTCAATTCAAAGGCAAGATAACATCTCACAGGGTCACAAAGCTTAATTTAACTCAATGCAATTATTAGTCATATTCATATTTAGAAATCTCTGGAACTTTAGTGTTGTTTAGAACAAGATAATAGCAGCTCAGATCATCACATGTCATATCCCAATTTCCTAGACCTTAGATTAAGTATTTGCCATCCATGTATTTAATTTTATTTTAAGGCATCATTATTAATTAGGAGAACTCATGCTTTGAAGGCTAGGTACTTGAAAGAAAATAGATAGAGCAACTATTCATCATTTCCATGCAAAAGATAAGAGAGTGGTTTCTTCTTTAGTCATCAACTTCTTAAAACTAACTAGACACACTATTTTATTTATTTAATCTAACACACTTTAAGATATAAAATAAAAGCGAATAATAATAGTAGTAGTAATAATAATAAAGACATACCTGAATCGCGAAGATAACGGGGGTGCGTCTCCCCCAAGTTGTTTCCCTTAATAGTGTTGAGCCTTCATGTGCTCATATATTTTTGTCTCTTTTTTAATTAATGGTGAGCCTTCATGTGCCCACATATTTTTGTTTTTTCTTTTTAGGGGCGAGCCTTCATGTGCTCACATATTTTTGGTGTTTTCATTTTTAAGAGTGAACCTTCATGTGCTCACATATTTTTGGTGTTTTGAATTTGTTTATAGAATGAAAAACTTAAGAGGATAAAGATACTTACGTGGATACATGGGGGTGCCTTCCCCCAAGCTAAATGTTGACGTAGTTGTTCGATCTTGCAATGTAGCAGACTGGCAGTGGATATGTTCTTCTTCTATTAGAGCTTTGGTTGATGTTGATGTTTGTTGAGACAGTGCTCCAACAGTGGATGGAGCATTCACTTGCTAGTCAGCTTTTCTTGGCCTTTCAAATCCTGTGAAACTCAAATAGACAACAAAACTTGTGGAATAGATTAAGCATTAATGGTTGGCCACTCAAGCCTTAGTTGTCTAGAATTTTAGTAAGATCTCTTTCTCAATATTTTTGTAATTTAATATTTTTATGATGCAAGAGAAAATGCACAAGATGAATGCATGCATATTTATTTTTATTATTATTTATTTTTATGCCACCATGGTGAACATTCCTGTGGGTTTTTACACGCCATAGAATTATTCACATGGGGCTTTATGATGCAGTGAAATATTTTTATTTTGTTTTCTAATGTAATGCAGAAATTAAAATGTGTTGTGAACTAAATATGATGATGTAAGAAATGGTTATGGATTAAATATGAGAAATATGCAGCAAAGTAAATATAAAGATAACAACCGATTTTTACCTTTTGGCGAAGGTTCGGATATTTAGGTCCGACGAACCGGACCTTCCCTTGGTTCAGACCTCCCAAGGTATGTCAGACATTTGGAAAGTTGTTATTGATTGTACCTCTTAGGTGTAGACATTTTCTCCCATACTTTCTTGGTCTGAGTCTTCACTTCCTGTGGTTCACTGTCTTGAGGTTTCTCTCCTTTCTTTTCTGGGACAGTGTCGATAGCTTCTTCTTCATGATTGGCCTCTCTATTCTTGATAGTTTGTCTTCTTTGGCTTTGAGAGCGGCGTCTTTCACTTCTATTCTTCTTGGGTGCTTCATTGGGCATGTAGCTGATGAAGTTGCATCGTGCCTTTTCTCCAGGAAAGTGAAAAATGAATTTCCTCTTGCAGATGATTGTACTTGTAGCGTAGAGGAATGGTCTTCCTAGGATGAGGTGGACATCATCGTCTTCTTATGTCGAGGATCAGGAAGTCTGTGGGGATTTCATGACCTCTAATTTTGACTACGACGTCCTCCATCATTCCTTCTTGTTTATGCCTCATGATATGGTGTCACTCATGTCATTTGTTCGTCCAGCAATTTGAAGTGAAGCGTTAATTATGGACGTTGGCAGCATCTTGCTCAGTGTGCATGTTCTTGTAGATCTAGGACCTTCACTCTGTAGAATTTGGGAGTGACAAACTTCTCCATGTTTTGCTCAAGAGTGTGTCCTGCTCATAAAGACAAGGTAGAGATCAAGTGCATAGGCTCTGTTGGTGGAAAAACACCAACATAACCAAAAGTTTTGTTTATTCCTCTCTAACCTTAGGCACATTGCACAAGACAAACTTGTTGTTTATGTGTTCTATTCAATCTTAACATGAGTGATAGGATCAGAGGATGAGCTTGAAAGTAGCATCTTAAAATATTTAATAGATCAAATTACTTAACCCAAGTAAGGATAATCTATGCATAAAGTGTCGATCTTTTCATAATTGAGATATATCATCTTCCAAAGGTTAGATGCACAACAATTGAGCTTATTTAGTTAAGACAGTGAGATTCTAGAGAGTAAAGCTAAGAACAAAGATTAAAGGACTGAATATGTTGAGTTGATTATGTTGGATCAAGTGAGGTGCAACTTAAACATGTTTAGTTCTTTATTTATGTTGATACTAGAATCAAGAAGAAGCTTTTAAAGTGATGGTTACTTACCTTGAAATGTTACTTTGTCATTGGAAAGTGATTGTGCTGAACCACCTTGTGGAAGCTTCTCTTGTCTAGCTGGTTGTTGTTTATGAATGGCTTGTATTCTCTTGTTTGTCTCACAATATGCTTGAGAGGAGGAAGATCACAGTGGAATCATCTTTATAGGTATCGACCTTCTATGTGTCGACTTATCAGTGAAGGCACATTGTTCCTCGAGTATGCTGACTAGGATCCTCTCTCTTTCTTGTATTAATTTTGTACTATGAGGATGTAGGGACAGTTCCGCATTCTTCTCTTGTCAACCTTTCTTGTTTTTCTTTAATTATTGGGTTGGCAAGAGACTTGAATTTAGAGCTGCTACTCGAGTGCCTCTATGAGAGTCTTTGTCTTGTAATGTCACAACTAAGACTTGTCCTCTCAACAGTGTCTAGATGATGGAGATCTTATCAGCTGTTCTTCTTGATTTGCTTGCTCAGGTACTATCTCTCCATCTTCTAATTCTTGTGGTGTAGTGGCTTCATCCTTCATGATGCCCTCCACAATTCCTGGCAGTTGGTTCTCCCTTCGACGTCTTCTCTTGGTTCTCTTTGGCTACTCATAAGTGATGTAGTTGTTGAAGAATCAGCAAAAGATCCAAGAGTTGACTTCTCCAGGTCCGGCAAAGATGATAACATTGATGGTGTTCAAGAACGATCTCCCAAGAATGAGTTGTGGATCATATTCTTTTTCTCGACTGGGATAGCATCTAGTGGTTTGTATTGATCAAAGTGGTGGGTAGGAGATCAATATGTTGGAAGTTGGGTTTCTCCTTCCTCCCTTTGATTGTGAAACACATCTAGATAACAGAATTGGCTCTCCTAGGCTGGCTTCTGATGTAGATGGATTCCCAGCAACATGTTCATGTGTTTGACTTGTAGATCTTGCTATTGTTGTAGTGGTACCATCTTGTCTCCCAAGCTGGCTCTTGATTAGAAAAGAGGATAACTTCCCACTTCTTGTCTTGATGTCTTGGGCAATGATGGTTGTAGGCCTAAGTTGTCTCATATGAGGTAAGTTGCATCCTGTTTGTCATCAGCGCCCAAGCAAGACTCAAAGCTAGGCTAGCACCATTTGTGATCTGAGAGTAGGTTTGTGTGTCTATGGTTTGAGTTTTGGATCTTCAATGTTCAGACCAAACCATGGATGAACAAAATCTTTCTCCTGCGTAATGTTACTGGACATATACCCGAAGGATTGCAAGAATTTGAAGCATGGGTTATTATCCATAACTTATGTATTTTGCATCTATGCTAATAAAAAGATTGTTTTAGCATAGACTAGTATTTTATGTGTTGGCTGCACTTTAACATGATTCAAGGCAAAAGATAACTTGCAGTAGAAGACATAATAAATAAACTTTGATACTCACAGTTCTTTCATCCATGATGAATGAGCTGAGTCTTCATTGTGCAAGAGTTGTTGAAGTTCATTGTACGCCTTGCTTCATCTCCAGTGTGAGTTCATCTCCGGACTTTCCCAAATTAATAATGAAAGTTTTCCTGCAGGGGTTAGTCCAACAAAATATCCAATATCTACTATAGCATACTATCAGTTCAGAAATCAACCTAGACACCACGTCTAATTTGATCTAGGAAGGCATTTTAACCTAAGCACCATACTTAATTTAAAAGCCTTTAGAGGTAAAATCAGCACACCTTTTAGCTCAAGAATCAAACCAGACACCATGTCTTACTTTAATTCATGAAAATAGTTAAACTAAGCTCCATGCTTAATTTAAAAGTTGTATGATAATACTTCAAAACCAAAGTATAAAGATAATATTAAAACATTGTAGAGATTTATTCAGATGGTGATGAAAGAGTATGATTAGTATATGAGCATGTCCTAAAGGTAGGGACAACCAACATAGCAACATGGCAAGAAATATTATTAGAAAGTCTATTCCCCAAGCTTGGATTTTGCACAAATCAAGATTGGATGAATGTAATTCAATGTTGCATGATGATTGGTGGGACATACCTTGTGTTTGTTGTTCCTTCGTTCTTTTCTGCTCCAGACCTGGAAAGGTTAGTGACAAGAATACCCGAAGAAATATTTTCATAATTATATTTCTATGCTCATTACAAGGACAGTGCAGCAGAAAGGTAGGCATAGCTCATAACCAGGTACTATGATGGGGTATAAGGATTCTACTGGTTATAGCTTGCTCATGGGGTAGTGATAGATAAGAGTGGAATTCAAAAACAACATTCATAAGAATGAAAACAAAAATAATGAAAAGACTAGGACAAAAGGAAAAGATAAAAGTATGATTACAAGGATAAACTAAGACTTAAGATGATCTACCGTTCCCCGGCAATGACGCCAGAAATGCCTGTTGGTATAAATTAACGCACACTCTACTTTATCCGCAAGCACACAGATAAAATCTACCGATTGGCACTTCACCGGAGTAACCCAGTTTTAATATCGAACCCAAAGGAACGGATAGTGTTAAGCCTTAAAGTCTAACCCCTGAGTAGCTAACAAGGACGGAGAATCTAGAAGTATAGAGGGGATCATTAAGGCGGTCTAATTCCAATTTAAGAGTGATATGATTATATTATTCTTAGTGGGGAAGTTGCCATAAAAGGTCACAAACAGAGTATGAGTCTTTTATGCAAATGTATAATCATACCGAGCCTACACACGGGTAAAGTGGACTATAGAAGAATCAACAAGGCTATAAGAGTCACCCTTGCGAACAACCACTACTACAGGCGTTATAGGAGGCATATATGAGGTATCAAGTCTAAGCACCACGCTTACACTATCCAACTACTCTAACTCTAGAATGACTAGAATTAAAGTACTCAAAAGAGAGTCATAAATCTTTAAGAATAATAAGAACAATAGCTCAAACTTAAATATAGACGTTGATTACCGAAACAATCGTTGAAGTTGATGATGAACTTGAATCCGCAGGTACAAGATGAAGAAGTGGATCCGACAGGCCGGAGCTCCTTCTTGATCTCTTCCTCTGTCTCTCTCTCTTCTAGTTCTAGTATAAGACTAGGTTCTAAACCTAACTGGAGGGGTAACTAGTCTTCTACTTGAAAGCTGGCTCTTGATTACAACTAGATGAACTAGATCTAATTCTCGATGAACTAGAAGAGATTCATCTAGAGGGACCTCTACTTCTAATTTAAACCCTAGTTTCTGGTGTGGAGATGAATAATGAAGATGGAGATGCCTAGAGAGGGGGGTCTGGGGCTGCTTATATAGCCCTGAGAGATCAACCGCGACCGTTAGATCAAACCGACTTAAGGTACGGCTAAGATGCATCCTAGAGGTCGGTGGAGGAAGCTTGCAGAAGACGGAAGCCAGCGGGCCCGGGGGGAGACCGGTCGGTCTCCTGGTGGGACCGGTCGGTCCCACCTGGCAGGGTCCCGCGGTGCCCGACCTCCTGGTGTCTTTTGGTGTCCTCTGGAGTCTTCTAGAATATTCCTGACGTGTCGGTTACGTTATCTCACGTCGGTTTCCTTCTAGGGGAAGCAATTAGTGCTGGTTTCCTGGTTTAGTCCCTACAGAATCACAATTCACCAAAACTCGTGGAATATTGTCAATTAAAACCCTAAACCATTGTTGGTGACTGAATTCATGCCCTTTTCATATTTATTTATCCTTTAATTTTAATAGATAACCAGTGTCAACAATTAGCTTTGTGCCTAGTTCCTTTTGCAGTTTCTCCCAAAATGGTGCAGTAAACTGCGATCCACGATCCGAAACTATGACCTTGGGTATACCATGTAGTCGAACAATTTGTTTGATGTAAATCTCTGCATAGTCCGGTGCTCGATAACAGGTTTTAACTGGTATAAAATGAGCGGTCTTGGTGAGACGATCAACTATCACCCAAATTGAATCATTTCCCCTTTGGGTGGTTGGCAAACCGGTGATGAAATCCATACTCACTTCTTCCCATTTCCACTCGGGTATTGGTAACGGTTGCAGCATTCCGGCGGGCTTCAGGTGAATAGTTTTTACTCGACAACACGTGTCGCATCTGGCTACATATGCGGCAATTTCTTTCTTCATTTTGGTCCACCAAAATCTTGGATGCAAATCTTGATACATCTTAGTGCTTTCAGGATGAATGGATAACTTGGACAAATGAGCTTCATCCATGATCCGATTTTTGAGCTCTCTGTTCTTGGGTACTACTAAGCGCTTGTCAAACCATAAAACTCCCTTATCGTCAATCCGAAAATGTTTTACTGGTTCAGTTGTGGTTTTCAGCCTTTCCTTAATATGATAAATTCCCTTGTCCGTTTTCTGCCCTTCAAGAATCTGGTCAACTAGGGTGCCTTGCAGCCTGATGTTGTGCAGAATTACAGGGTGTACGAGACTAAACTCGTCTTCTGGTCGTAACCTCAAGTTGTTGCAGTGTGATTTCCGGCTCAAAGCATCGGCAACCACATTTGCCTTTCCTAGGTGATAATGTATCTGCAGATTGTAATCCTTGATTAGTTCGAGCCATCTTCTTTGCCTCATATTTAGTTCAGGTTGAGTGAAGATATACTTGAGACTCTTGTGATCAGTGTACATATTACAGACGTTGCCAAGTAAATAATGTCTCCAGATCTTCAAAGCGTGCACCACAGCGGCTAACTCCAAATCATGTGTAGGATAGTTTATCTCATGTTTTCTCAATTGGCATGAGGCATATGCAATCACTCTGCCTTCTTGCATAAGAACACAACCCAAACCAACTTTCGATGCATCACAAAAGACATCAAAAGGCTTCTCGATATCTGGTTGAGCTAAGGCAGGAGCAGTGGTCAATAGTTCCCGCAGGGTACGGAAAGCTATTTCACACTCCTTTGTCCATTCAAACTTCTGGTCCTTCTGGAGCAAGCTTGTCATTGGTTTTGCAATCTTGGAAAAGTCAGGAATGAAACGACGATAGTATCTTGCTAATCCAAGAAAACTTCGAATCTCGCCAACTGAAGTAGGAGCTTTCCAATCCATCACTTCTTGTACCTTACTGGGGTCCACAGAAATTCCTTCTTCTGATAGAATATGACCAAGAAATTGCACCTGCTTCAACCAAAACTCGCATTTGCTAAACTTAGCATAAAGCTTATGTTCTCGGAGCCTTGTCAAAACAATCCTCAAATGTTCTGCATGATCGTCCGGGTTCTCGGAATATATCAGAATGTCATCAATGAACACTACTACAAACATATCCAATTCCGGCATAAACACCAAATTCATCAAACTCATGAAATATGTTGGGGCATTTGTCAATCCAAAAGACATGACAAGATACTCGTATAGTCCATATCTGGTCGAGAAAGCAGTCTTTGGGATATCTTGTGGTCGGATTCTGATCTGGTGATAACCTGATCTCAAATCGATCTTGGAAAACACCTTGGCTCTGGATAACTGGTCGAACAGAATATCTATCCGCGGCAACAGATACTTGTTCTTGACAGTCACGACATTGAGCGGCCGATAATCCACACACATTCGTAGCGATTTATCCTTCTTCTTGACAAATAACGCTGGACAACCCCACTCAGATATACTAGGTTGAATGAATCCTTTGTCCAAAAGTTCCTTGATCTGGGTCTTGAGTTCAGCTAGCTCATTGGGCGGCATACAGTAAGGCCTTCTAGAGATTGGTGCAGTTCCAGGTAACAACTCAATTGCAAATTCCACTGCCTGCTTGGGCGGTAATCCTGGTAATTCATCTGGGAAATCTCAAACAACTGGAATCTTAGACAGGTCTTCTATAGACAAAGTGCAAGATAGATCAACAAAGTCAGCACCCCGGGGAAGAGAGATGCGTAACTTGGTATTTTTCCTTCCATCAGATAAGGTAAGAATCCTATTCGCAGTGTCTAACACCGCATTCCACATACTCATCCAACTCGTCCCTAGGACTACATCCATAGTTAGTCCTAGCAGAACTACTAAATTAACTCCGAATTTTGCCCTCCAATGTCGATGGTTGCATTACAAACCATCTGCCTAGATAACACACTACTCCCCACGGAGCTCACGCGAAACCCATAATCCATATTAGATATCTCTTGATTATGCTTTTGTGCAAATGTTTTGCTCATGAATGAGTGCGATGATCTAGTATCAAACAAAACAACTACAGGATGATGGTTAACAAGACACATACCAGCGGTCACAGGCTCTCTGGCATGAGCTTCTTCAGCAGTCATGTTGTGCAGACATGCGGGGTAGTTAGCCTACTGCTTCTTTGGGTGGGGGCAATACCTTGCAAAGTGCCCCTCTTGGTTGCAATTGTAGCATGGCCCACGAGCTAGAGGCTTGCTTCCGGCTAAGCTGCCTTGACCCACTCGAGTTTGGTTTGCTGCTACTTTGTACGGCCTTTGACCACGCTGAGCTTGCTGCTGACCCTTCTTCTGAGGCGGCCTAAAATGTGCTCCCGGCGCTGGTGGTCGATACTGAGAATGCTGAGATGGTCCTGAATCAAAAGTCCTCTTTCGGGCCTTACTTGCAGCATGCTTATTGTTGTGGTTCTCTTGGATCAAGCAATCACTGATAAAGTCATTGAAGACGGTATGAGAAGATGTACCCACTGACTTTCCCATTTTGGTGTTCAAGCCTCTCTTGAAACTAGCAATCTTTTTAGCATCTGTGTCCACGAAGTCTGGAGCATAACGTGACAAAGAGTTAAACAGGTGATGGTACTCGGTAACAGATCGAGTCCCTTGTGTCAAGCTCATGAACTCTGCCACTTTCATCTGAGTCAGGTCTAGCGGAATATAATGCCCTCGAATAGCTTCGGTGAACATCCTCTAGGTGACAGGAACGTTGGAAGGATAGGTGGTGCGGTGATGCCCCCACCAAATCCCGGCTGGCCCCTGCAGCTGGTGTGCAGCATATTCTGCCTTCAACTCTTCTGTGAGTCTGAGCAACCGAAACTTCTGTTCCATAGTATGCAGCCATTCTTCTGTCTCTAATAAAGGTTCAGTAGCTTCCTTGAAGATGGGTGGTCTAGTATCCAAGAAATCCCTAAAAGAACTATACTGATTTGGTTCAGGACGCTGGTGAATGTTGCGCTGGCTTCCTAGAAATTGGGCGAAAAGCTGTTCAGGAGTGGCTGGTGGAGGAGGTGGTGGATTGCGGTTGTCCCTGGGGTACTCATTTCCACCACTACCGCCAGCTCCACTACGGGTTGTAGTCATCTGCATGTATTAATAGCAAGTGATCATTAGGTGGAGTTGCAATTATTGTAGAGAACAATAGATCATGCCAACTGAATTTATTCAGAAAACAAATTCGCCAAACAATCATAGAGGCATAATAAATTTCAATCCACATCGCAGCATCACATAATAAGATCGCTTAATACATAGCATGCAAAAGACAACACAAACATCCACAGTTTTGCCCATACATATGGGACTTTCCAAAGGTCTCGCACCATGTGCACATAAGTTTACTACTCGTGCTTACATCCAGCCCACAACAAAGCAAAAGATCGGGCTTGCCAACATACATAAAAGATCACTAAGCTCTAAACATACGATCTGAACTACTCCCTAGCGATATCACCATCGTCACCATGATCACTAGACACATCCGAAGAACCACTAGAAGAGCTATGTGGGTCCGGGTCCTCCTGAGGAAAGATGGGGTTCCTCTCATTCTCCCTGCGGTGGATCTCCTCATGCAAGCGGTCATTGTAGTCCTGCTGGTAGTGAAGTTGCAACTCGAGGTCTCCCACTCGCAACCTCAACAGCCTGTTCCCCTCTGAAGCGCGTTTGCCCTCAAGACAAACACCTCGGAGCGACTCCTCAGTCTCCCTCATGATCAAGGCCAAGAAGGTAGCAGACTCCTGCTGAATGTTGAGCTGATGGGCGGTCTCCTGCTCTCTCTGAAGTGCCTGGTCCCTCTCCACTGTCATACGTGCCAACTCTGCAGTGAGGCGATCTATCTCAGCGGTATGCTCCTGCTGCCTCCGGTGCTGTGCAGCCATCTTCTCACTAAGGATGTGGTCCAACTGATCATAGCTCTGTGATAGACATACATAGGTAGTCATGAGTGCAGCCATAGCACTCCCGGCTGGTCCGGCACAATGCTCCCTCTCAAGCGAACTGGCCTCAAGTACGGCGACTCCTGGCTGACGCCACACTGACTGATAAGGATCTGCTGTCGGGAAGATACTGGCTGTAGCCTGGGCATCCACTTCCGGATGGTCCTCCATAATGTTCCGGAGAACGGTGTAAGCAACTCGATTAGCTCCATCCCATGGGGTCCTCCCCTGCAACACGAACACTCGGCGGCACCAGACGTGATCCTGCGCATCACGGCTAGGCACGTCCACCTCCACCGTGTACATATGGCGGTCCTCAGAAATCTGCACCCGATGCCAATCGTATTGTGGCTCCTGATCCTCTTGGTATCCCACCAAGTGCAACACCCTCCAAAGGATGGTAGGCATGCCGAACTCATCTAAGAAGTCATCCGACCCCTCGGCAGTCCATGGTCCCAACATGTAATTAGGCCTCTTGGCTCCGGTTGACTTACGAGCTGTGCGCTTGGTACGGGCCATCTGTAAGAAGTTTATCAACATAGGTTTTCATTAGCTTGAGAACAACTTTTATTAAGGAAAACGGGACGGATAACATAAGGAAGGAAGTAAGATTAATGCAAAGTTATATAATCATGATGCATGTGCGCAACATACGTCCTCATTGTCTACAATCTAACGGCTAGACGGTGGCATACAACGTTCGCTCATAGCGTTAACTAAACGTATTATACGTTCGCAAGTTAGCGTACCTGCAAAAGACCATTTCAGCCCTGCCCACAGTATGAATATCATGCATTACTGAAAGTAAATCTAATACTAACTTAGGCGCACACCCAGTATACGCGTAAGTAGTATATGCACCCATAAAATTTAAATACTCCCGCAATCAAATACTTACACATATACTTGTGTGTAACAGGTATACATTCCGGTACCATTCAAGCACACCCCTAGATTGGCGGTTGTCCAATCATGCTCTCACAACTCACTTATTACCTTGGCATACAGGCAATTGATCCATACATTACTATTTCAAAGAATAGCACCCATACAATTTCACCCTTGCCGTATGGACGACAGAAAACAACAGAATTTAAATATGATGCACGACCCCCAAGTTAGTACTTAAATAGCCACCTAAAAACCTACTGTGCATAAGGACTTGATCACTGGCACACCTTAATCTTTATCAATAAGATTTTCAAATCCTATTATAGCTTATACGTTTTGGCAAATAAAATTCTGATTTGAAAATATGATTTTTCAAATACACTCATGAACAGTAACGCCAACCGTGCTCCAATGCCAGCTGTGACAGAACCGACCAATTTATACCAGATTAAGCACCGAACCCCCGTTTTCATAGAGATTGACAGGTACTTAAGCTCGTACAAACCCGGTAGTCCAGAAATCTTGAAGGATTTCAAACATTCAACTTTAGCCAAGATCGTAATATATTAGCGTACATGTCCACAAGGTACATTCAGTTCGCACATAGTTCAAATACATTGGAGTTCAACAATTATTACAAACCATAGTTTGGAATTCAAAGCGGAAGCAACATAGTTTTAAAACGTAAGTTCATAGTTCACAATACGGTGCCATTGCCTGATCAATCCACAAAAGCATCAGGAGAGGATAAGAGATGACCATGCCCACGGTCTATTCATCATCTGCAACTGGATACAGACAGTTCTCACAGTAGCCATAGAAGCACTGTCCATCTGCAACAACAAGGGATAGAACCCTGAGTACAAGAAGGTACTCAGCTAGACTTACCCGTCGTAAACCAAAAATAAGGTGACACCAAGGAGTATGCAAGGCTATATCTGGGTTGGCTATGCTTACCTTTTTGCATAAAAGCATTTTCATTATTAAATAATCATCATTAGAGTATTAGCAGTCAGTTTTATGTACTCAACCTGATTAACTAGATTTTCACCTGATCTAGAGCAAGCACTTGACTACTTATTCAAGCAAGAGGGACTATTTCATCAATAGCCTTTCAGATTCAGTACCATAACCATCTTTAGTTCCATAAGTTACTACGGTAACACATGCCCAGTCAAGTTACTCACTGTCCAGGAGCGATGGCGATTATAATCAATTCCTACCCAGTTGGGGATAAAATGTCTCACACTCGCCCAGCGCATCCGACTACGGCAGTCGTAAGCTACCAGTCAGGAGATTCGAGAACACAACGCGCGGGACGGTCATGGGCCCTTCTACACTGAGGGTTATCTCAATGTTAGGTCGCTCAAGCTATAACTGCCCACAGTCATGCCAGGTCAAACAGGCCCTGCCTATCCACCGACCATACCAGGTTGCTCAGAATAGTTGCCCACGGTACATATAAGGCCCTGGGTGTAAGGCGTCAACATCTCCATCACCGGCTCGAATAACCTTACTCGGCTTTGCGGGAGGTACCCGCACCTGCTCCGTTAAGTGATTGACGCGTTCAAAACGACTGAGGTATGCCTTCGTCGGGTCCTAATCAACATAGACGGAAGACTACTAGCACACAGAACCCATGTCCTGCTGCTCCTACATCCCGCCCGGTCTCAAATTAATTATCACATGGTTATTTCCATGATAGCACCAGACTAGTCATGATCAGTATCCA
The DNA here is from genome assembly GCA_009763385.1 of Coix lacryma-jobi var. lacryma-jobi. Classification (NCBI taxonomy): domain Eukaryota; kingdom Viridiplantae; phylum Streptophyta; class Magnoliopsida; order Poales; family Poaceae; genus Coix; species Coix lacryma-jobi. The sequence continues at coordinate 81,245,506 of CM019826.1, read as the reverse complement.
CCTATGTGCGGGAGACAGGAAATCACCCGACTTGTACCGGTCTAAGAAGACTAAGCATATAACGGCCTAGACTTAACAGGGATATCAAGATAATAATTGTAGGTGGACAAGGATAAGTAAGTAATGCACAAACGGTATCAATCAACTCCTATAAGTTAATGCAACAAACATATCAAGTTAATTTCGTAATTCATTTGCAAACCATAGGAGTGGGATGCTCTGGGGCTTGCCTCTTTCGAAGTCGGAGGGTCGATGGTCACGGCACTCAGGTAAGTCTTCGACGTCTCCTTCTTCGGTCCTCTCGTCCTGGGTTTCCTCCGGGCACGGCTCCTCCGGCGGCTGTGGATTCTGGACCTCCACTACCGACCCTGTATGATACATAGCATGTGTGAATAAAAATGAATGCACATGGGATGCATTGGTGATGCAAGATGGAACAAGATAACTCAGAAGATAAGCACATGTCATCTACTTCATTTTCTTCAACAAGGTAGTCAACATCATCCTATTATCACTTAACTACTTGCTACCATTTAATCATTTTATTTAACCTAGAACTGCAACCATCAGATAACAATTTCAGAAAAATCTACAGAAATTACTGGAGGTTGACAGCATGCAATCTAGTTTCCTGTCCAAATTTCAAGCCATTTGGACTTATACTCTACTCTCTATGAAAAAGACAAATATTACCATTAAAAGGTGCTTTGAACTACACACTCTAGCAAAAAGTGTCAAACAACAAAGTTCCCATTTTTCTACTGAACTTCTTAGCACAAGAGCAGTATACAAAAATTCTCAGGCTCAAATTCTTCATATTTTAATTACCACAAATTATACAAGAAAACAGCATTTAATCATTTTAATTGCTACGGCCAAAATATTTCACAGAACAAGCTCATATTACATTTTTCCCATAAACTATTCGTCAACACAAACCTAACAAAACAAGAATCACATTTTTCTGAGCAATACATAGTTTATTATGCATTTAACAAGATTTCAGCCTAAACATAAATTAAATACAACTGCACATAAATTTATCACAAACTGAAAATATCATATTTTCCATGGATAGAACTCATCAAAACAAACTTAACAAAACTTATTTCACCTTTTTAGCATCTACAGAACTCAAGATATGAATTAAACAAACTACAAAAGCATTTCTGAAAACTATTTAAACAAAACCCTGAAAAACCTTTTCGGCCTAAACTGCTACACGCACCCACACTACTACACCCAAGCCACTGAACAGTAGGCCCCCGAGTCAACCCAGCCCCACCTGTCACAACACAAAACAGGGGTGGTCGTTGACCGTGGCGAACCTCGCCGACGGCGACCCCTCCGGCGAAACCACCACCACCATTCTACTCCTCTCCTTCTTCCGCACCGATCTATGCTACCCACCGGCCCGGCATTGCGACGGACGAAGCTCGCCGTCAAAAATGGCGGACACGGCGGCGGGGCTTTGCTACGTCGGCCGACTCCGGCCACCCCGAGGCCAACCAACCCTCGATTTCTACTCCGGTGACCCTCACAACCCTAACTCGAGGCTCAGAAGCCAGGGTTCCTGCTCCAAGCACCCGAGACCACGGCCATGCCACTCCAGCGACCATGGCGAGCGGCCCACGACGGCGTACCGCAGTCACCAAACCCTAATCGGCTAAACCAACTCCCCCTTCTACTTCTGCGGACCTCACTGACCCTAGAACGGGGGCTAGGACAACACGAAACCCATAGGAAGGAGGTCGGCCATGGCGAACCGAGCTCGGCAGTCATGGCGGCCATGGCGGGAGCTCGTCCCGGGGCTCGCCTAGGGCTTTCTACGGGGCGCTAAGGACAGCAAGAGGTGCGGGGGCTAACGGTGAAGCTTTGTGGGTGGTTGGGCTTGCGGTGAGGCGGCGGGACGGCGGTGAACGGCGGCGAGCGCTCTGTTTTTTCCCTCTTTTCCGCCCGAGTGCCGGCGAGAGCAGAGAGGAGGCAAAGTGGAGGGAGTGAGGCGGCTCTGGCTGCGCGAGGGCGAGCTGGTGGCCTTGTGCTCGCCACGCCGCGCGCGGGCGCTGGCTCCGCCGGCCGCGGCATGCCACGCGGCCGAAAATGCCTGGCGCGGTCGGCCACTGAACTTGTCGATTCAAACTGAATCGGGCGATTCAGTTAAGCCCTGGCCGACTGACGACCGAAATTCAAACGCGATTAACTCACTAATTACTCGATGAAATGATACACCGTTTGCTCCTTTGGTTAGAGCTATAAGCCGGCTACAACTTTGGTTATAGGATCAAGCTTTGGTTCGGCCTAGATTTTGCTCAAGAAGGCTCCAAAGATCGCTAGACGAAACTGTTTCGACAGTTTAAAGACTTAGGAAATTTTCCAAGTCTAAACTCTCCCATTTCTGCCTTGTGGGTCCTAAAACACCTTGTTAAACCCATTTTCGTGAGTTGGTCCTAAAACAACTTTTGTTCTACTCTAAAATGTACACACTTTTGGTTAAGGGCCCATAGCCATGCAAAGCTTCTATCAAGGAGGTCTTAGTTAGTCAAACAAAAGGACTCCTAGGGCTCTATTAAGGCAACTAGGGTTAGAGGCTTGGTTAGCCAAAGTGACCAACATAAACCTAGCTTCATTTTGACTCCTCAACAAAGTTAAGCTACTTAGGAACACAACCACTCCAAAAACAAGTCAAACAAGCATCACACCATGCACAATAGTAAAAACTATCACATGAAATGACACTTTACAAAAAGAATAAAACAAGTGATGATGCTTTATGCTCATGAGATGTCAAGTTATGCATTTAGGGTTGCTTAACACCAGGGGTGTTACAGAAATGAACCAAAATTTCCAGGTATTCCGCCAGGAAACTGGTGGAGAACTGGGTAATATTTCTTCTCTCCTGCAGCAGAACCAACAGAACTGGGACGAGATGTACCGTCGTCAGTGATGGATGTAACCCAACCACGCTAACAGCCAGCTTGGGGGAGGACCCCGTCAAAGAGGTAAGTATCACTGCCGTCTTTATTACTGTCAGTTTTATTATTATTTCAGTAATTTAAATTTGAGTTTTATCTTAGTTAATTTGCAACTTAAAAAATAATAATAAAAATAAAAATAAAAATATATTTATATATATATTTAGTAATAAATAAAACGCTCTCATCGTAAGTTTTCTAATGAATAAAAATAATGTATGACATGCATTAGAGTTATCATGGGAGAACGTATGCTACAACTAAACTTGAGACATGAGCATTAGACTAAGTAAATGGGAAGTAAGTTTCTACTTTGACTTGAGCAAGTCAAGTTTGTGGAGTAGTTATTTTGAAAAAATTTAAAAACTTGCTCTAAGAACTTATGTGGCAAAGAAAGTCCTACCAAAGCCAAATAATTTTTACTCTTAGAGTAGGAGCTTCCACTTGTTGCATGTTAGTGTTGAGCTAGTTAGACCTTTGTTGATAGACATGGTAGAGAAACTTGTCATATTTTTAGACCAACGAATTCACATGCACCCACCTATATAGTTCTATTCTTACACTGAGAATACGCACACAACATGCCTTTATTTCCATTTATTGTTAGAAATACTACATGGCAAAATATCATGCTCCATAATGAAATCTCAGGGACATGGCTATAGCAAGTCTTTCTTCAAAAGAGAGAGAGAGAGAGAGCAAGTGCTCTAGAAAGAAAAAAAATATTCATAAGAGCAAGTGCTCTAGAAAGAAAAGAATATTCAAGAGAGCAAGTGCTCTCATTCATAGCCATGATCCCACAAATAAGATAAAAAGGAGAAGTGCCATGAAAGTATTAGCCACAATAAATACCACACACTTGCACATTCCTGGTCTGAACCTATGACTTGTTGCTCCTTTGCTCCATTTGTCTAACTTAGCAAAATTATGCTAGCATTGCATGCTCATTTTTATCCTACCCTTTAAACCCCACATAAAGTCTTAGTGAGAGGATAATTCTTCCATTTTCACATACAAATATGAGTGATTGAGTGAGCCACAGAAGTTACTAAGCATGCTTTCTTTTGATCAAAACTTGCAAAAACTCCACATATCTTGATTAGCAAAATAGGCAAGGGAAAGACAAACCTTCTTTTTTGCTGGTCTTTTGTTCTAATCTTGAGTGCAGGGAAGGCTACCAATTCCTTGGTGATGAAAATAATATGGGCGTACACAACAAAAACATAGAGTTTCCAAAATTCAAGTTCATGCTTGCTCGAGGACGAGCAAGAGGTAAGCTTGGGGGAGCTTGTTGATGCTCACTAAGTGTCATATTCTTAGCATCAACAAGGTCATATAACACAACACAAGGACCTAAAATCAACCAAAAACCTTTTATAAACTAACGATTTCCACTTGTCCTTGAGTTTTATTTGAATGTAGGTAATTGCAGGGTTTTTGAGCAAAATGACCAAGAGGACCCACTAGGGGGCGAGCACACTCACCTGGGCTCACTTTGGGCCAAGGTGGGGTGGCGCCCGCCACCCCTCACTGGCGGCCGCCAGGGGAGTGAGGCCCAAACTCCTCCCCTGCCACGTCACTGATCCAGGGGTGGCGTGCCACACTCATTTGCAGCCATTGATCACTAGGGTCGTTGCATCCAAGGGCTACGAAGAGATGTCACATGGATCATGACCCAATTGCCCATGTGACAGTTATTTGGACATGCAACCGACCTTGGAACCGCCTCCCTGGAGCTCCTGGATGCCGTTAAAGCAATGACGGTGGATCCAACGGTCAGGGGTGTGGCGGCCGCCACCTAGGGCTGGCGCCCACCACCTCACTCACCCCCCTGACCTAACCCTAGGTCCATAAGTACCCCCTAGGTCCCTTAGGCTATAAATAGGACCCCCCCGAGCTTATTTGTACTCAGACCTCACCTCATTAGTCCCACTCTCTTGTAAGCGAAGCTCTGGTGAAGTAACACTCTAGTTGAGAGACTTAGAGTGAGAGCGAGAGTGAAGAAGAGAAGAGTTAGAGTTGTAATAGAGGATCTTCCAAAGTCTCTGGTATAATTCCAAGTCTTTCTTCATTTATCTTAATGTTCTTCTACTTTCAGCATTTACTTTAAGTTCTTTACTTATTGTTCTTGTTGAGTGCTTCCGATCATAGATAACTTAGTATTTAGTTTGTATCTAGTTTGGGTTCTTCGCTAAGTAATCAATGCTCTAGTTTTGGACGCAAGATTAGAGTAGTATATATTAGTGTAAGCGCGGTGCTTAGACTGATTATACCTTAGTTTGTGGCTAGCCCCCCGATAGCTGTGGTAGCAAACAGGTGGTGACAACCCTGGGAGCCTTGAATTCCACCACGTAGTTAGGTTACTTTTTAAATCATAAACCTCGTTGTGCACGTCTGAGGTAAATAGTCCAGAGGGTGTGTACGGTTCGAAGAACTAGATTAAATCTTTATTGCTAAGTTAGTTGTGTTCGTAAGTGTGTAGGAAAACATTAATCCGTTCATCGGCCAGACCCCGCCGATTTAGTTTAGTAGTAATTAGTCTTTCTTTCTTTTAGTAGTAGTAGAAATCAACACCCATTCATACATTTCGATTAACCTTGCTAGAATCACTAGTTGTTCATAGCAGTCCTAGTGTTAGTTCTGCCATAGTAGCTTCCCTGTGGAAATAAATACGATACTCGGTTACTCCCGGGTTACTCCTGTGGAAATCAACCCCCATAGTAGCTTATTCTGTGCGCTTGCGGAATTTACCAATAGTCATAAGAATAGTTAGTTATACTTCTTACACTAAGAAGTACCAACAAGCATTTCTGGCGCCGTTGCCGGGGATAGATTCCATAGTCTACTCCTAGTAACGACGTTAGCAAGTGTCAACAGCAGCGACAGACTAAGTCTTCCGCGTCTTTCAGAGCTGAGGGCCAACAGTACCCAGATCTTAAGATTTTTCTGACTAATGTCCTTGAACGCTGCATGGTTGCCGCAGCATCCAGAATGAACTTCGGCTAATATTTCCTTGCCTTCTTCTAGAGAAATACACTTTAGTAGGATTCTGGATGAGGCACCACGTCGATATAACTTATCCCCAACTAGAACATAGTTCCTGCTACGTCTAGTGACTTGCTCTGCTGTGGCTTTGTCACTTGGCAGCTTGTGCTCTTTGAAGTAGTCAATGAAAACCTTAGTCCAATCGGGTGATAATGTTAGGATCTGTGTTGAGGGTGTCGGGGTGAGCTCTTCTTTCTACTGGATAGAGGGCTTCAATAGCTCATGTACAAAGATGCCGTTGGGAACAGAGGCTCTGTCGGATCCCAACTTTGCTAGAACGTCAGCGGCAACGTTGAGATCTCGTGTAACATGATTGAGTTCTAACCCTGAGAAATTTTTCTCCAGTTCGCGGACTTCAGCGCAATAGGCATCCATTGTTTCCTTGGTGCAATCCCAATCTTTGTTGACTTGATGAATCACTGCGGAAGAATCGCCATAGACTAGTAGTCGCTTGATACCCAATGTGACTGCTAATCTTAACCCGTGTAGTAGCGCCTCATATTCTGCTTCATTATTGGTAGCTGGCCACATGATTTGCAAAACGTACTTGAGTTGCTCTCAAGCGGGTGATATAAGTAGGACTCCAGCACCTGCACCTCCGAGTTTTAGGGACCCGTCGAAGTACATCTTCCAATGTTCTAGAATATAGCCATCTTGAACCTGTTGGAATTTTGTCCATTCGGCAACAAAATCGGCGAGGGCATGTGACTTGATTGCTTTCCTTGGAGTGAACTTGATATTGAGTGCGCCCAACTGGACTGCCCATTTGGAAATTCTACCCATAGTGTCGCGGTTGTGAAGGATTTCTCCCAATGGAAAATCCATGACAACTATGATTTCGTGGGCTTCGAAGTAGTGTCGTAGCTTCCTTGATGAGATAAGTAAAGCGTAGAGCAATTTTTGAACTTATGGGTACCTGACTTTTGAGTTGGAGAGTACCTCACTGATGTAGTAGACTGGTCATTGGATATTGTAGACGTCCTTCTCATCTTTGCGCTCCACCACTATGGTTGTACTTACAACATGTGTGGTAGCTATGATGTATAGCATCATTGGTTCTATGAGCTCTGGTGGTGATAGAATATGAGGGTTCGTCATGTATCCTTTGAGTTGTTCAAAGGCCCTGTTAGCCTCTTCAGTCCACTGGAATTTATCCCCGACTTTGAGTAATTTGAAGGTAATCCCTTTTCTCCTAGCCTTGAGATGAATCTATTGAGTGTTGCCATGTGTGAGCATCTAGGCCCCCAGTGGGTTTCGGTGATTGGATAACAACGTTAAATTTCTATGACTAACGTGTGTTTTGCAGAAACAATTGAGTTAGGTCACGGTAATGATGATCGTGAGGGCACTGTGGTATTCATGTCCCCTTATTGATGGAATTCGTTTGGTTTTCAAAGGATGGACGACGAAGACGGTGATAGGCTAGATCTAAGTGTCATTTGGTGTTGAAGGACACTTAGAGTAGCATAGGTCATTGTTTTAATCTTTGGCCGTACTTTTTGAATGGGTAGCTTGACCTAGGTGAGACTTTTGAGTTAGGTGTGGTGCACACTTGTTAACCAAAGCCCTAGGTAGCTTAGAAAGGTCTCTTAGATCATAAGGAAGAAAGTTCCTGAAGGGAGCGTCGCAAACTGAAGTAGTATTGGACTTCAAATGGCGACCGGACGCTGGAGCCCTTGGGACCGGACGCTAGGGTATGCGTCCGGTCAGTTGTGCTGGCTGAGGGTTCAGTCTGGCTATGAGCGGACGCACCCTCAGCAGTGGACCGGACGCACCAGGGGGTGAGTCCGGTCCAACTCAGAGAGGTTCCAGAGAGTGAAATCCTTGACCGGACGCGTCCGGTCAGTGGTGATCGGACGCATGGGAGCGTCCGGTCAACGTTTCGTACGAGTGTCAGTGCTAACATCAGTTAGCCGTTGGGCGCTGACTGGACGCATCCGGTCACCCCGACAGGTGCGTCCGGTCAGTGTGTAACTGGCTGGACTTACCTCTTCGTGCATGTTTTGAGTTGGGGGGTATAAATATGTCTCCCCCTCATTCATGTTGTCTCTCTGGCTCATTTGAAAGGTTGCTAAACATATTGTGATTGCATGTGAGTGCAAGAGTCCTAGTGAGGTTGAGAGATTTGATAATTGAGTGATCAAACACCTCATTAGTGGATAGAGAGTAGCAAGTGTGCATCCACCCATCTCATTAGCCTTGCGTTTGTCATGTGAGAGTTCTTGCTTGTTACTCTTGGCGATCGGCATCACCTAGATGGCTTGGTGGCGATCAGAGAGCTTGGTGATCATCCAGAGGCATTGTGGATGGCCCAAGCCAAGTTGTGACTGGTAGCGAGCGATTCACCGGGCCGGAGTGGCGAAGAATCAGCTCGTAGTGAGCACTTGATCCTTGCGCGGATCAAGGGGGAGCGATACCCTTGCGTGGGTGCTCCAACGAGGACTAGCGGGGTGTGCCGACACCTCGATACCTCGGCAAAAAGATCATCTTGTCATCTCTACTCCTTTACCTACGCATTTACCTTTGAGCAATTCAATTCCGCAATATATTTGTTGTTCATTCATTATTGAATTGCTTTGCTAGAGTAGGAGTGGCATAGACATTGTCTTTTGTGCGGTAGAATAGAAAGAAACACACTTCTAGGCACAAGGGGGTTAATTGGGCTTAATAGGTTTTAATTCTTGCTAAAGTTTTAGAAAAGCCCAATTCACCCCCCCCCCCTCTTGGGCATCTTGATCCTTTCAATTGGTATCGGAGCCTCGTGCTCTCGATTTAGGCTTAACCGCCTAGAGTTAAGATGTTCGGAGGTGATGGACCACCTCCCATGTTCGAGGGAGACGACATTCCATATTGGAAAATCCGTATGGAGTCGTATCTTGAAGCGGTTGATGTAAAGTGCCGCGAAGCCGCCATAACCGGGTTCCCCAAACCCAAGGAGGGCACTAGCCTCACGCCACATGAGGAAGAGAATGAAAAGTGGAATGCAAAAGCCAAAAACATTCTATTTAGAGGCATTTGCAAGGATGTGTTTAACCGCGTCCGAAACCACAAGAATGCCCATGATCTATGGGATAACATTTGTGCTCTCCATGAGGGAACCAAGAGTGAGCGTGAGGAGCGCTATCATTTAGTTAAAGATTCATTCTTTTGATATGCATGCTAATGAAAGTGCAAATGAAATGTACTCAAGCTTGAATGTGCTTGTAGAAGAACTCAATGGACTTGGCCTCACACAAATGCAACCATCCGATGTTGTGAGGAAGATTCTTTGTGTCCTCCCAATTGATAAATATGGACACCTTGTGACGGTGCTACATCAAAGTGATCTTTCCACCGCTACAGCAACTCAAATCTTGGGAAAGATCAATGCGCATGAGATGTACATGCACATCACACCTAGTAGTGGCTCTTCCACCGACAAGAAGAAGGACTTGGCCTTCAAAGCAAGTCATGACAAGAAGGGCAAGTCCAAGGCTATTGAGGTGCATCATGAAAGCTCAAGTGATGAAGAGGATGATTCCAACATCGCTCTCATGGTGAGAAGAACCACAAAGATGTTGAAGAAGCTTCACAAGAATGGAGTTAACTTCGATTCAAGAAAGAAGAAGTTATTCACAAGTAGCAAGAGAAGGCCAATCTCCGAGATGGATTGCTACAATTGTGGTGAACTTGGCCATCTTGCTCATCAATGCACCAAGCCCAAGAAAGAGAGCTACAAGAACAAGCACAAGGGCAAGAAATATGACTCATCTAGTGAAGATGAGAAGAAGAGTGAGAAGCCATACAAGAAGGATGGCAAGAAGAAGAAGCAATACCACAAGAAAGGTGGCAAGGCCTACATTGTTGGTGATTGGCTCACCGACATTGACTCCTCCGGTGGCTCATCCAATGAAGATAGTGATGATGAGAAGGAGAAGGTGGCCGCTCTAGTGATTGGAACTTCTACTCCACCACCACCACCGTCGCCATCATCCACTACACACCTATGCCTCATTGGCAAGGGTGACCGGAAGGTACAAAGTGATGATGACTCTAGTGATGATGAGAGTGATGGAGAATTCAAAGCTCCCTCTTATGATGAACTTGTTGATTTGCTAAACAACTATTCTAGAATCATAAGAAAGACTAGAGCTAAAAATGAGAAGCTTGTTGATGAAAATGAATCTCTTGTTGAGAAGTATGATCATGGTATACATGCTAGTAATGAGCAACAAAATGAACTTGCTACTATGTCATCATCTATCAAGGAGCTCAAGTCTTCTAACAAAGAGCTCAAAGCTAAAAATGAAAAACTTGATAAGATGAATAGTACCCTTAACTCTAGCTATGCTTTGCTTAAAGAACAATATACTCAAGTTAAAGTAGATCATGATACACTTGTTGTAGCTTATGATATATTTTCTCATGAGACACATGATGCCCCTAACCTTGTTGTTAAGTGTGACATAGCAACATCTTGTGAGGACTTGGTTAGTGAGCATGATGAGCAAAGAGCTAGTGGCAAGGGCAAGAAAGTGGCTGTGGCCGATCACTATGATGACTGTCAAAATCAAGAATGAGAATGCTAAGCTCAAGAGTGATCTAGACAAGCTTGCAACCACAAAGCAAGTCATTGTTGAGACTCAAGATGATGATTATAGCATGTCTCTTGAGCTAGATATGCTAAAAGAAGAAAACAAGAGATTGAAGATGGAGAGGGATTACAAAATGACACCATCCAAATTGGAACTCCAACAAGAGAATGACAAGCTCAAGAAGGAGAAAGAGCACCTCACCACCAGATTGAAGAAATTCACCAAGGGTCAATGTCTTCAAAGTGATCTACTCATGAACACCGTAATGAAGACCAATAGAAATGGTATTGGCTTTCTTGAAGAGAAGATGAAGCAACGCAAGAGCATCACAAAGCCAAAGAAGAAGAAGATTGGGAGATGCTATGAGTGTGCAAAGGAAGGACACTTTGCTCATGATTGTGAAGAGCCTAAACCCACACCCTTGCCCAAGCATGCTAGGCCTTTTGCTTTCAATGCTCACTACATGCTTAGACAAGACTCTAGTGGCAAGATGAAAGTCATGTTCATTGGGCCTCCTAACAAGAATAGGTGTTGATGCTCACTAATGTTCATAATTAACCATCAACTATTGCATGAAATGACACTAAATGAATCACAAAGCATAGTTGTAGGGTTTGAAACTAACAAGTTCCACGAGTTTTGGTGCTCTCACTTGTTTTGCAGGATTATCAATATTTCACCATATAAAAGTATCTCAAGTGATGAAACAGAGCACACCATTGTGAAGAGCTCGTCGAGACAATCGAAACAGACATATGGTTTGCTACATTTAGAGTCCTGACGAGAGAGTCCTCGATGGATACGCCTTGGAAAATTCTAGAACATTCCAAAACATTCCAGAAGACATGAGAAGGCGACCCACGGAAGGCGGGGCCCACCTGCCATAGAGGCAGACCAGTCGGTCTCCCTCCTAGGCCGGTCGGTCAGCTATTGGGCCCAATCTGCTCCTCCTTCGCGTGACGCACTCCAACCGACCTCTGCAATACGTTTTGGCCCATTAAGGCCCATGTGCATATGACGAAGGATTTAGTACCACATCGCTTGCCCAAGGTGGAGCGGAGGCCAGGAGCCCCTATATAATAAACCCAGGACCCCCCTGAGGCAACACACCATGATCATCTGGGAGTCTTTGTAGAGGCGTCCCTCGAAGGACAACCTCTCCTCCCTAGAGAATTAGGTTTAGATTTTCCAATGTAATAGCTTAGCTTTAGTCGGGAGTTAGGGAGGGCGGAGCTGCGCTCCGGTTCCGGAGGAGTCTTCAGAGTTTTGGTATGTCTTGTATCTTTTCTTTGTAAGACTTATGCTTTAATATATTTATCTTCTCTATTTACTTTATGCTTTATTATATGATTAGTATAGTTGTTATTTTGGCGTGGGATCTTCGCTTGTATTGAGTGCTCTAGTTATTCATGGGAATTAGAGTAGTAATCATTAGTGTAGACGCGGTGTCTAGGCTAGTGTTTACCTGAGTTTGCGCTCAATTCTCTGGATAGTTGTGGTAGCTACAGGGGTGACAGCTTTGTATATTGTTATAATCCACCACATTAGGATTGGTATTTTCGTAGAGCTTTTTGGCAGCCTTCCCCTGACTACCTTCTTCCTAGTCTTTTTTGAGAGTCAGAAAGGTACTGTTGCTCCAAAGTGCCAATGTGTATAACTGCTATATCTTTTCATCTTTGTTGCCTTAGAACCCAAGTAATAGAGAAGTATATAGGAACCTTGATCTCTCCCATTGTCCTCCCACTATAGTTATCTAGTTATCATTGAATTATCCTTTATGTGCTTCATTTATTATCATATCATATATCATTTACTCCTGCTTTAGTCTATTTAGTACTCTGAGTTAGTAGATGCATGATAGTGAGTTATCAGATTCTTGACCCTAGCTTCCCTGTGGTAAAATATAAATAACGATCCTGGAATACTCCCGGTAAAATGCTACAATGATGTTCTGTGCGCTTGCGGAATCTTTCATATTCTATTTGCGTTAACAAACGTCAACAATAGGCCAAAGCAAATATGGGTTGCAAAGTCACTAGTTGAGAAGTTTAAGGGACCTCAACAAGTTTGGGTCCCGAAAGCTCAAGCTTGATTTCTTGTGTGTGTAGGTGAACTACAAGACCAGTGGATCTCATTGGGTGATTGATAGTGGGTGCACACAACATATGACCGGTGATCCCCGGATGTTCACCTCACTAGAAGAGAATGTCGATGACCAAGAAAAGATTATATTTGGTGACAACTCACGGGGCAATGTCAAGGGATTGGGCAAAGTGGCAATTTCAAATGATCATACCATCTCCAATGTGCTTCTTGTTGCATCTTTGAGCTTCAACTTGCTATCCGTTGGACAACAATATGATCTTGGCTTTCAACGTTTGTTCACCGACAAAGAACTGGTTGTGACCAAGAAAGATGATGCACAAGTGATATTCAAAGGCTTTAGATACAACAATCTCTATCTAGTGGATTTCTCCTCCGAAGATGCCAACTTGAAGACATGCTTGTTCACAAAGCAATCACTTGGTTGGCTATGGCATAGAAGATTGGCTCATGTGGGAATGAACACTCTCAACAAGCTATTGAAGAAGGACTTGGTTAGAGGCTTGAAGGATGTCAAATTTGAGAAGGACAAATTGTGTAGTGCGTGTCAAGCCGGCAAACAAGATGCAAATACTCATCCAACCAAAGCCTTTGTATCAACATCAGGAGAGTTAGAGCTACTTCACATGGATCTATTTGGGCCAACAACATATGCTAACTTGGGTGGAAATCTCTATTGCTGAGTGATTGTTGATGACTATTCGAGATACACTTGGGTATTCTTTCTTCATGACAAATCCGAAGCAACCCCTTCATTCAAGAAGTTTGCCAAGAGAGCCCAAAATGAGTTTGACATGAAAATCAAGAAAATAAGAAGTGATAATGGAAGAGAGTTTGACAACACCCGCATTGAGGAATATTGTGATGAAGTTGGGATCAAGCATGAAGTCTCCGCAACCTACACACCACAACAAAGTGGGGTAGTGTCACACCCCAACTTTAAGGATAAAGTTGAGACAACATACTCATGTGTGCCCAGGAAAAATCACACACATAAGTAGACAAATTACAAGAGTGGCATCATCACATTGTTTATTACATCACGATAGTATTTAAAACAGAGTCTTACAACACACTGAACCACAGATCACTGAACTGGTACACAAACTAAGCCACAGGGAAACGTCGACTGGGGGAGCAGCTAGCCTAAAAGTCTTCAGGAAAGTCGCCAACTGCACCTTCATCTGCTACCCATCCGGGATTTTTGCCCAAAAAGAAGATAAACAACAAGCGTAAGTACTCCACGTACTTAGCAAGCTAACATAGGGTTCATGAGGCTCAAAAAGGCTGACACTGTCTGACTGCAGTTAGCTTTTAAGTTGGCAAAGTTTTAGCTTTAAGGTAAACGAGTATTGTGCTTAACCCTTAACCCATGATCCATTTGTCCATCAAAGATAATACAACATCATAAGGTACCAACAACATAAAGTAACAATTATTAAGTATCATAGTTCCGCTAGTTTTCCGGGCCGCTCGTGACCGTGAGCACGGCTGTTATAACAGTTTTACACTCTGCAGAGGTTGTGCATCTTTACCCATAAGCCGTGTTACCCTTGTGCCCGAGGCGGCCAACCTCTTGATCCACTTCCGAGGTAGATCGGCGGGGCACACTATGAAGCCTTTCGTTGGTTCGTCTAACATGTTAGGGCCGCTAGGTTTCCTTGGCAGGCAGATGTAGTAACCCCCCTTTCCTATGGCACAAGGCCATCGCAGCTATACACATAGGAACAGGAGCAGCCCTACACCCAAAGTGGCAAGCCCCTTATGCGCCCTTTCGGGTCACCGCTAACAGGTTAGAAAAGGTCCAGAGTACTGAGCTAAAACCAGAGCCATATAGCACTCATGGTAGCACTGTCAAACCCAGCTTTTGCTAACAGCAAGTTTTTATTAACCGTTTAACAACATATCATCATGAGAACAAAATTATCATTGGACTGGATCAGTTATAAGTCAGTTAGCACTAGCAAAGCTACCCACATGCATATATCCCACGGAAACAAGAACATCACAGATAACAAAGCTAAGTGGGTTTTCTAAGGTTGCTCAATTGGACACATGCATAAATGAGTGATTAAAGTAAAGTGTATAGGTAAACAAGGAAGTCCCATGCTAACTTGCCTTGGTTGTCGAAAGGTTGATCTTCCTGCTGGTCACTGAACGAGGGGTCCTGATCGCACCACACCGACTCACCGTCTACTCGATCACAACATCACCACGCATTCCAGGTGCAAACATACACGATGCAAACAAGGCTATTATTAGAACAATACACCAAACAGTAATAAACTGAAATAAAACTTTGGTAAAACTGAAGTACGCATCTCTACGATCACAACAAGTTTTGGTTCATCGAAAACGGAGTTACGGCGTGAAAGTTACGATCGAAACGGTATATATAAAGCTCTAAACAAGATTAACTTGGACTCTAAAGCTAACCTGTCCAAAACAGACTAACAGGGGTATACACGGGTAGAGCACTAAATTACGAAGCTAACGCAATTTGAACGGATCAAATCGGAGCTAAAACGTGGATTTTATAAGCAAAACAGTGTAGTGGCATTTCTGTAAATAGACTGAATGTTTTTGAAATTTAAATCGGAATTTAAATTGAATTTTAAATCAATCCCGCAGTCGGCTGGACTGCGCCTCAATTCTGAAGAAATACAGGGGCCCGGCTGCAAGATTTTCCAGGCACAGGGAATAGTGCCTGGTGGAGTGCGGGTTGATTCCCGCTTTCCACGGGGGCTCTTTAGCAAAACTAACCCCGAAGGGGTACGGGTCACTCACGGCCGTCGGATCGATCGCGGATGGCATGGATTAGTTCCAGGGGAAGTGCGCGCGGGGGCAAGCCGACGGCGCGCCGCGCGCGGGCTCTGGCCGCGACGTCGCGGGGTGTCGCGACGGCGTGCGCGCACCCGCCATGGATGACGCACGGGCGCTTGCGGTCCCGGCCGAAGGAGGCGCCCCGAGACAAACCAAGAGAAGGGAGAGAGAGCGGAGCTCAAGGGGGTTCTCACCGCCGCTAAAGAGGCGGCGAGGAGGCTCGGGTGATGGCGCACGGCGAGGGGCGGCGGGGATCCGAACGCCGGCGTCGGAGCTGCGAACACACGACGGCGGTTAGGGCCAAAACGAGCGCAAGGGAGAGAGAGGGGTGGTTCGGGGTCGTCACCACTTCGGCGCGGAGCTCGGAGGGTGACGAATCGGCCTGCGGAGCGGAGATTCGCCGGAGCGACGGCGGCGGGCGGCGGCAATGGCGCGGCGGCTCTAGAGGCGCTCGGGTGGTTGCTCTAGGGCGCTGAGGAGTGCGGGAAGAGAGGAAAGGGGGAGCGGGGAAGAGACCGCGTCCACTTAAAGGACGGGGGAGGGAGCGAGGACGTGGGAGCGAGCTCGCGGAGGACTCGGAGGTGGGCGGCTGCGGCGGTTGCGCTCGGCGGCGACGCGGAGAAGGAGGGAGGAGGGGCTGACACGCGGGCCCGGGTTGCCAGCGAGAGAGAGAGGGGAGGGCGCGGGCGGCGGTTTGCGCAGGCGCGGGCGCCAGCGGGCCGGCCAATGGGCCGCGCGGCGAGGAGAAGGGAGGCGGAGCGGCCCAGCGGGGAGGAAAGGGAAGGGGGGGGGGGGCGCGCCGGCGGTTGGGCCGCCAGGCCGCCTGGGCCGGAAAGGGAGAGGGAGAGGGAGAGAAGAAATTTTCCCTTTTTCATTTATTTTCAAAACATTTCAAATCCATTTCAAAAGAAGTTTGAATTCAAACTAAATTTTGACAAAACCCAGTCACTTCAATAAATCCAGTGCATCAGCATGAATGCATAAACATGTTGCCACTATTATTTTAATTCAACAAAAATTATTTAACCCCTAGGTTAAATGCTCACAAATTCATAATTAAAGCATTTTCATCTATTTGGCTTTGGAGAAAATTTTAGGGTGTTACAGCTCTACCCCCCTTAAGATGAATCTCGTCCTCGAGATTCGACTGGAGCTTACTCAAACAACTGCGGATAAGATTTCCGAAGATCTTCTTCTCTTTCCCAGGTAGCCTCTTCTTCTGTATATCTGTTCCACTGAACCTTGCACATCTTGATAACTCGGCTCCTGGTAACTCTTTCTGCTGTCTCCAAGATCTTGACAGGGTACTCTTCATAAGTGAGATCCTCTCCTATCTTGATCTCTTCCAGTGGAACTTGCTCTTCAGGCACTCTCAGGCATTTCTTTAGCTGAGAAACATGGAACACATCATGTACACCTGACAGCTTCTCAGGTAACTCGAGCTGATAGGCCACTTCTCCACATCTGGCCAAGATCCGGAAAGGACCTATGTATCTGGGTGCCAACTTTCCTTTCATGTTGAATCTCTTTACGCTTCTCATGGGTGACACTTTCAAATACACATAGTCTCCCACTTTGAAAACTAAGTCCCTCCTGCGAGTATCTGCATAACTCTTTTGTCGGGACTGAGCTATCCTCAAGTTATCCCGGATCGTCCTTACTTGATCTTCAGCATTTCTAAGAACATCCGGTCCGAACACTTGAGTCTCTCCTGTCTGATTCCAGAACAAGGGAGTTCTACAC
This sequence comes from Coix lacryma-jobi var. lacryma-jobi, assembly GCA_009763385.1. Lineage (NCBI taxonomy): Eukaryota > Viridiplantae > Streptophyta > Magnoliopsida > Poales > Poaceae > Coix > Coix lacryma-jobi. Next base: position 81,228,246 of record CM019826.1, on the reverse strand, counting down.
TTTCTACCATATAAGGCCTCAAAAGGAGCCATTTTGAGACTCTCCTGATGACTGTTGTTGTAAGAGAATTCGGCATATGGCAGGCTTTTATCCCAACTCATTCCATGCTGAAGGGCACATGCTCTCAGCATGTCCTCCAAAATCTGATTTATCCTTTCAGTCTGCCCATCTGTTTGTGGGTGATATGCAGAACTGAACGTCAGCTTAGTTCCCAGAGATTGATGTACCTGACGCCAAAAGTGAGAAGTGAACTGTGTCCCTCTGTCTGACACTATTTTCTTTGGAACACCATGCAGAGACACAATTCTCTCCATGTACAGTTCTGCTAACCTTGCCCCAGAATAAGTGGTCTTAACTGGTAGGAAGTGAGCGACCTTAGTGAGACGGTCAACTATCACCCATATTGAGTCATAGCCTCTCTGTGTACGGGGTAATCCAGTGATAAAGTCCATTCCCACTTCTTCCCATTTCCACTCGGGTATCTGCATAGGTTGTAACAATCCTGCTGGTCTTTGATGTTCAGCTTTGACCTTCTGACAGGTGTCACATAGGGCCACATATTCTGCTACATCTCGTTTCAAACCATACCACCAGTATTTTTCTTTCAGATCCAAGTACATTTTGGTGCTGCCGGGATGTATGGAGTAAGCAGATTCATGTGCATCTCGCAAGATGGCATCACGGATAGCTTTCACTTCGGGCACACATATCCTTTTCCCAAACCAAAGAGTTCCATTATCATCCATCCTGAATCCTGGTGCCTTTCCAAGCACTATGTTCTCTGCTATCTCTTTCAATTTCTCATCTTTCAACTGACCCTCACGGATTTCTTTCTCCAAGGTAGGTTCAACTGTCATCTCCACGACATTGTTGGCAAAACATAGGTTAAGATATGCCATTTCAGCTTTCAACTCTGCTGACATGTCCTCCACTTGCAGTCCAATTGCATAAGTTTTTCTACTCAAGGCATCGGCCACGACATTGGCCTTTCCTGGGTGATAATGTACCTCCAGGTCATAGTCTTTAATCAATTCTAGCCAACGGCGTTGCCTCAAATTCAGATCTGACTGAGTAAATATGTACTTCAGACTTTTATGATCCGTGTACACATCACACTTATGCCCAACTAGATAATGTCTCCATATTTTCAGAGCATGGACAACAGTTGCTAACTCCAAATCATGAGTTGGATAGTTCACCTCGTGCTTCCTCACCTGTCTAGATGCGTAGGCCACTACTCTTCCTTCTTGCATTAGAACACATCCAAGTCCCAAACGAGATGCATCACAATAGATGGAGAAGCTTTTGTTCAAGTCTGGCAGAACTAGAATTGGTGCTGAGGTCAACCTCTTCTTTAACTCTTCGAAGTTTGCTTGGCATTTATCAGACCACACAAACATAGCATTCTTCTCTAACAAGGCAGTCATAGGCTTTGCGAGCTTGGAGAATCCTTCAATGAACCTCCTATAATACCCGGCCAAACCCAGGAAACTTCGGATTTCACTGGCATTGGTGGGCGGGTTCCAATCCAACACATCCTGCACCTTGCTAGGATCAACGGATATACCTCCGTTAGAGACAACATGCCCTAAGAAAGAGACTTCTTTCAGCCAAAATTCACACTTGCTCCTCTTGGCATAGAGTTGATGCTCTCTTAACTTCTGCAGAACCATTCTCAGATGTTCAGCATGTTCCTCCTCTGTTTTGGAGAACACTAGAATGTCATCTATGAATACCACCACGAACTTGTCTAGGTATTCCATGAACACTTTATTCATCAGATACATGAAGTAAGCTGGAGCATTGGTCAGTCCAAAAGACATCACTGTATACTCATACAGTCCATACCGCGTTGTGAAGGCGGTCTTAGGAATGTCCGTGTTCCGGATTTTCAACTGGTGATACCCAGACCGGAGATCTATTTTAGAGAACACACATGCTCCTCTAAGTTGGTCAAATAGATCGTCTATCCGGGGTAGAGGGTATTTGTTTTTAATGGTAACCTCATTTAAAGACCTATAGTCCACACACATCCTTTGGCTACCATCTTTCTTATCCACAAAAATCACAGGTGCTCCCCAAGGAGAAGCACTAGGGCGTATATACCCTTTCTCTAACAACTCCTTAAGCTGTTTCTTAAGTTCTTCTAATTCATTTACCCCCATTCTATAAGGTCTTTTAGCTATTGGTGCAGTTCCGGGCAGTAATTCAATAATGAACTCAACATCGCGATCAGGTGGCATACCTGGCAGATCATCCGGAAAGACATCAGGGAATTCGTCCACCACCCGATCTTGCTCTGCACCACTAGCATCCATCTGGTTGACCGTGGCAGTTGGCTGCTCTTTCATCACCACTTCCACACAAATCCTGTCTCCCTTGGGTGTAGTTATAACAACTGATCTTTCTTGACACTGAATGACAGCCCCATGTTGCTTCATCCAGTCCATACCCAAGATGAGATCTATACCTGCTGTTCTTAGCACTATAGGCTTTACTTTAAAGTCTACCCCCCTTAGGTTGACACTAGAGGTGGGGCTCCAAAAATTTGCAGGCATACTACCCCCTGGTGAGTTTACTATGATTGTTTCTTTCATTGCACATAAAGGCACACCATGCATTCTAACAAACGACTGTGAAATGAAGGAATGCGAAACACCAGAATCAAAAAGTACGGTTGCTGGGATTGAGTTGATGCTGAACGTACCCATCATAACATCCGGTGCATCCAGGGCAGTATCGGCAGCTACATGGTTCACTCGTCCAGTGTGCGGTGGGCGAGCATTATGCTTCTGAGCTCCTGCCTGGTTCTGTGGGGCCTGGGGGTTCTGCTTCTTGGGACATTGGTGAGCATAGTGTCCAACCTCCCCACAACGGTAGCAAGCGTTGGGGTTCTGCTGAGCCGCGTTCTTCATGGGAGCGGAGTTGGGTGCTCCCTGGCGTGATGCTTGGCTGCCCTGCTGCGGGTACCTCTGTCCTCCTGGCTGCTGCTGATAGCGCTGACCACCTGACTGCTGTTGGTATGGAAGGCGCTGCTGGTTCTGGTTGCCCTGGGGGTACTGTCCCCTGTTCCACTGGTTGCCTTGACTCCTCTGGGGGTAACCTGGTTGTGGGTTGATTCGGGGACGAGTGTTGCTCCCCGATGACTGACCTTGGAAGCTTCTTTTCTTTGCCTCCATTTCCTTTCTCTTGTTGTCAATAACGATCGCCCTATTGACCAGGGCCTGATAGTTCGGGTAGGTGTTTGACATCAGCTGGAGCTGCAACCCATCATAAAGACCCTTCAGAAATTTGCGCTGCTTGTCTTTATCCTGGGCCACATCCTGGGGAGCGTAGCGCGACAGCTGAGCGAACATGTCGCGGTACTCCGCCACTGACATGGACCCTTGCTTCAAAGAGCGGAACTCCTCTTGTTTCAGCTCTACAAGTCCTTCAGGGATGTGGTAGGATCTGAAGTTCTCCCTGAACTCCTGCCATGTAACAACTGGAGCATCTTGGGGACGGGCAAACATGAACGCATCCCACCAATCTTGTGCTGCTCCTTGCAGTTGCCCCGAGGCATAGAGCACCTTTGAAAGGTCCTAGTTTGGTTTTGGTAATTGAGTGACAACTTAGGTGGACTAATATGTGTTTAAAGTGAAATACACAGGGATTAGTCCACAGGTACATGTGTGTGAGCACTTGAGCCATGGAGGTGAATGGCTTGGACTTGATGTGAAGCTCACACATGTGATGATCAAGAAGGAGCTTAATGCACATGAAACATGACATGTGGTCATGTGGCTAAGATGGTGAAGATCAAGGCAAGACTTGGCTTGACGGACCGGTTGCGAAGGTGAAGGGCAAGTTGAGGCTTTGAAGCCGTTGGTACCGAGTGTCGGGAGGCTTAAGCAAGACTTGGCGCCGAAGGACCGAAGCAATGGTGAAGAGCAAGTGATGTCAAGATCAATGGACCATGGAGGCCATGTGATGATATGAAGTGGATCATATCATTTGAAGAAAGGTTGGTGCATGTGTTGCATCAACACCAGAGGAGATGGAATGGAATGCGCAAGGCAAAGGTATATTTGTAGGGCATTTCATTTCACCGGTCATAGGTGTGTAGAGAAGTTTATGACCGGGTTTAGGATAGATGGCCGTACTATTAAGAGGAGCAAACTTGTTTGCATATCGGTCATCTAGTGCCACTTGAGCGATCTAACTTTGCGATGTTACTAGGATCGAGTGGCGTGGTGAGTGCAAGAGAAAATCCTTTGAAAAATGATTGTGAAAATGCTAACACACATGCACATGTTGATAAACACTTGGTGGTGTTAGCACATTTGCAAAGGAGAAGTTGTTGGAATAGTTTTGGATCAACTCAAAGATGAAAATGGGTTTTTCTGTGTGCAGCCGGTGGTACCGGCCAGGTGCATCCGGTGGTACCGGCCAGAAGGGGTCAGTGGTACCGCACATTTTTGTAGCGTGCAGACCTCTCTGTGTTGGTCGCTTTTTGACCTACCGGTGGTACCGCTATAACCCCGGTACCACCGGGCCCGGTGCTACCGGGCTCAGCCGGTTGTTGCCCAGTTTTTCAGAGGTCTCTGTGTAGGTTCAGTTTTGAACTACCGGTGGTACCGCTATAACCCCGGTACCACCGGGCTCGGTTGTACCGGGCCTGGCCGGTGGTTTGGCGAGTTTTTGCAGAGCTCCCTGTCCGTTTGAAAAAATGACCTGCCGGTAGTACCGCCATAAGGCCGGTACTACCGGGCCCGGAGGAACCGACCAAGGGTCGGTGGTCTGCCTAAATCAGCGGAAAGTGAGGAAACGGCTAGTTTGACCGAGGCCGGTACTACCGGCCAGGGGGGGCCGGTACTACCGACCGAGACGCAGAGAAAGGGGAAACGGCTAGTTGGCCGCTCCCCTCTATAAATAGGAGTGGAGGCCGGCTGAGGGCCGGCGGCTGGAGCACTCCAAAGCCTTGGTGGCTTGTGTGGATGTGCCTGGGAGCCTTCTAACTCGCTTGTGCTTGCTAGCGTGCGAATCTATTGCGAGTGAGCGATTCTAGTGCGTTGCTTTGAGAGATTGCATCGAGTGGCACTAGGTGTTCGAGTGGCAAGCCGGTGGTGCTTATTACTCTTGGAGGTTGCCACCTCCTAGACGGCTTGGTGATCGAGTCTCCGTCGTGAAGCCCGCGTGAAGATTGTGCGTGGCTCCGGAGAAGGATTGTGAGGGGCATTGTGCTCGCCCCGCGGGGATCGCGAAGAGCAACTCTAGTGGATTGCGCGTGTCATTGAGTTACCCTCACTTGTGGGTGAGTTCTTGCGGCGCTCGAGTGTCGAGCTAGGTGTGGTGCCTATTAGCCGCCGAACTACCAAAGTGTGTGGTCGACACAACGGGGACTAGCTTGGTGGCAACCAAGTGAACCTCGGGAGAAAAATCACCGTGTCAACTTCGTGTTCATCTTCTCGGTGGTTTGCAACTCCTTTCTCTAGCTTGTATTTACTTGTTCATATACATGTGCTAGTGTAGTTGCTCTTATGATTAGTTAGCTTATGTAGCTTGCTAGTTACCTTCCTTGCTTGTGTAGCATAGAAGTTAATCCCGTGAGTGACTAGTTGACTTGTAGTCTTGCTAGTCACATTGCTTAGTTTGTGTAGCTAAGTTGAGCTCTCTAATTTGGCTTGTGTAGCCTTGTTATTGAGCATTGCTAGTGAGCTTAGGCTTTGTGCTTTGCTTGCTAGATTGTGTAGGAGCTCCCTCGTGCTTAAAGTACTAGTTGCATAAGATTGTATGACCTTGCTTCTAGAATTGGTTAGGTGAGCTCTAGCTAGCCCGACACCTTATTTGCATTGATTAGGATCTTTTGTAAGGTGTCATAGAGTATAGGTAGAGGGGTGTAGTCTTGGCTAGACCGATAGTTTTAATTCCGCATTTGTTTCGGTTAGCCATTCCGCTGCGATTAAGTTTAAGTTTTTAAAAAAAGGACTATTCACCCCCCCTCTAGTCCGCCATCTCGACCCTTCAATTGGTATCAGAGCGAGGTCTCTCTTTTGTGATCTTCACCGACCCGAGAGGATGGCGACTTATGGGCTAGATGTTGAGTGTCCACACATTTTTGATGGCACACACTTTGCACGATGGAAAAATTGGATGATATGCAATTTTAAATTTATTAGTCCTCAAATGTGGTGGATCGTAGATGTGGGCCTTTCTCTTGTGTTGGATAGAAAGAATGCAACTCAAGCGCAAAAGAAATGCCTACATCTCGATTGCCAAGCTACTAACATTTTCTATCAATCTATGGAGGATAACATATTTGGTGAGATCATGGACTTGAAGTCCACCCATGAGATTTGGATTTATCTCAATGAGAAATATGGGGTGATCTCCGATGATGATGTTGATGAGCCCAAGGAGGAGGCGCATGAGGATGTTGAGCATGACCACAACTTGGTGGTTGTGGAGGATTGCTCCACCTCATGGTCAAGTGATGATGATGATGATCAATCCACAAGTTCACTTGACAAGATTGTTGATGATGGACCAAGCTCAAGTGATGCAATTAATGACTCTACTCCATGCTCACTTGATGATGATGATAATGATGACGGCTATGAGAGTGATGTCTCCACAAGCTCCTCTACTACATCACATTGCTTCATGTCACATGGTGACACAAAGGTATCTATTGGTAATGTGGTAGTTGATTGTGATGATCCAAACTTTGAGCTTGTATGTAGACTCACTAAAGCTTTAGAAAATGAGATGGCAAAAACAATGAAATTGAAAAATGAAAACTCATTTCTAAAGAACACATGTGAACAACAAAAACATCTACTTTATGTTACTACTTGTTCACATGAGGAGCTTAAATTGACTCATGAGGAACTTAGTGCTACTCATGACAACTTGGTACAAGACCATGCTTTTCTCACTAACGAGCTTTCTAATGAAGAAACTAAAACTAGTGAGAGCTCATCACATGGATCAAATGATCAATTGCAAAATGTTGCTAACCCATGTGATGTAGGCAAGAAGAATGTATCCACCTCTTGTGATGATTTATTAGCTATGCAATGTTCTTCACATATAAATGCTTGTTCTACTTCTTTGTCTTGTGAGACTAACCTTTTGAAGGAGAACAATGAGCTCAAAAGTGAAGTGAAGAATTTGAGCAACAAGTTAGAGAGGTGGTATAAATCAAAGGTCACCCATGAGCACATAATGAAGAATCAAAGAAGCTATGGTGACAAGAGTGGCATTGGCTTTAACAAAAGCAGTGTCAAAGGCAAGAGATGGGGCAAGAGAACATATGCAAAAGAAATGAAGAAGCAAGAACAAGAAAAGCTATCTCATTTCATGTGCTATCAATGCCATGAGATGGGACATCTTGCAAAGGCTTGCCCCAACAAGAAGAAGCCCCAAGCTCAAATCAAGAACAACCATCATGATGGTGACTTGATGAAGAAGAAGAAAACAAGAAGGGGCGGAAGAACAAGGCATCCAACTCACATTCATGATGCCAAGATGATGATGAGCAAGAATGAAGAAAAGAAGAAAGATTTGGCTCACATCAAGTGCTACAATTGTGATGAATTGGGCCACCTAGCTTCGGGTTGCCCAAACAAGCTTGAGGAGAAGGCTCAAGCAAACAAGAAGAAGCAAGGCAATGAGAAGCAACACATGAGCAAGGAAGAAAAGGCTCAATCAAAGAGAAGTTGCTACTCATGCCGGGAAAGGGGACACATGGCTCATTCATGTCCCCTAGGTAAAACTTCTAAGCCTATTTCAATTGATGATAATATTGTGCTTATAAAGGATGATAATGGTACCTCTAAGACTACCATTACAACTCATCCCGCTATTCATACTAAGGCTATGCCAAAGTATGTTGCACCTAACTTGAGAGGACCCAAACAAGTTTGGGTACCATCAACTAGTGGATGAATGTGTGTAGGTACCATGGCATTGGAGGCTTGATTCAATTGGATTCATGATGATTACTATATGAATGAGTCAAGTAATGAAGCTTAGTGCTATCCAAACCCAATGCCAAGACAAAAGAGTGAAGTCCAAGTGCTACAACATACAAGTGTCATGATCAAGTTGTGGTGGTTGATTGGAAGTATCTCAATGCTTGCAAATGATGGATGAAGAAGCTTGCTATTGGATGATCATGATTTACAAAGGTATATTTCTAGTTGATCATATTCATTTGGGTGCATATGAGTTAATTGAATTGGATATATGTGCATATGTTGCTTGCTATGAGATGATTGAATGGATAAATTGCTTAGTGATCAAATTTGAGTTAGTTTGATTGGATATATTCACAAGATGACCCTTAGTAAGTGGATTTGCATGGATATATGTCTTGTGTTGATGTTCAAACAAGTTAGCTTTAAGTTTGATTCAAATTGGTAGAGTATAGCTCAATTGCTCAAATCTGTCCAAAATCTGAAATCTGAGCTAGCTGAGAAGAAAGCCATGTTTGGATGATCAAATCTTTTTGGATTGGCTTGAAATTTGGTACACATGCTCTACACTTATGGTATTAATTGCTGTGCAAAATTCATGATAATTGGATAAGTGATGCTTTAGTTTTGGAGTGGATCTTGTCAACTACAGTGCAGCAGTTTTCAGCATGTAGTACTATGGAAAGAATTGAAATCTGGTAGCAATCTAGAAAGGCAATGAAGCTCAAATTTTTATGGCTGCTAGAACACTTAGAGAAGCACATCTCCACCAAATTTCATGATCGTTGGACTTATATTTTGGGAGATATGCATGTTTTCTTGAGAAGGACAGAATCTGCCAGAAAAGTGACAAATATTGGATTGATCTAGAGTCACTTTGATTGAAAGGCCCTCAAGTTGGAATCATGTTTATAAGTGGTTGAGGGACCTATGTTTGGTTTTTGAGATGAGCTACAAGCATGACAAAGATGAGTACAAGTTCATTTGAAAGATGAGTGTGTTTGACACACATTTGGTACTCAAATTGGAAATCAAGACCAATATCAAAATGAAGATGAAGCTCAAGTTCTAGTCTCAAATGAAGATCATTTTGGAAGAAAGAAAAGGACTCAAAGATGGATTCAAAGTCACATTTCAAGAAGAGTACAAATGGATCAATCAAACAAAGTCAATTCAAGTGAGTATCAAGGATGATTCTTTGGAGAGAGGTCACTTCTCCCTTTTGTAGGGGCTTGCCGCCTTTTGTAGGTTAACCAAGCTAGACTTGGAAGGCTAACATGGAAGTGGTGATCTAGAGTATCATTGGAGATGCTTAGTTGGAGAAATCAAGAGATTGATCAAGAAAGAAAGCAAGCAACACCCAAATAGAGAGCAAATCAATGCAATACAAGTGGTATTCACATGCAAGCTAAGATCAAATGAAAAGACAAGCCAACCACAACATTGAGCTAGTGCACTTGATCATATGGGTGAAGATGGATTTCATCAATTGGTATCATTTATTTGGTATCTATCTATTGGTCTTCACCATGGACTTCACATTGCTATTTGGAGCTTAATTGGAATCAAATGACTATCCTCTACTCCAAGATAGCGAAGGTATCATTGTAATGTGCATGATCATTTCATCCCTTACTAGTATGTGATTAGTGCATATAGTACATGCTTAATAGGATCATGCATAACAAATGAAAAGTTTAAATTCATAGCCTACCACTATTGCTTGTTTGATTATATGATCTAGTGGTTAGTATATGAGTTTGTTCATGAGCTAGTAAACCCAAGTACTTGATCTAGAAGATGAACATTCAAGTGTCTAATTCAACATGAGTAAGATAACCATTGAAAGATGTGTGAAGAAGCTTACTCTAGAGTAAATCGAGTTAGATATCTTGTGCAATATTGCCTAGTTCAAGTCACAAATGAGAAGCTCATGAAGATGACAAGAGTTCAAGAAGAAGATAATAATGCAAATGGATATCAAGTTAAATTTTCATTCAAGTGGTATCCTACAAGACTTCAAGTGATCCTCAACTTTAAGTGATCAAATCAAGCAAAGATCCATCACCAACAAGAGCTCAAGCTTATCAAGTGGATGACCCATGCTATGACATAGGGGAGGTGCCCCACCTATTGGTATCAAGGTCAAAGATCCTACACATGGTGTCATTCCAACACATATGATGGTGTCCATCAAAAATGAAGACTCAAGTGTCAACCATCTACCCTAGTGCAACCCTTTGTATCAAGTAAAGCATGCCTTTTATGGTTATTGATGACAAAGGGGGAGAAACTGCCAAAGATATGATATGATAGGGGGAGATGTGGTAAAGATATGTCAAGGACAAAGAAGGAGAAAAGAAGATGGACATGGATCAAGAGGGAGCAAGATTGAACAATGGAAAAGGATCAAAATTCTTGGACAATGAGAGCACACAAGTAGGGGGAGCAAGCTCATGAACTTGGTTGATGCATTTGGTTGTGCATTACATTTGCTTGTTTGCATTGCATAAGTTTTAAATTTTTATATGCATGCTTGTGTGGTGTATGCTAGTTATAGGATTTAATTGATGATTTGATAACTAGCATGCATAGGTTAATAGCTAGACTTGTGCTTTTAATGCAAAACTAGACCCTTGCTATTAATGTTGATCTCACGGGGTTTTCTAGTTTTTATGATGTCTAGCTACTCTTCGATGCTAAGGATGAATCAAATGTGGTATGCACGCTTCAAAGGTAAAATTTCATCATGTATACCTTAGCATCACTTAGTAGTGCTAACACTCCCACAAATTTCATATTTATGCATGTGTGCAAGCTTGAAACCAAACCATTTGAGCACACATGTAGGGGGAGTTAACACTACAAAGTCGGGTTGTATGATGCTTATCCAAATTCTCTTATACGGTCTTAATGTTGGATAAGCAACATAGAATCCAAAGAGCTTAATTTCCATATCTTTGTAGAGTTGTCATCAATTACCAAAAAGGGGGAGATTGAAAGGTCCTAGTTTGGTTTTGGTAATTGAGTGACAACTTAGGTGGACTAATATGTGTTTAAAGTGAAATACACAGGGATTAGTCCACAGGTACATGTGTGTGAGCACTTGAGCCATGGAGGTGAATGGCTTGGACTTGATGTGAAGCTCACACATGTGATGATCAAGAAGGAGCTTAATGCACATGAAACATGACATGCGGTCATGTGGCTAAGATGGTGAAGATCAAGGCAAGACTTGGCTTGACGGACCGGTTGCGAAGGTGAAGGGCAAGTTGAGGCTTTGAAGCCGTTGGTACCGAGTGTCGGGAGGCTTAAGAAAGACTTGGCGCCGAAGGACCGAAGCAATGGTGAAGAGCAAGTGATGTCAAGATCAATGGACCATGGAGGCCATGTGATGATATGAAGTGGATCATATCATTTGAAGATAGGTTGGTGCATGTGTTGCATCAACACCAGAGGAGATGGAATGGAATGCGCAAGGCAAAGGTATATTTGTAGGGCATTTCATTTCACCGGTCATAGGTGTGTAGAGAAGTTTATGACCGGGTTTAGGATAGATGGCTGTACTATTAAGAGGAGCAAACTTGTTTGCATATCGGTCATCTAGTGCCACTTGAGCGATCTAACTTTGCGATGTTACTAGGATCGAGTGGCGTGGTGAGTGCAAGAGAAAATCCTTTGAAAAATGATTGTGAAAATGCTAACACACATGCACATGTTGATAAACACTTGGTGGTGTTAGCACATTTGCAAAGGAGAAGTTGTTGGAATAGTTTTGGATCAACTCAAAGATGAAAATGGGTTTTTCTGTGTGCAGCCGGTGGTACCGGCCAGGTGCATCCGGTGGTACCGGCCAGAAGGGGTCGGTGGTACCGCACATTTTTGTAGCGTGCAGACCTCTCTGTGTTGGTCGCTTTTTGACCTACTGGTGGTACCGCTATAACCCCGGTACCACCGGGCCCGGTGCTACCGGGCTCAGCCGGTTGTTGCCCAGTTTTTCAGAGGTCTCTATGTAGGTTCAGTTTTGAACTACCGGTGGTACCGCTATAACCCCGGTACCACCGGGCTCGGTTGTACCGGGCCTGGCCGGTGGTTTGGCGAGTTTTTGCAGAGCTCCCTGTCCGTTTGAAAAAATGACCTGCCGGTAGTACCGCCATAAGGCCGGTACTACCGGGCCCGGAGGAACCGACCAAGGGTCGGTGGTCTGCCTAAATCAGCGGAAAGTGAGGAAACGGCTAGTTTGACCGAGGCCGGTACTACCGGCCAGGGGGGGCCGGTACTACCGACCGAGACGCAGAGAAAGGGGAAACGGCTAGTTGGCCGCTCCCCTCTATAAATAGGAGTGGAGGCCGGCTGAGGGCCGGCGGCTGGAGCACTCCAAAGCCTTGGTGGCTTGTGTGGATGTGCCTGGGAGCCTTCTAACTCGCTTGTGCTTGCTAGCGTGCGAATCTATTGCGAGTGAGCTTTTCTAGTGCGTTGCTTTGAGAGATTGCATCGAGTGGCACTAGGTGTTCGAGTTGCAAGCCGGTGGTGCTTATTACTCTTGGAGGTTGCCACCTCCTAGACGGCTTGGTGATCGAGTCTCCGTCGTGAAGCCCGCGTGAAGATTGTGCGTGGCTCCGGAGAAGGATTGTGAGGGGCATTGTGCTCGCCCCGCGGGGATCGCGAAGAGCAACTCTAGTGGATTGCGCGTGTCATTGAGTTACCCTCACTTGTGGGTGAGTTCTTGCGGCGCTCGAGTGTCGAGCTAGGTGTGGTGCCTATTAGCCGCCGAACTACCAAAGTGTGTGGTCGACACAACGGGGACTAGCTTGGTGGCAACCAAGTGAACCTCGGGAGAAAAATCACCGTGTCAACTTCGTGTTCATCTTCTCGGTGGTTTGCAACTCCTTTCTCTAGCTTGTATTTACTTGTTCATATACATGTGCTAGTGTAGTTGCTCTTATGATTAGTTAGCTTATGTAGCTTGCTAGTTACCTTCCTTGCTTGTGTAGCATAGAAGTTAATCCCGTGAGTGACTAGTTGACTTGTAGTCTTGCTAGTCACATTGCTTAGTTTGTGTAGCTAAGTTGAGCTCTCTAATTTGGCTTGTGTAGCCTTGTTATTGAGCATTGCTAGTGAGCTTAGGCTTTGTGCTTTGCTTGCTAGATTGTGTAGGAGCTCCCTCGTGCTTAAAGTACTAGTTGCATAAGATTGTATGACCTTGCTTCTAGAATTGGTTAGGTGAGCTCTAGCTAGCCCGACACCTTATTTGCATTGATTAGGATCTTTTGTAAGGTGTCATAGAGTATAGGTAGAGGGGTGTAGTCTTGGCTAGACCGATAGTTTTAATTCCGCATTTGTTTCGGTTAGCCATTCCGCTGCGATTAAGTTTAAGTTTTTAAAAAAAGGACTATTCACCCCCCCCTCTAGTCCGCCATCTCGACCCTTCAACCTTCTCATAGTCGGTGCACTGGGCAATGTTCAGCTGTTTCTCCACTGCACGGAGCCAGTCGTCCGCCTCCAGTGGTTCAGAGGCGTGAGAGAACACTGGTGGGTGGCCCTTCAGGAACTCTCCTCGACGGTCCCTGACTTGAAGAGGTTGAGGTGCTGCCGCGGGCGCCTGATCCAGGCGGTTCATCATGGCGTGCATAAGTTGATTCTGCGTGGCCATCAACTGTTCGATGGTCACAGGCGGCGTTGGCGGTGGCGGGTCCATAGGAACACCACGCCCACGGCCACGGCCTCTTCCGCGTCCACCCCTTGCTGCCATCTGCTTACCAACAAATGCGCAAGAGTTAGACCTTTATATCCAACAAAGAATGTATATATGAACATAAATAAATATTGCTGAAAATTTCTGTGCACATCCTTGTCAACAACAGCACACTAAAACGGGCATAACTTGAGTTACAGAAATCCAACAGGGATGAACCAGACATCGATGGAAAGCTTAAGAAACCAGCTACAACTTTCGTATAGAACACTTTTTCAGATTCGGTCATATACTGGGTCAAAAACAGCGTTGAACAGAACCTATTCTGGGTGACAGACTGCGCAGAAACATCAACTTTAAACAGGCATATCTCCCAGATCCGAATAGATAAAGACTTGGTTCCAGATTTGTTTGAAAGGTACGTCAGTCTAGATACTTCCACAAAAATTTCATAATTTTTGGGATCACGGATTAAGAGATATACAGATATAACCACAGGTTGCTCCAGAAAACAGCAACACAGAAAAGGGATAAACAACTTTATTCCCACAGAGATATATTTTAAACTTGGAGAAGCACAGACAAAACCCATACTTCACCACACACAAGCAAAGATCCATCAAACATAATTCACTAACACAAGCAACACAACACCACAGGTTCACATAACACAAACTGAAACTTAAGCGACACGTCTAGCGGGATAACTGAACATGGTAGGCAAGCTACTGGGCTCCACCGGGGGCATCACTGGCTCTGTACTTCTTCTTGTAAACCGCTGCATAGTCTAGCTCACCGCGAAGGTAATCCACTTCGCGCTCCAAACGCCTTATCACCTTCTGAGCAGCACGCAGGTCATCCTGCACCTTGTCAGCCTTCCTCTGCACTTCATAGGCATGCTGGGCGGTAGAGACCAGAACCGGGTACTCCACAGGAGGAAGCAGAGCTTGCCACGAGCCCACCATGTCACTGTGGGGCAGATAGCGGTAGCGGTCAGTCCTCATAGACTGGAAACGCAGACCACGGTAATGCAGGAAAGCATCCTGTGCTGCGTCCTCCATGCTGGCGAGAGCTTCACCACGCTTGGTGGTAGTCCTGTGAGCCGACTCAATGACATGGGCCTGATCCACATCGTTCCAACCTGTAACCATCAGGTCGGACTTCCAGTAGGTGGCCTCCAACGGATGAGTGTACTCGCCACAATGATACTGGAGCTTGGCCTCCATCTCAGGGTAGTACTCCTCCAGCAGACGAACCAGCATACTATGGTAGTATGCTGTCTCGTCGGGCTTCTTGAACATGAAGCGACGAGTCCATCCAAGGTCTTCCACCACCTGCGCTGCTGGAACGGCAGGGGGTGCTGGTGCCGAAGCTGACGAGGCGGCGGGAGAGTGTACCACCGGGTACACTGGCACGAAGGCTGGTGCCGCAGGAGCTGGTGGAGCGGCAGGTGCTGCAGGGACTGCTGGGGCGGCGGGGGCCTCCACGACTGGTGGAGCGACAGGCGCCACAGGAGCGGGTGCCTCTGGAGCAGGGACCTCAGGCGCTGGCGCCTCAGGCACCGGCTCCACAGGAGCTGGCACCTTCGGAACTGGAGACTCAGGAACTGCTGCAGGGGGCGGTGATGGCGCTGCTAGCTCCTCAGAGACAGTCGGGGTAGAGGTCAACTCTTCATCCTCCACGATGAAGGCGGTGTTGGAGGAGCTAGAGGAACCGTCACTGTCGGGGATGTGGACCACAGGGGGAGCAGGCTGGCTGGTAAAAAGCGCACGGTAGGCACGGGTGTTCATGCGAGGCATCCTGACGTTATAAAAGTAAGATAAGATAAGCGGAAACAATTAGTTTTACATAATAGAACAAGAGTAAGAAGCAGGTATAAATTTTAATAAAGTAACAAGTTAATAAAATAAGCACGAACAAGTAACAAAAAGGTGTTAGAACGGCCACTTCCTAACTAGGCTTGCGTCCTACAGTCAACAAAGCTTTGATACCAATTTGTCACACCCCAACTTTAAGGATAAAGTTGAGACAACATACTCATGTGTGCCCAGGAAAAATCACACACATAAGTAGACAAATTACAAGAGTGGCATCATCACATTGTTTATTACATCACGATAGTATTTAAAACAGAGTCTTACAACACACTGAACCACAGATCACTGAACTGGTACACAAACTAAGCCACAGGGAAACGTCGACTGGGGGAGCAGCTAGCCTAAAAGTCTTCAGGAAAGTCGCCAACTGCACCTTCATCTGCTACCCATCCGGGATTTTTGCCCAAAAAGAAGATAAACAACAAGCGTAAGTACTCCACGTACTTAGCAAGCTAACATAGGGTTCATGAGGCTCAAAAAGGCTGACACTGTCTGACTGCAGTTAGCTTTTAAGTTGGCAAAGTTTTAGCTTTAAGGTAAACGAGTATTGTGCTTAACCCTTAACCCATGATCCATTTGTCCATCAAAGATAATACAACATCATAAGGTACCAACAACATAAAGTAACAATTATTAAGTATCATAGTTCCGCTAGTTTTCCGGGCCGCTCGTGACCGTGAGCACGGCTGTTATAACAGTTTTACACTCTGCAGAGGTTGTGCATCTTTACCCATAAGCCGTGTTACCCTTGTGCCCGAGGCGGCCAACCTCTTGATCCACTTCCGAGGTAGATCGGCGGGGCACACTATGAAGCCTTTCGTTGGTTCGTCTAACATGTTAGGGCCGCTAGGTTTCCTTGGCAGGCAGATGTAGTAACCCCCCTTTCCTATGGCACAAGGCCATCGCAGCTATACACATAGGAACAGGAGCAGCCCTACACCCAAAGTGGCAAGCCCCTTATGCGCCCTTTCGGGTCACCGCTAACAGGTTAGAAAAGGTCCAGAGTACTGAGCTAAAACCAGAGCCATATAGCACTCATGGTAGCACTGTCAAACCCAGCTTTTGCTAACAGCAAGTTTTTATTAACCGTTTAACAACATATCATCATGAGAACAAAATTATCATTGGACTGGATCAGTTATAAGTCAGTTAGCACTAGCAAAGCTACCCACATGCATATATCCCACGGAAACAAGAACATCACAGATAACAAAGCTAAGTGGGTTTTCTAAGGTTGCTCAATTGGACACATGCATAAATGAGTGATTAAAGTAAAGTGTATAGGTAAACAAGGAAGTCCCATGCTAACTTGCCTTGGTTGTCGAAAGGTTGATCTTCCTGCTGGTCACTGAACGAGGGGTCCTGATCGCACCACACCGACTCACCGTCTACTCGATCACAACATCACCACGCATTCCAGGTGCAAACATACACGATGCAAACAAGGCTATTATTAGAACAATACACCAAACAGTAATAAACTGAAATAAAACTTTGGTAAAACTGAAGTACGCATCTCTACGATCACAACAAGTTTTGGTTCATCGAAAACGGAGTTACGGCGTGAAAGTTACGATCGAAACGGTATATATAAAGCTCTAAACAAGATTAACTTGGACTCTAAAGCTAACCTGTCCAAAACAGACTAACAGGGGTATACACGGGTAGAGCACTAAATTACGAAGCTAACGCAATTTGAACGGATCAAATCGGAGCTAAAACGTGGATTTTATAAGCAAAACAGTGTAGTGGCATTTCTGTAAATAGACTGAATGTTTTTGAAATTTAAATCGGAATTTAAATTGAATTTTAAATCAATCCCGCAGTCGGCTGGACTGCGCCTCAATTCTGAAGAAATACAGGGGCCCGGCTGCAAGATTTTCCAGGCACAGGGAATAGTGCCTGGTGGAGTGCGGGTTGATTCCCGCTTTCCACGGGGGCTCTTTAGCAAAACTAACCCCGAAGGGGTACGGGTCACTCACGGCCGTCGGATCGATCGCGGACGGCACGGATTAGTTCCAGGGGAAGTGCGCGCGGGGGCAAGCCGACGGCGCGCCGCGCGCGGGCTCTGGCCGCGACGTCGCGGGGTGTCGCGACGGCGTGCGCGCACCCGCCATGGATGACGCACGGGCGCTTGCGGTCCCGGCCGAAGGAGGCGCCCCGAGACAAACCAAGAGAAGGGAGAGAGAGCGGAGCTCAAGGGGGTTCTCACCGCGGCTAAAGAGGCGGCGAGGAGGCTCGGGTGATGGC
Source organism: Coix lacryma-jobi var. lacryma-jobi (assembly GCA_009763385.1). Classification (NCBI taxonomy): domain Eukaryota; kingdom Viridiplantae; phylum Streptophyta; class Magnoliopsida; order Poales; family Poaceae; genus Coix; species Coix lacryma-jobi. The sequence goes on along the minus strand of CM019826.1, from coordinate 81,210,466 downwards.
GCACGGCGAGGGGCGGCGGGGATCCGAACGCCGGCGTCAGAGCTGCGAACACACGACGGCGGTTAGGGCCAAAACGAGCGCAAGGGAGAGAGAGGGGTGGTTCGGGGTCGTCACCACTTCGGCGCGGAGCTCGGAGGGTGACGAATCGGCCTGCGGAGCGGAGATTCGCCGGAGCGACGGCGGCGGGCGGCGGCAATGGCGCGGCGGCTCTGGAGGCGCTCGGGTGGTTGCTCTAGGGCGCTGAGGAGTGCGGGAAGAGAGGAAAGGGGGAGCGGGGAAGAGACCGCGTCCACTTAAAGGACGGGGGAGGGAGCGAGGACGTGGGAGCGAGCTCGCGGAGGACTCGGAGGTGGGCGGCTGCGGCGGTTGCGCTCGGCGGCGACGCGGAGAAGGAGGGAGGAGGGGCTGACACGCGGGCCCGGGTTGCCAGCGAGAGAGAGAGGGGAGGGCGCGGGCGGCGGTTTGCGCAGGCGCGGGCGCCAGCGGGCCGGCCAATGGGCCGCGCGGCGAGGAGAAGGGAGGCGGAGCGGCCCAGCGGGGAGGAAAGGGAAGGGGGGGGGCGCGCCGGCGGTTGGGCCGCCAGGCCGCCTGGGCCGGAAAGGGAGAGGGAGAGGGAGAGAAGAAATTTTCCCTTTTTCATTTATTTTCAAAACATTTCAAATCCATTTCAAAAGAAGTTTGAATTCAAACTAAATTTTGAGAAAACCCAGTCACTTCAATAAATCCAGTGCATCAGCATGAATGCATAAACATGTTGCCACTATTATTTTAATTCAACAAAAATTATTTAACCCCTAGGTTAAATGCTCACAAATTCATAATTAAAGCATTTTCATCTATTTGGCTTTGGAGAAAATTTTAGGGTGTTACAGGTAGTTGAGAGGAAGAACCAGACACTAATCACCCTAGCAAGAACAATGTTAGATGAGTACTCTACACTAGAAAGATTTTGGGCGGAAGCAATCAACACCGCTTGCTATGCATCAAACCGATTGTTCCCCCATCGTCTCCTTGGCAAGACCCCCTATGAGCTACTCAACAACAAGAAGCCGGATATATCTTTCTTTAGAGTGTTTGGGTGCAAATGCTACATCTACAAGAAGCGCCAACACCTACAGAAGTTTCAACGCCGATGTGATATTGGTTTTCTTGTTGGTTACTCATTGAAGTCCAAAGCATATCGAGTATTCAACCATGCCACCGGGATGGTAGAAGAAACATATGATGTGAAATTCGATGAATCCAATGGCTCTCAAGGAGAGCATTAGAATCTTGATGATGTAGGTGTTGAACCATTGAGGGAAGCAATGAAGAATATGTCGGTTGGAGCCATCAAGCCTAAAGATGATGATGATGATGTGCAAGTCATTGACAAGCCATCCTCATCCAATGTACCACAAGATGATGATAAAGATGGGAGAGAGCCATTTGAAGATACCCATGTCTCCCATGATCAAATGGTGGTACAAGCTCAAGATGTTTATGCTCCCCAAGCAGCCCATCAAGTGGTTGATCAAAGGACTACTCCTCTACTACAAGCTCATCCTCAAGATCTCATCATAAGGAGTCCAACAAGGGGTGTAATGACTCGATCTCAAAAACTTGCTCTATTTATTGAACATCACTCCTTTGTGTCTCTTGTTGAGCCTACCATTGTAGATGAAGCTCTAGGTGATCCGGATTAGGTGAATGCCATGCATGAAGAATTAAGCAACTTCACCCGCAACCAAGTTTGGACACTTGAAGAGCGACCAAAAGGCGCAAGAGTCATAGGAACAAAATGGGTGTTTAGGAACAAGCAAGATGATGAAGGCAAGGTTGTTAGAAGGGGTTCTCTCAATTTGAAGGTTTGGATTTTGGAGAGACTTTTGCACCAGTTGCAAGACTAGAAGCCATCTGTATCCTCTTTGCATATGCATCACATCATGACATTAAATTATATCAAATGGATGTGAAAAGTGCATTTTTAAATGGCTTCATAAATGAACTAGTCTATGTTGATCAACCTCCCAGGTTTGAAGACCCTAGATATCCTAATCATGTTTATAGGTTGTCCAAGGCGCTATATGGGCTCAAGCAAGCCCCAAGAGCATGATACGAGCGCCTCCGCGACTTCCTCATTGAGAAGGGCTTCACCATTGGGAAGGTCAACACCACACTATTCACCAAGAAGCTTGATGGAGAGATCTTCATTTGTCAAGTCTATGTTGATGATATCATCTTCGGGTCAACAAATGAAGCCTATTGCAAGGAATTTGGTGACTTGATGTCAAAGGAGTTCGAAATGTCCATGATTGGCGAGCTCACATTCTTCCTAGGCTTCCAAGTCAAGCAATTGAAGGAGGGGACTTTTATATCACAAGAGAAGTACACAAAATACCTCCTCAAGCGCTTCAACATGGATGATTGCAAGCCTATCAAGACTCCAATGCCAACAAATGGACATCTCGACATAGATGTGGGAGGTAACCCGGTTGATCAAACTCTCTACCGTTCTATGATTGGTAGCTTGTTATATTTGACCGCATCTAGGCCCGACATCATGTTTAGTGTGTGCATGTCTGCTCGTTTTCAAGCCGATCCTAGGGAATCACATCTCATAGCCGTGAAGAGAATTCTTAGGTACGTAAAGCACACAACAAGCATTGGCCTTTGGTATCCCAAAGGAGCTAACTTCCAACTCGTTGGGTATTCCGATTTGGATTACGTGGGTTGCAAAGTAGATAGAAAAAGCACATCCGGAGAGTGCCATTTGCTTGGGAGATCACTAGTTTCATGGAGTTCGAAAAAGCAAAATAGTGTGGCCTTGTCTACCACCGAGGCGAAATACATAGCCGCGGGTGCTTGTTGTGCACAAATCCTTTACATGAAACAAACCCTTTTAGACTATGGTGTAGTTCTAGAAAGGGTACCTTTGTTGTGTGACAATGAGAGCGCGGTTAAGCTTGCTAACAACCCGGTTCAACACTCTCGCACAAAGCACATAGATATTCGCCATCACTTTCTTAGAGACCATGTTTCCAAGAAAGACATATCCTTAGAGGGAGTTAGAACCCAAGATCAATTGGTGGATATCTTCACAAAACCCCTAGATGAGAATACCCTTTGTAGATTGTGAAGTGAGCGTAATGTGCTTGATCTAAGTAACTTTGTCAAAAGGTGAAAGGGGGTTGTCTTTGCATTGCATTGTATTATATGCCATGTTTAAATTATGCTATGCATATAGGCTTGTCAGACGTGGTTAAGATAACCGCCTTAAATAGCGTGTGAAGAAGCTTACCCATGAGCAAACTTGACAAGCAACCTAGATTCAAATTCCGTATTGTATTGCATGTGTGTTGCTTCGTCGTTTCTTTTCAGTTAAGCTTTGAGCAACCGCTGTGTTCGTCCACCGCTAGGGGGAGCATTTGAGGCTCCTAATGGTTGAGACCTCTAGTTTTGGTGGCCACATGTTGTCTCCTCGGGTTTTATTGCCTATTTTATCTAGAAAACTAAATTAGCCTATGGCAAAATATTTTAAAAAACTTGACGGTTTGAGAGAGGTCACTCTGCTAGGTTCCAACTGGTGTTTATTTGCGTCTTACCTGAGTTGGAACTTGGTTGGGTGAAGTCGGCGCGAAAAATCGAGTCAAAGCAGGGTTTTCCCTGTGACCGGATGCTGTGACCGGACTCACCCAGTGCATCCAGTCAGTTCATCCCGCGCGCAGATTGAACAGTGATCTCGTGGCGTCCGGTCAGGAAGTGGCCCGTGCATCCGATAGTTAGCCAAAAAATGATCGGACGCATGCGTGCGTCCGGTCGTGTGCGACAGGACTCGTCCGATCGCGATTTACGCATTTCAGATGCTCTCTGAGTTGGATCGAACGCTGGGCATCGTGCGTCCAGTCACTCTTCGAGTGCGTCCGGTCACAATTTAAACAGCGCATCAAGTCTTTCCAACTGACATGTGGGCTCCACTCGCTTTCTCCTTCATCCCGACCGAGCCCGACTCAAGCCGCCGTCGTGCCTCCACTCAAACCCTAGCCACGCCTAATCGCCGGCCGCCGCCTCCTCACCGCCCACCGCGCCCGCGCCGCCGCTCCTCCCCCTCGTGCCCGCGCAGCCGCTCTTCCCACTCGCGCGTGCGCCTGCCCGCAATACCGAGAAGCTCGCCGGCATCGTTCGCCGTTCGCCGGAACTTCCTCACCGATCACCAGAGCACGTCCTCCTCATCCCCGAGCTTCTTTCTCCTCCGGTGATTCTTTCCTGGCCAAGCCCATCTCGATCAGTAAGCATACACCCCACCTTCCACCATCATGCACATCACATGCATGTTCGACGGAATGCCTCTTAGCATGTTCCTCTCTGATCATGACCCCGTTTCACTCCCATCTCTTTGCAGACCCTTCTGGAGTGGGCTCGTGGTGTGCGAACGTGTCAGTCACTTACCTTTGCTTGGTTGGTTCATCGCGTCTCGTCAGGTAGCAAAGTCATGCCTCTCGTCTTGTCTCCTTTGCTTTGCTTCTAATAGGGATCTCTTCTCTCTAGCTTATAGTTGCTTATATATCCCTATCTATCTCCTGTAGCGAGTCGGGACCTTGTCAGTGAGCAGTGTGACAGTGTCAGTTTAATCCGGGGCCAAGCTCGCGGATACGGAACAAGGCCAAGCCTCCGAGGTTCAGTCCAGTTTCTTGATTGTCACTGACTGTGGATTGATTGGCAGTGGTTCTCAATTGGCAGTGGTTCCCTTCTTGTAGCGATGGCTCGCTGCAAGAATGTCGGCGGAGGTCCTGGGGCAGATCCTCCTCCCCCATGCCCTCCTTCTGGTGCCAAGGGGAAGAGGCCATAGAAGCTTGTGTCCAAGAAGCGCAAGCGTCTCGACCGTGACTCAGAGATGGCTCTAGCAGTAGCACGGGAAGCCGAGCGAGCAGAGCAGGGTTGTCAGATAGGCGGTCTTCACATTCGAGACCAGTCATCAGAGCAGGACAGTCAGGGCAGTGGTCAGCAGAGTGGACATCGGGTTCGTGATATGCTTACAGAGCAGCAGGTGCAGGCTCTGCTTCAGACCGAGGCAGGAGTGGTTTGGGTTCACGGTGTGCAGTACTCTCTCGATGACCCAGTTGAGGTCCTCCCTCTGGATTTTCAGTTTTCGTTAGTGGCAGCCTCAGCTCTCGCAGCAGCTTCAGCCGGTGGTTCAGCTCTAGAGCCCAGCACAGCTGGAAAAAAATAGGGTAGAGACCATCCCTATACGAATCCGGTGCGGACTGTGTGACTGTAGTGTGGGTCTATTTTAATTCTTTCTCCTCCCATGTTTGGTTACGGCCCACTTGCCATACACTCAATCCTCACAGTGCTGCGTGCGGATGGTCCTCACCAGATTTGTTTCCGCACAGCTACAGAGACCCAGGCAGAGGGTCAGCCCGAGGAGCAGCCAGCCCAGCAGCCAGTACCCAGGTCCACCCATACTCGCACTCAGGTTTCTCCTAGAACTGAGGGGCAGAGGCGGGGTGGTCGACCCCCTCCGAGGCCACATGGACCCCCACCTGTGGAGCACTTGGACCTGCGGCTCGCGACAGCACGACAGGTGCAGGCCTTGCGCTTGGTTCCATACGAGGAGTGGTTTCCAGCCGCCAGGCACCCTCAGGCCTCCGAGGGTTTCTACACAGTACTTCATGAGGATTTCTACACAGCTTATGTCAACAGCGGCGTCCATCTTCGACCTCACAGAGTTTGCCCGCTCGAGACTATAGTTGCAGTTGCTGGAGAGGCCATTCGTCCCATGCTATCTTACCTGCCGGGCTTAGCAGATCTACTTGGACAGAGTGGCCAGTACGTAGAGGATTGGGTTCGACAGTTCTACGCGTCTCTCTGGATCTCCCCGGATCACCGGTTTCTTCACTTTGCCTTCAGGGGAAGATCCTACAGGCGCTAGAGAGTACCTTGGTCTGACAGCTTATGCGACCAAGATTCACACATTGTGCTATGGAGAGACAGAGCCACCTCGGTGTCCTCATGCAGGCGAGATTCCACCAGCAGACTTACTTCGTGCCTATTTCCGAGAGCCATTCGGAGAGGGGTCCAGCCGGCGTCCTCGTGACTTGACGCCGACGGCCCGTCTTGTGAACGAGGTCATGAGGCGTACTATTCTGCCTCGGACAGGCTATAGAGAGGGGATGACTTGCATTCAGATCTGGCTTATTCCTCACTTGGTCTCCCAGCAAGAGTTTGATATTTGGGATGTTATTATGTCTGAGATGGAGGACATGCTAGCAGAGGGGTTCAAGGGACATAGGCAGCTTCCCTATGCCCACTAGATCTGTGTCATTATGAGGAAGCTGATTCCGGCACTGGTTTCAGAGCTTACACACTCTCGGACGGAGTTCCCCGTGTACGACACTCGCCAGATTGCCGGAGCTAGTCCAGCCACTCATCCCAGGAGTCAGCGTCAGAGGCCAGTTGTCACCGAGACAGAGGACGAGTAGGACGACGCAGTTCGTCAGCTTGCAGAGGCAGAGCTTGCAGGACTTGAGGCAGAGGCTGAGGACCCCGACCTTCTAGAGGTCCCGACTGACAGCTCCGACGATGACTACGCTCCTCTTCCGAGGATGCGTCCACCAGCAGCTCATGACTCAGAGGCCTCCTCATCGCATATGGCCGGCTCCGATCCACGATCTAGCTTTTCATGCTATTCTCTCTCGGATGGAACAGCAGCAGTCTCGGCTTTCTGAGGAGGTTCAGCGTCAAGCTGAGGAGCAGCGCCGTCAGGCTCAGGAGCAGGCCAGTCTTGCAGAGGCATAGGCTGTGGCAGCAGCACAGGCTCAGGAGCGCCAGGACGCTCTCCTGCAGCAGATGATTCAGCTTCAGACTCAGACTCTTGCTTTCATGGAGAGGATGACGGCTATCCTCATGGATTGATAAACTCGGCCTCTACTTACAAAGGACGAGTCGCAAAACTCTTCCAAGATCATACAAAGCGCTAGCATGATCCGTGCCAGCGGTCATTCGGCCCTGAACGTTCTGGTCTCAGCACCTGCATGGCAGTTCTAACTTCCGCCACAACTACTACCTCGGTGTCAAGCGCCGGGTCGACCAGATCCAACTCACCAGATCAGTCACCAGATTACCTGCCAAGTTTCGGGCCCCTCTCGCGTTATGAGGGCTCTGTGTTCGCAGTAAGCCATGATGAGCCAGGAGTAGACGGTGAAACAGAAGAGGATAAAGCCCAACGCTTAGCCAGAAACGCCGATAGGGCTGCTCGGAGAACAGCCGAAGCTACCAGTGGACAGCACATACAGCGCAATTTATCCAATGCATTTGACATGTGCGACAACCACCAGGTCCATAAGACCCCCGAAGCCAATCTTGCCATGGCAATGAACCTGGTTGAGAACCTTCCAGTGACTCCACAGCACGAGCAGCTCGGCGCGTACCTGAAAGCGTCTTTCGTGCAAGTCCAAGAACAGGTGGCAGGACCATCCCATGCTACCCCAACCGGCTCCAGACGGAGTCGTAGGGATCCAGACCCCCACCCGGAGCCTAGCAGGAATCAGAATCGCCACAATAACCGCGATAGTCGTAGAGGCGGCCAAGGCGGCGGAGCCGACCAGCGTGCTGGAAATATCCCAAGCATCGGGCCCCGAGACCTACGCGACCACATCACTGAAAGATCCGATCTGCGCAATTACATCGAGGACTCCAAAGATACAAGGCTTCGCCAGGAGATGGAGAGGCGTAATAAATGGGATCGCCAGCACGGTCTCCTGGATCAAACCCTCACTGGTCCAAGGCAGTTCACAAAAAGACTTAGGTCGGTCATCTGGCCACGAGGTTTCAAGATTCACGACCTGAGGTCGTATGACGGAAAGACAGATCCTCGTCAATGGATAATGTTATACGAGACGGTCGTATGAGCAGCAGGTGGAGGAGGAGACGTCATCGCCAACTATCTGCCGATGGTCCACAATCAAGCGGCGAGCTAGTGGCTTTTGAGCCTTCCGTCTAATTCTATTGACAGCTGGTCCGACCTCAAAAAGGCGTTCGTATCTAACTTCAAAGCCACTTGCCAGCAGCCTGCTAGCAAATATGACCTAGAGCACGTCAAAGATCACCCCGATGAGCTTCTACGAGAATACATTCGTCGTTTCACCGACGCTTGGATCCGGGTAGCCAACGTCATGGACGATGAGTCCATCTCAGCTTTCATCAGAGGCTTATATCATCACGAAGGACAGAGAAACAAGCTGTTACGTAAAGAACCAAGGACAGTCGAGGAATTACTCAACATAGCTCAAAGTTGGGCCCGGGTAGAAGAATATAACACGCAGCTCGCAGATGACCGCCGGGACCAAAGGCCTCGAGCCCTCGACATGACGACCGTCACCGAAATGATCACCGCGGCGACTGGCGGGATGAGGGTCATGACGACCGCGGAGAAGGGTTCCGAGATGACCGCCGCTTCAACCGAAGGTACGACATCCAAGATGAGAAAAGAAGACAGCCAAACCGAGGTCAAGCCTCGGGTAACGAGGTCAACAACACTAAGACCGGGGGCAAGCACAATTATGACTCAGCCTACTCCAAGATCCTGAAACAAGATTGTCCAGCGCACCCTGGCGTTGAGCACACAATGGAGAATGCAGGGGATTTAAAGCCACATTCCGTAATGGCTCAAAGAAACAGCGCCCCGAGACTGAAGACGGACCTCCAAGGCATTGCGAAGGCAAAGGCCCTCGGGAAGATGACGAGGACAATGAGGACCCAAGAAGGAACCCGAAGCATGGAGGCTTTAGAGAAGCCGAGAAATCTGTCCGAACCATATTCGGCGGAAAAGCGGTCCTAGCCAACAAGAGAGTCCGCAAACTGATTGAGCGTGCAGTCTACTCCATCAACCGAGTTGAGGAGAGGGTGGCAGACCCGAATTATCTGGCCTAGTCGCATCAAGAGATCTTGTTCAGCAGAGCTGATCAGTGGGCCAAGGTTCCTGAGCCCGGTCATTTCCGCTTATCGTTGACCCAACTATTGACGACATATGATTCGAGAAGGTATTAGTCGATGGTGGCAGCGCCCTTGATATATTGTTCAAGCACGCACTCCCGAAGCTCAACATCAGGATTGGTGACTTGGAGCCATATGATGCCCCTTTTTGGGGAATTCTTCCGTCCCAGGCCTCCCAACCACTAGGTCAGATCACTCTAGCAGTTCAGTTTGGCACAAAGGAGCGCCACCGCATTTGCTACATCAACTTTGTCGTGGCAGATTTTGTAGGGTCGTATCATGCACTGTTAGGCCGCCCAGCCCTGACAAAGTTCATGGCAATTCCGCATTACACCTACTTAATGTTGAAAATGCCTTCTGAGAACGACGTTTTAAGCATAAGGGGGAGCATCTCTACAGCTTATGAATGCGAGAAGGAGAGCTTTGCAACCGCCCAAGCGCGTGACCTCTCAATCCGCATGGAAGAAACACGCGTAGACGCGGAAAAAATTGCTCCAGAGGAGCAGACCATCCCTGTCAAGAAAACCAAGCGTGCGGCGACAAGGAGCAAGGACTTCAAGGAGGTGGAGCTGGACGAGGGAGACTCAAGCAAGACGGCGCGCATCGGTGTCAACCTCGACCCCAAATAGGAAAGTGCGCTCGTCAGCTTCCTGAGGGAGAACGTAAGTGTCTTCGCGTGGAAACCCGCGGACATGCCCGATGTACCTCGGGAGCTGGTCTAGCACTCCTTGGATGTTTCGAAGACCGCCAAGCCAATCAAACAGAAGCTGCGATGGTTCGCTTGTGACAAGAAGGAGGCTATTAGGGTAGAAATCACCCAGCTTTTAGCTGTCGGTTTTATAAAAGAAGTGTATCATCTAGAGTGGTTAGCCAACCCGGTTCTAGTTCAAAAAAAGAATAATGCATGGAGAATGTGCGTTGATTACACCGATCTTAACAATCACTGCCCTAAAGACTCCTTTGCCTTACCCCGAATTGACGAACTCGTCGACTCTACAGTCGGTTGCGAACTTCTCTCCTTTTTAGATTGCTATTCTGGCTACCATCAGATTTCTCTGAGAGAAGAAGACCAGGCCAAAACCTCCTTTATCACCCCTTTCGGAACATATTGCTATTCTACAATGTCCTTCGGGCTCAAGAACGCAGGGGCCACGTATCAAAGGGCAATACAGAAGTGCCTTGATGAGGAAATACGAGCAGAGCTCATAGCTGCCTATGTCGATGATATCGTAATAAAAACCAAGCTGGCCTCTACATTAATAGACGACCTACGCGCAACTTTTGAGGCCTTAAATAAATTCTGGTGGAAGCTAAATCCTAAAAAATGTACTTTCGGGTCCCGTCCGGCGTACTACTAGGTAACGTGGTAAGCAAAGATGGCCTGAGGCCTAACCCTGAAAAAATCCAAGCCGTTTTAAAAATGAAGCCTCCAAGATACGTGAAAGACGTCCAAAAGCTAACAGGATGCATGGCCGCCTTAAGTCGTTATATTTCGTGCCTCGGGGAAAAAGGCCTCCCGTTTTTCAGGTTACTCAAAGCTTCTGAGAAGTTCGAGTGGTCAGAAGAGACCGAAACCGCCTTTCAAGAGCTCAAACAGCTCCTTACAATGCTACCCTTGCTAGCCTCCCCGAGAGACGGCGAAACTCTACTTATATACATAGCGGCAACAGATCGAGTGGTAAGCACAGTCGTGGTCGTAGAACGAGAAGAAGACGGGCAAGTGTACAAGGTGCAACGTCCAATTTATTACGTCAGCGAAGTACTCAACGACTCAAAAACCAGGTATCCTCAGGTGCAAATGTTGATATACGCAATATTAATTACGTCTCGCAAGTTGCGACATTATTTTGATTATTTCTCAATTGTGGTGGTTACCGAGTATCCACTGGGCAACATCTTACGCAATAAGGATGCCAACGGTCGCATAATAAAATGGGCCCTAGAGTTAAGCCCCTTCTCCCTCGAGTACCACAGTCGTACTTCCATTAAATCCCAGGCACTGGCCGACTTCGTTGTCGAATGGACTGATATGACGACACCAATCCCTTTGACCAGTACTGAGCACTGGGTGATGTATTTTGACGGATCGTTAAATCTCGAAGGCGCAGGGGCCGGGGTGCACTTCATCTCACCTTCCGGAGACAAGCTGAGTTGTGTCCTTCGAATTCACTTATAACGCCGTAGAATATGAAGCCTGTCTGCACGGCCTCTGAATCGCGGTTGAACTAGGAGTTAAAAGGCTGGAAGTCTTCAGCGACTCTGCTTTAGTTATTAAACAAGTCAACAAAGATTGGGATGCCACCAGCGAAAAGATGGACGCGTATGTTGCCTAGATAAGAAATCTCGAGGGAAAGTTTTACGGTTTACAATTTCAGCACATAGTGCGGGCAAACAATCAAGTCGCGGACGCCGTCTCTAAAATAAGGTCATCCAGGGCACGTATCCCACACGGTGTGTTTGTCCAGGATCTGGTTAGGCTGTCCATTGAAGAAGGACAATGTGGGGTTGCGGAGCAGCACCCGCCCGACCAGACGGTCGCGTCAATTCGACAAACAGGCAATGATAGGAGGGAGCAGTTCATAAAATACCTTACCCATGCAGACGTCCCTCAAGACAAGATCGAGGTCGAATGCCTTACTCAGCGCAGCAAGCAATATGTCCTAGTCGATGGGAAACTTATGTGCAAAAATGCAAAAGAGGAGTTGCTCCTAAAATGTGTTTCCCAAGAAGAAGGCATACGCGTCTTGGAAGACATTCATGCCGCTTCCCAGACGCTGGTCGGGAAAGCATTCCGAGCAGGTTTTTATTGGCCATCCGTAGTTGCAGATGCAGAAAAGCTAGTCAAGTATTGCGAATGATGCCAATTCTTTGCCAAACAAACCCATGTTTCGGCACATGACCTCCAGGCCATACCAGCATCCTGGCCCTTTTCTTGCTGGGGCTTAGACATGATTGGGCCATTCAAAACTGCTCCAGGTGGATTCAAGTATGTTTATGTCACAATCGATAAGTTCTCCAAGTGGATTGAGTATAAACCGTTGGTCAAATCCACAGCTCAAAAGGCAGCAGAGCTGCTCGATGATATTATCCATCGTTTTGGGTTGCCTAATTGTATCATTACTGATCTCGGTTCAACTTTTACCAGTGCAGATTTTTGGGATTTCTGCGAAGAAAGAAACATAGTTGTAAAATATGTATCCATAGATCATCCAAGAGCCAACGGACAAGTGGAGCGAGCAAACGGAATGATACTCGATGCACTAAAGAAAAGGCTGTACAGGGCAAACCACAAGGATCAAAAGGCCAGCCGTTGGTTGAAAGAATTACCAGCGGTGGTATGGGGCCTCCGGACGCAACCTAGTAGAAACACAGGCGTCTCGCTGTATTACATTGTATTTGGCGCTGAAGCAGTCTTACTAGCCGACATTGCATTCAGGTCACCCAGCGTGGAGCACTACGACCAAGATAAGTCCGACCAGGCCAGAGAGCTAGAGGTCAACTGTATTGAGGAGTGAAGGTTGGACTCGTGCGTCCGAACCGCGAAGTACATCGAGGGGCTCCGAAGATATTTCAACCAAAACGTGAAAGAGAGATTTTTCGCCGTAGGAGACCTGGTCCTGAGATGAATCTGGAACAATGCCGGACTACACAAACTCACATCTCACTGGGAGGGTCCTTATCTTGTCAAGCAAGTCACAAGACCAACCTCATACAGGTTGACTGACCTCGACGGGACTGATGTCCCAAATTCTTGGCACATCGACCAGCTTCAGCATTTCTATTCATAACTACTTAAGAAATAAAAGATATGTACCTATCCCTATACTTTTCATATCATATTATAAATAAAAGTTATCGCCTTCATTTGAATCCCCTTTGATTTTCTCTCCCATACCAGTTCACGCAAGCAAATAAAACAAAAATAAATGGACATTCGCTATAACTTCAAATTAGTTAAGAACGTTTCATTATCAATAAAGACTAACTCAGAACATTTATGGTCCTATGGAGCGCTGGGTTCCCCAGGTTCTCCGCACAGGTCCAAGTCTTTCACAAGAATGATTTTCGTCTCTCGGGACTATTCGCAGAGCTCAGACACCTTGGCCTCTGAAGTGTTCCTAGGGAAGCCGCTCCCCAGCCTCCTCACATCCATCCCCGGATAATGTGCTCGGGACACGGTGAGGACATATGAAGCAACCTGTTCACCGGCCCCAGCCACAAATTTCTTCACGGCCGGCCACAATCCGGCACATCGTTCCAGCACACCGGCTGGTCGAGGTAGAAGCTCCCCAAACTGGTCACTTGCGTACACCGCGTCTATGACTGAGGCAATCCCTCGGACCATGGCATGACACTGTGCCTCCCAAGTTTTCACATCTTGACAAGCTATTGCAACTTGGTTTTGCCACAAATGACGCCTCACTGAGTCAAAGACATCAGCAGTCTATTACAATCAATCAGAAAACAACATGCACAGAATCAACGAGTCCAACAGGTAACCTTCAAGCTCTTCTTTGAGGTCCACGGCCTGTGCTTTCTCTCTCGTCGTCGCCGCCTCGCTGTTCTGCGCTCTCAGCCTCTCAACAGCGACCTGTGAAGCAAGTTCTGTTCCAGAAAAGATTAAAAGAATGGAACAAGTAAAAACTAGGAAATCTACTCGCCAGCAGCCAAAATCACAAAACCGAACCTTCATTCTCATCAAGCAGTCGGCTAATTTTTGAAGCCTGCCCCTGTGCGGCTTCACGGAGTTCAGCTTCAACACGACGGGCATTGTCTAGATCTGCTCGATAGCGCTCGCACGCTTCTTCAAGTTTTACCTTCGCATCCACCAGGGGGCCAATGGATTCGTAGCATGTACGACCCTCCTCCGACAATTCCGACAACCCCTACGAGTTAATGCAATAATCAAACTCAGCTTCTGGGCACCACAACCACACAATGTCACATAATTGGGAAAGTTACCTGTGCATATTTACGGATTTGATTCAACATCCGGTCGAAGTTCCTCATCGGACGGCTATCGGTGCTCTCCTCATGGAAAACCCACTCGTCGACCCGTTGGCATGCGACTCTGACGATTCACTCCGGAGATCTTGGCAGTCGAGGGATCTCCACAACCTCCTCCTCCGGGGCCGCATGCACCTCTTCAGTTTCAACTGGCCCCCTAGCACGCCCAATAGCACCGAGTGAGGCAGCCTCCGGAGGAAGAAGCGGCGCGTCTGGGGCCACCTGGGTGGAGCCGGCTGACCCACGAGAACTGGGGCACGGCCCCTCAGGCAAACGCTGGTCGGAGCTTCCACCCTCGCCAAATCCAGCGCCATGCCCATCAGTACCAGCCCCAGTTGACGGTGAACGCTCATTGGTCTCAACTTCAGCGTCACCTCCCATCCTCGATGCCCCATCTTCGGTTGCCTCACCACGAGCATGGTCGGGCTCGAGATCTAGAGCCCTGGTCGGCTCAGGGTTTTCCTCACCAACGACAGGGTCAACCTCAAGCACGGGATCCCTGGCAAGAGTCGAATTAACTCCAACTATTCTCATTCGACATCAAAACACAAAGAAAGAAGTCGAACAATCACAAATGACTGACGCGTATGCCGCCCCTCAGCCTGAGGCCATTCGCCTTTTGTGCTGGCAAAATGGGCCCTGATGGCTCCTCGACACGAGCACGCTTGAACGTAATCGGCTCACCTTCATCGTCATCATCATCCCAATCACGAACCGATCCAGATGTCTTCTGACCTGCAGCGCCTGAAATCTTCAACGAGCTGCCAGCTCGCATCGTCCTTGACGAAGACCTCGTGGAGGCCCCGTGACCAGCAGCCACACGCTTACATGCGGCCTTCACAGCTTGGGGGTCGGATGCCTCCACGGCCCCCTTGCCTCTCCTCGTTTTCTCGGCCGCTGCACTCTCAACCTGAGAGTGAGGAGGTTCGCCAGTACCAGGTCTCGGGTCGACCCCCTCCGACGAGTCGGCTGATGGCACATCCGAGATGTACACACTGGAGCGATCCTGCAAAAAAGTACAATCTGGTATCTCAAAGACGGAAGCAGCCCAAAAAGGCGCAAGGCAGACCAAATGACAACTCACATCTTTTACAGGTCGTGCCAAGCTGAACGGTTCTGTGACTTTCTTCTGTGGTTTCCATTCTGAGAACTAGAGCACCACGTGAACACGCCTCTCCCACTCTTTAGTTTCCAAATCCTCGGCCCCCTCACGAGTCGGGTCGGGACGACCAGCATATTCATAACCGGGTCGCACCCTCTCCTTACATGGCATTACCCGATGGTACATGAAATTAGCCGTAATATGGATCCCGTTAGCAGTAATTTCCTTCAGTAAACAAAGTAGCTCCTGGACCTGCTCCATGTCGTTTGCAGAAGGCCTCGTCGACCAGGTCCAGCTTGACTCAGCTACTCTGCCTATGTCACAGTTCAAGGTAGGCGTCTGGCACTGCGTCATGTAGAACCACTTCTCTTGCCAACTGCTCATGTTACTTTGAAGAGGGACGCTGATATATTCAGACGCCATTCCCTCGTGCAGCAGGACATAAGCGCTTCGCGCAATATGGGAACCACGACTATTCTTCTTAAGTTGGAAAAAATAGCGAAATAGATTGAAGTGTGGTTGTATTCCGAGATACACCTCACACAAATGGATGAAGACAGAAATAGAAAGGATAGAATTGGGGCCAAGATTGCAAAGCCTGATCCTCTAGAAATCAAGCAATTTCCAAAGGAAAGCATGACAAGGCAAACCAAATCCCCTAATAAAATAGTCTTCAAAGACAACTACTTCGTCGGCATTGGGTTGAGGATAGATCTCACCCGTGGGAGCTCTCCATCTGTCGGTCACCTTGTCCGGCAGAAGGCCACCAGAGATGAGTCGGCCGATAATCTCCTCTGTACTCCTTGACGGAGCCCACTCCAGATCCAATCTAATGGCGGACGCCGCCGCAGGCTTCTTTGCTTTCCGCGCCATCAGATTCGCTGGAAAACGAGCAACACACTGCCTGTCTTTATAACTCTACTGCGCGACTTTTTAGGTTTTCGGTCATTTGGAAATTGTGCGTCGACTTGTTGTATGTTCGCTAGCCGTATGGCCCATCTTGATGGCCCAAATATCCCACTTTTGAAGAATAAACAAAGAATTTTTTTTTCTCAAGTGGATTAAATATAAACGCCAGCCTTCTCAGCAAAGCTGGGAGCTGGTCAGATGACCAGTTACAGGCACACACGTGGCAGAGCTGCATTGGCTTCAAGACCAGCTCCACCAGTCATACTGTCGACTGGTCGGCTTCTTCGCCAACCTTTTCAGCAAAGCTGGGAACTGGTCAAACGACCAGTTATAGGCACACACGTGGCAGAGCTGCGTTGGCTTCACGACCAGCTCCACCAGTCAAACTGGGGACTGGTCGGCTTCTTCGCCAGCCTTCTTAGCAAAGCTGGGGACTGGTCTGACGACCAGTTAAAGGCAAACACGTGGTAGAGCTGCGTTGGCTTCACGGCCAGCTCCACCAGTCATACTGGGGACTGGTCGGCTTCTTCGCCAGCCTTCTCAGTAAAGCTGGGGACTGGTCAGATGACCAGTTACAGGCACACGCGTGGCAGAGCTGCGTTGGCTTCATGACCAGCTCCACCAGTCATATTGGGACTGGTCGACTTCATCGCTAGCCTTCCCAGCAAAGCTGGGGACTGGTCAGACGACCAGTTATAGGCACACATGTGGCAGAGCTGCGTTGGCTTCATGGCCAGCTCCACCAGTCATACTGGGGACTGGTCGACTTCTTCGCTAGCCTTCTCAGCAAAGCTGGGGACTAGTCAGACGAACAGTTACAGCCACACGCGTGGCAGAGCTGAGTTGGCTTCACAACCAGCTCTACCAGTCATGTTGGGGACTTGTCGGCTTCTTCGCCAGCCTTTGTAGCAAAGCTGGGGACTGGTCAGATGACCAGTTACAAGCACACAGGTGGCAGAGCTGCGTTGGCTTCATGACCAGCTCCACCAGTCATACTGGGGACTGGTAGGCTTCTTCGCCAGCCTTCTTAGCAAAGCTGGGGACTGATTGGATGACTAGTTAAAGACACACACATGGCAGAGCTGTGTTGGCTTCAAGACCACCTCCACCAGTCATACCAGGGACTGGCCATCTTCTTCGCCAGCCTTCTCAGCAAAGCTGGGGACTGGTCAGACGAACAGTTATAGGCACACATGTTGCAGAGCTGCGTTGGCTTCAGGACCAGCTCCACCCGTCATACTGGGGACTGGTCCGCCATTTTTGCTTTATAGACATTTATGTAAAATAAGGGATATTTAAATGCATTACCAATGTCGTTCTTGTGGTTCTTCACCGGCAAGACCATCACCCTTAGAATCTAAGCATGCTGCTCGGGTGACAGCCTAAACTCAGAGAACCTTGGAGGACCCAGTACATGACAACGCGGCTTAGACTTATTGCCGGAGTCATAAGAATCCTCCAAGGAACTCTGCCATTCCTATCTATCCAGAACCAACTGGGAAGAGTCCTAACAAACTATCCCCTCACAAGAATCCTACCAGGAACTACGCTCCATACATATAAATTTGACCCGGGCGGATTGACTAGCTCGGCAACACTCATCTTTCGTTCACAGGAAGTCTGAAGTATTGGTATCATGGCTCTTGGGTAAACAAGGGCTCCCAGATGTCATATTTATAATTGAGTTGCCTTGGTTCATAGGCTAGGTCCACCATGAAAAGAAACTCATACTAAGTCACGGATTCAATAGAGTTAAAGTCCCTTTCTGCAAAGGCACACAGTGGAAGTTGCTGAAAGGACGGAGGAGGTACGCTTTAAAGTGGAAAGAGATGGCATAAAGTTGATGGCTTTGTCTGTACACGATGGCGCATTGTGCTGCTACTCTATCACGAGTCCACAATTCAATTTTTAGACCTTGGCATCACATGACCAAATCATCTATTGCCAAGCTCGGGGACTACCGTGTATACATGGCGCTTGTTCGCGCATGTATATATTTATTTTTCTGTCTATTGACCTTTGCATCACATGACCGAGTCATCTATTGTCGAGCTCGAGGACTATTGTGTATACATGGCGCTTGTTCATGCATGTATATATTTATTTCTCTATGTATTGACCTTGGCATCACATGACCGAGTCATCTATTGCCAAGCTCGGGGACTAAGTGGGCACACTTCACCTGATCGGTGAGTATGCTGGTGTGTTACAACATGGTCAACCTTAAGATTGGGTTAGTATTTGCGTCGTGTAAGCATAAAGTGGGCACACTTCACCTAACTCACAGAAGTCATTTTTTCTTTTTTAAGAGCACATCGTATCTTGTGGGTTCATAAAATGGCAAATGGTAGATTACAACCTAGACGGAGACTAGGTTTGATGTTTGGACGAGCCTGCTCTGGGACATAGCCAAGATCTTTTTCACCGCTCCAAGATTCAATGTGCTCGGGGACTAGCTGTGGGGGTATAAACCCAGGGACCCTCACGGCTATACTTTGGCTGCTTTACGAAGGCCGGCCCAACTCGCTGTGAAGGTTGGTGGCATCAAGGTCCAGCAGGTCGGACAAGCGGCTTAGCTGGTTAGATGGCGGCACGGAAGCCTTCTCATGATTGGAAAGCAAGGAAGCGTAGTCGGTTAGGAAAGATATCGTGTCCTTCACGATATGACATTGTAATCGACTAGGTTTTGTTATCCTACTATGAGATCTGATCTTCTAAAAGATATGTAACCCTGCTCCCCGTGGCTATATAAGGCGAGCAGGGACCCCCCTCAACAAACACGTTCATCAATATATAGAATAAACAGCTCGATGCAGGACGTAGGGTATTACGCTAAGACTAGCGGCCCAAACCTGGATAAACCCTAGTGTTCATCTGGTTTTGTCTCTGTGTCACGTCTGGATTGTCGTTCCACGTGCCTTCCCCGCTAATCTACCACCTTGGGCATACCCCTAGGTGGGCTATCGACCATATTTTGTCGACATACAGTGCTTGTTGAGGTCTGTGTAGTCGACACTCATGCGCCATTCTGCAGAGTTCTTTTTAATTACTAGTACTGGGTTAGCTAGCCACTCAGGGTGGAGAATTTCTCTGATGAACCCGGCTGCCAGTAATATGGCTATTTCCTTCTTGATTGCTTCCTTTTTCTCTGGTGAGAACCGTCGTAGTCTTTGCTTGATGGGTCTGGAACCTTTTTTTAGTTTTAATTTGTGCTCAGCCAAGTTCCTTGGAACACCTGGCATGTCGGCTGGTTTCCAGGAAAATATGTCTTTGTTTGCCCTAAGGAACTTGGTGAGCACGAGTTCCTATGCTTCAGATAGGTGAGCGCTGATAACCGCTGTCTTTGAGGGATCGCCGATTTCTCGGTCGATAGTTTTCATAGATACTTCTGTTGGTGGCTAGATGGTTCCTGCCTTCTTAGCTGGGATTTCTGCATCTCCAGACTTGGCATTATGTACCATCTGCGCGAGCTCTTGTACCTCCAGGGCGAGTTGAGCTTTTTCGGCAATCTGGACAGCTTCTACGTCACATTCGAAAGATCGCTTCAAATCTCCCTTGAAAGTTAGAATGCCATTAGGACCCGGCATCTTTAGCAATAGGTATGGATAGTGTGGTACTGCCATAAACTTGGCGATAGCTGGTCCTCCAAATATGGCGTGGTAAGATGATTCAATGTCGGCTACCTCGAAACTGATGTACTCTGTTCGGTAGTTAGTCAGAGTTCCAAAAGTGACGGGTAGGATTATCTTTCCGAGTGGTATTGCCGCCTTTCCGGGTACTATGCCGTAAAATGGGGCAATTGATGGTGTAAGCTGGGTTGCTAGGTCCAAGTTCATCTTTCGTAAGGTACTTGTGAAGATGACATTGAGTCCAGCTCCTCCATCTATAAGTACTCTTCCCAGCTTGAACCCGGTGACCGTTGGATCCAAGACTAGCGGATAGTGTCCTGCATTGGAAACGCTGGTCCATTGGTCTGCTCGAGAGAAACTGATCAGGTGCTCGGACCAGTCGAGATATCTGGGAATCGCTGGTTCGGTAGACATAATTTCTCACAAGGATAGCTTCTGGAGGCGCTTGATGTCGCTAGTGGTTACTCCTCTGAATATGACATTGATGGTGCCTTTGGGGTGTTGGAAACCGCCAGCGCCCTATTGTGGGTCTTCAGCTACCTTCTTGCCCTTGTCTTTCTTGTTTTTGTTGAAGTCGGAGTTCTAACCTCACTCTTTAAGCTGACGACAGTGCTTTGCCGGGTGTCCTCCTTTCAGATGGAAAGGGCATGGGCCATCTAGGAGGTCGAAGCTTGAAGGCTTGTTCCCTTTCTTCTGAGGTTCCATGGCTGCTACAGTGTTGTCCCGGTCCTTTTACGGGTGTTCTGTTGAGCAGGCTAGGTTCCTCTCTGATTATTTCCTCGATCACCTTGCGTGTTCCTCTCGGGGAAGCGCTCCTGTGTGCGTTCTTCTGTTGCCATCATGGAGTTTACTGCTCGGTGGAACTCATCTGCGGTGGTTGGGTCGTGCTTGATGAAATTTTTGTAATTGTACCTTTCACAAATTCCATTGCCGAAAAGGTTGATTACTTCTCTATCTGTTATATCTGAGACTGTGGAGCGAATCTCAGAGAAACATCTGTAGTATTCTCGCATGGTCTCATTTTTCTACTGCTTGCAAGTTCTATGCTTAGTCTGAGAATCTGATCTCTCGGGAACACCCGCAAAGTTTTCTATGAAAATGTGATGGAGTTGTTCCTAGGAGTAGATAGACTCAGGCTTAAGTCTGTCAAACCATGCAAGGGGCATTGTCTCTAGAGCCATGGGTAAAAAGAATGCTTTGACATCATTGCTTCCACCTGCCAACTCGACTACTTGAGCATATAGTCTGAGCCACCGTTTTGGTTTTGTTTTCCCATCGTACTTAGAGTAGTTCCCAGGCTTGAACTTGCGTGGAAATGGGACCGCTCGAAGCTGCTGGGAAAAGCAAGGAAAGCGATCAACTGCGTCGGAGGCCAAGTTGTCGACTCCTCGGTATGATGACTCGGCTCCACCTTCTGCTTGATCAGGGACTCGGTTGCCCAAGCGACTTCTGGCTGGGACCCGACCGAGCCGCTCATGAACGGGTCATCTCTGACTTGGATGGGATGAGTCCTGAGCATCGGCTAAGTACTCAAGGTTTCTGCCTTTGAGTTGGAGTGCGGTAGACTGCAGCATGATCAACTGGCACTCCTCCTCTTGCGTCCGGTTGTCTCTTGGTCCAATCTCCGTAGCTAGAGCCATGATGTTCTGATAGGGTGTCTGGTATACTTTATGGCCAGCAACCCTCATGAACTTGGGTTCAAGGTTGCGTGAGCAATCAGCTCGTTGTCGATTGTGATCATTTTGAGACTGAATGTCTTGATCGCGATTATTATGAGCTTTACGCTCAGCTTCCTCTTTGAAGCGTCTGCGACTATTATATTCTTCTAGCCCTACTTGGTATTGCTCCATTGCTTCCTTACGGTGAGTTGCTCGTCTTCTACGAGCATCTTTGGCTAGATTCTTCCTTAGCCTTTCTGCCTTCAAGGTTTTAGTTTCGCTGGGTCCTTCTGGATTGTCATCAGATATCATCCTCAAGGTTTCATCATCGCGGAAGACATCTCGAGGGGTTGGGGGTCATAGTGATGACTGATGTCCTGCCATAAAGACTTCGCGAGTGTAGCCTTGGTTTGTTGATCCCGGCGTAACCGATTCCAAGGTGGAGGCGCTGGAGATTAGCTCTGTTGAGGTGTCGTTTTCCTCGAAGGGGAGCTAATGTCCATATTGGTAAGGGAGTTGTTGGTCGATTGTGCTAACCAACCTAGCTGGGGTTGGTTGTATTGGCCAATGGATGATGTTACCTTCCTTGGTTGAACTGAAAACGAGTCCCTGTTGGCCTCCTGTCAGGGGGATCTGCTGAAGCTTTTTAAAGTTTGATCCAATCAACTCTTGGAAGGTCTTTGTCGAATTGCGCAGTCCAAAGGGGTTATGGTGTCTGAAATCCGAGTCCTATTCGGACCGAGAGTTCATGTCTGAGTAGGAGTCGGATGCTTCGACCTGGTCCCCAGATCCTTGCAATTCTTGGATTGTGAGATTTTCTAGGTCCCGAGCGAGATCGTCCATCTTTGTTGTGGCTTGCGCTTCTGAGTCAGGTTGAAGGTGTCGATGCAACTTTCCTTGATCGTCCGCGATGCAAGTCCATGAGCCAAAAACAAAAATTGATCCCGCTGAGAACATGTTGAAGTGGTTCGTCGAGCTCTTGATCGTGGAATCGCTGAGAGCCCCTACCGGGCGCGCCAGCTGTCGGTGTTTGTTAACCAGCAACTCGTCTTGGGGATTCCCAGATGATTTGTTCGGTGGGGATCAGCGTTTGTAGAACTCGGCGAGTACATAGAGGCAGCAATTTATACTTGTTCAGGCCGCTTAATAGCGTAATAACTTACGTCCAGTGGCGGCGTGTGCCTTGTGTTATGATCTGAGATTCAATGACAGGGGTATACGCCCGCTTCCCCTTATATAATTGGGTGAAGTACGGCATATACCGAGTCCTAGTCGAATACAACAGAGGAGTCCTATTCTAATTACAAGACTTCCTTCAACAGTTCGACTAATTTATAATGAGAGTCCTAATCCATGTCTACTTTGTACCACGTCTTTGGATCTCCCATGACTTCCCAGGACTAGTCCGAGTAATAATCTTCTGATGATGTCTCTGACATTCTGGTCCATCACTATGATGAGATAGAAGAGCCTATGAAAGCTTGGTAGAGAGGATCTCTATAACATCCTATATCTGGTATAGAAAAAGGTATATGCGGCGTTCTCCACCCTTGCTCACTGGGAGCGGCAGTTGCAGCTGAAGCCCGTGCAAGCAGCCCAACTCCCTTACTCAACCCTACTTTTTAATAACATGCCTATAAACACGTGGTGGACTCTAGAAACCAGATTTGGGGTTGTCACCACCCACTGGCTACCACTATATATCCGTGCGACAAGCAGCATATACTAGCAAGATATAGCCTAAACACCACGTTTACGCTAACCTTACTACTCTAACCCGGTACCACAAGGCTAAAGCACTCTACTAATAGAACAGCATACCCATGAAACACAAGTATATAACTTAATGCTAAACCAGATACTAAATATTAAAGAAGATCTCAGATGCTTACTTATTGAGAAGACCGCATCCGCTGAGGTACACCGCGGAGGAGACTACCGACAGGCCCGGGGCTTCCTCCAGATGACTCCCTCACTCTCTCCTTACTCGCATAGCGCTACGCCAGAGCTTCGCTAATGCTTCTCAAGTGTAGCTAACTCTACTATGTCATGAATGAGAGAGGGGGGTAAGGGGGGTATTTATAGGTGGAGGTGGAGTAGGGGCTACTCCACCGCCACGTCATCGATCTGTGTGATCCCCTCTCTCCACCGTTGGATTGTAACTAACTCCAAATGAATGACAACCGTAGTTGGAGCTTGCTTCACCTTGAAGGCACCTTGGATTCTCTGAGAAGGAATCTTGGGCCCACATAGCCACCAAAGGGGGGTCGGGCGACCCCCTCATGGATGGTTGACCCTGTCCCCTTTCTTCTAGAAGGTGGTCCACCTGTTAGGGAGTGCTGCAGAGGGTAGTTTGGCCCATTGGGGGGTGAAAGGTCTGAATGGCTAGAGGGGGGGTGAATAACCTATTTAAAAATCTAGAATCCTGAAACTCAAAGCTCGAAACAGATATCAGATCACACATTCGGTACTACCGACTATAGGGGCTTGTACTACCGGCTCCAGGGGTCGGTAGTATCGACAACCTAGGAACAGCTACGAAATCGTGATGAACGAGATGCAAAATTGAATCTAGCTTATCCCAAGGTTTTCCTAAGAGATGTAGATGAAGTTTATACCTTGTCCAAGAAGTGGCTCCTCCCTAAAGAGTAGATCGAGCCTTCCCACACCTAGAATGAGAGAGGAGGGACGAAGAACACGAAGAACACGAGAGCAAACAAAATAATCGAAGAGGCAAATTCAACAAGCACACGGGACACAAGATTTATCCCGAGGTTTTTCCTCTTCACTAAGAAGTGCCTACGTCCTCGTTGTTGATGTGACCACTAAGGTCGGAGTCTCTTTCACCTCCTTGCCTCACTCAAGCAACCACAAAGGCTAGTTGAGTTTATTCACTAAGAATCACGAGGGTATTAAAACACTTCGGAGTGCCCTCGCAAATGAGTCAATCACGGGCAACAACCGAAGAACACCTAACCGGCTAGGGTTCCAAGAACCCAAGAGTAAAGAATATAAATCAAGCCAGAGAGATGAAGGATCCAAGTGCTCAAGACGTAGATCGATGCTTATCACTCTCTAATCTCACTTCCCTAGCTCAAAGCTTGCAAGAGATTCACTCTAAAATCAAAGGGGGTGAGAGAGGAGGTTAGTCAACACTTTGGTGCTCTCTTTCTTGTGTTTGGGTGCAATGAATGGGAGAGATAACGGTTAGAAACCTAGAGAGCGACTATTTATACAAGTCTTGTCTGTGCCACAGTCGGTAGTACCGACCCCATAGGTCGGTAGTACCGATTACATCAACAACGACTGTTAGATTGACCTTGCTAACACATCCAGAAAAGGGTCGGTAGTACCGACCCTTATAGCAGTACTACCGGTAGGCCAGATCTAGATCTAAACAGAACGCCTCCAAACTTCCTCCAAACGTCGGTACTACCAACCAGGGGGTCGATACTACTGGTGGTCGGTAGTACCGGCCTTTTGGCGGTACTACCTTTAGGCCAAATCTAGATCTACATAGAGAGCCTTCAAAACGACTTCGATCGCTGGTACTACCGACCGGAGGTCGGTACTACCGGGGGTCGGTAGTACCGGCCTTATGGCGGTACTACCTTTAGACCAAAAATGGCCCAACACAGAGAGCATGCGATCTGCTCACGGAGGGTTCGGTACTACCGGCCTCAGGGTCGGTACTACAGACTTTAGCAACCTGACCTCTGCGCTAAAACGGCCATAACTTTTAGCTCCGAACTTCGATTTTGATGATCTTGGATATTTTGGAAAGCTTATTCAGAGGGCTACATAACCCATATGAATACAAGATCCAAAGCACAAAGGATTAGTACAGAATTCCAATCCAAGACCCAACCTAGAGTTCAGAACACACCGAAAAACCTCCTTCTCTTCTCCGAGTTGATGAAAATCAACTCCAACACCTTCTCCTTTGCAAATGTGCCAACACCACCAAGTGTATACCACCTTGTGCATGTGTGTTAGCATTTTCACAAACATTTTTCAAAGGATTTTCACTTTCACTCACCATGCCACTCGATCCTAGCAACAACGCAAAGTTAGATCGCCCAAGTGACACTAGATGTTAGACGTCATGAGCACTTTTCACCACATCTAGCTAGCCTAGTTTGTATCCCTCTTGATAGTCCGGCTTGCCTATACTCAAGATTAAAATTAAGAAATAATCTACCACTTGAGCAAGGCATCTTTTCTCTTCTTCATTTCACCAATGGTAAATCACTTGAACACATAAGTGCTTGTGGTCGTCACCATCCTCCATGGTTGCCACCTTGCTAGCTCCACCACATGGCTTGGTCGTAATCCTTTCTCATAAGCTACACACATGCTTATCAATAGGATTAGACCAAATAGGTTTCATCAATTAACCAAAACCAAACTGGGGCTTTCAATCTCCCCCTTTTTGGTAATTGATGACAACCTATACAAAGATATGTAATTTAATTTTGAGTAACCACATTGATATTATTAGCTCCCCCTACATATGTGCTATAGAGTTTGGTTCTAAAATTGGCACATATGTATGGATATGAAATATGGGAGAGAAACACTATCAATGATGATGCTAAGGCATAAGAATGAACCTTTGAAGCGTGATACCAATCGGAGTGCACATGTTATACCATCCTTAGCATCATTATTCACTAGACATACATCAAAACTCAAGAACCCCATGAGATCAACAATTATAATAAGATTCTTAAACCGCTTGAAACAACAATATGTCTAGTTGCAATCCTATACATGCTAATTAAACAATTCATCAATCAAGTCTTATTACTAGCATTCATCACATAAGCATGAATATCAATATAAATAGCTTATGCAATGCAACTAAACATATGAATATGCACATTTCAAATGCAACATACATGTTTATGAGCTTGCTCCCCCTATTTGTATGCTCAAATTTTAAGTGTTCAAGCTTCGAACCACTTGAAACTTTTATCCCTTACTCCCCCTTCCACTAGCATATATCTTTGTAGCACTTTCTTTCTCCCCCTTTGTCAACAATTAACATAAAGGTGGAACAAAATTTTAAAGGAAGGAGGCAACCATTAGCATGAGATACATGTGAGGAGATCAAACTAAGTCAAGCTGTGGCTTAATCTAGCTCATGAACATAAGTTTTTTAACACGGTTTGCTCTAGAGTAAGCTTCTTCACACATCTTACATTGGTTATCTTACTCACGTTGGTTAAACACCTTTTGCTCACTTACTAGATCAAACACTAGAGTTACAAGCTCACAAACAAGTTATATGCTACCACTAGATCAAGTCAAATATAGAAGCAAAAGTGGTACCATATATACTTCAAAGTCATTTGATTTACCATGAATGAACCTAGCTAAGCAATGTGATGGCTATATGGGCTAGAGCACAACCTAATAAGAATGAATGCACATGCCAAACAATTTTACCTTTGCTTTGTCGGAGGAGAGGCATGTCATATGTGGAGGTGCATTCAACTCATGTTGGAGAAGTCTAGGATATTCAATTCATTCCTTAGCTTGCAAAACCTTCTCTCATCTAGTGGCTTGGTGAAGATATCGGCAAGTTGATCATCGGTGCCCACACTTTCAATAGATATGTCTTTCTTTGCTTGATGATCTCTAATGAAGTGATGCCTTATGTCAATGTGCTTTGTTCTTGAATGTTGAACCGGGTTGGTGGCTATTTTGACGGCGCTCTCATTATCACATAGCAATGAGACTTGTGCAAACTTGACTCCATAATCTTGCAATGTAGCTTTCGTCCATAGCAATTGTGCACAACAACTACCCGCGGATATGTATTCGGCTTCAGCGATAGAGAGTGCAACATTATGTTGCTTCTTTGATGACCATGAGACAAGTGATCTTCCAAGCAATTGACAAGTGCCCGATGTGCTCTTCCTATCCACCTTGCATCCCGCATAATCAAAATCCGAGTATCCAATCAATTCAAATTGAGAGCCCTTGGGATACCATAGTCCAACATCTGGAGTGTACTTCAAATATCTCAATATTCTTTTGGTTGCCCTCAAATGACTTTCTCTTAGTGAAGCTTGGAACCTTGCACACATGCACACACTAAACATGACATCCGGCCTTGATGCGGTCTCATAGAGTAGACTTCCAATCATTGACCGATATAGCTTTTGATCCACCATGTCACCACTAGAGTCACTATCCAAATGTCCATTTGTGCCCATTGGAGTGGTTATTGCTTTAGCTTCATCTAACCCAAACTTCTTGAGCATGTCCTTGATGTACTTGTCTTGACTAACAAATGCGCCTTTCTTCATTTGCTTGATTTGTAACCCAAGGAAGTATCTAAGTTCTCTAATCATAGACATCTCAAACTCCTTAGCCATCATCTCCCCAAACTCTTCACAAAAGTCTTTGTTGGTTGATCCAAATATGATGTCATCCACATAGATTTGCAACACAAACAAGTCACTTCCAATTTTCTTGGTGAAGAGAGTGGTGTCAACTTTCCCAATTTTGAATCCTTTTGCTAGCAAGAAGTCCCTCAATCTTTCATACCATGCTCTTGGTGCTTGCTTCAACCCATATAAAGCCTTCTTGAGCTTGTACACATGGATGGGCTTCTTTAATTCTTCAAATCCGGGAGGTTGCTCAGCATACACTAATTCATTTATGAACCCATTGTGAAAAGCACTTTTAACATCCATTTGATAGAGCTTGATGTTGTGTGAACAAGCATATGCAAGTAGTATTCTAATAGCTTCCAATCTAGCAACCGGTGCATAGGTTTCTCCGAAGTCAATGCCTTCCAATTGAGTGTACCCTTGTGCAACCAATCTTGCCTTGTTCCTTACAACAATGCCATTCTCATCTTGCTTGTTCTAGAAGACCCATCTTGTACCAATAACATTTGTGTTCTTTGATCTTTCCACTAACTCCCAAACATCATTGCGGGTAAAGTTGTTCAACTCTTCATGCATTGCATTTACCCAATCAACATCCATCAAAGCTTCATCAATCTTGGTTGGCTCAATAGATGATACAAATGAGTAGTGTTTACAAAATGAAGCCAATCTTGATCTTGTTTGCACACCTCTTCTTATGTCACCAACAATTTGATCTAAAGGAGGAACTCTTGCAATGTGTGTTGGTTGCAGCACTTGTTCCGGTTGTGCACTTGAACTTGCACTTGGATGAGCCACTTGAGAGCTACTAGCATCTTGTTGATTATGAGAACCACTAGAGCTTGCAACATCATTGTCGTGCATGGTTGGAGGTGAGAGCACTTGATCTTTGTCATCTTCAATGTTAATCACTTGCTTTGGCCTAATATCACCAATGTCCATGTTCTTCATAGCTTCCGCCAACTGTGTCCCTCTCACATCATCTAGATTATCTTGTTCTTCATGTGAGCCATTGGTTTCATGAAACTCAACATCATGGACTTCTTCAATGATTCTTAATGTGTTGTTCCACACTCTATAGGCTTTGCTTGTAGTGGAGTAACCAAGAAGTGTCCCTTCATCACATTTCTTCTCAAACTTTCCAAGTCTTGTGCCCTTCTTCAATATGTAACATTTGCACCCAAAGACCCAAAAGTAAGCAATGTTGGGCTTTCTATCATTGAGGAGCTTATATGGTGTCTTATTCAATAGAGGGTGACAATAGAGTCGCACTACTACAGAACAGGGTCTTTGGCCGATTCTCAAAATCGCCATTTGTCTCGGCGTTTTTGCCGCCCGGGACTAATAGACCCTTTAGTCCCGGTCGGTAACACGGAACGGGACTAAAGGGTCTGCCCCAACGGCTACTGCGCAGAGCTGTCGGGGCAGGGACCCTTTAGTCCTGGTCCGTGTTACCAACCTGGACTAAAGGGCACTCTTTAGTCCTGGTTGGTGCCACAGACCAGGACTAAAGATTTAGCCAAGGTTTGTGGCTTGCCCCGGGATAAATGATCACCTTTTAGCCCTAGTTTTTAATACAAACCGGGACTAAAGCTCCTCGGTTTATAACCTGCCAACTTCTTCCTCCCCGAGCCTGAGACATTCAAATTTCAGTGAGCTTCCTTGCTTGTTCTTGCTGTTGCTATTGCTGGCTATTGCTTGTTCTTCATTTGTTCTTCATTGTTCTTCGTCTCCGACGTCAATTGGTGATCTTCTTCGACTCCGTCATCGTCTCTTTACGTTGAGAGGTAACTATTTTCATCTCCTATACCATGTCTTTTGAATATGAGAGGAATTTAATTAAAATATATAGTTTGCAAGAACAAGCATAGAGAGTTGAGTAGTTTAAATTGGTTCATCACAATCACTTGATAGTTTTCTACTACTAGGTACTATCCATTGTATATTTCATACATATGCAAGACGAGTAATATTGAATTTTAGTGTCTTTTTAGTTAATTTTCTTTAGAAAAATGTGGAATTTATAATAGTTTACAACAATGAATATAGAGAGTAGACAATGTGGAAATTGGTATTGTTATATCATATTTTTCGATTATCTAAACAAATAGATAAATTTAGAGTCTTTTTTATTTATAATTGTTTAGAAAATTAAGAATTTGCATGTAATAGTTTAAAAAATGAGCATGGATATAGTAGATGGCAACCGTGACCGGGTCCTCAGCCTCCCATCATCGGGATCCAAAGCGTTTGCGGTCGGATCTTCCTCTCATTGCTTGTGGCGAGTGTAAACAGAAAATTGTGAAGGAGTACCGAGTGAAAAAAGAGGGAATCAACAAGGGTCGTATATTCTACAAGTGTCCGGACCATGAGGTGGGTTATTATTTACCCGCATTTGATTAATATGGTTCATTTGTATCAGTTTTGCTTGATGATGTTATTTAAATTTCTTATTCTTTGTTCTAATTGCAGTGGGAGGGCACCGGCGGATGTAAAGGTTGGTACTGGGAGGAAGAGTACGCTCAGCACGTACGAAATTTTGTTGCACAGGAGGTTGCCGCTGAAGGTGATGAGGCAGTGAGTCTACGGCAGCAGCCCATCCATGCTGATGAAGCAAATGATCTGTCTATTTTAGTTGGGATCGGACGCGAACTAATTATGTTGCTTAAGTACATTTTAGTTTTAGTGTTTTTAGTGCTAGCTGTGATTGTCTTCGTTGTGGTCAAGCTTGCTTGAATTAATCAATCATGTGATGTCATGAGTGTTGTGCAATAACATGAGAAACTACTAAGTGCATGGTTGTAATATTTAATGCAGATGTTGTCACGAATTGGATGTATAATGTCGATCGCCGCTCCAAAGAGTTCATTGCTGGCATGCACTATTTCTTAGGTGTGGCTGAGACAAACAAGCAGAATGGTTTCATGCGCTGCCCATGCGCCATCTGTAAGAATTTGAAGGAACATTCATGCTCAAGGACTCTTCATACGCATCTGTTGAAGTCGGGTTTCGTAACAAACTATATTTGTTGGACGAAGCATGGAGAAAGGGGGGTTGTAATGGATGATGATGAAGAAGGTGAAGAAGAATTGGCCCACGCCGATATTGTTGCTCAGTACGGTGCCTTCTATGATGATGCAGTGGGGGAATATGGTGAAGAAGATGCGGCAGCGGCAGAAGATGTGGCAACTGATGTTGATGCTCTTGGTGATGCCATTCGTGATGCACAAAGAGAATGTGAAAGTGATAAGGAGAAGGTCAAGTTCGATCGCATGCTAGAGGATCATAGGAAATTGCTATATCACACTCCTAAAGATGGCCAAAAAAAGCTAGGTACTACACTGGAACTGCTGCAATGGAAGGCAAAGAATGGTACATCCGACATGGCATTTGGGCAGTTATTGAAGATAATGAAAAAGATGCTTCTGAAAGCGAATGAATTGCCCACCACAACGTACGAAGCAAAACAGGTTGTCTGCCCTTTGGGATTAGAAATCAAGCAGATACACGCATGTCCTAATGACTGCATCTTGTACCGTGGGGATGAATACGAGAATTTGGATGCATGCCCGGTATGTGAAGCATCGCGGTATAAGGTAAGGCGAGATGATCCTGGCGACGTAGAGGGTGAAGAACGTCCAAGCAGGAAGAAAATCCCTACCATGGTTATGTGGTATGCTCCTATAATACCACGCTTGAAACGTTTGTTCAGAAATAAGGACAATGCAAAGTTGTTGTAGTGGCATAAAGAAGACCATAAGGTAGACAATATGCTGAGGCACCCAGCTGATGGATCCCAGTGGAGAGCGGTAGACAGAGAATTCCCAGAGTTTGCAGATGAGGCTAGAAACTTGAGGTTCGCTTTAAGTACGAAATGTTTTAATCCTTTTGGGGAGCAAAGCTGTAGTCATAGCACTTGGCCAGTTACTCTATGTATCTACAACCTTCCTCCGTGGTTATGCATGAAGCAGAAGTTCATTATGATATCGTTGCTCATCCAAGGGCCAAAGCAACCCGGCAATGACATCGATGTCTACCTGAGGCTATTAGTTGAGGAACTTCTACTTCTATGGAGCAAACCAGGCGTACGCGTGTGGGATGAGTACAAACAGGAACACTTTGACCTGCGAGCATTATTGTTCGTAACAATCAATGAATGGCCGGCTCTATGTAATCTTTCAGGCCAGACAAACAAGGGATATAATGCATGCACACACTGTTTCGAAGACCTTGATAGTTTATTTTTGAAAAAGTGTCGCAAGGTCGTGTATGTTGGGCACCGTCGATTTCTTCCCATGGGCCACCCAGTAAGAAAGAAAGGCAAACATTTCAAAGGTAAGGCAGACCACCAAACCAAGCCTCGTAACCGAACCGGAGATGATATACTCGAAATGGTGAAGGATACGAAAGTAGTATTTGGAAAGGGACGGGGCAGCGAACCTGTTCCAAAAGACGCTTTTGGACACGCACCCATGTGGAAGAAGAAATCCATTTTCTGGGAGCTACCCTACTGGCATGTTCTAGAGGTCCGCCGTGCCATCGACGTGATGCACCTGACAAAGAACCTTTGTGTGAACCTGCTTGGATTCATGGGTGTCTACGGAAAGCCTAAGGATTCACTTGAAGCACGACAGGACTTGCAGCGCATGAAAGAACAAGATAACTTGCATCTAGAGAAGACAGATGACGGGCGCCAGTACTTAAGCCCTGCTAGCTACACTCTTAGAAGAGAAGAAAAGGAAAGCATGTTTGAATGCCTTAACAGCATCAAGGTCCCATCTAGATTCTCCTCCAATATAAAGAGAATAATTAATGTGCCAGAGAAGAAGTTCCAAAATGTGAAGTCCCATGACTGCCATGTGCTTATGACCCAATTGCTTCCTGTTGCTCTAAGAGGAATTCTACCTCCACATGTACGTCTAGCCACCGTGAAGCTATGTGCATTCCTCACTTCAATTTCACAGAAGACATTCAATCCAGAGGAACTTTCTACTTTGCAGAATGATGTCGTTCTATGTCTCGTCAGCTTTGAGTTGGTGTTCCCTCCATCCTTCTTTGATATCATGACACACCTCCTAGTTCACCTTGTCAAGGAGATCACTATTCTCGGTCCTGTGTTCCTACACACCATGTTCCCATTCGAGAGGTTCATGAGTGTCCTGAAAAAATATGTTCATAATCGTTCTCGGCCTGTGTTGGTATTTCTTAACGTCGCTACTAAGAATAGAGTTTTAATCTATCCCCGACAACGGCGCCAGAAATACTACACTCCTTAATGGAATCACTCTAAGAATGAGCCACATAAAATATTAAACTAGTGAAGGCACTAAAGAGTGTACGGGACACTAATAACTTCACTTAACGTCAAGTTGTCATCCCCAACATGAAGCTAGCAATGTAATTATATCAGGGCACTAGATTTAAAGATAAATATTTACCCACAAGCGCACAGATAAATATACCCGTTGTAGAAGCATTTCACCCAAGCTAGTCTCAGGTATCGTTATTTATATTTAGCCTAGAGACTAATCAATTCAAGGTATGGTGGTATTATATTAATGAGGACTTAGCAACATTCATTATGGCACACACTTATAATAAGACTGATAACACACTAAATACTCCAAACAGGGATCAGGTTACAGAGTATATGATAATGATAATTGATAAATGATAACAGAGATCAGATCAATCAAGGATAATCCTAGAACAGTACTACCTAGCAAGTGATAATTAGAACAAGTATTAATAAGAAACATTCCTAAGTTATTCTAATTACAAGTCATAGCATACATTGATTAGTGCAATTATATTTGGCAATCATTGGCTAGGTCACATCATATTTATAATCAAGAGGCAACTCCATAGTAAAGGTGTCAAACAGAGTAACCCCTAAACCATGAGTTAACTGAGCCATACTGAACACTACATTCGGGAGGTGGAATACAAAGGACTCAACAAGTCTGTCACACCCGCGATCTACCACTCTATCCGGAACATAGGACGCATTCGCAGATAAATATTGTATAGGCACAACGCCTACACAACATCTATGACCCACCAGTTGTACT
The DNA here is from genome assembly GCA_009763385.1 of Coix lacryma-jobi var. lacryma-jobi. Taxonomy (NCBI): domain Eukaryota; kingdom Viridiplantae; phylum Streptophyta; class Magnoliopsida; order Poales; family Poaceae; genus Coix; species Coix lacryma-jobi. The sequence continues at coordinate 81,176,713 of CM019826.1, read as the reverse complement.
TTAAGATGAGCGCTATACGAACATGAGTATAAACATAAAGATGAACTATCTATGCCAAATATATAATCAAAGCAGACTATAAGCAATATAATTAAGAATATAGTAGTTGATGTCTTAGTCATATGAAATGTATTGCTATCTAGAACACGAATATGAACAATAAAGTGAATTAGATCATCGAGAAGAACTAAAGTACGAACTAGAACATGAACTAGGACAAGATTATGAACTAGAAGATGAACTAGACGATGAACATGAACTAGACGATGAACTAGAACATAAACAATGAAGAGAAATGATGAACTAGAAGAGCAATTATGAAATAGATCCATAATGTCAATACAAGAGAGAAGATCTTGGGTTTACCGAGCCTTCTCGTGACTAGATCAGGAATCCAAGCGAAGCTTGCCTCCTCTAATCCTATTCTATCTACTAATCTAGGTGGATGTAGTTCTAGGGCTTCCGATTGATCTCCTTCTGATGAATGCCTGATGCTCTGATTGATGATGTCTAATGATCAAACCCTGATTGCCCTGGAGAGGGGGTCAGGGGGCTGTTTATATAGCCCTGGGCGATGAACCATGGCCCTTGGATCAAACGAACTTAAGGTACGGCCGAGATGCATCCTAGAGGTCGGTGGAGGTAGCTTGCAGAAGACGGAAGCCAGCGGGCCTCGGGGGGGGACCGGTCGGTCACCTGGTGGGACCGGTCGGTCACCTGGTGGGACCGGTCGGTCCCACCAGTCGGCCTCTGGCGGTGGTCGACCTTCTGGTGTCTTATTTCGTCCTCTGGAGTCTTCTAGAATAGTCCTGACGCGGTGGTTGCGTTATCTCCCGTCGATTTCCTTCTATGGGAAGCTATTGGTGCTGATTTCCTGGTTTAGTCCCTGCAGAATCATAGTTCACCAAAACTCATGGAATATTGTCAGTTGAAACCCTAAACCTTTGTTGGTGATCAAATTCTTGCCCTTTTCATATTTATTTATCCCTTAATTATGATAGATAACCAGTGTCAACAACTCTCCCAAGCTTACCTTTTGCTAGTCCCTTAGCAAATATTCATGATGAATCAGGAATTGCTACTATGTTTTCATACCTCAATGGTACATATATTCAAACAAAAATCTTCCCTTGGATTAGAGTTAACTATTCTGACTTTCTCATATTACCTTTAACTATGGAGCTTTTTGCCTTCACCTGGGTCTTTAAACAATTGAGAGATAGAACAATCAACTTAAGCATTGTATCTCTAACTCTTTGATCAACCTTCATTCTAGAGTTTTTATATATTTTCAAAATGAAAATCAGAGATTTTACTGTATGACACTCTCAAATCGCTCTTTTATATTTTATGATTCCTCACTGATGCATTTTCCTTCCTTCTATGGATATATATCTGGAGCTTTTAAGAAGTGAAAAGCATATCTTACCAAGTTAAAGTTCAAAGTTTAGGGAGAAAGATGTCATACTCATAGATCAAGATCTTAGAACATTTGAAATTTGTCATCTCTTACTGGCATATTGTAATTAGAGGGACCATGGGCTATCATTCTTTTCTCATACTTTTATCATAACTCTCTTTTTTTTCTTTGAGGTAGTCGGACACTTGTCCCTTTTTATTTCCTCCTTTTGTACTTTTTCATAGCCCATGCCTCTAACACAATACTACTTCGGAAGAGTGAATCTTTTAATAAAACATTCTTGATCTCTAGAGCATGATAAATTTCTCAACCATAACTTAGAACAAAGCAAGTAGCCTTATCTTAAGATCATATTAATGGCTCTGGGTAGGAATTCATGTTATGTCATACAGGATCTCATCATGTTTTTTTAATTCTTTTCAATTGTAAATCTCCAGAACTCTAGTATCTCTAGGAATTAGATAAACAGTGGCTCAAACCTTTTTTATCAAATCCAACAATTATCTTGACTTTAGATCAGGTATTTGCAATCCACAAGTTTTAGGTTCAAAGTTTATTCAGAACAGCTTTGTCTAAAACTCAAGAAAATTTAAGTTCAAACACTAGGTACTTAAAAGGAATTATGGCAAAGCAATTGTTCATCATGAGCAAAATTAAGTTTATATCCACCTAGACATTTATATAATATCTTTATTTGGTTTTGTAATAGTTATTCATCTTTTTAGGGGTTTCTATATTTATTAACATAATCTAACTAAACCGAACTAATAGTAACAGATAAAAAACCGTGATACTTCGTGATAACTGAGGGTGCTCTCCCCCAAGCTGGATCTTGACGAGGTCTTTTTCCAGAAGACGAGTAGACTGTTAATGTTTTGGGTCCTTCTCTTCTTCTCTTCCTGCTGAATTCAAAGATAGACAACACAACTAGTGGAACTTGATTAAGCGTTAGTAATAAATATTCCTCCAATTGTCTAGTTGTCTTAAAGCTCTTAAGATTATTTATGTTTGAGAATATATATGATGAATGATTGACTTTGATGAGGAAGGTTTGAGGCTTTTACCTGGTTGAGTCTATATCTAGTTATGCGCTTATTGTTATGACTAACCGGTGGCGTTGATTTGTGGTATTTCTGTGTTGGTGTGCGTGTGCAACATGTGTCTCTTGGTTGTGTTGATGTGCAGGTGTTGAGCTCGGATACAGTGGTCGATGGCGATGTGAAGGTCAATTAGAGACGTGTCGTGCCGACGGACCGGGATCGGTGAAGGATGGGCATGCCGTGCGGCGGACGTGCCATGCCGACGTACCTAGAACGGTGAAGGGCGGACGTGAGGCTTGGATCGGCGGACCAGAGGGCCAGAGGACCAGCTGTGGTAGCTGGCACGTGGCATTGGCGAGCAGGAGCACATGGGGATGTGCAGTGCATCGGCCGAGTCGGGACGAAGACGATGGCGTCGTGGCACTGGGCGGGAGGTCGGACACGGGCTTGCGTGCGGCGCAAGTGCCGTCGGCCGAGTCAAGAAGGAAGGCGAAGGCGTTGTGCCCGGCGTGGAGGCTGGACATGCATCGGCATCGGTGCCAGTGGTCGGGGTGTGCGAACCACATCCCGTCTACGGTGTGGGTTCGGTAGCTGAGCCTCAAAAAGCTACCCTCGACGGTTTCCGAGTTTGGGCCTCAAAACTCGGGTGGCCGGTTTCCGAGTTTTGGCCTCAAAACTCGGGATGGACGGTTTCCAGGTTTGGGCCTCAAAACCTGGGCTTGCGGGTTTTCGAGTTTTGGCCTCAAAACTCGGGGTGGACGGTTTCCAGGTTTGGGCCTCAAAACCTGGGCTGGCAGGTTTCCCGGTTTGGGCCTCAAAACCGGGGAAGGTCCAAAAGGACGGTCGACGCGTGGCGGCACCGAGAGGCTTGCGTTGCGGCGAAGCTATCGGTGAGAAGGCGCGGCGGTCGACGATGACGGCACGTGGTGGCATCCTGGAGCTTGCGTCGAGACGAAGCGAAGGATGAGAAGGCGCATGGCCGTCGGATGAAAACTGCTAGGGTTGGACAGTTTTACCCCTGGGGGGTATTTGGGTCAGTGCTTCATGAGAGGGCATTTTGGGCTTCGGACGTGCGCCTATATATATGAAGGGGGCTGGTTAGGGCAGCCCATCCTTGGAGGTGTCACTCTCATTTTGTTTAGGTGAGAGGAGGCTAGGTTGAGAGGAGAGACCGGCTCTTGTTCTTGAGCTGTTCGCCATCCACGCTTTGTGTTGCGAGGAGTGCCTTGTAACCCGACACAGAGTGCTACACAATTCTTCATCTAGTAGCATTCCAAGGATCAATTTCGCCCCTCCTCTTTGTTGGCTGCATTTTGGATCGAATCGCGTTTTTGTTCTTCGCGTTTTCATTTTTCCCCTCTCGGAGATTTGCCTCGGTCTCCCTCTCCGAGCGACGATTTGCGATTCCGTTTGAATCAAATTGTTCTATGTCGTGAGCTCCTTCTTTCCACCAAAGGATTTCCCCTCTAACCTCACGAGCACATAGATCGGGTCGAAATCGCGTTCGTTCTTCGTTCTTCCCCCTTTTCTAGTGTTCTTCCGGTTTCTCATGGATTTGTTGGTTTGGAGCAATGATATCCTAGGATCAGCTTCCCAACACGTAGAAGAACACTTGGGAGAAGTTTGGTTGCAGCCCTGTTCGATTTGGTGAAGATCCATTCGATTTTGGTTTTGTCCCGAGCTGTTTTGGGGCTTTCTGGACAGTGGCGGACTGTCCGGGACACATCCCCGGACTGTCCGGGGGTCGGGGCTGTTCACGGGCAGCGAGGTCGCTGTTTTTATTTTTGAACGGCGGACTGTCTGGGACTCATTCCCGGACTGTCCGGGGTTCAATAGCGGACAGTCCGCGGTTCACTAGCGGACAGTCCGCGACTGCACAGTTTTGCTGATTTCGTCCGTATCTTTTGCGTACGAGCTCCGATTTGTGATCCGTTTATTACGATGGTTTTCTAACTTCTTAAGGATCATTCCAAAGTACTTTTGACACTATTGTTTAAAGTATTTTTGGTCGGACACTTCCTTTTTCTCCATAGGAGTTAAGTGTTCCTCTTTCGGAGTTTCGACGGTTCTAGCGTCCGTATCTTTTGCGTTCGAACTCCGATTTGAGATCCGCTTGTTGTGTTAGTTTCTTGACTTCATAAGGATCTTTCCAAGGTACTTTTGCCACCAGTTGGACTAAGTATTTTTGGTCGAACACTTTCCTCTTCTCCATAGGAGTGGGGTGTTCCGTTATCGGAGGTTCGATTGTTCTACGAGCTTGCTTGTGCAGTTTTTGCCCCGTTGCTTTGGCGCTTGGTTTTGGGGGTTCTTTGGTAGTTCCGTTGTACCTCTAGGACATCTCCTAGGGTATCCACCTATTCGTAGGTCATGAACTCACCGGTTGTTTGAGTCTTTGCTTTTGGGGTGATTTTCTGGGACAAGGGCCATCATTTCTCGAGAAGAAATTTGAGGCTCCCATTCACCCCCCCCCCTCTGGTCGCCAATTTGGTCCTTCAATTGGTATTGGAGCCAGTTAAGGATCTCTTTACCTTAACCGGTTCCGGATCCACGAAGGCGACCTTTTGAGAATGGTTGTGTTTCCGACTTTGCTTGTCGAGGTGTTGAGCTTGTGTTTTGGCTAACACTAACGGTGCTTTTCGAGATGGCACCAAGTTCTTCTTCCAATGTGTCTTTGTCCTTAGGTTTGAGTCTTGGACATGCGACCGAGGACGACACTTTGGCAAGAAGGAGGAGTACGGCTCTTGAGGCGGAACGCGAGGTGGATGCTTTGCTGGGCTTTCTAGGAGATGATGAGCATTCAACGGAGGATCGTATACGCGAACTTGGCAAGGCCAAGAAAGGTATTCTTGCTGCTTGTCTTGGGATTTTATCCCAACAATTTGAAGCTTGCTGTGATGATAACATGAGATATGATGAGCTTTGTGATACCTTGCATAGAAAGATCAAGAAATTGAAATGCTCCATCACTAGGTTAAAATGTGGCCTTTTTCATTGGAAGTCTAGTGCATCTTTACCTTGCACCTCTTGTAGTGACATGGTTAGGAAGAATGATGAGCTATGCTTTTCTCTTGCTAGCTTAAAATCTGAAAATGAAATATTGAAATCAAATGCTTCCATACCATGTCTTGTTTGCTTTGACTTGCGCAAGGACCTTGTTTATGCTAAATCTAAAATAGCCTTGCTTAGGTCAAAAGCTTCTTTACCATGTGTTTCTTGTGAGTCTTTACTTGCTGAAATTGATAAACTAAAATTGACTCACACCACATGTGTAGATGAACTTGAGCATGCTAGGGCTGAAATTATCAAGATAAATGGTTTTGCTTGTAGATTATGCTCTTTGAATAAAGATGCTTGCCATGCTTCTAGTGATACTCATGATTCTTTGCTTGATGTGAATGGTGATGTTTCTTCCACTGATTTCATGTGCACATCATGCATTGATTTGGAAAAAGAAGTTTTGCGCGATGATATGAGCACCAAGTTGGTTGAGCACAATGATATGAGTGCCAACCTTGAAAAAGAAAATGAACTCTTGCGTACCACATATGCCGAGTGCATTAGAGAGGAGATGGAAAATCTGAAAAACGCTCCGTGTGGTACTTGTGATCGCCTCATGTTTGAGAATGAGGTTTTAGCTAAAAGATGCAAGAGTCTTTGTGCTAAGTGTTTTGAGTCACGCATTTCTTGCAACTCCGATGTTGATGTTTCCATGTCCGCATCTTTGCAACCGGAGTTGAGTTCTTGTGTTGCGCGTGAGTCTTTTGACGGTAGCACTTGTGCCAAGGTTTCGGATAGCTCTTTCATAGCTACTCCTAACCTTGTTGTGTCTTCGAGTGATGTCCAAGGGACTTCTCTTGACAAAGGTGCTTCTCACATTTTTGGGACTCGTGTTCCAAATCTGATTTTCCATTGCACCTTTTGCAAGAAGGATGGACATTCATTCGATTTTTGTTTCCGCCATGTCAAACACGAGCGACGTATTCGAGCTAAGGCTTTTAGGAAGCCACGTAGCCTTTCCCATGGCATGTGTGCTCCTTGTGATGGCACCAAGTTGAACGTTGATACTTCTTGTTCTACGTCCCAAGGGACTTCTCACTTGTCGGAGAATGGTGTGCCTTCCAATAGGCCTTTGTACAATTGCTCTTTTTGTGAGAAAGATGGGCATCAAGAAAGCTTTTGCTATCGGTGTGCCAAACGTTTGCGCCAAGCTCGCTCTTCTAGGAAGACGGTCGTTCATAGCCCTTCCCATGGTATGAACGCTTGTGCTCCTAGTAAGAAGCCCCTCTTTGTTGAAGGGTTTTATGACCCCTTTTCTAGTGAGTTAGGTCATGCTCGTGGACATGCTTCTAATGCTTCTTGTGTTGATCCATGACATGCTTCTCATGGTGCTTCCATTGGTTCTTCTCAGAAAACCTTGGAATGTGTTTGCCTCTTTTCCCGTGGTACGACTCGTTCTTCTCCTCGAGTTGTCCTTTTGAGGAATGCTTCCAAGGGTGTTTCACAATTGCATTTGAACCAACATTTGCATCATGCTAACCCACAAGATAAGTTGAGTTTTTGTGACGGAACGGCCCTAATCTCATGGCCCACGTGTCCCTGTCAACCTCTGACAGCCGAACCCATGTTCCATGTGATTAAGACCTGTTCGCCACCGTGCTACATCAGTGCCCAATGTCCGCAGGATCATCTCACAATTCGGTTATAGCATTGCATACTTTTACAAATAACATCGGAATAAAGAGCGGAAGACTTAAATAACAATAGTTTTACAAAGCAGGGTTCCAAATAGAAATTAAGGTGCAGTTATTACAAACCAAGTTCTGATAATAGAGATAGACATAGGCAACGTAGTGGAGAACAGCAAAGATACTTATAATCACCCAGCCCGAGGGTGTACAACTATTCTTCGGCCTCATCGGCCTCTTCCTGGACGATGGTCACGCAGCAGGGTGCAAGACACATCGGGGACTCTGTCATACCTGCAGCATGGGTAACAAACCCTGAGTACTGGGGTACTCAACAAGACTTACCCGACTAAAGAAAAGGGAGAAGACTCAGGAATGAGAGGCTTAGGGTAGTCAAGGTAAGGCTTAAGCAAGATCAGGTATTTTGCAGAAAAGCATTTTGTAAACCTTATTTTATTTTGGAAAGATTCAGTATTCTTCAATTCTTCATCGTTCATGATTCATTTTACATTTCAAAACATACCTAGTTGAGAACCACTCTCCGTTGACAGTCAGTGGACCAAGTCTCCATAACCGAGGAGCAACGTTAATCCGGATAAATAATACTCAGCTGAGGATCCCTATCCACACTACATATGTAGCACCCAAGCTTGCATATGCCAACTCGTCTACCACGATTCCTCCAAGATTGGGCCCGGTCCTACGCCACCCGGAAGTACAGTACACCACTCCTATCCAGGTACGACGACCACGTGGGTACATGCTACTTCCGCCATCTCTCCACTCCCAGTGCGCGTTTGTCGGTCCAATAAAGGATTCCTCGGAGCCAGAGCTTTCCGAAGTATGTGAATAGTTACAAGTCTTGACCAGCAGGCCCCCATACGGATGGTCCCTACATTTTTCCACCAGCGACAAGCACCTCGGGACTCTAACCCAAGAGTACAGGTCCTGTCGGTTTTTCAACCCTGTCCCGGTCGGTGTCAACTGTTGAGTCCCGGACTACAACATGACGGCACCGTACGCGCGGACAACCTCTTCTCGACAATGACCACATGCTAGCTAGGCAAGCGGTCATCGAACGGGAAGTAAAGCCAAATTCCCATAAAGATTCTTTCAGTGATCATACTTTTGAAATTGGCATTTTTATTGCAAAGTCTAATTCAATAAGCATTGCTAAGCATTTTTCAAATACTTTTGAAAAGCAGGTATCAGGTGTATCAGTGGTCAAGGTGGATAGTGCATCAATTAGGATAGCACACAACTCCTATAAACCTAATGCAATAATTTAACTCAAAAGCATATAAGGAAATCATTTATAAATTCAAGCAAAGGGGTTAAATGCACCGGGGCTTGCCTTGAAGAGCAAAGAGGGCAGGCTCGAGGCCGGCAGGGCAGTTGTCGGAGCTCGGGGTAGCCTCAGGGACAGGTTCGTCAGCGGCTGCCTCGATCTTGACGCCTTCTTCGGTGACTATACGAATGCAATGATGCATGCTCATGAGTATGCTAGCATGAACAATGCAACACAGGGCATACAACATGAAACTTAATCACCTTTTCTGTTTTTCTTAATTATTTAAAAAGGTCTTTTTATGCAGTTGCTCCAAAAATTACCAAATTAATCACATAAGTTTATTATGGTGTAGATAGACGGCAAAACAAATTTCATAATTTTTGGAGGTCATTAAGGTGCTCAAATAAAATCAGACATTAATTAACAAAAGGCACTATTTAACAATTAAAGATAAATGCTCACAAATCAACTTGTTCCAAAAGACTTCAAAATTTCACCAGAGACTAAATATGGCATAGAAAGCTCACAAAAATTTATCTCATGATTTTTGGAGTTATAAAAGATTTTCTAAAAATCCAAAACCATCCATTTATTAATTAAAGAGGGATTTTACATTTTCAAATTCTTGCAGAAAAGTCAAGTTTCATATTTTTATAAAATACTACATAGTATAAAGACTCAACTATAAAATTTTCAGAATTTTTAGAGCAATACAGAAAATCATACAAAAAGATGAAAAAGGAACACTATTCACAACTTCCAAAAAGGAAAAGAGCATTGTGCTCCTCCCTCGCAGGGCTCGGGCGAAGCGGAAACAAACGGACGTCCGAGGCCTGGCCGGGAGGCTCGGGCGAGACGGAAAACGATCGTTTCGTCCGAGGCCTGGCCGGGAGGCTCGGGCGAGACGGAAAACGATCGTTTCGTCTGAGGCCTGGCCGGGAGGCTCGGGCGAAGCGGAGGGTGCATGCTTGCTCGAGACTAGGCTCGGCGAAGCTGAGGGTGCGTGAGTCCGCTCGAGGCTAGGCTCGGGCGAAGTGGCGAGGGTACGTGTCTGCTCGAGCCCTGGCTCGAGCGAGTGCTTACTCGAGGCCTGGCTCGGGCGAAGCGGAGTGGAAGCAGAGACCGGGGGCTTCGAGTGCTTACCATGGGTCGGAGGCAGGACTCGGCGGGACGGAACAAGGTGGTCGATGGAGCTCGGCGGGCGTTCACGGCGGCGCTCGGCGCTACGGCGATCCTGTGCACCGCACGAGGTCACAATGGCACGGTCAGAGCCGCAAGAAGACAGGGAAGCTGACACAGGGGTCGGAGAAAGATGATCATGGCCGGAGAGTGGGGATTTCCCGAACCCGAGCTCACCGGTGTTTCGCCGGAGTTTGGGAAGATGGAGTTACGCCGGGCGATTGGAGGCGGCGGAGGTAAAATTGAGGGGCTGGGAAGCTTCGCGAGCTCAAGGCGGAGCTTCTGGGCTAGGTGGTGGAGCGGCGGAGACTCTGGAGTGAGCTGGCGACGGTGGCGGAGGTGAGTGAGCTGCTCCGGCCGGCCGGCGGGCCTTTTATAACCGCGGCCAGGGACCGTTAGGGAGCGCGCGGGGGTGGATAAGAATGCCCGTGGCACGTGCTATCGATCTCATGATGAAGAACGGACGGAAATCAGTTTGGGACCCGGGCGTCGTGCTTGCCGGCGACGGCCACGCGGCGGCGATGTCGGGGAGCAGTGGGGGACGGGGGCGGAGGTCAGCGCTTGCGCGTGCGGATGCGGAATGATGGCGCGGACAGCGGTGGCAGGTTGGAGGCAGGCGAGTAGCTGCCAGGCGCGTGGCGCACGCGGCGCCGGCGAGCTGCCATGACCGGCCCCCCTGGCCCTAGGTAGAAGATGAACAGGGCTAGGGTGTAGGGTTTGACTTTCTGTATTTTGCAAATTTCTCCCAAAAATTAAACTGAGCAGCAAAAACTCAAAATACTAAAGTTGTGCAGAAAAAGGAGATCTACAACTTTGTCAAAAAGAATATTTTCAAATTCCAAACAGTTCTTGAATTATTTTCGAAATCAGAAAAGGGGACACTTTTAAGATTTGAATAATTTCAAAATTACTTTTGATTTTATATAGAAACTTGAAAATCTGCAAATACCAAAGTTGTTCCTCTAGATGAGATTTACAACTTTGCGTTTTGGACCAACTCCAAATTTTGAATAGTTTTTAAATTATTAAAAGAGGGGTAAAAACCAGGGTTTGGAATTTAGGGTTTTTCAAAGGGATTTGAAATCTGTTTTTGATTTTGGGTTTTGAACAACACAGCAAAGCTTCAAGACACTAAACTGAACAAGAAATACACAAGACTAGTCACAGAGGTGAAATTACCATTTTTGCCCTTAAAGGAAGATTTGGGCTTTAGGGTTTTTGAAAAGAGATTGCTACATAAGTACTAAGCAAACATAAATGCAAGGCAAGAATGATTAATGACTAATGATGATGACATGTCAGGTTAATTACATATTAAACACCAGAGGTGTTACAGCCTTCCCCCCTAAAAGAAATCTCACCCCGAGATTCTGCGTCTTAAGAAGGACAAGGGTAAAACCTTACATCTACAGAGTATCGAGAAAGTCGGGATAGTTCTTTGCTAAGAAGTCTTCAGACTCCCAAGTGGCTTCTTCTTCAGAGTGTTGGTTCCACTGGATCTTGTACCATCTCGTGGTAGTCCTCCGGGTAACACGGTCCTTGTAATCCAACACACGAACTGGATATTCAGAGTATGACAGATCGGGTTCTAATTCAACACCTTCAACTTCCACCACGTGTTCGGGTACTCGGAGACACTTCTTGAGTTGGGAGACGTGAAACACATTATGGACGGCAGAAAGATGATCGGGCAATCTTAGCTTGTAAGCTACCTTGCCATAACATTCCAGAATTTCAAAGGGACCAATATAGCGAGGTGCTAACTTCCCTTTAACTCCAAAACGAGTGACTCCTTTGGTGGGTGAGACTTTCAGGTACATATAATCTCCAATTTGAAACTTCAGAGGTCGACGTCTTTTGTCGGCATAGCTCTTCTGTCGAGATTGCGCAATTTTCATATTCTCTTGTATTTGCTTGACTTTTTCTTCCATATCTTTCACTAGGTCAACTCCAAAGAATTCTCTTTCTCCAGGTTCAGACCAACTGAGAGGTGTACGACAACGGCGACAGTACAGTGCTTCAAAGGGTGCCATTTTGATGCTCTCTTGGTAACTGTTATTATATGAGAATTCTGCCAAGGGCAAACAGTTATCCCAAGTATCTGCGAAGGTGAGCACACATGCTCTCAACATATCCTCTAACACTTGGTTGACTCGCTCAGTTTGTCCATCTGTTTGTGGATGATATGCTGTACTATGCAAGAGCTTGGTTCCAAGTGAGGTATGGAACGCTTTCCAGAACTTTGCGACAAACTGAGTACCACGATCAGAGACAATGGTCTTGGGTATGCCATGGAGTTTCACTATGTGGTTCTTGTACAAAGTGGCATATGTGGGGACGGTGTAGCTGGTTTTGACTGGCAGGAAATGAGCTTGCTTAGTGAGGCGATCCACGATCACCCAGATGGAATCAAAACCTTTTGGTGTCTTTGGTAGCCCATTGATAAAATCCATACTGATATCGTCCCATTTCCAAGCAGGTACAGGTAAAGGTTGCAATTCTCCTCCGGGCCTCATGTGCACGGCTTTGACTTTCTGGCAAGTATCACACTGAGCGACATACCGGGCGATCTCAATCTTCATCTTTGTCCACCAGAACCTTTGCTTCAAGTCCTGGTACATCTTGTTGCTACCGGGGTGGATGGAGAATCTAGTCAAATGTGCTTCATCAAGGATTAACTTTCTTAACTCAGGCACTTTAGGAACTACTAACCGATTCTTATACCTTACTACTCCTGTATCATCAATCCTGAAACAATCAGCCTTTCCGGATTGGACCTTTTCGATGATGTGCTTGATTCCAGGGTTATCTTTCTGTGCAGCGATGATCTGCTCCTTGATAGGGGTTTCTATTCTGATATTATTCAGAGTTCCTTGTGGAATCATTTCAATATTCAACTTTTCCAGCTCATAACACAAAGAAGAATCATAGGGTTTCATCGTCAGATAGTTGCAATATGACTTGCGACTGAGCGCATCGGCAACCACATTCGCCTTACCCGGATGGTAATGCACTTCAAGATCATAGTCCTTAATTAACTCAAGCCATCTTCTCTGCCTCATATTCAGTTCCTCTTGAGTGAAGATATACTTCAGGCTTTTGTGATCAGTGTACACATTACAGGTACTGCCCAACAGATAATGACGCCAGATCTTTAAGGCATGCACCACTGCTGCTAACTCAAGATCATGGGTTGGATAATTCTCTTCATGTCGCTTAAGCTGTCGGGAGGCATATGCGATCACTCGACCTTCTTGCATCAAAACACAGCCCAAACCAGTACCAGATGCATCACAGAAGACATCAAAGGGCTTTTCAATGTTCGGCTGGGCTAGCACTGGTGATGTAGTTAACAGTTTCTTCAGAGTTTGAAAGGCTTGCTCACAGGCTGGTGACCAGACAAACTTCACAGAATTCTTTACTAACTCAGTGATAGGCTTGGCGATTCTGGAGAAATCCGGAATGAATCGACGATAATATCCAGCCATTCCCATAAAGCTGCGGACTTGATAAACAGTGGTAGGTGGCTTCCAATCCAGAATGTCTGCCACTTTACCAGGGTCAACTGACACACCTTCAGCGGATAGGACATGACCAAGAAACTATATCTGATCTAACCAGAATTCACATTTACTGAACTTGGCATACAGCTGATGTTCTCTGAGATGGGATAGAACGATACGAAGATGCTCGGCGTGATCTTCAGGGGTTTTTGAGTAGACAAGGATGTCGTCAATGAACACGACCACGAATTTATCAAGCTCTGGCATGAACACAGAGTTCATGAGGTACATGAAATGAGCAGGGGCATTGGTCAAACCGAAGGACATGACCAAGTACTCATATAGGCCGTATCTGGTGGTGAAAGCTGTTTTAGGAATATCTTCAGGACGAATCTTTATTTGGTGGTAGCCAGATCTGAGATCGATCTTGGAGAATACTTTGGCTCCAGCTAACTGGTCAAAGAGAAGATCAATACGAGGCAAGGGATATTTATTTTTGATGGTGACCTCGTTGAGTGGGCGATAATCAATGCACATTCTGAGAGTCTTGTCTTTCTTCTTTACAAAGATTGCAGGACAGCCCCAAGGAGACGAGCTTGGGCGAATGAAACCCTTGTCCAACAAATCTTGTAATTGGATTTTTAGCTCTGCCAACTCTCTGGGAGGCATTCGATAAGCCCTGCGGGATATGGGAGCAGTCCCGGGCTTTAGCTCTATGGCAAACTCGACATCACGGTCAGGAGGCACACCAGGCAAATCCTCAGGAAAAACATCAGAGAATTCACAGACCACGGGGATGTCTCTGGTTTCTAGGACATAGGCGGTATTTATTTGAGTGGCTGCTGGTTTTCGAGGCATTGGAAGTTGGAGAAGGAGTTTGGAGGTGCTGTTAGGAATGTCCACTCTCACAACTCTATTCAGGATGTCGATCATGGCTTTATACTGGCACATCCAATTCATGCCTAAAATGACATCTATCTCCTGATCACGTAGCACTATCATGGTGGTAGGAAATACATGTTCCCCCAACATTACTGGTATACGGAGAACCACTTCCTTAGTACTTATACGCCCTCCAGGCGAAAATATGCACAAACTTTCTTTCAACTCCCCAATTGATATCTCATGCTTAACGACAAATGTACGACTGATGAAGGAATGCGATGCACCAGAATCAAACAACACGACTGCAGGATGATTGGCAACGGGAAACCTACCGATCATGACGGGCTCTCCTTCTGGGATGTCGCCGACAGTGGTGTAGTAGACTTGCCCGTGCTTCTTGACAACTTTGCCTTTCTAAACATGCTGCTGCTGGACACAGTGTTGCTGCTGCTGCTGAGATCCTCCAGGATTCTTCTGAGTATTCTGGGCATACCTCTTGGGCTTTGGGCACTCACGAGACCAGTGACCAAGCTGGCCGCAGTTGTAGCAGGGATGGTTGTAGGCTGTTTGTGGAGTGGTGATACGAACACCTGGGGCGTTCGGCTGTGTGGCACTCTGCTGGTTGGCATTATGGGTGGTGGCCGCGGTACGGACGACCACTTGCTGGTTGGGGTAAGGTAGGCGATTTTTGTGGTGACTGGGGTGGTATATGACCCTCTGGCGCTTGTGATTGCCAGAGAAGCTGCTGGATCCTGCTTTCTTCTTCTTCTCCTCCTCTTGGTACTGACGGTTGCTCTCTTCAAAAGCGACAGCCCGGTCAACAGCATCATGATACGAATCGGTCAGGTTATTAGACAGACTTCTGCGGATCTTAGGATGCAGACCTCTAAGGAAACAATCCCTCTTCTTTTCATCTGTGTTGACATACTCTGAGGCATACTGGCTAAGATGGTTGAACTGACCCACGTACTGCATCACTGAGGAGTCCTTCTGCTGCAGTGCCAGAAACTGATCAAGCTTCATCTTCATTAATCCCGAAGGGATATGATGGGCACGGAAAGCGGTGCGGAACTCTTCCCAGGTCAACTGATGACCTTCTGGCTGGGCAGCCAACAGGTTGGCATACCAAGCGCTTGCTGGACCACGAAGCTGCTGGGAAGCGAACCGGGGCTTCTGGATGTCGGTACAGCGGAGAAGACTGAACTTTTGCTCCATAGTGCGGAGCCAATCATCAGCTTCCAGGGGTTCATCTGCTTTGGTGAAAACTGGTGGACGGGTCTCGGTGAAATCCACATATGTAGCCTCACGGTTGATGTCGTGACGACCACGGTGACCATTGTTCTGTTGCACTTGGTTTTGAGCCATCAGGTTAGCAGCAGCTGCCAAGGCTGCAATGGCATCTGCTAGCGTAGCAGGAATAGGTGGAGGGTTTGGAAGGTTGGCATCATCAGAACCTCCAGCTCCAGTGCGAGTGTTCACAGGCATCTGTTAAGCAACTTGGAACTTAGCATTCATAGATAGAGTTCTGAAAACAACAGACTGATAGCTCCTTCTGATACAAAGGTTGATAGATTGATAAAGATTTCTGACAGACACAACTGACCGATAAGGGGAAAAAGGTACGAAAAGAAAGATACAGACTGACTTAACAAAAGACAGACTAACGCTCCCAAACCTAGACTAAGGTTTTAGGTAAGCAGGTGGTACAGACACACGGGATCTCCATCTCCTAAAGACGGGTCTAGTCCTCATCGATGATGATCATTTCTTCGTCGTCGTCTTCTTCGAGGATGAGCTCAGGCTCTTCCTCCTCGTCCTCGTCTTCAGCGTGGACGTCCTCAGCAGGTTCAATTTCTTCGTCCACGTCTGGCTCTTGTTCCACATCGGGTTCTTCCACTACTCCGTCCTCAGGGTCTTCCATAACCGGGGGTACCAAGGGGTGGAGTTGATCATACAGCTGATGCACTTCCTCATGAAGCATATCATTGAACTGTTCAATCTGAGCTGTGTACTGCTGCAGTCCGTGGAGCTCGGCTCTGGTGACGTCCTCGCGGATCCAAGCATCATTGCGCTGCTCGATAGCGCGAACCGTGTTCCGGTTGGCCTGCTCCAGGGAAGCTCGTGCCTCATAAAACTCCAGGCGTGAGTGGTTGAAGTCATGCTCCAAGTTCTTCAGCTCAGCCTTCAGATCCTTGATCTCCTCCTTCAGGTTCTTACGGGTGCGGCGGGGAAAGCGACGACCATTGGAAGATTCGGCAGTCTCTTCTCCAACGCGTGGTGCCAGCTGATGGCGCGGCACGCCATTGGGTCCAGTCGACTTGCGAGCAGTCAGCTTGATACGGGCCATGTCTGGACAAGATTAGATGGATGAGAAAGGCTAGCAAGGACAGGTAAAGGCATACTACACCAACGAACTTAGAGAGGAAGTTAACTTAAGTGATTATGACATGATGCATGAATCGTTCCTACGGAACAAAGCAATGCAATAAATAAATAAGGTACATAGGGCTTAGATCATGTTGTTCCACTAGCTAGTGTTGCCATATGAGAGACAAGATGAGAGAAGCAATTTGGACTCAAAATAGTCAAGTTTAGTTTGTTTGAACTCAAAAGGTCTTTTGAAGTTTTCGCAAAAACGAACACTGCAACGTTAAAGTGAGATGCTCCGATACCACTCTGTGACGGAACGGCCCTAATCTCATGGCCCACGTGTCCCTGTCAACCTCTGACAGCCGAACCCAAGTTCCATGTGATTAAGACCTGTTCGCCACCGGGCTACATCAGTGCCCAATGTCCGCAGGATCATCTCACAATTCGGTTACAGCATTGCATACTTTTACAAATAACATCGGAATAAAGAGCGAAAGACTTAAATAACAATAGTTTTACAAAGCAGGGTTCCAAATAGAAATTAAGGTGCAGTTATTACAAACCAAGTTCTGATAATAGAGATAGACATAGGCAACGTAGTGGAGAACAGCAAAGATACTTATAATCACCCAGCCCGAGGGTGTACAACTATTCTTCGGCCTCATCGGCCTCTTCCTGGACGATGGTCACGCAGCAGGGTGCAAGACACATCGGGGACTCTGTCATACCTGCAGCATGGGTAACAAACCCTGAGTACTGGGGTACTCAACAAGACTTACCCGACTAAAGAAAAGGGAGAAGACTCAGGAATGAGAGGCTTAGGGTAGTCAAGGTAAGGCTTAAGCAAGATCAGGTATTTTGCAGAAAAGCATTTTGTAAACCTTATTTTATTTTGGAAAGATTCAGTATTCTTCAATTCTTCATCGTTCATGATTCATTTTACATTTCAAAACATACCTAGTTGAGAACCACTCTCCGTTGACAGTCAGTGGACCAAGTCTCCATAACCGAGGAGCAACATTAATCCGGATAAATAATACTCAGCTGAGGATCCCTATCCACACTACATATGTAGCACCCAAGCTTGCATATGCCAACTCGTCTACCACGATTCCTCCAAGATTGGGCCCGGTCCTATGCCACCCGGAAGTACAGTACACCACTCCTATCCAGGTACGACGACCACGTGGGTACATGCTACTTCCGCCATCTCTCCACTTCCAGTGCGCGGTTGTCGGTCCAATAAAGGATTCCTCGGAGCCAGAGCTTTCCGAAGTATGTGAATAGTTACAAGTCTTGACCAGCAGGCCCCCATACGGATGGTCCCTACATTTTTCCGCCAGCGACAAGCACCTCGGGACTCTAACCCAAGAGTACAGGTCCTGTCGGTTTTTCAACCCTGTCCCGGTCGGTGTCAACTGTTGAGTCCCGGACTACAACATGACGGCACCGTACGCGCGGACAACCTCTTCTCGACAATGACCACATGCTAGCTAGGCAAGCAGTCATCGAACGGGAAGTAAAGCCAAATTCCCATAAAGATTCTTTCAGTGATCATACTTTTGAAATTGGCATTTTTATTGCAAAGTCTAATTCAATAAGCATTGCTAAGCATTTTTCAAATACATTTGAAAAGCAGGTATCGGGTGTATCAGTGGTCAAGGTGGATAGTGCATCAATTAGGATAGCACACAACTCCTATAAACCTAATGCAATAATTTAACTCAAGCATTTAAGGAAATCATTTATAAATTCAAGGAAAGGGGTTAAATGCACCGGGGCTTGCCTTGAAGAGCAAAGAGGGCAGGCTCGAGGGCGGCAGGGCAGTTGTCGTAGCTCGGGGTAGCCTCAGGGACAGGTTCGTCAGCGGCTGCCTCGATCTTGACGCCTTCTTCGGTGACTATACGAATGCAATGATGCATGCTCATGAGTATGCTAGCATGAACAATGCAACACAGGGCATACAACATGAACCTTAATCACCTTTTCTGTTTTTCTTAATTATTTAAAAAGGTCTTTTTATGCAGTTACTCCAAAAATTACCAAATTAATCACAGAAGTTCATTATGGTGTAGATAGATGGCAAAACAAATTTCATAATTTTTGGAGGTCATTAAGGTGCTCAAATAAAATCAGACATTAATTAACAAAAGGCACTATTTAACAATTAAAGATAAATGCTCACAAATCAACTTGTTCCAAAAGACTTCAAAATTTCACCAGAGACTAAATATGGCATAGGAAGCTCACAAAAATTTATCTCATGATTTTTGGAGTTATAAAAGATTTTCTAAAAATCCAAAACCATCCATTTATTAATTAAAAGAGGGATTTTACATTTTCAAATTCTTGCAGAAAAGTCAAGTTTCATATTTTTATAAAATACTACATAGTATAAAGACTCAACAGTAAAATTTTCAGAATTTTTAGAGCAATACAGAAAATCATACAAAAAGATGAAAACAGAACACTATTCACAACTTCCAAAAAGGAAAAGAGCACTGTGCTCCTCCCTCGCAGGGCTCGGGCGAAGCGGAAACAAACGGCCGTCCGAGGCCTGGCCGGGAGGCTCGGGCGAGACAGAAAACGATCATTTCGTCCGAGGCCTGGCCGGGAGGCTCGGGCGAAGCGGAGGGTGCATGCTTGCTCGAGACTAGGCTCGGCGAAGCTGAGGGTGCGTGAGTCCGCTCGAGGCTAGGCTCGGGCGAAGTGGCGAGGGTACGTGTCTGCTCGAGGCCTGGCTCGAGCGAGTGCTTGCTCGAGGCCTGGCTCGGGCGAAGCGGAGTGGAAGCAGAGACCGGGGGCTTCGAGTGCTTACCACGGGTCGGAGGCAGGACTCGGCGGGACGGAACAAGGTGGTCGATGGAGCTCGGCGGGCGTTCACGGCGGCGCTCGGCGCTCCGGCGATCCTGTGCACCGCACGAGGTCACAATGGCACGGTCAGAGCCGCAAGAAGACAGGGAAGCTGACACAGGGGTCGGAGAAAGATGATCATGGCCGGAGAGTGGGGATTTCCCGAACCCGAGCTCACCGGTGTTTCGCCGGAGTTTGGGAAGATGGGGTTACGCCGGGCGATTGGAGGCGGCGGAGGTAAAATTGAGGGGCTGGGAAGCTTCGCGAGCTCAAGGCGGAGCTTCTGGGCTAGGTGGTGGAGCGGCGGAGACTCTAGAGTGAGCTGGCGACGGTGGCGGAGGTGAGTGAGCTGCTCCGGCCGGCCGGCGGGCCTTTTATAGCCGCGGCCAGGGACCATTAGGGAGCTCGCGGGGGTGGATAAGAATGCCCGTGGCGCGTGTTATCGATCTCATGATGAAGAAGGGACGGAAATCAGTTTGGGACCCGGGCGTCGTGCTTGCCGGCGATGGCCACGCGGCGGCGATGTCGGGGAGCAGTGGGGGACGGGGGCGGAGGTCAGCGCTTGCGCGTGCGGATGCGGAACGATGGCGCGGACAGCGGCGGCAGGTTGGAGGCAGGCGAGTAGCTGCCAGGCGCGGGGCGCACGCAGCGCCGGCGAGCTGCCATGACCGGCCCCCCCTGGCCTTAGGTAGAAGATGAACAGGGCTAGGGTGTAGGGTTTGATTTTCTGTATTTTTCAAATTTCTCCCAAAAATTAAACTGAGCAGTAAAAACTCAAAATACCAAAGTTGTGCAGAAAAAGGAGATCTACATCTTTGTCAAAAAGAATATTTTCAAATTCCAAACAGTTCTTGAATTATTTTCGGAATCAGAAAAGGGGACACTTTTAAGATTTGAATAATTTCAAAATTACTTTTGATTTTATATAGAAACTTGAAAATATGCAAATACCAAAGTTGTTCCGCTAGATCAGATTTACAGCTTTGCTTTTTGGACCAACTCCAAATTTTGAATAGTTTTTAAATTATTAAAAGAGGGGTAAAAACCAGGGTTTGGAATTTAGGGTTTTTCAAAGGGATTTGAAATCTGTTTTTGATTTTGGGTTTTGAACAACACAGCAAAGCTTCAAGACACTAAACTAAACAAGAAATACACAAGACTAGGCACAGAGGTGAAATTACCATTTTTGCCCTTAAAGGAAGATTTGGGCTTTAGGGTTTTTGAAAAGAGATTGCTACATAAGTACTAAGCAAACATAAATGCAAGGCAAGAATGATTAATGACTAATGATGATGACATGTCAGGTTAATTACATATTAAACACCAGAGGTGTTACAGTTTTGTGACCAAGTCTTGGGTTCCCAAGTATATGCTTGCTAACCCTTTGGGATCCAAGACTCGGGTTACTTTGTCCTCTTGTGTGTAGATATGAGGACGCGGGGTGGAGAACATGCGCCTGATGGAGCTTGATCTTTTAGATGTGATCAAGATTTGATGGTTCTCTACACCCCGCTTAGATTTGCCTCCAAAGAGGTTTTTGCAGTTGGTGAGCTTTCTTTTACACTCATACCGTGTACTCCCATGTTCTATTTCTTGTGGAATGAGATGGACTATCATGTGCTCACTTGTATAGTATGTGCATGTACATTTTCTTTTGTATCATGTTTTGTTTTAGTCTAGCATGTGCTATCTTGTATATCATGTCATGCTAGTCTTGTGTACAGTTTTGGTGGCTATTCCACTTTTCATGCTAGTCTGTGATCCTCATGAACATTATGTCATGCTTTACCATTCTTCTCCATGAGCTTTACTTGTAGAGGTATGATGTTCATTAGGTATCACTTTTTAGGTGCTAGTTTTGGTTAGCTACATGTATCCTGTTGATATGATTAGTTTGAGCACTAGCCTTTCCACAATTTTATCATAGTACATGCTTTTGGATCTATTGCTATCATTATCTTGCATTGTAGCATGTGTTGAGGTTTAGGCTGTGTTTGGGTTGATCATGTCTCTAGTCTGCATTTTGCTATATAGTGCTTTATCCTGTTGCATGATAGTCATGTCTAGATTGAATTCACATCTCCTTGCGGTATCATTCTTAGGTAGACCTCTTTTTTGTTGAGAGTTCACCTTATGCTTATTATGTGACTAACCGTTTTCGTGGAGACCTTGAGGTCACACTAGACGAGACGATGCCTTGTGTTCTCTTCTGCTTTTGAGTTTGCAGGAGAACAGGAGCCTGGAGAGGGCATTTCGGCTCACGGACCTGATCCCACTTCTTCCACGACTTGGGGTTCCGTTCGAGAAGCATCTCCTACGAGCACTAGCTGCACCTGTGGGAGCGATAGCATCAGGCGAGGGGGAGACAACTTCGGCGAGGCAGACGCCCTGGAGTTCAGCAGATTTAGGGGTCCCCTCGGGTATCACACTAGCAGGCGGTCATGCGCTTCATGAGGTACCTCTGACACACTTCTGAGTTCGGGTTTTGGTACTCTTCTTCCTTGACCTCTTTTTGTTGTGTGGTCTTTTCGATGTGGATTTTGCTGGCTATCGCTTGAGCGTTTCCTGGCTCTTCGCTTGTGAGTTTGATGTGTGTTTCCCTTTTAGTTGGGGAAGCATTTTGCCTGTTGTATCTTAGTTTGACTTCTCCGATACCCTTTTGTTTTGGGTTTTCCTTTTTAGGCTAGTTTTGTTTTGTCTTTGATAGACTAGCTTTTGCATGCATTTCATCATGTATTCTAGTACTTTTTAGAGCTTCATGTTTAGAGCAATGAGAACGAGATTATGCTCTTTTTGGTATGCCCTGTTTATTCATGATGATGCATGTAGCCTAGGCTATTTTTGATCACTTGATACATGTTATGAGCTAAGCTATTTCTGGCAAATGGTGAACTTGACTAATCAACTATGAAACTTTTAATTTGTTCACCATTGAGAGTGGCAACTAGCATGGGTAGGATATGTTGAGATCACTTGTGCTATCTTGTGTATGCTAGGTTGCTATGTCTCTTGCACTGAGTCATTCACTTGCTTGGATTGTTCATATTTACATTGTGCTTAAAATGTGATCCAAGTATTAGTGAAATGAAAAGATCGAGATGGGATTGCATGTGTCAGCACATCACGGTATCGAGACTGTTTCTCATTGCACATTTGAGTTAAACTTGAGCCGTGTAGTGTAAGACCGAAACCGGTGCTTTAAGCTTCTGATTGCTTTTATTGCATAGGCTTAGCCCGATTGAAAAGTTAGGCAATGACTATGCTTTTAACCTCTCGCAATCACATGCTTTTAATATGAACTTGTGTTAATACCGCTGCAATCTCCGATAAAATTTGAAAATAACACAAGTTTATGCTTCATTCTATGGCATGATTATTGAACTTTGCTAGGGGTAGTTCACCTTTTATACTTGAGTTAGCACTTGGTTGATTTCCTGTCTATTCATGCTATGTGCTATTTTAGTGGTGGACTCCTTTTCAAATGGCTTAAAATTACTCATATGCTTAATTGTTCATATTTTGTATTCATTTGATCAGTTTGAGCCTTTGCTAGCATTTGTATTCATTGCTACACTTTCAGGGCAGCACCCTTTTGAGCATCTTTTCATTCTGATTGCTATACACTTGAAGCTGTTGCATTGTGCATATCATGCATTTTTAGCTTAGTGTATGTTGACAGTGGTTATCTATCATAATTAAGGGATAAATAAATATGAAAAGGGCAAGAATTTGATCACCGACAAAGGTTTAGGGTTTCAACTGATAATATTCCACAAGTTTTGGTGAGTTATGATTCTGCAGGGACTAAACCAAGAAATCAGCACCAAAAGCTTCCCATAGAAGGAAACCAATGGGATATAACGCAACCACCACGTAAGGATTATTCTAGAAGACTCCAGAGGATGCAAGAAGACACCAGGAGGTCGACCACCGCGAGAGGCCGACTGGTGGTACCGACCGGTCCCACCAGGAGACCGACCGGTCACCCCCTGGGCCCGCTGGGTTCCGTCCTCTGCAAGCTATCTTCACCGACCTTTAGGATGCATCTCGGCCGTACCTTGAGTCGGTTTGATCCAAGGGCCACGGTTCATTGCCCAGGGCTATATAAATAGCCCCTGACCCCCCTCTTCATCAATCAATCAGGGTTTGATCATTAGACATCATCAATCAGAGCTTCAGAAGGAGATCAATCGGAAGCCCTAGAACTTCATCTACCTAGATTAGTAGATAGAATAGGATTAGAGGAGGCAAGCTTCGCTTGGATTCCTGACCTAATCACGAGAAGGCTCGGTAAACCCAAGATCTTCTCTCTTGTATTAACATTATGGATCTATTTTATAATTGCTCTTCTAGTTCATCATTGTTCTTCATTGTTTATGTTCTAGTTCATCGTCTAGTTCATGTTCATCGTCTAGTTCATCATCTAGTTCATAATCTTGTTCTAGTTCATGTTCTAGTTCGTACTTTAGTTCTTCTCGATGATCTGATTCAGTTTATTGTTCATCATCGTGTTCTAGATAGCAATACAATTGGTATGATTAAGACATCAATGATTATATTCTTAGTTATAATGCTTATAGTCTGCTTTGATTTTATATTTGGCATAGATAGTTCATCGTTATGTTTATACTCATGTTCGTATAACGCTCATCTTAAAGTACAACGGGTGGGTGATAGATGCCGTGTAGGCGTGGTGCCAATACATTATTTATCTGCGAATGCGTCCTATGTTCCGGATAGAGTGGTAGATCGCGGGTGTGACAGACTTGTTGAGTCCTTTGTATTCCACCTCCCGAATATAGTGTTCAGTATGGCTCAGTTAACTCATGGTTTAAGGGTTACTTTGCTTGACACTTTTACTATGGAGTTGCCTCTTGATTATAAATATGATGTGACCTAGCCAATGATTGCCCAATATAATTGCACTAATCAATGTATGATATGACTTGTAATTAGAATAACTTAGGAATGTTTCTCATTAATATTCGTTCTAATCATCACTTGCTAGGTAGTACTGTTCTAAGTTTATCCTTGATTGATCTGATCTCTGTTATCCTTTATCAATTATTTATCATATCATTTACTCTGTAACCTGATTCTTGTTTGAAGTAATTAGTGTGTTATCAGTCTTATTATAAGTGTGCCATATTAAATGTTGTTAAGTCCTTACAATGCCATCATATCTTGAATTGATTAGTCTCTAGGCTAAATATAAATAACGATACCTGAGACTAGCTTGGGTGAAATGCTTCTACAGCGGGTATGTTTATCTGTGCGCTTGCGGGTAAATATCTATCTTTAAATCCAGTGCCCTGATATATTTGCATTGCTAGCTTCATGTTGGGGATGACAACTTGACGTTAAGTGGAGTTAGTAGTGTCCCGTACACTCTTTAGTGCTTTCACTAGTTTATTATTTTATGTGGCTCTCTTCTTAGAGTGATTCCATTAAGGAGTGTCAACAAGCATTTCTGGCGCCGTTGCCGGGGATCACATCAATTCAATTAGGGATGATACCTAGGGTTAATTATTAAAATCTTTATAAACACTGATAGGACACTGCATTAGCAGCATTTAGAATGGTAGCTAGAACATATCATTTTACTTACACACATGTGATAATGCACTGATTATTTACTTTTACTCAAACAGACTTACCCTGGCTTTGTTTATCTTTTATATCTTATGCAGGGTGATGTATTACTAGTTTCCAACTTCCGAAAAACTACATTGAGGATCCTGAAGCTTTACTAAGGAAAACTAGACGCAAACTTAAGAGACCTGCAGCACCACTACCAGAAGTTAGCCAGATAAGAAGAAGCTTAACACCAGTGTTGGACACCATGGCCGACAAGACACTCCGCGAGTTCTCTGCACCAACCACTGTGAACATTAGGACTGGACCAACAGTCAATGTGGGAGACAACGGATTTGAACTCAAGCCAGCCTTGATCAACATGGTGCAAGCTAATCAGTTTTGCGAAAAGCACATGAAGACGCAAGCGCTCATCTCCAACACTTTCTAGAGATTTGTAGCACTTTCACCATCAAAGGAGTCGAAAGGGACGCCATTCTACTTCGCTTGTTCCCATTCTCACTCTTGGGGAAAGCAAAACAATGGTTCTACGCCAACAAAGATAAAAACACCTCGTGGGCGATCTGTTCAACTACCTTCCTAGCAAAGTTCTTTCCAGTGGGCAAGACGAATGCCCTCCGTGCCAAGATTTCAACTTTTGAGCAACAACATGAAGAATCAATCCCAGAAGCTTGGGAACGCTTTGAAAACTACATATCAGAATGCCCTCACCATGGGATGGAGAATTGGCTACTCATGCGGACCTTCTACCACGGGCTCACTTCAAGTACCCGTGAGAATGTGGATGTCGCTGCTGGAGGATCATTCTTATCACTCACGATCAACAATGCAACTACACTCATAGAGAAGATGGCCTCTAACCAAGGTTGGAACGAGGAACGCTCTCAGCCACGCAAGAGGGGAGGAATACATCAACTGAAGGAAGTAGACATGTTGTCTGCCAAACTTGACCTACTCATGAAAAAGTTCGATGAACACACTCCCAAGAGAGAAGACGTCAAACAAATCTATGAATCTCGCATGACGTGTGAAGAGTGTGGAGGCACTAGTCATTCAGGGAGCAACTGCCCTGAGATTCAAGAGGATGCAAAGTACATCAACAACAACACCAACTATCATCCTCAACAAACTCAAGGATGGAACCAGCAATCAAGGCCTAATTACTCAGGTAACTACTCAGGTAACTACCTAGGTAATACTTTTAATCAACCACCTTTGAGAGAGATGATATCCAATCAAAATAAAATTATTGATAATATGTCTAAAAAGATAGCTTCCACTGATAAACTGCTTGAAAATATTAATACTAGAATGGATAGTTTTACTTCTGCCATAAAGAATCAACATGGCTTTAATAAAATGATAGAATCTCAGTTATCTTAGTTAGCAGCTTCAGTCCCTATGGCTGAAAAAGGTAAGATTCCTGGAAATCCAAAAGAGCTAGGAACTGCAAATCTTGTAGACATCCTTGATGCAGGACACCTCATACCTAGACCTTCAAGAGAATGGATGGATGACTCCATCGCCCCAAAGAAATGAGATCCAGGAAGACCTGTGATTCCAATTCATATTGGACCTCACAATTTTGAAGAAGCAGTCTGTGACCTTGGAGCAAGCGTCAACATTATGCCAAGGGTAATATACGAACAAATACATGGTGCACCTCTATTATATACAACTAGGTGTTTGCAGCTCGCAGATCAGACACTGTGCTACCCATTAGGAATTCTAGAAGATATCTGTATACGAGTGAGACGCTCGTATGTGTGTGCAGACTTTATGATCGTTGAAACAGGTGGAGACAAAAGAGCACCCATCATTCTTGGACGCCCGTTCCTAAGCTCAACGAAAGCCATCATCTACACGGACAGCGCCAAGATCTGTTTCACAATCATAGGCAACAAAGAAAGATTCAGTTTCAAGAGACGTACACTCACTACCAAAGTCCACCTTCACATGCCCTACGAAGATGCAAACATCATATCATCGAAGAAGAAGAATAGGAACAGAAGGAGGAAGAACAAGGCTACACAACCACATCAAGACACAGTATGGATGGTCAACTCTGTCCAAACAGAACACGACCACCTTCTTGCATCACCATACCTCGCCAAAAGGGATGACCCAGGCGTACCCACCATCGATTGCAAGATCGAAGGAAGTACATTCCACAAGAGTTTCTGCGGCATTGGCTCAAGGGTCAATATAATGTCTAAGGTAACATATGAGCAATTATATAAAAATAGACCTATGTATCAAACATATGTGCAGCTACAGATGGCGGACCAAACTTATCGATTTCCGGAGGGAATAGTAAAGGACGTGATGATCCAAATTAAAGCCCACTATGTTCCCACCGACTTCTTAGTAATAGACATGGGAAAGGAAAACGACATTCACATCATCCTAGGAAGACCCTTCCTCAACACCACTGGCGCCATCATCTACATGAGATCTGGAGAGATCCACTTCCAGTTCTTCAGAGAGAAGGTACGTTGTTATTTCAATAGTTATGCCACTAATGTACACGAAAAGAAGAACCACTCAAGGAAGAGACACCGCACATCCCAACGCAACAAGAATCAACAAATCAAGGATGGATGGGCTGACTATGAAGGAGAAGTTACCAGGAGTGAAGATATCCTATTAAAGGAAATGAAGGACGAAGAAGTAAAGGAGACAAGACCACCAGTTAAACAAGTATGGAAAAAGAAAGAGAATTCTACTGACGTGCAATCATCGAGGTCCTCCTCAGGATCTGCTGATGCACCCAAGAAAGAATAAGGAGCGTACAAGGAGTCTTGTTCGATAGACTATAAACGTCGAATCCTCGCCGGAAGGTAACTCGGTAGTTATCCATAATCATCAGCATTAAATTCATCATTGCATAATTAAGCATGAGCATTTTACTATTAGTATCATATTTACTTCTTAGCATTTATATCTGCATTAGAAAACAAAATAAAAAAATATATATATATGGAAACTCGAAGCCCCATGAGAGTAGTATACTTTCTATGGAGGCACAAAAATAAACTATACATTTGCATTGCATATAAAATCTACTAACTCTGCTTAGTGGAAAGGAAGTATATAAATAATCTTAAGAGCTTTAAGACAACTAGACAAATGGAGAAATATTTATCACTAACACTTAATCAAGTTCCACTAGTTGTGTTGTCTATCTTTGAATTCAGCAGGAAGAGAAGAAGAGAAGGACTCAAGAAACCACTAACGGTCTACTTGTCTTCTGGAGAAAAAGAATACATCAAGATCCAGCTTGGGGGAGAGCACCCTCAGTTATCACGATAAGTATCACGATTTTTTTATCTTTTACTATTAGTTCAATTTAGATCAGGTCAATAAATATAGAAACCCCTAAAAAGATGAATAACTATTACAAAACTAAATAAAGATATTATATAATGAATAAATGTCTAGGTGGATACAAACTTAATTTTGCTCATGATGAACAATTGCTCTGCCTTTCCTAAATACCTACTATTCAAATTTTCTTGAGTTTTAGACAAAGCTGTTCTGAATAAACTCTGAACCTAAAACATGTGGATGACAAATGCTTAATCCAAAGTCTAGATAATTGTGAGATATGATATAAAAAGGTTTGAGCTGTTGTTTATCTAATTCCTAGAGATACTAGAGTTCTGGAGATTTACACTTTAAAAAGATTAAACACATGATGAGATCCTGTATGACATAACATGAATTCCTACCCAGAGCCATTAATATGATTTTAAGATAAAGCTACTTGCTTTGTTATAAGTTTTTAGTTATGGTTGAGAAATTTATCATGCTCTAGAGATCAAGAATGTTTTATTAAAAGATTCACTCTTCCGATGTAGTATTGTGTTAGAGGCATGGGCTATGCAAAAATATGATAAGGAGGAAATAAAAAGGGACAAGTGTCTGACTACCTCAAAGTTAAAAAAAAGAAAAGAGAGAGAAAGAAAAAGAGTTATGATAAAAGTATGAGAAAAGAATGATAGCCCATGGTCCCTCTCATTACAATATGCCAGCAAGAGATGACAAATTTCAAATGATCTAAAGTCTGGATCTATGAGTATGACATCTTTCTTCCTAAACTTTGAACTTTGACTTGGTAAGATATGCTTTCTACTTCTTAAAGCTCCAAATATATATATCCATAGAAGGAAGGAAAATGCATCAGTGAGGAATCATAAAATATAAAAGAGCGATTTGAGAGTGTTATACAGTAAAATCTTTGATCTTTATTTTTGAAAATATATAAAAACTCCAGAATGAAGGTTGATCAAAGAGTTAGAGATACAGTGCTTAACTTGATTGTTCTATCTCTCAATTGTGTAAGGACCCAAGTGAAGGCAAAAGCTCGATAGTTAAAGGTAATATGAGAAAGTCAGAATAGTTAACTCTAAACCAAGGGAAGTTTTTCGTTTGAACATATGAACCCTTAAAAGTATGAAGGCATAGTAGCAGTTCCTGATTCATCATAAATATTTGCTAAGGGACTAGCAAAAGGTAAGCTTGGGGGAGTTGTTGACACTGGTTATCTATCATAATTAAGGGATAAATAAATATAAAAAGGGCAAGAATTTTATCACCAACAAAGGTTTAGGGTTTCAACTGATAATATTCCACGAGTTTTGGTGAGTTATGATTCTGCAGGGGTATCAGCACCAAAAGCTTCCCATAGAAGGAAACCGACGGGATATAACGCAACCACCACGTAAGGATTATTCTAGAAGACTCCAGAGGACGCAAGAAGACACCAGGAGGTCAACCACTGCGAGAGGTCGACTGGTGGGACCGACCGGTCCCACCAGGAGACCGACCGGTCGCCCCCTGGGCCCGCTAGGTTCCGTCCTCTGCAAGCTATCTCCACCGACCTTTAGGATGCATCTCGGCCGTACCTTGAGTCGGTTTGATCCAAGGGCCACGGTTCATTGCCTAGGGCTATATAAACAGCCCCTGACCCCCCTCTTCATCAATCAATCAGGGTTTGATCATTAGACATCATCAATCAGAGCTTCAGAAGGAGATCAATAGGAAGCCCTAGAACTTCATCTACCTAGATTAGTAGATAGAATAGGATTAGAGGAGGCAAGCTTCGCTTGGATTCCTGACCTAATCACGAGAAGGCTCGGTAAACCCAAGATCTTCTCTCTTGTATTAACATTATGGATCTATTTTATAATTGTTCTTCTAGTTCATCATTGTTCTTCATTGTTTATGTTCTAGTTCATCGTCTAGTTCATGTTCATCGTCTAGTTCATCATCTAGTTCATAATCTTGTTCTAGTTCATGTTCTAGTTCGTACTTTAGTTCTTCTCGATGATCTAATTCAGTTTATTGTTCATCATCGTGTTCTAGATAGCAATACAATTGATATGATTAAGACATCAATGATTATATTCTTAGTTATAATGCTTATAGTCTGCTTTGATTATATATTTGGCATAGATAGTTAATCGTTATGTTTATACTCATGTTCGTATAGCGCTCATCTTAAAGTACAACGGGTGGGTGATAGATGCTGTGTAGGCGTGGTGCCTATACATTATTTATCTGCGAATGTGTCCTATGTTCCGAATAGAGTGGTAGATCGCAGGTGTGACAGACCTGTTGAGTCCTTTGTATTCCACCTCCCGAATATAGTGTTCAGTATGGCTCAGTTAACTCATGGTTTAAGGGTTACTTTGCTTGACACTTTTACTATGGAGTTGCCTCTTGATTATAAATATGATGTGACCTAGCCAATGATTGCCCAATATAATTGCACTAATCAATGTATGCTATGACTTGTAATTAGAATAACTTAGGAATGTTTCTCATTAATATATGTTCTAATCATCACTTGCTAGGTAGTATTGTTCTAAGTTTATCCTTGATTGATCTGATCTCTGTTATCCTTTATCAATTATTTATCATATCATTTACTCTGTAACCTGATTCCTGTTTGAAGTAATTAGTGTGTTATCAGTCTTATTATAAGTGTGCCATATTAAATGCTGGTAAGTCCTTACAATGCCATCATATCTTGAATTGATTAGTCTCTAGGCTAAATATAAATAACGATACCTGAGACTAGCTTGGGTGAAATGCTTCTACAGCGGGTATGTTTATCTGTGCGCTTGCGGGTAAATATCTATCTTTAAATCCAGTGCCCTGATATATTTGCATTGCTAGCTTCATGTTGGGGATGACAACTTGACGTTAAGTGGAGTTAGTAGTGTCCCGTACACTCTTTAGTGCTTTCACTAGTTTATTATTTTATGTGGCTCTCTTCTTAGAGTGATTCCATTAAGGAGTGTTAACAGTGTACATACCCCTAGCTCCGATACACTTTGTGGTCACTTTCAATGCTTTTCATTGCCCCCATATGCTTTTGATTGATGACTTGTCTTGTGTTTGTGTCGACTTTGTGGAGAAATGTCAAACCCCCTCAGCATGTTCCCTTTTGTCAAGGGGGAGAAGCTGTTTGCAAGGGGGAGCTTGAGTGTTGGCACAAAGGGGAGAGTCATGCATTTTGGGGAGAGCTTTGAGCAAGGGGGAGTTTAGCTCTTTTATGTTCTTCTTCAATTGGTATAGCTCTTTTATGTATTTCAATTGGTATCCTTCATTGTGAGCTTTGTTGCACAGCCTTTGTGTGTAGGCTTGCTTTCAGGAGGAGTCATTTTTGTCTTGCTGCTTCTCTGCGTGCTCCATTTAGTGTTGAGCTTCTCTTTGTGTTTTTCTCAATCGGTATCGAGCCTGCTAGTCGTGTTGGACCATTGTTGCCTCTCTCTTGAGAGACTAGCAGTTTTTGCTAGGTATTTTCGATTGGTTTGGAGCCTTCGGCTAGTTGCGTCGAGCCTATGTGCCTCTGTCTTGAGGAACTAGCTGTTTTCACCAATTTTTGGCTGCTTGTGATTGGTATTGAGTCTTCTGCTAGTTGTGTTGAGCCTTTGTACCTCTATCTTGAGGAACTAGTAGTTTTGCATTCTTATGCGTTGATTCAGCCTTAATTGGTATCGAGCCTTGAGCTAGTGGTGTTGAGCCATTTTCTACCTTTTCTTGAGGGCTAGCTCATTTTTGACTTGGTTGCGTCGAGCCGTTGCCCATGTCTTTGGGAACCAAGTATTTTGCTCTGTGTGATCGAGTTTTGCTCTTTGTGGAGTTGTTGCTCCGATCCTTTGCTTGGTTGCGTTGAGCCATTGCCCTTGTCTTTGGGGACCAAGTTTTCAGTTTTGGTACCTCAAACCATCTCTTGTGCCAAGTTTTTGTCAATTCAATCATCAAGGGGGAGAAATTTCAAAACCCAAGAAGTAACCTTAGTTTCTTTTGTGATCCAAGTGGATAAGTACCTTGGTTTCTTTTGTGATGATTGTTTGACAATTTTATTTGAGATTGGTTTTTGAGTACCTTTTGGGATTTTATGAAACTCTTGTTTTACCTTGACTCTTAGGTTGTGTGGAGGCTTTGCCTGCTTTTCCCGTTTCTTTCGGGATCGAGAGCTTTTATTTCAAGTTTTCATGATCCTTCCTCATATCAAGTGGCCTTGTGTTTGCTTTTGCTTGGCTTTTTGGGCACCTGAATGAGGCTTGCCTTCAAACCCTTCCTTTGTGGTTTATTTTTAGTCAATGCATTCATCAAGGGGGAGATTGAGAACATATATGATGAATGATTGACTTTGATGAGGAAGGTTTGAGGCTTTTACCTGGTTGAGTCTATATCTAATTATGCGCTTATTGTTATGATTAACCGGTGGCGTTGAGTTGTGGTGTTTCTGTGTTGGTGTGCATGTGCAACATGTGTCTCTTGGCTGTGTTGATGTGCAGGTGTTGAGCTCGGATACAGTGGTCGATGGCGAGGTGAAGGTCAAGTAGAGACGTGCCGTGCTGACGGACCGGGATCGGTGAAGGATGGGCGTGTCGTGCGGCGGACGTGCCATGCTGACGTACCTAGAGCGGTGAAGGGCGGACGTGAGGCTTGGACCGGCGGACCAGAGGGCCAGAGGACCAGCTGTGGTAGCTGGCATGTGGCATCGGTGAGCAGGAGCACATGGGGATGTGCGGTGCATCGGCCGAGTCAGGACGAAGACGATGGCGTCGTGGCACTTGGCGGGAGCTCGGACACGGGCTTGCGTGTGGCGCAAGTGCCGTCGGCCGAGTCAAGAAGGAAGGCGAAGGCGTTGTGCCCGGCGTGGAGGCTGGACATGCATCAGCATCGGTGCCGGTGGTCGGGGTGTGCGAACCACATCCCGTCTACAGTGCGGGTTCGGTAGCTGAGCCTCAAAAAGCTACCCTCGACGGTTTCCGAGTTTGGGCCTCAAAACTCGGGTGGCCAGTTTCCGAGTTTGGGCCTGAAAACTCGGGATGGACGGTTTCCAGGTTTGGGCCTCAAAACCTGGGCTTGCGGGTTTCCGAGTTTGGGCCTCAAAACTCGGGGTGGACGGTTTCCAGGTTTGGGCCTCAAAACCTAGGCTGGCAGGTTTCCTGGTTTGGGCCTCAAAACCGGGGAAGGTCCAAAAGGACGGTCGACGCGTGGTGGCACCGAGAGGCTTGCGTTGCGGCGAAGCTATCGGTGAGAAGGCGCGTCGGTCGACGGTGACGGCACGTGGCGGCATCCTGGAGCTTGCGTCGAGACGAAGCGAAGGATGAGAAGGCGCATGACCGTCAGATAAAAACTGCTAGGGTTGGACAGTTTTACCCCTGGGGGGTATTTGGGTCAGTGCTTCATGAGAGGGAATTTTGGTCTTCGGACGTGCGCCTATATATATGAAGGGGGCTGGTTAGGGCAGCCCATCCTTGGAGGTGTCACTCTCATTTTGTTTAGGTGAGAGGAGGCTCGGGTGAGAGGAGAGACCGGCTCTTGTTCTTGAGCTGTTCGCCATCCACGCTTTGTGTTGCGAGGAGTGGCTTGTAACCCGACACAGAGTGCTACACAATTCTTCATCTAGTAGCAATCCAAGGATCAATTTCGCCCCTCATCTTTGTTGGCTGCATTTTGGATCGAATCGTGTTTTTGTTCTTCGCATTTTCGTTTTTCCCTTCTCGGAGATTTGCCACGGTCTCCCTCTCCGAGCGATGATTTGTGATTCCGTTTGAATCAAATTGTTCTATATCGTGAGCTCCTTCTTTCCACCAAAGGATTTCCCCTCTAACCTCACGAGCACATAGATCGGGTCGAAATCGCGTTCGTTCTTCGTTCTTCCCCCTTTTCTAGTGTTCTTCCGGTTTCTCATGGATTAGTTGGTTTGGAGCGATGATATCCTAGGATTAACTTCCCAACACGTAGAAGAACACTTGGAAGAAGTTTTGTTGCAGCCCCGTTCGATTTGGTGAAGATCCATTCGATTTTGGTTTTGTCCCGAGCTGTTTTTGGGATTTCTAGACAGTGGCGGACTGTCCGGGGGTCGGGGCTGTTCACGGGCAGCGAGGTCGCTGTTTTTATTTTTGAACGGCGGACTGTCCGGGACTCATTCCCGGACTGTCCGGGGTTCAATATTGGACAGTCCGCGGTTCACTAGCGGACCGTCCGCGACTGCACAGTTTTGCTGATTTCGTCTGTATCTTTTGCGTACGAGCTCCGATTTGAGATCCGTTTGTTGCGATGGTTTTCTAACTTCTTAAGGATCATTCCAAAGTACTTTTGACACCATTGGTCAAAGTATTTCTAGTCTGACACTTCCTTTTTCTCCATAGGAGTTAAGTGTTCCTCTTTCGGAGTTTCGACGGTTCTAGCGTCCGTATCTTTTGCGTTCGAGCTCCGATTTGAGATCCGTTTATTGTGTTAGTTTCCTAAATTCATAAGGATCTTTCCAAGGTACTTTTGCCACCAGTTGGGCTAAGTATTTTTGGTCAAACACTTTCCTCTTCTCCATAGGAGTGGTGTGTTCCATTATCGGAGGTTCGATTGTTCTAGGAGCTTGCTTGTGCAGTTTTTGCCCCGTTGCTTTGGCGCTTGGTTTTGGGGGTTCTTCGGTAGTTCTGCTGTACCTCTAGGACGTCTCCTAGGGTATCCACCTATTCATAGGTCGTGAACTCACCGGTTGTTTGTGTCTTTGCTTTTGGGGTGATTTTCTGGGACAAGGGCCATCATTTCTCGAGAAGAAATTTGAGGCTCCCATTCACCCCCCCCCCTCTGGTCGCCAATTCAGTCCTTCAATGTTCTTTCTTTCCACTAAGTAGAGTTTCAGCAGAGTTACATAGTGTCTCTTTTTAGATTTTTGTTTTTATAGATGTATGCAATACAAAAGTAAATATGCAAATGTATAGTTTTTATTTTTATGCCTCCACAGAAAGTATACTACTCCCATGGGGCTTAGAGTTTCCATATTTTTATTCTGTTTTCTATTGCAGATATACTTGCTAAGAAGTAAATATGATACTAAAAGTAAATGGTCATGCTAAATCTACTAATTATGTAATGATGAATTTAATACTAATGATTATGGATAACTACCGAGTTACCTTTCAGCGAGGATTCGACGTTTATAGTCTATCGAACAAGACTCCTTGTATGCTCTTCATTCTTCCTTGAGTGCATCAGCAGATCCTACGGAGGACCTCGATGATTGCACGTCAGTAGAACTCTCTTTCTTTTTCCACACTTGCCTGACTGGTGGACTTGTCTCCTTTACTTCTTCATCCTTTATTTCCTTTAATGGGACATCTTCACTCCTGGTAACTTCTCCTTCATAGTCAGCCCATCCATCCTTGATTGGCCGATTCTTGTTGTTTTTGGATGTCCAGCGCCTCCTTTTTGAGTGATTCTTCTTTCCCTGTACATTAGTGGCATAACTATTGAAGTAACAGCGTACCTTCTCTCTGAAGAACTGGAAGTGGATCTCTCCAGATCTCATGTAGATGATGGCGCCATTGGTGTTTAGGAAGGGTCTACCTAGGATGATGTGAATATCGTCTTCTCTTCCCATGTCTAGTACTATGAAATCGGTGGGAACATAGTGGTCTTTAATTTGGATCATCATGTCCTTTACTATTCCCTCCAGAAATCGATAAGTTTGGTCCGCCATCTGCAGCTGCACATATGTTTGATACATAGGTCTATTTTTATATAAGTGCTCATATGTTACCTTAGACATTATGTTCACACTTGAGCTGATGTCGCAGAACGTCTTGTGAAATGTACTTCCTTCGATCTTGCAATCGATGGTGGGTACGCCTGGGTCATCTCTCTTGGCGAGGTATGGTGATGGAAGAAGGTGGTCGTATTCTGTTCGGACAGAGTTGACCATCCATACTGTGTCTTGATGCGGTTGTGTGGCCTTGTTTTTCCTTCTTCTGTTCCTATTCTTCTTCTTTGACGATATAGTGTTTGTGTCTTCATAGGGCATCTGAGGGTGGACTTTGGTAGTGAGTGTACGTCTCTAGAAACTAAATCTTTCTTTGTTGCCTGTGATTGTGAAACAGATCTTGGCGCTGTCCGCGTAGATGATGGCTTTTGTTGAGCTTAGGAACGGGCGTCCAAGAATGATGGGTGCTCTCTTGTCTCCACCAGTTTCAACGATCATAAAGTCTGCACACACATACGAGCGTCCCACTCGTATACAGATTTCTTCTAGAATTCCCAATGGGTAGCACAGTGTTGGTAGTTCTTAGCTTCACTAAAGATAGAGCTAGGCAACTATCCCCGGTAACAGCCCAGAAATGCTTGTTGACACTAGCTAACATCGTTACTAGGAGTAGACTATGGAATCTATTCTAGGCAACGGTGTTAGAAGTGCTTGTAGCAAGTCCGGTCACTATACCTAAAGGAATGAAGCTAAAGCAGCTATCTACTAATGTCAAGTGGTGTTGTCAATCCCGACACTAGTAGGAGCTAGCTAGAGAGATTGCAATCTACCAAGAGGAGATTCTGCAAGCGCACAGAACTATCGTAGCAGCACTTCGCCTGGGAGTACCAGGTGTCGATTTATTTGATCCCAAGGGAAGGCTAGGGTGGTGTATGAGTCGAGTCAAGGAGGGGTTGAGAGTCGAAGAAAAGAGAAAAGGAAAAAGGAAAGAAGGGAAGAGAGGGGATGAAAGGCTAGAAAGAATATATGGGTGAATAGGTAAGGATGAAATGGATGGCTAAGGTAAGATGGATAACTAGGTAGATCGGGGGGTAACTAAGGGTAACTAACTCATAACTACTAACTACTAACTACTCCTAGCTAACCACGAAGCAAGATAACTACGAAGCAAGGCAGGCAAAAGTCAATAAAGCAACTAAGTTGAGTATAGTTTTATTCCTATTTTGTCAAGAATCGAGGCGTACTAGCCTTTACCACTGACTTAGGTTGAACGCTAGCACAACGAGCCTTACTGTTAAACTGGGCCAACTACGTGGTGGAATTCAAGGCGCACAGGGCTGTCACCACCTGCTTGCTACCACAGCTATCCGAGGGTCCAGCCGTATCTGAAGGTAAGTCTATAACTAAGCACCACGCTTAACTATATTCTAACTATCTCTGTCCTAGCTTTGAATAGAGATACCCTTGCAGACGTCAGAGCAAATACTTGACTTAATAAGATAAACACTAAACTAACTAAGCAACCTATTGGCGAAGATCAATCACTAAGCACACTAGAGATTAACTACTATGGCTAAGTGAATTGAACTGTAGGATAGCTAGGCACTCAAGCAATCAATCATGTATACCACTCAATACTGATAAGTAGAATAAAGTAATACTTGAAATGATGAAATAGAATATAGTAAAGTGCTTGAGTAACAAGTGCAAAACCTGAACTGGAGATGAAGGAAGACTCTTCCCAGCTCCAGGACCGATCACTCGCATGCCTCTACTCTTGAGCTAAGCCCTGAGCAGCGCTCCCGCGAGGGCAAAGATGCCTTGCTCTACTAGCTACCTACTTGCCTAAGCTCTCTGAGCTTCTAACCTAACTCTCACTTGCTTCTCTTGCTTTGTGTGTTGCTTGGTGTGGTATATGAATGAAGTGATGCCTCAGGGGGGTATTTATAGTCTTGAGGAGTGAGGGGGGTACTTATAGGGGGCAGCCAACCAACCTAGGGCTAACCCTAGTGGCGGTTGCCAGCCATAGGTGGCGGCCGCCACCCCCATCACCGTTGGATGCACCGCCTCTGCTTCAACGGCATCCAGGAGCTCCAGAGAGGCGGTGGTTAGGTCGGTTGCATGTCTGAGTAACCGCCATCCTGCCTTGATCCACGCCATTCCATCCTGAGCCGTCCGATGCCACTGACCTAGTGACCAAGGGCCAAGATTTGGCCTTGGGATGGTCACACGGATCAGTGATGTGGCAAAGGGGGAGAGTTGGGCCTCTCCATGTGGCGGGCGCCACCTCTGGTTGGCGGGCGCCACCCCACTCGGGCCCAAATGGGTCCTGGTGAGTGGGCTTGTCTCCTGCTGGGTCCATTCTTCAAATTTGGTCCAAATTCCAGCATTCAAATAAAATTCTATGGACATGTGGAATTTGGTTAGTTTGAAACCAATTTGACTACATTTCATGCCTTTTTGGTGAATTTTAGGGTAAAATGTTGATGGTAAAACAGGTGTTTAAGGACCATCAATAAGCTCCCCCAAGCTAACCTGTTGCTCGTCCTCGAGCAACAATGCGGTTTAAGCATTGAGCATAAAATGGATAGCAACTTAAGATTTATGCAAGTGCACATTGTATAGTGAGAAATAACTTAGCATATATCATTAATCATAGCAATGTGGGGCTTATAGCTTTTCACTTCAAACATGCAATAGTGAAATAAAGCAGTAGATAGGAAACTTTTATCTTGCTTAGGTTTGACTAGGATTATGTCTGGAGGTTTTTCAAGGTTTTCAAAAGATAACAACTTGCTTAAGTCCTCCAAGATTCACTCAATCACTCAATGGTGTTTAAATCCTCACTTAGGCCAAAATGTAGCCTCTCCTATTTCTAAAGAATGATATGTGGAGTTATAGGTAGGCTAAGAATCATGAGCAAATTGCCTGATGTTTATTCCTAAGCTAGACACTCAGATCATAAGGAGTAGCAAATCATACAAATTGATCAAGATGTGCATGTGTGGTTATGTGGAAGTGTATAGAGGGATATTTCATAATCCTTCCTAGTTAATTTCTGGGGACTAGAGCTAATGATAATTCTCTCTCTCTCTCTCTCTTTTTTTCTTTTTTTTGGATACATAGTGAGTAGACAAAAGATGTGTCCTCACATTTTTTTAGGACATAGTCCTCTTTTGAGCTACTTTGCTCACTTTTTTTTCTTAGGACATAGTCCTTTCTTGAGCTACTTAGCTCATTTTTCTTTCTGTTTCTCTTTTTTTAGCTCTAGATTTCCCCAGACATCTATAGGAAAGGAGTTCAGAAATGAAAAAGGGGGAAGAGGGGGAAATGCTTATTCCCAGTGTAGGAATAAGCATAAGGCTAGCAATGGGATGTTTGGCAGGGTATTGCATATCTCGGGTGTAGAGAATAAGCAATTTATTTGGTGGTTGCAAACTTCCAAAGTGGAGAGTAGGCAATTTATGGTGGGTGTGTGTGAATCTTGATTCAAAAGATATGATAAGCTTCTCTACTAAGATCTATGAGGTCTAACAAAACTCAACACAAACAAAGCTCTTTGTGGTTTTGACTAATGACTAACAAATATTTGGCTGGTGGTGGGATGGGATAAAATCTAGGAGGAACTTTTTAGCAAGGTTTTCATAATTTTTAAAAGAAATCCACCAGATTAGGTCCTAATTTCACCTTAGCAAGTTTAAAGAATTACTCCATTTCTTACTAACTTTATTCACTAAGCATGATTTCAGTTAAAGCATGTGCAACCCACAAAAGCTACAACTTAGATAAGACCAGTTATTCAAACCATAACAATAGCATTTGCATGACATATTTCAAATCTTATTCAGGTTTCAACTTGTTTAAGCAGATTTTATCAATTTTATTCATGGAGTGGTTATTTAGGCAAGCATGTGACATTCAAAAGATATAGAATTTAAGAACTGAATGTAAAGTGTAGGCTTTGAGACATACCTTATTGGAGCGGGAGTCTCCCCCAAGCTGGCTTCTTGCTGGGTGAAGGGTCTTCTTCTTTCTCGGTCGGAGCTCTTGTTCTCATTTTATTAAAAAGGGAAACTATCCTATTATGATATTTTATTATTCTAACTAAGTTAACATATACCTATGCATATAACTAATGTTAACTGATTTATTTTTAGTTACATGCATGACATATGTTATTTATTCGAAATAGGGAAAATTGAAGGGAAAAATTAAAAGTAAAACCATACCTTAGGTCCATGGAGTTTCATCCTTATCGGGTGGATCTTCTTCTTCCTTGGGCACTTCTTCTCTCAGTACTTCATCACGTTCTTCTTCTTTTGGCACCTCTCCTTTGTTATGTGAATTATACAATTCAGGAGGAGGTGGTTCTTTCTTTATGTTCCACCTTGTTCTTGGGCGCCTCTTCTTGGTACGAACGGGTTTTGCTACCTGCATGTTAGCGACATATGCGGGACCACAGGAAAAGGAGAATATTTCCTTCCTCCCTCCTAAT
This sequence comes from Coix lacryma-jobi var. lacryma-jobi, assembly GCA_009763385.1. NCBI lineage: Eukaryota > Viridiplantae > Streptophyta > Magnoliopsida > Poales > Poaceae > Coix > Coix lacryma-jobi. The sequence goes on along the minus strand of CM019826.1, from coordinate 81,136,386 downwards.
GTCATTTGCATTTTACCACTTCCCACATATATGCAAGCATCAACAATGTTCAAGAAGGGTTTACCTAAGATTAGAGGCACATCTTTCCTATTTCCCATATCTAGTATTATGAAATCAGCAGGAACATATGAACCTCTAATATGAACAGTTAAATCATTAACTATTCCTTCTACATAGCAAGTGGATTAATCAGCTAGCACAACATAGGCAGATGTGGATGACATGGCTGGAAAGAACGAGTTTTCATAGAAATCTTTAGATAAAATGTTCACACTCGATCCTAAATCACACATGGCATTTTTAAAGACTGAAGGACCAAGAATGCAACCAGAAAGTGACCAGAGGGGGGGTGAATGGGAGCTTCAAAATTCCTTTCGGAAACTTGTCACCACTGTCCCAAAAATCAACCCCGGAGACAAACCTTAGAGCTTGCAAATGACCACGACCCTAGATGTAGGGTGGATGCTTCCGAGAAGCACAGCGGGACACAATACAACCCTAGAAACCAACCGCAAAAGACGGAAACCAAAACCGACAACTGACGAGCAAGCTGCGAACGAAACTGCGCAGAGACTGCACTGACCGGACTCTACCTGCGTCTGGTCACAGAGCACCGGACGCGTCCGGTCAGCCAAAAATGGATTTCGGAGCTTATTGTTCCTGACCGGACTCACCAGAGACAAGCGTCTGGTCGATGCACAGAGCGTCCGATCAAAACGAACAAAAACCGTGAACAGTGGAAGAGGTGCGCCCGGTCACACTAGAAGGCCAGCGTCCGGTCAAGTCACAGATAGACACAGTGTGGACATTCAACCACCGGACGCACTGCCCTAGCATCCGGTCGTCCCGAGTCAGCGTCCGGTCACCCCGCAGCAGCACTGTTCGTCCACCGATTCGACTCGATCTCATCCAAACAAATCCTCTGGGGATCAAACTTGGTGAGAGGAGTCACAAGGAGTATAGTGAGCTATCTCTAAGAGATCATGGCTCGAACCTATCTCCAAATCGATGAAACGAAGAATTTCGGGGAAAGGGAGAAAAACTTGACCCGAAACCAAAATCGATCGATCTCCTAGACCATGAGGTTAGAGGTAAATTCCTTCAGTGGAAAGAAGTGTCTCACGACCTAGAACAACTTGGTTCAAATGGATTTGCAAAAGATGAACCGAGTAAAGAGATCAAATGACGGGAAAAGCATGGAGAAAAAGGATTCCGCGAAGAACACAAACAAAACGTGAATCACAACTGCCAAATTGCAACCGTGTGGCTACCACACGCTACAATAGTGAGGTTACGGCCTCAGTTCCTCTAAATCCCCAGTACACAAAGGTATGATTCTCTGCGGATCTCAGCTAGCTACAGCAGGGGATTGGGAGAGCAGGAAACCCTAGAAGCAAAGAGCAAATGACTGAGATAGATGGGGAGGTGGGTGTCTCCCCCTACTTATCCTAATTCTAACTATTCCTAATTCCCACTCTACCCCTAAATACTTACAGAGCGAACCTGCTAAACCCTAAGGTTATTCTGGACCAACTCGATGGTAGGTGGATCCGACGGCCACGCCCGCACAACTCGTAGCGTTGCCTCGACGCAACCTCCCGATTGCCGCCACGTGCCGCCACCGCTCTGCGTCCCTTTCCTGGACGTCGCACCCCCGGTTTTGTGGCCCAAACCGGGAAACCAGCCTTCATAGCCAACCCCTGGTTTTGAGGCCCAAACCGGGAAACCAGCCCACCAACGCCTGAGCTTTGTGGCCCAAACTCAGCAAACCCGAAGCACCCAGGTTTTGAGGCCCAAACCTGGAAACCGTCCTCAGCCCGAGTTTTGTGGCCAAACTCGGAAACCATCCGCGCCTAGGTTTTGAGGCCCAAACCTGGAAACCGTCCACCCGATGGTTTTTCTCTGGCTCTACCACCAAACCGAAGCTGTAGAGGGGATGCACCGCCCGTGCACCCTGTCCACCGACACGTGTCCCCAAGTCGACGACTCAGGCAACACATGGCCGCAAGTCTTCGCTCATCGCTGTCCCAGGCTGTCAGCCACCACAGCTGATCCTCGGGCTACCGATCCCTCAGTCCAAGCCTCACGTCCGCCCTTCGCCACTCTCGGTCCATCGGCACGGCACGTCTCTACTTGACCTTCACCTTGCCTCTGATCGCTGCATCCGTGCTCGACACCTGCACAACACAAGCCAAAGAACATGCGCATCATCTCAGTTGACAATCACTCATCACTCAGAGACTCGGCATACACCAATGTATCCGCAATCTCCCCCTTGATGAATGCATTGTCAACTACCAACACAAATCATAATAGAAATAGAAGGAGGAAGAAGGAGAAGAGATAACTCGACCAAATGACCCAAAAGCATAGCAAAGCCGAAGAAGGTCAAGTGGGAAGTGCAAAACAACTTGGTTCCCAAAGACATGGGCAACGGCTCGACGCAACCAAGCAAAGCAAAGCTAGCCCTCAAGAAGAGGTAAAACTGGTTCAACACCTGAAGGACCAAGAAAGCACTAGCAAGGCGACCAGAGGGGGGGTGAATGGGAGCTCAAAAATTTCTCTCAAAACTTTGGCCAAATGTCCCAAAATCAACCCCGAGAAAATGCGACCGAAACCGTGATGCCCACGACCCTTGGAAGAGGGTGGATGATCCCTAGGATCACAGCGAGGCACCACGAGAAGATAGCAAACCAAACACCAAAAGCTCCGGCTCGAACACCACCCCAAAAACCAAGTCCCAAACGTAGATTGACGGCTACGTCGAGAAACTCCTAAATACCTATGCTAACAAGTAGCAAAGATACCTAGAGAGGTTCCTTGGTCAACTCTAGGGCCAAACGAGAAGTCCGGAAACCAAGCGAACAAGCCGGGAGAGCAAACGCACTAAACCAGAGCAAACAGCCGATTCCCGGACTGTCCGGGCTCAGGTCGCGGACTGTCCGGGCTCAGGTCGCGGACTGTCCGCCGGCCAGATGAGCAAAACCAAAGTGCTGCTGCAAGTCTCCTGGACGTTCCCGGACTGTCCGCGGCTTTGAACTGCGGACTGTCCGCCGTTCAAACAAAAGCCAAATCAGCCGAAGAATAGTGCCACTGGTCTGGCTCGTCCCCGACGCGCGGACTGTCCGCGCCCTGAGTGGCGGACTGTCCGCGGTCACTCAGGGAGGACGATTTTGATCGCTCTTCTCCCAAAACTTCTCCAAATCGATTCAAATCAAAATCCCACATTCCCAAACTTGGAGAGGATGATCACGGAGTAGTTAGGGGACTATCCCCAAGAAATCATCCGCTCAAATTGAGTCAATCACCGGGAAATCAAAAGAGGAGGAGGATGAACCGAAAAGCGCCACGAAAATGAAATCAACCCGATCTACTTGCTCGTAGGGAGATAGATGAATTCCTTCGGTGGAAATGATCTCCTTTCAAATACGAACAAGTTGATTCAAACGGATTTCGCAAAGACGGACGGGAGAGAGATCGAGTGACGGGAAAATCACGGAGAAACGAAGAACACGAAGAACACGAACAAAAACGCGAATCAACACATCGATCTGCAACCGTGTGGCTACCACACGCCACAACAGTGAGGTTACGGCCTCACTTCCTCAAAATCTCCAGTACACAGAGGTATGGTTCTCTGCGGATCTCAGCTAGCTACAGCAGGGGATTGGGAGAGCAGGAAACCCTAAAAGCAAAGAGCAAATGACTGAGATTCTTGGGGAGGAGGGTGTCTCCCCCTACTTAACCTATTCCTAATTCCTACTCTATTCCTATTCTACCCCTCACTACTTACAGAGTGAGCCAGCTAAACCCTAGGGTTATTCTAGACCAACTCGGTGGTAGGTAGATCCGACGGCCACGCCAGCACAACTCGTAGCGTTGCCTCGACGCAACCTCCCGATTGCCGCCATGTGCCGCCACCGCTCTGCGTCCGTTTCCTGGACGTCGCACCCCCAGTTTTGAGGCCCAAACCGGGAAACCAGCCTTCACAGCCAACCCCTGGTTTTGTGGCCCAAACCGGGAAACTAGCCTACCAGCATCTGAGTTTTGAGGCCCAAACTCAGCAAACCCGCAGCGCCCAAGTTTTGAGGCCCAAACTTGGAAACCGTCCTCAGCCCGAGTTTTGTGGCCAAACTCGGAAACCATCCACACCCAGGTTTTGAGGCCTAAACCAGGAAACCGTCCACCCGATGGTTTTTCTCTGGCTCTACCACCAAACCGACGTCGTAGATGGGATGCACCTCCCGTGCACCGCGTCCACCGACACGTGTCCCCAAGTCCACGACTCAGGCAACACATGACCGCAAGTCTTCGCTTGTAGCTGCCACATGTGATCCTCGGGCCTCTGGTCCCTCAGTCCAAGCCTCACGTCCGCCCTTCGCCACTCTCGGTCCATCGGCACGACACGTCTCTACTTGACCTTCACCACGCCTTCGATCACTGTATCCGTGCTCGACACCTGCACAACACAAGCCAAAGAACATGCGCTTCATCCTAGTTGACAATCACTCATCACTCAGAGACCCGGCATACACCCATGTATCCGCAATCTCCCCCTTGATGAGTGCATTGTCAACTACCAACACAAATCATAATAGAAAGAGAAGAAAGAAGAAGGAGAAGAGAGAACTCGACCAAATGACCCAAAAGCATAGCAAAGCCGAAGAAGGTCAAGTGGAAAGAGCGAAATAACTTGGTACCCAAAGACATGGGCAACGGCTCGACGCAACCAAGCAAAGCAAAGCTAGCCCTCAAGAAGAGGTAAAACAGGCTCAACACCGCTAGCAAAAACCAATCGAAAATATCGACGCAAAATGCTAGTCCCTCAAGATAGAGGCACAGAGGCTCAACACAACTAGCAAAGAAAGCTCTATACCGACTGTTACCAAAAAGAGTTCGACACCAATTGAAAATCTGAAAAGCAAATGCTAGTCCCTCAAGAAAGAGGCTAAGGCTCAACGCAACTAGCAAACCACTCCAAACCAATTGAAAATGTCAAACACTCAACCAGAAACAAACTCCAAACTCCCCCTCGAATAGTGCAAACAACCAGGAAGACTCCCCCTTAGCTGAAACGGAAGGAAATGATTTGCAATTTCTCCCCCTTAGTTGAAAATGCACTTATCAAGAAATAAGGCTCCCCCTCAGAAAATGCACCAACAAAAAGTGCCAACACGCAGATTTCTCCCCTTTCAAAATGTAAATGAGGCAAAATGCAAGTTAGGAGCTTCAGGAGCATACTCAAAAGAGTGCAAGGATGCTCTATAGAGTTCAAATCCGATGACTCAGAAAAATGCACAGAATGCTAGCAAAGGCTCAAACTGATCACTAAGAATGAAGTATGAACATGTGAGCATTTTTAAGCCGAAAAAGGTATTCACCATCAAAATAGCACAAGACATGTATGGACAGGAAATCAAATGTGCTAAGCATGTATACCAAGTGAACTACCCCTAGCACAGTTCAATCATCATGCTGATACCAATTTAGGCATTTACTTGTGATTTCAAGTTTTAATCGGAGTTGCAGCGGTGAAATTACAAATTCAGAAAACAGCATGTGACTGCGAGAGGTTGAATGCTTGTTATTGCCTAACTTTCCAACTGTGCGAAGCCTATGCATAAGCAATCAGAAGCTTAAAGCAACAGTTTCGGTCATACACTACACAGCTCAAGTTTAACTCAAAGTGCAATGAGAAACAGTCTCGAAACTGTGAGGTGCTAACAAGCAAACCCATCTCGATCTTTCCAATTCACTTAACTTGGTTGAGATTTTAAACAGAATATGACATACCAAGCAAGTGAATGACTCAACACTAGAGACATAGCAACCTAGCATATATGAAAAGCACATGTGACTTCAACACATCCTACACATGCTAGTTGCATATCTCAATGGTGAACATTTTCAAGTTTTTAAGTTCTTTATCAAATTCACCATTCAAAAATAGCTCAGCTCATAGTATGTACTAGTGATCAGAAAGAGCATAAGCTACAGCATCAACATAAAGCATCGGAGCAAAAACTACACAGAGCATAGTTACATTCTTCAGATTATACATATGAAGCTCAGAATGTAAAAGCGTATGCTAAAATGCAAAAGATGCACGAAGAAATCAAAAAGAAGCAAAAACAACTGAAAACAAAAAGTCAGTGTATCATACAAAATCCAAAGTGTTTCCCCCATCTAAAAGGGGAAACACACACCAAGCTCACCTCTCAACCGATTAAAGGTTGATTGGTCCAAAGGCTTGGTAAAAATATAAGCAAGCTGATGATGAGTATCGACATGGCGAAGGTCGATATCACCCTTCTCATAGTGGTCTCGCAGAAAGTGAAAGCGCACATCAATGTGTTTGGTCTTCGAGTGAAGCACGGGGTTCTTAGCAACGCTAATCGCACTCGTGCTGTCACAAAGCAAAGGAACACGAGAAAAGCTCAGACCAAAATCACGCAAAGTGGCCATCATCCAGAGTAACTGGGAACAGCAGCTAGCCGCAGCAACATACTCAGCCTCCATGGTAGACTGGGCGACGCTAGACTGCTTGCGAGAAGACCACGAAACAAGAGAAGAACCAATAAACTGGCAAGTCCTCGAAGTGGACTTGCGATCAATACGGCAACCAGCAAAATCGGCATCGGAATAACCGCAAAGGGAAAGTGTGGAGGAAGCAGAATACCAAATCCCGAATTCTGGAGAGAAGGATAAGTACCTCATAATGCGCTTGACCGCCTGACGGTGAGAGGTGCGCGGCGACGCCTAAAAGCGCGCGCAAAGGCACACCGCGAACTGGATGTCCGGGCGTGTCGCCATCTGGTACAGCAGCGATCCGATCATACTCCGGTACTCCTTCTGATCAACTGCTTCTCCCTCCTTGTCCGCATCCAGGGCCGTCATAGTCGCCATGGGTGTTGGAAGAGGCTTGGCCTCACCCATGTCGAACTTCTTCAGGATATCTCTGGTATACTTGCCCTGGTGCACAAACGTTCCTTCCCGGGTTTGCTTGATTTGCAACCCGAGGAAAAACGTCAACTCAGCCATCATGCTCATCTCGAACTCCCTGCTCATAATGTCTGCAAACTTGGCAACCAAAGCGTGAGAAGAACCACCGAAAATGATATCATCCACGTAAATTTGGACCAAGAGAGTATCAGTGCTTTGCTTGAGGAGAAAGAGCGTTTTATCCACACATCCCATTTTAAAACCCTTAGCAACCAAAAAGGTTTTCAACCTATCATACCAGGCTCTAGGGGCTTGTTTCAAACCATACAAAGCTTTGTGAAGTTTAAAGACATGGTTTGGAAACTTGGGATTTTTGAAACTGGGGGGTTGTCTAACATACACCTCCTCTTCTATGTAGCCGTTTAAGAAGGCACTCTTGACATCCATTTGAAAAAGTTTGAAACCTTTGGATGCAGCAAAAGCCAAGAGTATCCTAATAGCCTCCAAACGTGCTACAGGAGCAAATGTCTCCTCATAGTCTATCCCCTCCTTCTGACTATATCCCTGGGCTACGAGTCTGGCCTTGTTTCTCACAACATGGCCACTCTCGGTCCATCGGCACGGCACGTCTCTACTTGACCTTCACCACGCCTTCGATCACTGTATCCGTGCTCGACACCTGCACAACACAAGCCAAAGAACATGCGCATCATCCCAGTTGACAATCACTCATACTCAGAGGCCCGGCATACACCCATGTATCCGCAACACCGCTAGCAAGAAAAAGGTTCGATACCAATTGAAAACCAAAAATCAAAGAAAAATGCTAGTCCCTCAAGATAGAGGCACAGAGGCTCAACACAACTAGCAAGAAGGCTCGACACCAATTGAAAATCTGAAAGACGCGAATGCTAGTCTCTCAAGAAAGAGGCAAAGGCTCAACACAACTAGCAAAAATGCTCCGAACCAATTGGAAATTCCAACAACTCAACATGAGCAAGCTCCCCCTTGCATGGTGCACACAACCGATTCCTCTCCCCTTTGAACATGGGAGGTATGATTTTTCCTAATTCTCCCCCTTAGTTGAAAATGCACCAACAAGCACAAGGAACCGAGAGCAATTTTCTCCCCCTTAGAAAATGCACCATCAAAAGTGCCAATCAAGAGAAATTCTCCCCCTTCCAAAATACATATGAGTCATAATGCAAGTTAGCAGCGTCAGGAATATAATCAAGAAAATGCAAAGATGCTCTAAGCAATATAGCTCCAACGACTCACTGGAAAGCATACTAGCTAGCAAAGGCTCAAACTGATCACCAAATATGAAATATGAACATATGAGCAAAGTGAGCAGTTTTTAGCCAAAAAGGTATTCACCATCAAAATAGCACAAGACATGTATAGACAGGAAATCCAACAAGTGCTAAACATGTATGCAAGGTGAACTACCCCTAGCAAAGTTCAGTCATCATGCTGCAGAATGAAACATAGACTTGTGTTTTCAAATTTTAATTGGAGTTGCAGCGGTGAACTTACACAAGTTCAGAGTTCAGCATGTGACTGCGAGAGGTTGAAAGCTTGTCATTGCCTAACTTTTCAACTGTACCAAACCTATGCAGAAGCAATCAGAAGCTTAAAGCAACAGTTTCGGTCATACACTACACATCTCAAGTTTAACTCAAAGTGCAATGAGAAACAGTCTCGAAACTGTGATGTGTTGACAAGCAATCTCATCTCGATCTTTTCAATTCACTTAAAACTTGGTTCAGATTTTAAACAGAATATGAACATACCAAGCAAGTGACAGATTCAGAACTAGAGACATAGCAACCTAGCATATATGAAAAGCACGAGAGAACTCAACACATCCTACACATGCTAGTTGCATATCTCAACGGTGAACATTTTCAGTTTTAAGTTCATTAAGCAGATTCACCATTCAAAAATAGCTCAGCTCACAACATGTATCAGTGATCAGAAAGAGCATAAGCTACAAGTATCAACATATAGCATCGGAGCATACTACATAGAGCATAATCACATTTTAAAGATTATATACATGAAGCTCAGAGTGTAAAAGCGTATGCTGAAATGCAAAAGAAAAACAAAGCAAACGAGAAAATAGTCAGTCTATGATACAAGATCCAAAATGTTTCCCCCATCTAAAAGGGGAAACACACACCAAGCTCACCCCTCAACCGATTAAAGGTTGATTTGTCCAAAGGCTTGGTGAAAATATCAGCCAACTGATGATGAGTATCGACATGGCAAAGGTCGATATCACCCTTCTCATAGTTGTCTCGCAAAAAGTGAAAGCGGACATCAATGTGTTTGGTCTTCGAGTGAAGCACGGGGTTCTTAGCAACTCTAATCGCACTCGTGCTGTCACAAAGCAAAGGAACACGAGAAAAGCTTAGACCAAAATCACGCAAGGTGGCCATCATCCACAACAACTGGGAGCAGCAGCTAGCCGCAGCAACGTACTCAGCCTCCGTGGTAGACTGGGCGACACTAGACTGCTTGCGAGAAGACCACGATACAAGAGAAGAACCAATAAATTGGCAAGTCCCAGAAGTGGACTTGCGCTCAATGCGACAACCAGCAAAATCGGCATCGGAATAACCGCAAAGGGAGAGGGTGGAGGAAGCTGAATACCAAATCCCGAACTCAGGTGTGAAACAAAGGTACCTGAAAATGCGCATCACCGTCTGACGGTGAGAAGTGTGCGGCGACGCTTGAAAGCGCGCACACAGACACACCGCAAACTGGATGTCCGGGCGTGTCGCCGTCAGGTAGAGTAGCGACCCAATCATGCTTCGGTACTCCTTCTGGTTCACAGCTTCTCCATCCTTGTCCGCATCCAGGGCCGTCGTGGTCGACATGGGTGTTGGAAGAGGCTTGGCCTCACCCATATCGAACCTCTTTAGTAAGTCCTTGGTATACTTGTCCTAGTGCACAAACGTCCCTTCTCGGGATTGCTTAATTTGCAATCCGAGAAAGAATGTCAGCTCGCCCATCATACTCATCTTGAACTCCCTGCTCATAGCATCTGCAAACTTGGCAACCAAAGCGTGAGAGGAACCACCAAAAATGATATCATCCACGTAAATCTGGACCAAGAGAGTGTCTTTGCCTTGCTTGAGGAGAAAGAGCGTTTTATCCACACATCCCATTTTAAAACCCTTAGCAAGCAAAAAGGTTTTCAACCTATCATACCAGGCTCTAGGGGCTTGTTTCAAACCATATAAAGCTTTGTGGAGTTTGAAGACATGGTTTGGAAACTTGGGATTTTCAAAACCGGGGGGTTGTTCAACATAAACCTCTTCTTCTATGTAGCCGTTTAAGAAGGCACTCTTGACATCCATTTGAAAAAGTTTGAAACCTTTGGATGTTGCAAAAGCCAAGAGTATCCTAATAGCCTCTAAACGAGCTACAGGAGCAAAAGTCTCCTCATAGTCTATCCCCTCCTTCTGACTATAGCCCTTCGCTACAAGCCTGGCCTTGTTTCTAACAACGTGGCCATCCTCTCCTTGCTTGTTTTTGAAAACCCATTTTGTCCCAATAGGCTTACAGTCTGTAGGAGGTGGAACTAGCACCCAAACCCGATTTCGCTCAAAATTCTCTAACTCCTCATGCATGGCATTGACCCAATCTGGATCCGTCAAAGCGTGTCCAACATCTCGGGGCTCAAAATCTGCAACAAAAGCAGAATGAGCAAAGTGAGAGATTTGAGACCTGGACCGAGTAACACGTTCATCAATGTTGCCGATCATCTGCTGAGGGGGGTGTTGGCGCTGGATGTGACGTGGCGCCTCCCGTGCAGATGTGATCTCCCCCTCAACAGCAGCTGGTGCCTCCACAGGTACAAAAGGTACGGCTCGGGGTGGCGGATCCCGCGGCCCCCAGGAAGAAGAAGTGTCGGGGCCGTGAGTCGTCGTAGAAGCTGCTCCTTGCGGCAAAGCAGGTGGAGGGGGTGCTGGATCATCCATACCTTCAGCACCCTCATCCTCATCATCAAAAAGAGGCTCTCCAACCTCATGATCACCTGCACGCTCAAAACGAGAAGAAGGACAAACCATGGTGTCGTCGAAGGTGACATCGGATGTCACCATGACTCAGTTAGTGTCAAGGTTAAGTACACGATAAGCGCGAGTATGAGTGCCATAACCCAAAAACACACCGTCAGAAGAACGAGACTCAAACTTGTCCAAGTTGCCCTTTTTGAGTATAAAACAATGGCAACCAAAAACTCAAAAATAACTCACCTCGGGTAGTTTTCCAAAACGCAACTCATAAGAAGTCTTTTTCAAGAAAGCTCGGAGAAAAATGCGATTGGAAATGTAGCATGTAGTGCTCATAGCTTCGGCCCAATGTCGCCTAGGAGTCCTATGCTCATAGAGCATCGTCCTGGCCATCTCTACAAGGGTCCGATTCTTCCTCTCTACTACCATTTTGGGGCGGTGTGTTGGGGGAAGAAAACTGATGCTCTAAACCCAAAGAGTTACAAAACTTCTCAAAATCCGAATTCTTGAATTCGGAACCATTATCACTCCTAATAGCTCGCATCGAGTTCAAAGGGAACTCATTCTGAAGACGCAAAATCAGATTGCGAGCAAATTGAGAAAGTCTCGGTCTTCTCAGCTAAAAAGAAGACCCACGAATATCTCGAAAAGTCGTCAACAACAACAAGCACATACCACTTCCCCCCAACCGAGCTCACCTGAGCCGGAACAACAAGGTCCATGTGCAAAAGCTCTCCAGGGCGCTTGGTCATGACCTGAGTCACTGGATGGTGGGGAGCGGCTACCATCTTCCCATGTCTACAAGAGTGGCAAACAAGATCCTTCTCCATAGACAACTTGGGCAATCCTCGGATTAGGCCAAGTGAACTAAGCCTTGCAAGCAAGTCAAAGCTCAAATGTCCAAGTCTCCTATGCCACTTCCAGAGATCAGAGGAAGAAGGTCCAGCCACAAGACAACGAGAAGTGCCAAAAGACTCCGAGAAATTCGCACGAAAGACTTTTCCAAAGGGTGAAATCAAACACACAAGATTGCCCTGAGGATCCAAAATATGACTAAGATTTGGTTTAAAACGAATCTCATAGTCGTCGTCAAAGAGTTGCGAAATAGAAAGAAGGTTAAAATGCAAGTTAGAAACAAGAGCAACATCGCGCAACACAAAGTGCTCATTAACTCGCACCGACCCACGAGACAAAACCTTACCTTTGCTATTGTCGCCGAAGGTGATAAACTCCTTTTCGGCGACTGGACTAAGACTGGAGAACCACTTGGCGTTTCCGGTCATGTGCCTCGAACAACCGGAATCCACCAACCAAACGTTCTCCAATTGTTTTACCTACATCAATAAAAAGACATAGGGTGAGCATACGGTCCAACACTGGGGTTAGTGAAGTAAGAAGAATACCAGTGTTGGGCCGGCTGCTCAAAAGAACGGTTAGCAGAAAAACCATTCCTAGCACGCCTACAGGGAAAGCGATCACCACGTTGAGAAAAACGTGGTCCGCTAAGAGAAGAGCGTCCATCGTGATACTCAAAACGCGGTGGTGGAAAACGCTCCATAACAAAACCTCTGCCACAGGGTCCGTATCCTGCAAAGTCAGGACCTCGTCGGGCAACACCTCCCTGACGCCTAGGACCTTGAGGTGCTGCACCTCTAGGCCTAGCAGCTCTCCTCGGAGCTCTCCTCTAAACATTCGGCACATGTACATCATGGAAAGGATGGTACATGTCCGGATTGTTCATCTCCCTAGCGCGGCGCGCCTCTCTCTTGCGCCGAAAGCAGAACTCGCTCAAGTGTCCATCTCTCTCACAGTGCTCACAATGGTACCTCACCGCTCTCAAAGGGGGTTGTTGGTACTCACGGTAGTGGGTGTGGATCACTTTGCCCTTCTGTGGCATAAGCTCCTCTTGGATGGGTGGCATGGTGTCCATCTTGTTCTTGAGATGGTTTGGTTTGGGAGCCCATGTTTGTTTCTTTGGTGGAGCTCTCGGAGGCTCAACAAAGACCCCATCCTTGGTGTTAGGCTTGAGAGGCTCTTTGGGTGGAAGCTTGGTAAGTTTGGGAGTAGTGGTGGAGTTGGGCTTCTCACATGGGTTCAGACCACTCGACTCTCCAATCTTTCCAAAAGCAGAAAGATCAACACTCGGAGCAAAACCTACACCAGGACCTCCAGCAGCTCGCTTGAATTGGGAGATCATCATCCCGAGCTGCGGCTCACCACAAGACACCCATGACAAGATGGTCCGAAGGTATGTGTTTTCCTCCTCGGTTTGCATCTTGTCATGCTTCACGTTTGTGATCTCCATCTCCAAACCGTCACAAAGAACACACCTAGCCACACATGTGCTACCTGAGTTGGCCTCTTCAAGAGACACAATCTTGACATTCTTTTTTGCCAACTCAGATTGCAAGACAGGACAAGTCTTGCACGCACCCAGCAGCGAGGGTCTAGCCTTCAGCTCATCCACCTCTCCTACCAACGCAGCATACTTACCTCTCAAAGTGAGAAGGTCAGTCATGTGCGTGGTGCACATCTCACACTCCTCCTCATCGGTAACAACCACGGTGGACTTGACAGACTCAAGTTCCTTCACCGTATCCTCCCACTTCTGCCTAAACTCCTTGCGCTCTCTAGCGGCACGCCTAAGCAACTTATCCTGACTAAGGAGCGCGGCAGTAAGTTTCTCGACCTCAGCAGAAAGCTCGTCGTGGGTCAGAGATACCGGAGAGGTGTCATCGTCGACGTCGTCATTCCGAGGGGTCTCCTCCAGCTCGCCGTCGACCTCCTTGCCGAGGGCCATGGTGCAGAGGCCGTCGTCGTCGGCGAAGAAGCAGAGACCGTTCAGCTTGTCCTCGATCCTCTTCTTCTTCTTGGACTCGTCATCGCTTGAGCAAGCGGAGTCGTGATCCGAGCCGTCGATGTCGCTGAGCGTGGCGAAGAACGCACGCTGCTCAGCCTGGGCCTTCTCCAAGTAGTTCTTCTTGATGTACTCCTTGTCAAAGCCGCCCCTCCACTTGTGCCGTGCGGGGACATACTTCTCCTTGCGCTTGCTAAAGTCATACTTGTGCCCATGATGGCCCTTCCCAGATGTGTGCTTCTTCTTGGGACAGTTGGCGATGAAGTGGTCGGGGTCGCCGCACTCAAAGCATCCTGAGCGTCCTCCTCCGCGGTGATGGTTCATGCGGTTGTTGTGGAACAGCGAGAACCGGTTGGCGAGCATCGCCAACTCATCATCCCCCAAAGACTCCAGCTGGTCCTCTGTGACAGAGAAGATTGAAGAAAGTGCAAATCCTCCAGAGGGGTTAGTAGAAGAGCCAGAAACCAAAGCCATAGTCAGACCAGAAGGATTTTCATAAGAAGCCCTCGACATGGCGTCAATCTCGCTAGACTTGAGCTTGCTAAAGAGCTCGTCGCATGTGAGGGTCTCATAGTTAGATGATTCGATGATCGCCTGGACCTTTGAGTCCCACACCGACCGATCGAGAGTATGCAAAAGCTTCAAAGCCCTCTCATGATCATCGAAAGGCAACAACTCTTTGTTCGCTCTCATCTTGTTGACAATGACCTGAAATCGAGCGAATAAACTCTCTATGCTCTCGCCAGGCATATGTCAAAAGTTCTCATACTCCCGCGTGTGCGACTCGTAGAGACAGGATTTGACTTGAGTGGTTCCCTCATGGAAGCGCATGAGGGTCGCCCAAATCTCACGAGCCGTGGGGAGGTGAGAAACGCGATCAAACTCAGACATGCTCAAACAGGAGAACAAGGCGTTACGAGCCCGGCTATTGGCTTCGTGCTCATCGATCTGAAGCTGAGAGACACGAGCAGCCAGAACAACGTAATCGGCCTTGTTGCAAATCTCCCAGAAAGAAGAGCCCATGTTCTGGAGATAGGCCGACATGTGTATCTTCCAATACGCATAGTTCGTCCGATCAAAGAACGGCGGTTTGCCCACGCCGCGATCCATGTCGCCTTCTGTGGATCTGGAACCGGCTAAGGTGGAAGATCCTTAACCCGCTCTGATACCAATTGAAGGACCGAGAATGCAACCAGAAAGCGACCAGAGGGGGGGTGAATGGGAGCTTCAAAATTCCTTTCGGAAACTTGTCACCACTATCCCAAAAATCAACCCCAGAGACAAACCTTAGAGCTTGCAAGTGACCACAACCATAGATGTTGGGTGGATGCTTCCGAGAAGCACAGCGGGACACAATACAACCCTAGAAACCAACCGCAAAAGACGGAAACCAAAACCGACAACTGACGAGTGAGCTGCGAACGAAACTGCCCAGAGACTGCACTGACCGGACTCTGCCTGCGTCTGGTCACAGAGCATCGGACGCGTCCGGTCAGCCGAAAATGGATTTCGGAGCTTACTGTTCCTGACCGGATTCACCAGAGACAAGCGTCCGGTCGATGCACAGAGCGTCCGGTCAAAACGAACAAAAACCGTGAACAGTGGAAGAGGTGCGTCTGGTCACACTAGAAGGCCAGCGTCCGATCAAGTCACAGATAGACACAGTGTGGACATTCAACCACCGGACGCACTGCCCTATCGTCCGGTCGTCCCGAGTCAGCGTTCGGTCACCCCGCAGCAGCACTGTTCGTCCACCGATTCGACTCGATCTCACCCAAAACAAATCCTCTGGAGATCAAACTTGGTGATAGGAGTCACAAGAAGTATAGTGAGCTATCTCTAAGAGATCATGGCTCGAACCTATCTCCAAATCGATGAAACGAAGAATTTCGGGAAAAGGGAGAAAAACTTGACCCAAAACCAAAATAGATCGATCTCCTAGACCATGAGGTTAGAGGTAAATTCCTTCGGTGGAAAGAAGTGTCTCACGACCAAGAACAACTTGGTTCAAATGGATTTGCAAAAAATGAACCGAGTAAAGAGATCAAACGACGGGAAAAGCGTGGAGAAAAAGGATTTCACGAAGAACACAAACAAAACGCGAATCACAACTGCCAAATTGCAACCGTGTGGCTACCACACGCTACAATAGTGAGGTTACGGCCTAACTTCCTCAAAATCTCCAGTACACAGAGGTATGATTCTCTACAGATCTCAGCTAGCTACAGCAGGGGATTGGGAGAGCAGGAAACCCTAGAAGCAAAGAGCAAATGACTGAGATAGATGGGGAGGTGGGTGTCTCCCCCCTACTTATCCTAATTCTAACTATTCCTAATTCCCACTCTACCCCTAACTACTTACAGAGCGAACCAGCTAAACCCTAAGGTTATTCTGGACCAACTCGATGGTAGGTGGATCCGACGGCCACGCCCGCACAACTCGTAGTGTTGCCTCGAAGCAACCTCCCGATTGCCGCCACGTGCCGCCACCGCTCTGCGTCCCTTTCCTGGACGTCGCACCCCCGGTTTTGTGGCCCAAACCGGGAAACCAGCCTTCATAGCCAACCACCGGTTTTGAGGCCCAAACCTGGAAACCAGCCCACCAACGCCTGAGTTTTGTGGCCCAAACTCCGCAAACCCGAAGCACCCAGGTTTTGAGGCCCAAACCTGGAAACCGTCCTCAGCCCGAGTTTTGTGGCCAAACTCGGAAACCATCCGCGCCCAGGTTTTGAGGCCCAAACCTGGAAACCGTCCACCTGATGGTTTTTCTCTGGCTCTACCACCAAACCAAAGCTGTAGAGGGGATGCACCGCCTGTGCACCCCGTCCACCGACACGTGTCCCCAAGTCCATGACTTAGGCAACACATGACCGCAAGTTTTCGCTCGTCGCTGTCCCAGGCTGTCAGCCACCACAGCTGATCCTCGGGCCACCGATCCCTCAGTCCAAGCCTCACGTCCGCCCTTCGCCACTCTCGGTCCATCGGCACGGCACGTCTCTACTTGACCTTCACCTTGCCTCTGATCACTGCATCCGTGCTCGACACCTGCACAACACAAGCCAAAGAACATGCGCATCATCCCAGTTGACAATCACTCATCACTCAGAAACTCGGCATACACCCATGTATCCGCAAAGACTTCACCAAAGATTGAGCATCTAATTATGGGACTACCAGGATCACCCTTTTTAACAGTCATGGTTTGATTTTCATAATAGTTAAAATATTTTATTTCAACCATATTTGCAGTTTCTATGTCTGGTTTAGCAGGAATTTTGCCAGATTCAGAAGATGGTATGATAGCAGCAAGTTGAGCTAATTGGGTTTCTAACATCTTATTAAAGCTTAATTGATTTTTTAGAGCAGATGAGAAATCTTCCAATTTAGCATTTATATTCTCAAGGGTTTTATCATTCGACATTAATTTCTTATTCAAAAATTCAGTAGTTCTACCTTGAGAGTAGACTAGATTCTTTAAGAACGAGTAATCATCATAATTCTAAAAATTAGAGCGGGGGAATGAATTCTTACCTTGAGAATTTGCAGGCTGATTCCATCCTTGATTCTGTTGACGGAAACCGTTGTTGTTGTTGATGAAGTTCAAATCTTCATGTAGCTCGGGGCAGTGGCTCCCAGAATGTTCGGTTTCTCCATAGACTTCACAAGTCATGTAGGATTCCAGAGATTGGACACTCTCTTGTTGGTTCATCTTCTCACTGTTGTCCAGCTTCTTTGCTAGCAGGTCCATCTTGGCCACGATCATGTCGGCTTCCTTAAGGGAATGCATACCTTGCTTACGGGGCTGTAGTCTCTCGTCATTCCACCCTTGGTTCGACACCATCTTCTCTATGAGAGCCTTAGCATCTGCAACATTCAGAGAAAAGAATGCACCGCCGGCGGCGACATCCAAATGGCTTCTAGAGAGTGGGGTTAAGCCATGGTAGAAGTTCTGGATCAATAGCCAGTCCTCCATACCATGGTGCGGACAAGCGGGGACATACTCTTGCAACCTCTCCCAAGCCTCGGGAATAGATTCCTCGGCTTGTTGCGTAAAGCTAGAGATTTTGTTGCGCAGAGCATTCGTCTCGCCCAAAGGAAAGAATTTGGCGAGAAAAGCATTGGAACACTTGTCCCATGTGTCTACACCGTTGTGATCGGTATAGAACCATTGCTTCGCTTTTCCTAGCAAAGAGAAAGGAAAGAGACGAAGACGGATGGCTTCTTGGGTTATCCCCTTAATGGTGAAGGTGCCGCAAATCGCCAAAAATTGTTGGAGATGAGCATTGGCATCCTCATGAGCTTTGCCACAGAACGGGCTAGCTTGGACCATCGTGATCAGAGCCAGTTTCAACTCAAAATTAAGGTTGGCATCGATCACGTCTGGTCCTATCTCTACATTAGCGGCCGAAGGAGCAGAAAACTCACGAATGGTCTTATTGGCCATCGTGAAGATAGAACGAGATAAGAAAGAAAGAAGTTGAAGAAGATGAAGGAAAAAGATAAGAAGAACTAAAGAAAGAAAGAATAGGATAAGATGGGATTCGCTAAGCGGGAGCTTAAGCGAAGATAAATTCAACACGGACTCAACCGATACACCGATTGCCTTCCCCGACAACGGCGCCAGAAATGCTTGTTGGTAGTTCTTAGCTTCACTAAAGATAGAGCTAGGCAACTATCCCCGGTAACGGCCCAGAAATGCTTGTTGACACTAGCTAACGTCGTTACTAGGAGTAGACTCTGGAATCTATTCCAGGCAACGGTGTTAGAAGTGCTTGTAGCAAGTCCGGTCACTATACCTAAAGGAATGAAGCTAAAGCAGCTATCTACTAATGTCAAGTGGGGTTGTCAATCCCGACACTAGTAGGAGCTAGCTAGAGAGATTGCAATCTACCAAGAGGAGATTCTGCAAGCGCACAAAACTATCGTAGTAGCACTTCGCCTGGGAGTACTAGATGTCGATTTATTTGATCCCAAGGGAAGGCTAGGGTGGTGTATGAGTCGAGTCAAGGAGGGGATGAGAGTCGAAGAAAAGAGAAAAGGAAAAAGGAAAGAAGGGAAGAGAGGGGATGAAAGGCTAGAAAGAATATATGGGTGGATAGGTAAGGATGAAATGGATGGCTAAGGTAAGATGGATAACTAGATAGATAGGGGGGTAACTAAGGGTAACTAACTAATAACTACTAACTACTCCTAGATAACCACGAAGCAAGATAACTACAAGGCAAGATAACTACGAAGCAAGGCAGGCAAAAGTCAATAAAGCAACTAAGTTGAGTATAGTTTTATTCCTATCTTGTCAAGAATCGAGGCGTACTAGCCTTTACCACTGACTTAGGTTGAACGCTAGCACAACGAGCCTTACTGTTAAACTGGGCCAACTACGTGGTGGAATTCAAGGCGCACAGGGTTGTCACCACCTGCTTGCTACCACAGCTATCCGGGGGTCTAGCCGTATCTGAAGGTAAGTCTATAACTAAGCACCACGCTTAACTATATTCTAACTATCTCTATCCTAGCTTTGAATAGAGACACCCTTGCGGACGTCAGAGCAAATACTTGACTTAATAAGATAAACACTAAACTAACTAAGCAACCTATTGGCAAAGATCAATCACTAAGCACACTAGAGATTAACTACTATGGCTAAGTGAATTGAGTTGTAGGATAGCTAGGCACTCAAGCAATCAATCAAGTATACCACTCAATACTGATAAGTAGAATAAAGTAATACTTGAAATGATGAAATAGAATATAGTAAAGTGCTTGAGTAACAAGAGCAAAACCTGAACTGGAGATGAAGGAAGACTCTTCCCAGCTCCAGGACCGATCACTCGCACGCCTCTACTCTTGAGCTAAGCCCTGAGCAGCGCTCCCTCGAGGGCAAAGATGCCTTGCTCTACTAGCTACCTACTTGCCTAAGCTCTCTGAGCTTCTAACCTAACTCTCACTTGCTTCTCTTGCTTTCTGTGTTGCTTGGTGTGGTATATGAATGAAGTGATGCCTCAGGGGGGTATTTATAGTCTTGAGGAGTGAGGGGGGTACTTATAGGGGGCAGCCAACCGACCTAGGGCTAACCCTAGTGGCGGACGCCAGCCCTAGGTGGTGGCCGCCACCCCCATCACCGTTGGATGCACCGCCTTTGCTTCAACGGCATCCAGGAGCTCCAGAGAGGCGGTGGTTAGGTCGGTTGCATGTCTGAGTAACCGCCATCCTGCCTTGATCCACGCCATTCCATCCTGAGCCATCCGATGCCACTGACCTAGTGACCAAGGGCCAAGATTTGGCCTTGGGATGGTCACACGGATCAGTGACGTGGCAAAGGGGGAGAGTTGGGCCTCTCCATGTGGCGGGCGCCACATATGGGTGGCGGGCGCCACCCCACTCGGGCCCAAATGGGTCCTGGTGAGTGGGCTTGTCTCCTGCTGGGTCCATTCTTCAAATTTGGTCCAAATTCTTGTATTCAAATAAAATTCTATGGACATGTGGAATTTGGTTAGTTTGAAAGCTATTTTACTACATTTTATGCCTTTTTGGTGAATTTTAGGGTAAAATGTTGATGGTAAAACAGGTGTTTAAGGACCATCAACACACAGTGTCTGATCTGCAAGCTGCAAACACATACTTGTATATAATAGAGGTGCACCATGTATTTGTTCGTATATTACCCTTGGCATAATGTTGACGCTTGCTCCAAGGTCGCAGACTGCTTCTTCAAAACTGTGAGGTCCGATATGGATTGGAATCACGGGTCTTCCTGGATCTACTTTCTTCGGGGCAATGGAGTCATCCATCCATTCCTCCGAAGGTCTAGGTATGAGGTGTCCTGCATCAAAAATGTCTACAAGATTTGCAGTCTCTAGCTCTTTCGGACTTCCTGGAATCTTACCTTTTTCAGCCATAGGGACTGAAGCTGCTAACTGAGATAACTGAGATTCTATCATCTTATTAAAGCTATGTTGATTCTTTATAGCAGAAATGAAGCTATCCATTCTAGTATTAATATTTTCAAGCAGTTTATCGTTGGAACCTATCTTCTTAGACATATTATCAATAATTTTGTTTTGATTAGATATCATCTCTCTCAAAGGTGGTTGGTTAAATGTATTACCTTGGTAGTTACCTGAGTAATTAGGTCTTGATTGCTGGTTCCATCCTTGAGTTTGTCGAGGACGATAGTTGGTGTTGTTGTTGATGTACTTTGCATCCTCTTGAATCTCAGGGCAGTTGTTCCCTGAATGACCAGTGCCTCCACACTCTTCACATGTCATGCAAGATTCATAGATTTGCTTGACGTCTTCGTTCTTGGGAGTGTGTTCATCGAACTTCTTCATGAGTAGGTCAAGTTTGGCAGACAGCATGTCTACTTCCTTTAGTTGATGTATTCCTCCCCTCTTGCGTGGTTGAGAGCGTTCCTTGTTCCATCCTTGGTTAGAGGCCATCTTCTCTATGAGTGTAGTTGCATTGTTGATTATGAGTGATAAGAATGATCCTCCAGCAGCGGCATCCACATTCTCACGGGTACTCGAAGTGAGCCAGTGGTAGAAGGTCTGCATGAGTAGCCAATTCTCCATCCCATGGTGAGGGCATTCTGATATGTAGTCTTGAAAGCGTTCCCAAGCCTCTGGGATTGATTCGTTGTATTGTTGCTGAAAAGTTGAAATCTTGGCACGGAGGGCATTCGTCTTGCCTACTGGAAAGAACTTTGCTAGGAAGGCGGTTGAACAGATCGCCCATGAGGTGTTTTTGTCTTTGTTGGCGTAGAACCATTGTTTTGCTTTTCCCAAGAGTGAAAATGGGAACAAGCGAAGTAGAATGGGGTCCCTTTCGACTCCTTTGATGGTGAAAGTGCTACAAATCTGTAGAAAGTGTTGGAGATGAGCGCTTGCGTCTTCATGTGCCTTTCCGCAAAACTGATTAGCTTGTACCATGTTGATCAAAGCTGGCTTGAGCTCAAATCCGTTGTCTCCCACATTGACTGTTGGTCCAGTCCTGATGTTGGCAGTGGTTGGTGCAGAGAATTCATGGAGTGTCTTATCGGCCATGGTGTCCAACACTGGTGTTAAGCTTCTTTTTATCTGACTAACTTCTGGAAGTGGTGTTGAGGGTCTCTTAAGTTTGCGTCTTGTTTTCCATAGTAAAGCTTTGGGATCCTCAATGTAGTTTTTCGGAAGTTGGAAACCAGTCATACATCACACCCTGCATAAGATAAAAAGATAAACAAAGCCAGGGTAAGCATGTTTGTGTAAAAGTAAATAATCAGTGCATTATCACATGTGTGTAAGTAAAATGATATGTTCCAGCTACCGTTTTAAAATGCTGCTAATGCAATGTCCTATTAGTGTTCATAAAGTTTTAATGAAAAACCCTAGGTACCATCCCTAATTGAATTGATGTGGTTCCCCGGCAACGACGCCAGAAATGCTTGTTGGTATTTCTTAACGTCGCTACTAAGAATAGAGTTTTAATCTATCCTCGACAACAGCGCCAGAAATATTACACTCCTTAATGGAATCACTCTAAGAATGAGCCACATAAAATATTAAACTAGTGAAGGCACTAAAGAGTGTACGGGACACTACTAACTTCACATAACGTCAAGTTGTCATCCCCAACATGAAGCTAGCAATGTAATTATATCAGGGCACTAGATTTAAAGATAAATATTTACCCGCAAGCGCACAGATAAATATACCCGTTGTAGATGTATTTCACCCAAGCTAGTCTCAGATATCGTTATTTATATTTAGCCTAGAGACTAATCAATTCAAGGTATGATGGTATTATATTAATGAGGACTTAACAACATTCATTATGGCACACACTTATAATAAGACTGATAACACACTAAATACTCCAAACAAGGATTAGGTTACAGAGTAAATGATAATGATAATTGATAAATGATAACAGAGATCAGATCAATCAAGGATAATCCAAGAACAGTACTACCTAGCAAGTGATAATTAGAACAAGTATTAATAAGAAACATTCCTAAGTTATTCTAATTACAAGTCATAGCATACATTGATTAGTGCAATTATATTTGGCAATCATTGGCTAGGTCACATCATATTTATAATCAAGAGGCAACTCCATAGTAAAGGTGTCAAACAGAGTAACCCCTAAACCATGAGTTAACTGAGCCATACTGAACACTACATTCGGGAGGTGGAATACAAAGGACTCAACAGGTCTGTCACACCCACGATCTACCACTCTATCCGGAACATAGGACGCATTCGCAGATAAATATTGTATAGGCACCATGCCTACACAACATCTATCACCCACCCGTTGTACTTTAAGATGAGCGCTATACGAACATGAGTATAAACATAAAGATGAACTATCTATGCCAAATATATAATCGAAGCAGACTATAAGCAATATAATTAAGAATATAGTAGTTGATGTCTTAGTCATATCAAATGTATTGCTATCTAGAACACGAATATGAACAATAAAGTGAATTAGATCATCGAGAAGAACTAAAGTACGAACTAGAACATGAACTAGGACAAGATTATGAACTAGAAGATGAACTAGACGATGAACATGAACTAGACGATGAACTAGAACATAAACAATGAAGAACAATGATGAACTAGAAGACCAATTATGAAATAGATCCATAATGTCAATACAAGAGAGAAGATCATGGGTTTACTGAGCCTTCTCGTGACTAGATCAGGAATCCAAGCGAAGCTTGCCTCCTCTAATCCTATTCTATCTACTAATCCAGGTGGATGTAGTTCTAGGGCTTCCGATTGATCTCCTTCTGATGAATGCCTGATCCTCTGATTGATGATGTCTAATGATCAAACCCTGATTGCCCTGGAGAGGGGGTCAGGGGGATGTTTATATATCCCTGGGCGATGAACCGTGGCTCTTGGATCAAACCGACTTAAGGTACAGCCGAGATGCATCCTAGAGGTCGGTGGAGGTAGCTTGCAGAACACGGAAGCCAGCGGTCCCTGGGGGGACCGGTCGGTCACCTGGTGGGACCGGTCCGGTCGGTCCCACCAGTCGGCCTCTGGCGGTGGTCGACCTCCTGGTGTCTTCTTTCGTCCTCTGGAGTCTTCTAGAATAGTCCTGACGTGGTGGTTGCGTTATCTCCCGTCGGTTTCCTTCTACTGGAAGCTATTGGTGCTGATTTCCTAGTTTAGTCCATGCAGAATCATAGTTCACCAAAACTCGTGGAATATTGTCAGTTGAAACCTTAAACCTTTGTTGGTGATCAAATTCTTGCCCTTTTCATATTTATTTATCTATTAATTATGATAGATAAGCAGTGTCAATAGCCTGAAGGAAGCATCGCCCAGACGGAACAGAGGAGGTCATAGAGTTTTGTGTGGACTTTATTTCAGACCTTGACCCGATTGGCGTTCCTGAATTGCGACATGAGGGCAGACTCAGTGGCAAGGGAACACTAGGGAAGAAAACATATATCTTTACAGGAGACAATTACTTCGATAAAGCACACTACACAGTTCTACAGAACTCCTCATTGGTCGATCCATATATCGAGGTACATAAGGATTTCCTTCGATCCGAGTGGCCCGGGAAGAGTGAATCTTGGATTACACGTCAGCACATGCAAACCTTCGGCGATTGGTTGCGAAAACAATGTCAGGGTGATGACAACATAGATGAGTAGCTTTATTTGTTGGCCAGACAACCATCGTGGCATATCAGCACGTACAAAGGTTACGAGATCAATGGGAATACATTTTACACAATAGCCCAAGACAAAAGGAGCACCAACCAAAACAGTGGTGTACGCGTGGATGCCACAGATCCAAATAGGAACAAACAAACATATTATGGCCGCATACATGACATATGGGAACTAGACTACGCACCTAATTTTAAAGTCCCTTTGTTCCGGTGTAAATGGGTGTTGGGTATTTTAAACGCACACAGAAGAATCCGCAAGCGCACGGATACCGATGTAGCTTTCACCCGAGAGTATTCCAGGATATCGATTTCCACGGGGAACGTGAAGTGTACTAATCAAGGGGCAAGATCATCCTAGAAAAGAATGATAAAATGGGTAGAGAGAGATTTAAGGTTTTCTAAGCAGGTCTATCTAATTAAAGGCTCACTATACTTTACTTACTTCGGGACATCAGAACACTAGCCACAAAAAGGGATGAGAAAGGGGCTAGGAAGCTCCGACTACGGTCCTACAAACACCAACCCGAACGTGGTGGACTACGTCGGTCGTCAGGGCTGTCACCACCTGGGGCTACCACAACTATCCGTGGGGCTGGGTGCAAACTCAGGTAAACCCTAGTCTAGACACCACGTATCATATCTGTCAATTACCTAGACTCTGGATCAAGCATTTGCTACCCATATATTTAATTTCATTTTTAAGCATCATAATTAATCAGGAGAACTCATGCTTTGAAGGCTAGGTACTTGAAAGAAATTAGATAGAGCAACTATGATACGAACCCGCTAGGGTTTTTGCCTGATCTTTCGATGAGAAGCGGGGGATAACTTCGATTTGGACTGAAATGACGTTCACGACCCGACTACAACCATCCAAGGATGCTGCGCCTTAGCAATCGATACACCAATTCCAGCGGTTGCTCGCGATCTTGTGGATGCACGACCAACCAAACCACTAGGGTTATTCCTGCAAGCAATCGAAGAACAAGCAAGAACAAGTAGAACAAGCACTCTATTGCAAAATAAGAGATGAAGGTTCAAATCTGATACACATGAAGGTGGGGTTCCGAAATCAAGTAGAACGGATGGTCTAGTCGACACAAACGTCTACCAGGAAGTAGCAATAGCTAAACTTACATCTAAACAAAACCCAATCTGTTTGTGGCGGCTATGGGGAGGTATTAGAGGAGGAGAGGACGACCAGGAGGGTGTTGGGGTCGTCCTCCAACCCTAGGACGTGTCCTTAATGGACCCAACTTGATACATGGGCCAATAGCCCAAGATATGGTGACGCAGCACCTTGGACAGCAAGATCTCTCGGTAATATTTGGATAATTGTCGCCGCTGTGTAGAAGATACGGACATGGGGCTGGATCCAAATGAAAGTAGACTTGTTAAGCTTTCCATCAAGTCCTGAACCATCCAAATCCGAGTCCGTTTGAAGTCGTGGTGACCGTAACAAGTTGGGACTTTTCTGCAGTCCGAATTCAACTTCCAAAACGTGTTGGACTTGGACTCTTTCCTTTCTTTTGCCAAAACTGACGTGGTGACTTTGTGGAGAACATTAAGAACACTTGGACTTGGTCCCCAATCAACTTCATTGATCTTCCAAACTTTCCTTATGCAATCAAACCTTCCCTTCATCCATGCAAGTAATTCTGAAAAAGACAATATACACATTTTATGGTGCAGCACCAATTCATCAAATGTATCAATAATAAGTCTCATATAGAATGGTTGCACCTTTGGTTTAGAAGTGGATAAGATGGTCATATTTGAACCGGTGATGCCCTCATCATTCTCCCCTTCTTGTCTGCAAGTCGTCCTCGACTTGCTCCAATGGCATACAAATGTGCTTACTTTGATATCGGAATACCGAAGGACGACCATATTGCATGGCCACAACAAACAATACTCCCCTTCTTTAGGATGGCCCTGTTGCATATAAGAAAAACTAGGGATACTTTGTTGGACATTATTAGTGTTAGTGCATCCCTTGATTTGATCATGGTATTGTAGCTCCAAAGTAGATTTCATATTAGAGCAAATATAAACTTTATGCACCAAATAATTTCCTTTGCTATCATATTTGCCAATTGCATAAAGTGAACATTGAATAAAGCTTGGCAAAACAGATTTCATAGATATATCATTCTCCAAACTATTCAGGTCACAAAGAAAATCAAATTCGATATAACCTAAGCAATTTAAAGATGATATGATATTCAGCTCCTCTTTCTCACTAGCAATGCGACAAACTCTCCTTACTTTAGCATGCATGTCGTTAAGAATAGAATTATCATGTCCAAGCACTAGTCGTGTTGTAGATATAAGTGAAGCATGGTCATACTCACATGGAGTGATTGCAGCATCATATGTGTTGCTTTTCTCGCTCTCCTCTGACATGGTGGGTGTTGCACAAAAAGTCTTTTCCAACTTTTGTAGTGGGTGTAGCTGCTCAAATGGCTCAATGCATTCAATAGTATTGCTCTCATCCTCCTGCAAAATGTTATGGACAGCAAGGGGAAAAAAGAGGGTGCTCTATCTCTAGTCGTGGTGATGAAGTTAGAGAAGAAGTATCACACAACTCTTCTTTGTCACAAGGTACAACAAGCAAATCATGTTGTGACAAAGGCATATCATCAACAAGTTCCACTATATTTTGCTCCCTTTCAACATTTAATGTAGATAATTGCTGGCTATAATGTGTCATACCATTCTTGCAAGTATTCAAAGATGAAAGAATCTGATTTTCAACTTTACAAGCAAGACAAAACAAGCAAGATATATGATTATATGTTTCACTGATGAGCAAAGTTTGAATTTCGGAATTGAGCCCTTTCATGAACCTACTCATAATATCTTCCATGCATTCATCCAGGCCACCAAACAGGATACAAATTTTAAAATCATGATAGTATTGTCTCACGGTCCTACTACCCTGTTTTAATTCCTCTAGTTTGGTAAGCAAGTAATCAGCATAATATGCAGGAACATATACACCTCTAAAATGCATTTTGAAGTCTTTCCATGTTTGCGGAACAATGTCATGCCTACAAAGATATTTCCATTCATACAAAGCATCCTTAGTTAAAGCATTAGAGGCAGCAAAAACCATTTGTTTCTCTGACAAATCATACTCAACAAATTCCTTATCTACAGCTAGCTCCCATTCAATATATGCATGAGGATCGTAGTTTCCTTCAAAGTAAGGTATTGCAGATTTTATTGTATCAAGTAAAACATTGCAAACCTCATGAGTGCCAAGCTTGTTACCATCCATTTGTTGAGCAAATTGCGAATACACAACCTGAGTAAGGCCATGCTTATTTTCCACGTGAATCCCTGCCATGATTAGAAGAAAACCAAAAACATCCACAATAATATCTATGCTGCAATCAACTACTAGGATGTGGTTGTTGTAAATATAATTCTCTCACTCTCAACCTGTTCAAACGAGCTCTTACCAATTCTTACCAAGCCAAACAAGAGGTGGCAGCAACCAACAAGTTGGAAACCCTGGAAAAAGTGTATCGGTGCCACAGCAACAATTCCTTTCAAGTTGTAGTTGGATATGTGGAGCTGTAGGAAGGCTGAAATTAATGTGCAAGGAAGTACTAGCACCACATTAGTCACAGAGCAAGTTGAGAAATCGTTCAACGGTGGTACCGTGCTGGTCCTAGGCTAGACCGTGCTAGAGACGCGAGCCTAGACACAAACAAAGTCACGGTACAATAGGAAACAAAAAAGAACAAGAACAGCAAGTTATCACTCCCTTTTTCTCTTCCTCCTCACTTTTTTTGCCTCTTTCTCTTTCTTTTTTTCTTTTCTTTTCTTTCTGATTTTTCTTCTTCTTTTCTTTTACTTTGCACAACTAGAACAAATCTGAATTTTGACAAATCAGATTTTAAAAGAAACGACTTACAATCTATTTCTCTTTCTTTTCAGGTAGTAACAAGAATAGAGCTAGCAACTCAGATTTTTAAATGTGCCCAAAACAGATTTGCTAGTGTTAAAAAAAAGCAAGGATAGATATGTGCAGCAAAGATGGTGATTACAACGGAGATGTATATGCTGTAGTGGATATTAATATGGTGGTGGTGATGGCAGCGGAGATGGGTATGATTGACAATGACCGAAATGTGACGAGAACTCGAAACTCTAAAAGTCTAACCCTAAGACCAGCAACTTGACTCAACCGATGTAAACCAAACTCAATAAGCCCTAACTAAGAAGTACCAGCAAAGGCTCAAAAAGATTTATAGGATTATGGAAAAACTAATCTACTATTTTTTGGGTTTTTTGGACTATAGGAAAAATAAAACAGCGAAGGATTGGAAATCTCTCACCGATAAACCTTGCTCTGAATACCAACTGATACGAACCCGCTAGGGTTTTTGCCTGATCTTTCGATGAGAAGCGGGGGATAACTTCGATTTGGACTGAAATGACGTTCACGACCCGACTACAACCATCCAAGGATGCTGCGCCTTAGCAATCGATACACCAATTCCAGCGGTTGCTCGCGATCTTGTGGATGCACGACCAACCAAACCACTAGGGTTATTCCTGCAAGCAATCGAAGAACAAGCAAGAACAAGTAGAACAAGCACTCTATTGCAAAATAAGAGATGAAGGTTCAAATCTGATACACATGAAGGTGGGGTTCCGAAATCAAGTAGAACGGATGGTCTAGTCGACACAAACGTCTACCAGGAAGTAGCAATAGCTAAACTTACATCTAAACAAAACCCAATCTGTTTGTGGCGGCTATGGGGAGGTATTAGAGGAGGAGAGGACGACCAGGAGGGTGTTGGGGTCGTCCTCCAACCCTAGGACGTGTCCTTAATGGACCCAACTTGATACATGGGCCAATAGCCCAAGATATGGTGACGCAGCACCCTGGACAGCAAGATCTCTCGGTAATATTTGGATAATTGTCGCCGCTGTGTAGAAGATACGGACATGGGGCTGGATCCAAATGAAAGTAGACTTGTTAAGCTTTCCATCAAGTCCTGAACCATCCAAATCCGAGTCCGTTTGAAGTCGTGGTGACCGTAACAAGTTGGGACTTTTCTGCAGTCCGAATTCAACTTCCAAAACGTGTTGGACTTGGACTCTTTCCTTTCTTTTGCCAAAACTGACGTGGTGACTTTGTGGAGAACATTAAGAA
Organism: Coix lacryma-jobi var. lacryma-jobi; assembly: GCA_009763385.1. Taxonomy (NCBI): domain Eukaryota; kingdom Viridiplantae; phylum Streptophyta; class Magnoliopsida; order Poales; family Poaceae; genus Coix; species Coix lacryma-jobi. The sequence goes on along the minus strand of CM019826.1, from coordinate 81,106,716 downwards.
CACTTGGACTTGGTCCCCAATCAACTTCATTGATCTTCCAAACTTTCCTTATGCAATCAAACCTTCCCTTCATCCATGCAAGTAATTCTGAAAAAGACAATATACACATTTTATGGTGCAGCACCAATTCATCAAATGTATCAATAATAAGTCTCATATAGAATGGTTGCACCTTTGGTTTAGAAGTGGATAAGATGGTCATATTTGAACCGGTGATGCCCTCATCAAACTATTCATCATTTCCATGTAAAAGATTAGAGAGAGAGTTCTTTTATTATTAACTTCTTAAAACAAACTAAGCAAACTTAACATAGTATTTATTTAACCTAACACAATTATTATATTTAACCTAACACACTTATTATAAATAACTAAGATAGTGAATAAGACATACCTGGATCACGAAGATAACGGGGGTGCGTCTCCCCCAAGCCGGTTCCCTTAATAGCGTTGAGCCTTCATGTGCCCATATTTTTTTCTTTTTAATTAATGGTGAGCCTTCATGTGCCCACATTTTTTGGAATATATATATTTTTTAGATTTATGTATAGAAAGAAAACTTAAGACGATAAGGATACTTACCTGCGTACACGGGGGTGCTTTCCCCCAAGCTGAATTTTATCATAGTCGTTCAATCTTGCCATGTAGCAGACTGGCGGTGGAAATGTGTTTCCTCTGTCGGAGCTTTGATTGATGTTGATGGTTGTGGAAACGGTGCTCCAAAAGTGGACAGAACATCCACTCACTTGTCAGCTTTTCTTGGTCTTTCAAATTCTGTGAAACTCAAATAGATAACAAAACTCGTGGAACAGATTAAGCATTAGTGGTTGGCCACTTAAGCCTCAGTTGTCTAAAGTTTCAGTAAGATTTCTTTCTCCATATTTTTGTATTTTAATATTTTTATGATGCAAGATAAAATGCAACAGGATGAATGTATGCATTTTTTTTTATGCCACCACAGTGAATATCCCTACAGGTTTTTACATACCATAGAATTATTCACATGGGGCTTTTAGGGTTTAAGATGTAGTGTAATATTTTTATTTCTCTTTTTTTATGCAATGCTAATGTAGAAAAGTAAATATGCTATGGAGAAATGATTATGGAAATGATAGAAAGTAAACATGCAAAAAGAGAAATTAATGCAAAAAAGATAAATATGGATAACTACCGATTTTACCTCTCGGCGAGGGTTCAATGTTTTAAGTCCTCTGAACAGGACTTCTCACCATGTTCATTCCTAAGGTGCATCATTTGATCTTTATATGTAGACCTTGATAACTACACCTCTTGATATGGTGTCACCCATGTTCTTTGTTTGCCCAGCAATTTGAACTGAAACATTAATTGTGGAAGCTGGCAGCATCTTGCTAAGTGTGCAAGTTCTTGTAGATTCAGGACCTTCACTCTGTAGAATTTTGGAGTTGACAAACTCCTCCATGTTTTGCTTAAGAGTGTGTCCTGCTCATAAAGACAAGGTAGAGATCAAGTGCATGGGCTCTGTTGGTGGAAAAACACCAACAGAACCAAAAGTTTTGTTCATTCCTCTCTAACCTTAGGCACATCGAGCAAGATAAACTTGTTGTTTATGTATTCTATTCAATTTTAACATGAGTGATAGGATCAAAAGATGAGTATGAAAGTAGCATCCTAAAATATTAAATAGATCAGATTACTTAACCCAAGGAAGGATAATCTATGCATAATGTGTCGATATTTTCAGGATTGTGATATATCATCTTCCAAAGGTTGGATGCATAACATTTTAGCTCATTTGGTTAAGATAGTGAGATCAAGAGAGTAAAGCTAAGAACAAGGAGTAAAGAACTGAACATGTTGAGTTGATTAGGTTGGATCGTGTGAGGTGCAACTTAAACATGTTTGGTTCTTATTTATGCACATACTAGAATTAAGGAGAAGCTTTTAAAGTGATGATCACTTACCTTGAGATGTTGTTTTACCATTGTAGAGTGATTGTGTCGAACCACGTTGTGGAAGCTTCTCTTGTCTTGCTGGTTGTTGTTCATGAATAACTTGTCTTCTCTTGCTTATCTCACTGTGGGCCAGCTGAGTCTTGTCTTCAACAGATCCAGATGATGGAGACTTTGTCAACTATTTTCTTGATTTGTAGGCTTAGGTATTGTCTCTCTATCTTCTACTTGTTGTGGTGCAGTGGCTTCATCCTTTATGATATCCCCTCAATTCCTGGCAGTTGGTTCTTCCTTTGTCGGTTGAGTCAACGTCTTCTCTTGGTTTTCTTTGGCTGCTCATAAATGGTGTACTTGTTGAAGAGGCAGTGAACCTTTTGGTCAAAGATCCAAAAGTGGATTTCTCTAGTTCTGACATAGATGACAACATTGAAGGTTTTCAAGAACGATCTTCCAAGAATGAGTGGTGGATCATATTTTTCTCCTTAATTGGGATAGCATCCCTTGGCTTGTACTGATCAAAGTGTTGAAGCTGGATTTCTCCATCCTCCCCTTTAAGCAGATCTAGACAACAGAATTGTATCTCCCCAAGCTGGCTTTTGAGGTAGGTGGTTGCCCAAATTTCTTCAACAACATGTTCATGTGTTGAATTTTTGTAGACCTTGTTGTTGTTGAAGTTGTACCATCTTATCTCTCAAGCTAGCTCGATGGTCTCTGTCTTCTAGTGGCCCAGCTCAGACTTGTTTACCTACTTCCATGGAGTGAGTGCTTTGATTGTAGGTATTGTTTTGTGGCACTCATCTTCTGTCTTGTCCTGTGGATCTCTTTTCTCCATGATCAGTGAGTTGTGTCTCCCTTGTGCAAGTTGTTGAAGTTCATATGTCTCTTCATCTCCAGTGTGAGTTCATCTCAGGACTTTCCCAAATTGGTATTGAAAGTTTTCCTACAGGGGTTAGTCCAACAAAATATCCAACATCCACTATAGCATATTATCGGCTCAAAAATCAACCTAGACACCATGTCAAATTTGATCTAGGAAGGCATTTTAACCTAAGCACCATGCTTAATTTAAAAGCCTTTAGAGGTAAAATCAGGACACCTTTTAGCTCAAGAATCAAACCAGACACCATGTCTTACTTTAATTTAGGAAAATAGTTTAAACTAAGCACCATGCCTAATTTTAAAAGGTGTATGAAAATACTTCAAAACCAAAACATATACTATAGCAAATGAGGGTAGCATTAGAGCCTTAAAGAGATTTACTCAAATGGTGATGAGACAGCATGATTAATGTATCGCACATGAGCATGTCTTAAAGGTAGGGGCAACCAACATAGCAACATGGTAAGAGATGTTCTTACAAAGTGTATCCCCCAAGCTTAGATTTTGCAAAAATCAAGATTGGATGAATGTAATTTAATGTTGCATGATGATTAGGTGGACATACCTTGTGTTTGTCGTTCCATCAAACATTTTTGCTCCAGACCTGCAAAGGTTAGTGACAAGAATACCCGAAGGAATATTTTAACAATTATATCCCTATGCTCATTGCATAAGGGCAGTGTAGCAAGAAAGTAAACACTGATCTGCAAAGTGCTTGTTTTAGGACACTGAACTTGTCTTTTGGGAAACCTTCAATATGTGATTTGGTGAAGTGGTTTCCCCTCCAAAACCAACTTGAAGAGCACAACGAGATCTACAACATTTGTGATAAACATATGCATCTACAACCACCCTTTTGAAGTTTTTGTAAATAGAAAGTGTGAGGGGGTTGAAAATCTCGAGTGTGGCAATGTTAGACAGACCAACTGAATCAGGAGATGTCTCATATGAGTATGGATTTAAAGAGGTGTTTATGAAGCAGCTTCCATGTTCTTTGATATAATCATCCCCGATTTCAGAGAAGAACACTGAAGGATGGGGTTCATCATTTTCTAAAGTGTGAGGTGTTTTCTCTACGGAAGGTTCTATGGAAACCAAATTATTAGAAGGATATGATGGAATTTTAAATTTCGTTGTGTGTTCCTCCTCATGTTGGTCAGGGTTGGGCTCGACTTCTTCTTCGGGGAATTCATCAAAAATGTCAGTGTAAGGAGTGTTTTCAAGGATTTTCTCAAGGATGACTTTTCCTTCACTAACAGTTTTATGAATGAATGATCCTCCCGAAGAGGTATCAATAAAAAGGGCAGCTTCTTTGCTAAGACCATAATGAAAATGTTGTAAAATAACGTCCTCAGTCAAAGAAAGATCTGGGCCAGTGTTGACAAGGCTCATAAATCTAGCCCAGGCTGCTCCTAGTGTCTCCTTCTCTTTTTGTTTAAAGGTAAGAAATTCTATTCGAAGGGCAGTGATTCGAGAAAGATGGAAGAAAGCAAGACAAAATTTGTCTCGAAGTTCATCCCAATTCCCATCTACTCCTCTTACGTTATGAGCATACCACTGTTTCGCTCTTCCAAAAAGGGAGAACGAAAACAATTTCCATTTAATGGTCTCTTGTGTCGCGCCAGCAATAGACAAGCAAGAACACAATTGCTCAAATTCACGAAGGTGGGTGTAAGGATTCTCGTCTTCTAGCCCAAAGAAAGGTTGCTCCCGAACCATGGCTATAAAGCCGGGACGAATTTGGTAGCCATCTATAAGAATAGGATGTGATGATGGTGGTGGCTCCAACAATTCGCCCTTTGGAGCGGAGTATTCATAGATAGGAGTGGAATTCATGTGGTAAGAAGTGTGGTGGTGAGGTAAAGGTGGTGGTAAGAGAAAAAGGTGGTAAAAGAAAAGAAACACGGATGACTTGGTTCGAAACTAGCACAGCTACCGTTCCCCGGCAACGGCGCCAGAAAGCTTGTTGGGTATTTTAAACGCACACAGAAGAATCCGCAAGCACACGGATACCGATGTAGCTTTCACCCGAGAGTATTCCAGGGTATCGATTTCCACGGGGAACGTGAAGTGTACTAATCAAGGGGCAAGATCGTCCTAGAAAAGAATGATAAAATGGGTAGAGAGAGATTTAAGGTTTTCTAAGCAGGTCTATCTAATTAAAGGCTCACTATACTTTACTTACTTCGGGACATCAGAACACTAGCCACAGAAAGGGATGAGAAAGGGGCTAGGAAGCTCTGACTACGGTCCTACAAACACCAACCCGAACATGGTGGACTACGTCAGCCGTCAGGGCTATCACCACCTGGGGCTACCACAACTATCCGTCGAGCTGGGTGCAAACTCAGGTAAACCCTAGTCTAGACACCACGTCTACACTAACGCTTACTACTCTAATTAACTAGTATAATTAGAGCACTCGATACGAGCGGAGATCCAGTAAATGAAATAAAGCAAGAACTGAAATTAAATATAACACATGGAAATAGTAAATGAAGAACCTGGAGATTACTTGAAGACGAACTAGATGCTGCACCAATACAATGTTGAGGAAGATCCAACAGATCCGGCTCCTCCTCAGCTCTCTCCTTTCTCTCTCTCTCTAGATTACAACTAGATGATGAACTAGAACTAGATCTAGAACTAGAAGATGAACTAGAACTAGAACTAGACGATCAACTAGAGGGATCTCTACTTCTAATTGAAACCCTAGTTTCTGATGTGGAGATGAATAATGAAGATGGAGATGCCTGGAGAGGGGGGTCTGGGGCTGCTTATATAGCCCTGAGGGATCAACTGCGGCCGTTAGATCAAACCGACTTAAGGTATGGCTAAGATGCATCCTAGAGGTCGGTGGAGGAAGCTTGCAGAAGACGGAAGCCAGCGGGCCCGGGGGGAGACCGGTCGGTCTCCTGGTGGGAACGGCCGGTCCCACCTGGTAGGGTCCCGCGGTGCACGACCTCCTGGTGTCTTCTGGTGTCCTCTGGAGTCCTCTAAAATATTCCTGACATGCCGGTTGCGTTATCTCCCGTTGGTTTCCTTCTAGGGGAAGCAATCAGCGCTGGTTTCCTGGTTTAGTCCGTGCAGAATCACAATTCACCAAAACTCGTGGAATATTGTTAATTAAAACCCTAAACCTTTGTTGGTGATTGAATTCATGCCCTTTTCATATTTATTTATCCTTTAATTTTGATAGATAACCAGTGTCAACAATGGGTCAAGATGACCGGTACCGGAGGTGGGGTAACAGTCGACAAGGAGTATGGGATGACATCAGTGGACCTCAACAATATTGGGTACAAAGATGAACCATTTGTCCTTGCCGCGGATGTGAGTCAGGTGTTCTATGTGAAAGACATGTCTACAAATCCAAAACGAGGGAAAAATGATAACCACTCGATCGTCAACGAGCCAAAGCGCCACATAGTTCTTTCAGGGAAAAGAAACATTATCGGAATTGAGGACAAGTCAGACATGTCAGATGATTATGAAAGGGATGACCGAATTCCGCCATTCAAAGTGAACAAAGACCCAAGCATTTTGTTAAACAATGAGAAAACTTCATGGTTAAGGAATGATGATAACCAAGGGACATATGTCAAGAGGAGGTTCACAGTTGTGCCCGCTAAATAGTGGGTTGTAAAGATATTATGTAATAATTAATTAATTAAGACTTAAGATTTAAGATATATTTAAAAAAACTAAATTTAAAAATCTAAAACTATTGCATCTGTCGGGTAGAACAAAATTGGGTAATGATTTTTAGGTCATAAACAAAAGATTAACGTCCAAATGATATGAAAATAAATTTTCTATTGAAAGCCAACAATTTTTTTAATTTAAATTTAACATTATTTTTTTGCATTAACCAAATATGAATGGTTATTTACATTTATATTCGTTATTATAAAAAAAGAAAATATTTTATGATACAAAATTTTCTACTATACAATAAGTTCAAAAGAAATATAACTGTTATTTTTAAGTAATTTTATGCATCATGTTCAATTTACTATGCAATTAACAAGAATTACAACATATTTATATAGTGAAAACTTAATACAAAACTCAAAATACTGAAAACCCAAAACTGTGGCGGGAAAGGACCCTTTAGTCCCGGGCGGTGGCACCAACCGGGACTAAAGACCACTTTAGTCGGGTCGTCTTACGCACCGGGACTAAAGACCCTTTAGTCCCGGTGCGTAAGACGACCCGGGACTAAAGGTCCTCCGAGTCCGAGTATATAGGACACACCACCCTCCAATCTTCCCCAGGTCGACATCAGTTACGTCGCCGCCTCCGTCCGCACCGCCCTCGGCCTCCATCGCGCTCCCTTGTGCCAGCCGTGTCCTCACCGTCGAGCTCCGTGCCACCCTCGGCCTCCCTCACCGTCGTCCTCGCCATCGTGTCCGTGCTAGCCGTACGTCGTCCTCGCCGCCGTCGAGCGTCGCGCCATCCTCGGCCTCCCTCGCCGTCGTCGAGAGCTCCGTCCTCACCGCCGTCGAGCTCCACTGCCGCAGTGTGCGTGCTGTGCAGTGTGGTGTGTGTGTGTGCAGTGCGTATGTGTGCGTGTGTTTGTGGTGCGTGTGTGTGGTGTCCGTGTGTGTGAGTGTAAAAAAAAGAAATGAAAAAGTTAAATAGAAATAATATATATAGAAAATGAAAAATTGATATATATATATATATATAGAAAATAAATATATATTTAGAAAAGAAAGTGATATATAAAATGAATATAAGATATATATTTATAGAAAAAGGAAAATGAATAAGAATATATGAATTGATATATATTTATAGAAAAAGGAAAATGAATACAAATAGATACATATTTATTGATAATGAATATGAATAGATTTATATTTATAGAAAAAGGAAAAGGAATACGAATATGAATAGATATATATTTATAGAAAAAGAAAAATCATATATATGTTTTAACCTACCAAATATATGTTTACACATGTAGCTAAAAAGTGACCGGTCGCATCGGCCTATAGTCCTGGTGTCCGCTCCACTGACCTCGCCGCAGTCACTGTCATCCGCACCATCGTCATCCTCGCCGCCGTCCGCCGTCGTTCTCGTCCACTGTGTGTAAATCACGTGACAAGGATATGTTTTAACATGTATTTACTCCTAGAAATATGTGTTCATAGAAAATCATGTGTCATGTTGGAATGCCATAGAAAATCACTTGGATATATTTAAACATGTATTTACTCTTAGAAATATGTGTTCATAGAAATATGTGTTCATAGAAAATCACTTGGACACTTAGAAATATTTTGATAGATATGCTTCTTCATGTTATTTTTAATGTTGAATTGCCTCTTTACGAATATATGTTATTTTTAATGTTAGCGATTACATGTCACCTAAAACCTGAAACCCTAAAACCCGAAACCCTAACACCTAAACCCCAAACCCGAAACCCCCAACCCCCAAAACCCCAAACCCCAAAACCCTAAAACCCGAAACCCAAACCCTAAACCCCAAACCCCAAACCCTAAACCCTAAACCCCTAAACACCGAAACCCTAAACCCCTGAACCCCTAAACCCCAAACCCTAAACCCTAAACCCCGAAACCCTAAACCCCTAAACTCTAAACCCCTAAACCCCTAAACCCCGAAACCCTAAACACCTAAACCCCTAAACCCCTAAACACCTAAACCCCAAACCCCTAAACCCTAGAACCCGAATATATATTATTTTAGGGTTTCGGTTTTGGTTTCACATACATACATGTATAAAGCTCCTCTAAGTGTTCGATCATATTGTATATATATTTTAATATTCGCAGGAATGGCCGACCCAAATAAGAACATGGAGGAGGAAATGATGAATATCATCGTTGGCGGCGATGACGGGAGTCAATACTTATTGAATTACGAAGAGATGACCATGCATGATGAAAATCCCCCTGAACAACAAGTTGAGATGCAAGAAGGCAATACAGGCGAGGTATACATACAATATGTCGTGTTAGGGTTTACATTTACTTTATTACTTGATTACTTTTTATTTCAACTTGTATTAGGTTTTCATCTTCGTGTCTTTACCTATATGTAGCCCTCTGGATCGACGTCTGCGACGGGGCAGAGCAGACCAAAACGAGGGCCGAAGAGGCCGTTGAAGGGCCGTCATGTAATCTCCGAATTCGATATGGCTACATGCCAACCACTAGGACCACATCCACAGAAATATGTCTTTCACTGTTGGTTCCTTGTGAGAGATCGGATTCTGATAAGTGCCCGTGAATGGAAAGAGAGGCGAAGTGCTCCCGAGATCAGTTATGTCTCCAATCGTGACAAGCAGCTAGTCTTGGAAGACATCCAAGCTCATTTCTTGTTCGACACGGATGATGAGAAGTTGCAGAGGCGATTCGGGAGTGGATAATGAAGAAGATGGCCACACTTTTTTAGGACTGGAAGAAGAAATTGTACCACAAGTTTGTGCTAAAGAACGAGACGCCAGATTTCAACTCTAAGGCATATGTCAAGATAAGGCCCGATTGGGATGAATTTGTACTGTACAAAAGATCACAAGAGAGCGAGGCTCGTATCAGAGTAAACAAACAGAATGCAGCTCAGAAGAAATACCACCATCATTTAGGATCAGGTGGCTATAAGACTGCCCTTCCAAAGTGGGAGAGACAGGAACAGGAGATGCTTGTCAGGGGGTAGTCCCGGAGACAATAAGAAGAAATTGGAATGAACGGTCCAGGAATTAGTTCTACGCTCATGGGGGAACCATAAACCCTAATGACGGGGAGCTTAATTGGGGTCCAGAAATTTCAAGAGTAGCACAGAGGCTAGTTCAAGCACGAAGTGCGGTGTTGGCTGGCGAGTTCAAGCCCAACAGAGAGAAGGATGAACTCACATACGTGCTGGAGAATCCTGAGCACGGTGGGCGTACGAGAGGCTTTGGGGCCATTTCGTGGCTGCATTCCTTCGAAGCGGATCAAGAAAGTTATAGAAGCCGCTAGAGAAAGAAGGACGAGGAGGCAGAGCGGATCTACAAGTTGGAGGAGTATGTTCTTCAAACACAAGAGCGTGACAAATCTCGTGAACAATGGATGCAGGAGTAAATCAAAAGGCAAGTGCAAGCGGCACTTAGTCAAATGACGAGTGGGCAAGGTACATCATCACAACAGCCTCAAGCGAACATTAGCCTCCAGGTCAGATGAAAAGCAGCTGCGCCTCCACGGAAGTACCAACCATTCAAGATGACTCCAAGCTATGCTTCCCCGTGGATGACGTTAAAGAACCTTTTACTACTTGTGAGCTGCACATTCCAGATGGAAATGCCACGAAAAAGGTGGTTGTCGGTGTTGTAAACCCTATCGACCGCACAAGAACACCAAGAATCCATGGTCAACCAGTGCCAGCCAGATACGCTAGCGTCTCGGTGGATAGGGTTGAGACAGGTTGTGGCAGCGTGGCACTGGAAATCGCAGGGTGGGATGGGGAGAAGACTTTAGGTGAAGCGGAGAAGACATTTATTTGCTGGCGCAAGCGCTTCATTATTATTCCCGGAGTGTCACCGCCGCAACCTCCTCCTACTGATCAAGATCCTCACCATATGTAGTGCGCGTGAACGAGAAACAATTTTTATTACACTAACTTCCTATATGTATATATTAATTGGATTCTCACATCATTCGTTGTTTTACGTAGCAGGAACTATAGTCCAGTTCGTCATTCCCCAGCGCATCATAGTGCTGCGGGCGGTGACGATGTATTGGAGGACACGGCTTCAACCCCATCTCCTGCACAAAGATCTCCACAGCGGGCTCCAACGCCACAACCTCCACCGCGGGCTCGAACACCGCCACCGGCCCCACCATCTCCTCCACCGTGGGCTCCAACACCACCACCGGCCCCACCATCTCCTCCACAGCGGGCTCCAACACCCCCGCCTCCACCGCGCGGCCCAAAGAAGCGATCTGCAGCCACAGAATTGAAGGCCCCACCTCCAAAAAAGAAGGCTCCTACATCAAGAAAAAAAGCCCAGGAGAAATTAGCTTATGAAAAGACTGATGAGGAGTTAGAAATTTCGGTGAAAAAAGATGTGCAAAATTTTTTAGAGGAATCAAAGGCCGCTGCTAAAGCGAAGAGAAACCTAGAGAAGCCTTACCTCTTATTAAACCCACAGGAGTTAAGGAAAAGGGTGGAACAACATGGTATCAAGATGCGTGAAGCCCGAAAGGCTCCGCGAAAATCAGATTACGAACGCTCTCTAATGAAGTCTGCAAAAGAACAACAATCCAGCAAGAAGAAAGTGGGAAAGTGTGTTCCACAGCTCGGGGAAACATCAAGACCTTTGTCTCCGTTATTTGTGGAAAATCAGTATGGTTCAAACATGGGCAGAGTACAGCGGAAATCTGGAGAGACCACTTTGTCTGAGATGGACTCAATTGAAAAAAAATTCATTGACAACGGTCTCCCGTACAACACGATTGAAAATATTGCTACTGGGCTGGAGTTTCCACGAGCGGAAGTAGTTGATGAATGGAGGAGAAATTTTGCACCGGGCAGGAGTCTAATGGACCCAATCACTTACATGTACTTGGTACGCAGATGTTTGCAATCAAAAAATGGTGCATGGATGCTTCTAAAGACGGTGATGTCAATTGGATTTCTGTCCGAATTCAGAACCATCACTACTTCCGTGGCGATGCTAATCTTAGTCGAGATGGAGGAATTACACCAACTATGTCATATGGACGCACTAGACAAATTGCTCCTTAGCTGCTATTGTTGGTAAGTGTTTCTTTTATAGTTTTCATTGAACTCTCTAGTATTTGTATATAGTATGTAGTATTCTTACACACATACTTGTTAATCAACTCGATATTGCAGGTATCAGATGACTCAGCTCAGAGATAAACATGACAATTCTGTTGGGTTTGTTGATCCATATGTTGTTTTCAAGGCTCCAAAACCTTCAGCGACTTGGAGCGATGAGTCGTGTGTGAATCTCATGAGGTTCTTCGTGAACCAAAAAGATAGAGAAAGAATTCTCTTCCCATACAACTTTAAGTGTGTGAGACATATATAGTTAATAATAAGTATGTGCACATTTTATTTTACTTAACCCTAATAATCTATATATATGAATCATGTGTATGAACAGCTATCATTGGATACTGATGGTCATCGATCTCAAACACAGCAATGTGTTAATGTATGACTCATTGAGCAAACCGCAAGAAGATTACCAAGATATGATAGACATCCTCCAAAGGTAATTTTTCGATCCCTAGCTTGTATATATGTATAGACTAAGCTTGTATATATGTATACTAATTAAATAATGATCCAACTATTAATGTTTCATTGGTCGGATTAGGGTTTGGGAAAAATTCATTGCTCGGGAACATATGAGTCAATGTAAGGCGCCACATACAATAAAGCCATGACTACCAGTAAGTTTACACCTTCGTCAATGTACATGTATCTTTATTATATCCTGTCATATATCATATCTTTATTACGAGACGAATCTTTTCATTCTATAGTGGATTTTGAGACAAAAACAGGGTACCAACTTATGTGGATTCTATGTTTGTGAGTACATGATGATAGAATCAAATAGAATTCATGAAGAAATCATCAAAGTACGTAACATATTTCTTTTCATTTTTATATAGAATTAATAATGATAATATAGATATTACTAATATCTTCTCTAATTCAAATTGAAGACTGACTGGTTGAAGCAAAAAGTGATGCTACAAGGCCAATTGAAAGCAATACAAGAGACAATAGCAGGATTTCTTCGGGAACGAGTCATCCAAACAACGAGTTCTACTATAATACCAACGAGAAGTTGATTCCAAACAATGATGATCATTTATATGCCCTGTAGATCTTTAGATGGAGTACAACTTGTAATAGGTTTACAGTACTAACTTTGGAGTACAACTTGTGTAGATAGATATTTGGACAACTTCTAGGTATATTGCTTGTAATTTTATGTACATATATTTATATATATATATATATGTAGTTCTATAGTTCAATTATATATGCATGCAATAAGCTTATTGTGTTATGCTGCTAATATATATATTAGCAGCAAAGAATACATATTGGAAAACCTATTAAATAAATAAACAAAACTAAAAACAGAACTGAAATGAAAATAAAAAGGAAAAAACCAGGGGACCCATTAGTCCCGGCTAGTAATACCAGCCAGGGCTAAAGGGTGTTGCTGCGGGGCACCACTGGCAGCACCCTTTAGTCCCGGCTAGTATTACCAACCGGGACTAAAGGGTGGGCTTTAGCCCCGGTGACCAGAGCCGGGACTAAAGGGGGGGCCTTTAGTCCCGGAAGCGTAGTCCCGGCTCGGCAACCGGGGCTATAGCTCATTTCTGTTGTAGTGTCGGTTGCTATAGTAGCAAGCCGTGTTGATTGCTTCGGCCCAAAAAGAATCACTCACATTGTATTCACTAAGCATAGATATTGACATATCAATGAGTGTCCTATTCTTACTTTCAACTATCCCATTGGATTGAGGTGTATACTTGGCCGAGAATTGATGTTTGATTCCAAACTCATCACATATCTCATCAACTCTTGTGTTTCTAAACTCACTTCCATTGTGACTTCTCACTTTCTTGATTCTTCTATCAAACTCATTTTGGCTTCTCTTGACAATGGTTTTGAATACGCCAAACACTTCACTCTTGTCAACAAGAAAGAAGACCCATGTGTATCTTGTATAGTCATCCACTATAACAAATCCATACTTGCTTCCCCCAATACTTGCATATGTGGTTGGTCCAAACAAGTCCATGTGCAACAACTCAAGTGCATGTGTAGTGCTCATCATTCCTTTGTTAGGATGAGTGTTTCCAACTTGCTTTCCCATTTGACATGCACTACATAGCTTGTCCTTCTCAAAGTGAACATCTTTTAGCCCTCTCACCATGTCATGCTTCACTAGCCTCTTTAGTTGCTTCATTCCAACATGTCCCAAGCGCCTATGCCATAGCCAACCCATGCTTGATTTGGTGAATAAGCATGTTGTCAATTGAGCTTCACTAGCATCAAAGTCCACCAAATAGAGATTCTCATATCTAAATCCTTTGAAGATCACATCACTTCCATCAACACTCACAATCTCCACATCATCAACACCAAAAATGCATTTGAATCCCAAATCACACAATTGTGCCACTGACAATAAGTTGAAGTTGAGAGATTCCACTAATAGCACATTGGAGATGCTCAAGTCATTTGATATTGCAATCTTGCCCAAGCCTTTGACCTTGCCTTTCTTGTTGTCACCAAATGTGATAGCATTTGCATGATCATCACCACTAGTGTTGATTGATTTGAACATTCTACCATCTCCGGTCATGTGTTGAGTGCACCTACTATCAAGCACCCAATGCCTTCCTCCGGCTTTGTAATTAACCTACAAAAAGGATAAATTCTTTTTAGGTACCCAAATATTTTTGGGTCCTCCAAGGTTAGTAAGCAAGCTCTTGGGCACCCAAATTGCCTTCTTCTTTGGGCCAACCATGGGTGCACCAATGTACTTAGTCTTCACGACATTAGTGCCCTTAGTAAGCATATAACAAGAATCAAGGCGAATAGATGTAACATGAGCATGCTTCTTGTTTTTATTCTTGTTAAAGCAATGTTGCTCTATATGCTAAGATTGCTTGCAACTATTGCAAAACCGACCGTTGTTCTTCACAAAAAAAGTCTTGTGAGGAACAAAAGCCGCCTTGCCCTTCTTGGGGGTATAGCCAAGTCCCTCCTTGTTGACTGGAGACCTTTGGCTACCCAAGCTCTTAAGCAAGCGGACATCTCCACCATAGGCATTGCCTAAGGCATGAGTGAGCTCATTAACCTTGTTCTTAAGGTTCTTGTTTTCTACTACTAATGATGAGTTACATGTAGTAGAAGTAGACATTTTAATTGAGCTAGATGATGATGATGCATTGATATGAGCAACAATAATAGGAGTGTAAAAAGATTCATCAAGTATATCACAAGTTACTCCTATATTGCATGTCTCTACAACATCCTCAATCTTACTTTGATCAAGGAGGGAGGAGTGGGCTTCCTTAAGCCTAGTGTGAGTTTGATCAAGCTTCTCATGGGCTTCCTCTAGCCTCTCATGAGTAGACTTGAGCTCATCAAAGGATTGCTCAAGAGCCTTGTTGGCCTTGCGCAATTCTTTGCACTCCTTCCTCTTAGTCTCAATGTAAGAGTGAGCATCTCATAGCATGCTTATGAGGTCCTCCTTTGAGTACTCCTCATCATCATCACTCTCACTCTCACTCTCACTCTCATCGGATGATACCTTAGTGGACTTAGCCATGAAGCATGTCGATGGAGCATCGAAGATAGAAGGCTTGCTTGAGATAGCAAGACTAGCCATAGCCTTTTTCTTGGTGGGCTTCCTCTCATCATCACTAGAATCACCATCATCGCTTGAGGAAGCATCACTATCCCATGTCACAACATAGGATCCACCCTTCTTCTTTTCCTTCTTCTTCTCCTTCTTCTCCTTGTTCTTCTTATGATCATCTTCATCATCACTAGATTGTGGACAATCCGCAATGAAGTGATCTTTGCTCTTGCATCGATAGCATCTTCTAGTTGAGCTCTTGTATGAATCTCTTTTCTTTCTTGCCCCAAAGCTCTTCTTCTTCATGAACTTGCCAAACTTCTTGACAAAGAGAGCTATTTCTTCATCATCTAACTCATTGCCGCTTGTGCTAGCTTCATCATCACTTTCCTCCTTCTTTGTTTTGCCCTTGCTCTTGATCTTGGAGGATGACGCCTTGAACGCCACGGTCTTCTTCTTCTTCTCTTCCTCTTGGGCTCCCCCATCCCGTTCCACGCGGTATGTGTCTTAAGTGACCACATCACCTAGTACTTGGCTAGGGGTTACCGTATCCACCCCTTCTCTCACAAGGATTGTCACCAAGGTATCAAACCTAGGTGGCAAGCATCTCAAGAACTTGTGAGAAAAGTCCTTGTCATCCACCTTCTCACCCAACGCCTTCAAATCATTGACAATGACTTGCAACCGGTGAAACATCTCCGGTATGCTTTCATCATCTTGCATCTTGAAGGTGGCAAGCTTGTCTTTGAGAATGTAAAGCTTGGCACTCCTCACGGCCTTGGTGCCCTCATAGGTCTCCTCCAATCTTTCTCATATCTCACTTGCACGCTCGAGATTCTTGATTTGCTCAAAAACTTTGGTGTCGAAGTGTAACATCCTGGGTTTTCCAACAACCAAAAATCCGAGCTTTTTAAAACTTTTTCCTGCAATGAGTGGAACATATAGCCGCTAGGTCAAACACTAGTCAACGTAGCGTGTTTGCTTGTGAAACATTGCATACATATAGTTTTGTTTGTAGGAGTGTGCTCGAGATGTCGAGTCAGTTTAGGGTGGAGTCGTGTCAGAGTCGGAGTGCACAAATCCGTAGTGATCTCCTCTCCTCCTTTTTGGGACTTTTCCCGATCTCTCTTGTATTCCACCTCGAAAGATCTTCGGGTCATATTAATTCATGACTCGGGGAAACTCCTTTCCCTTTTCTCCCCTCTATTTCGATTTCGAATCTACTCTGATTCCTTTCAAACCCCGTTCACGAATTCACTCCAAATCTTTTGTTTGAACATCTCCCAAATTATCCTTGGGATTCAACCCCCAATGTTTATCAGAACCCCATCGAACCACTTATTCTGATTCCACCCAACTTCTCTAAATTTCCCTCGATCTCCCTTGTTCCAACTTTGAACCCTCCAAGTCATAATACTTCTTGGAAGAGAAAAATCCTTTTCTTCTTTTCCATGAAATCATATTTGGATGCTCCATCCAAATTCCTCTAAATTCCTCCCCAAACTTCATCGAATCCCTCTCTTTTCCCTTAGCAAAAATGGGGAGATCCTTCTGCTCTTGGGCCACAACCTTTCTCTCCCTCTCCTGCTGAATGGGCCAAGGCCCTCCCCACCAGCCCATCTCTCTCCCTCCTTCTTTCCCTGCTAGAGCCGGCCCACGCCTCTCCCCCCTCCTTCCCCACCTCGCGGCCCAAGAGGCCCAGGCCGGGCGCCACTTCCCCCAAACCCTAGGCGCGTTGCGCCCTGGCCTCTCGGCCGCCGCCGCCAGGGTAAGCCCCTGCCTCGGCGTCCGTACACTCCTCCATTAGATGCTCACCGCGTGTCTTGGCCTTCCCATTGACGGCGCGGACGTCGAGGTGGCCCAGGGAACCCTAACCGGTCGTGTATAAAAGCCATGGCCGCAGTTTTCCCTTCTTCCTAGCCGTCGTCGCTTCCCTTCTCCACTACCACCGGCCTGCTCTCGCCGCGTCGGTGCCTTGGCCAGCAGCGCCAAGCCACAGTCGGGCAGCACGCTGTTCGCCACCAGTCGGCCATGGTCGACTCCTCTGCCAAGCCACCACCACGGCGTTGTCTTCGCCTCTGAGCCGGCGCCTTCCACGACCTTGCCTCTGTTCCTGCCCGGCCTCTCCCTCCTCGTCGTGCTCCTCCCCGACACCGAGTCCTCGCCAAAGCCGCAGGACCATGCCGACCGCGCTCGTCGTCCCCGGGTCGCAGTCGCGGTCGCGCCGACGACGCCGTGGCCACGACGCCGCCCGTGGCACCACTCTACCGGTCGACCATGAACGGCGGTACCCTCAGCCGGCCACAGGCACGGCTTGTCCGTCGGTCGGCCAGGAGGCCTCACCAGCCGTCCACCTCGTCGCTCGTCGCTATCGCGCACCGGCATGCTGGTCCAGGCCAAGGCCACCTCCAGCCAGCCATGTCGAGCCCCGGCGAGCTCACGACCTCCATCAGCGCTCCGGCCTCGTCGTCCAAGCAGTCGCCTTGGGACGTTCGCAGCACGACACACGTGCCCAGGAACACGGCCATCGCCGACATGCCGCTGCCTGCCTCCTCCATGTTCCAGGATACAGCCAGGCCAGTGAAAAACCACCAAGCTGCCGCCGGTGAGCCACCAACAGCACCCAAAGCCGCACCCTTTTTCCTTTCAGAGTCTGTCACCTGAGATCGGCCTTCGTGCCGCTATCCTACACCCTGCAGGGAAGGCAGCCACGCTGCGATGTCTCTGCTAGAGCCGTGGAGCCTCCCGGACGCTTGCTGCCATGTCTGGCCTACGGCTGCCCGCTCCCGGCCGCCTGCAACTGCGTTCGGTCAGCAACAACCGACCATGGCCTGGCCAGAGTTGGTTACAGTTGGCCGGAGCCTTCCTCGACTAGGTGGGACATCCTGAATGTCTCTGGCACCGCTTCGCCGAAGACCCGTCCTTCGTGCCATCTTCAAGGTCGAACCCGTGAACCTCCGTCGACGCCACCCTTGGACGTCGACACAAATCTCTTCATTTTGTTCATCTTCATACTGTTGTCATTCATACTTACTCATATACGATCTATACTTGCCTGTGTCGTGCCTTCGTGCCGGTCTATTTCTCTATTGCTATGGACATGTGCTACTCCCTAGTTGTGGACGTGTGCTAGATGTTGTCATGTCAGTGTCGTTGGCGGTTGACCGTGCCTTCTAGCCGATCCTTTGTTTGTTTGTCCGGGGACCGTGCCTTCGAGCCGGTCGAGGGATCGTAACTCGCTCGAACGCTACAATCATGGGTTCGTCCCGCCGTGACCGTGACGCCGAGCGTAACTCGTCCCTCGTAGTCGTTGCAGTTTGTTTGGTTGGCTTCGTAGTGCTACGAGCGTTAGCTCCTGACCCTAGCCCTAAGACGTGGCCACTGGGGGTTTGATATCGGTTCCGATATCGATGCGGATGTTACCCGCACACGATAGCCCTCTGTGACCTAGTCTAGTGGGAGGAGGATTGGAAGTCAACGACTGTGGAACAACGAGTGCCAACTCGTTTGGGTGAAGTTCATGGCCGCGAGTTACCTTGCCATGACCATCAGACTCCATCCGTTTTGTCATGTTTTTGTCCTAGCCACCTTGTATGCTTGCACCGTTTCTACCGCAGCATCCCTTCGACTCTCGCAGTGACAACCGCACCGCTATGAGCCGAAGGAATAGCATTGTGTCGATTTAGTTGCACGGAGGTCATGGTGCCCTACAGGTTGGCTTAGGTCGAGCGTCTTTCATTCTTCGGCTATGGTCCTTGCCATGGCGTGTTGGTCAATTGAATGCAGAGACCGCTTCCCTCTCTTTTCCTTTCTGTTTGATCCTTACCGATCCAGCAAGTGTGGATTGATCCCCTTTTGTTTCCAGTCACTCCAATCCCTGTCAAATGCAATGACCGTGAATCGAAGTCCTCGCTTTTAGACTGTCTCCTTTGCGTGTTGGTCATGTTTATGTAGTAGTCTTGCTTCTTGATCCCATTCCTATGATTCTCGTCTACTACTATGGCGTGTGGATCAAAGGAATGTGGATCCCCGTCTTTCTTTCTCTTTTGCGTCTTCGCACTTGAGCCCTCGTATGCTTGTACCTATTATAGACTGTAGCGCTCCTAGATCCTCGTGGTGAGAACCGCATCGCTGCGGATTCTAGGAACATCTAGTGCCATTTAGTGCACACGAGCGAGGTACCCTACGCGTGGTTTAAGTGCTTGTGTTCTCCATATGTCGCTCCCTTCGATGCCCGTCTTTGCCATGGCGCGTGCATAGAAGGAAGTGAGACTACCCTTGCTTCTCTTTTCCCCTCTTGTTCTGTTCCCTCTTCTTGGTTCTCGTCGATTACAATGGCGTGTGGATCGAGCAACAGATCGGAACTGTTTCTCCTATTCCCTTGATGGTCGCTCTATTCGATCCCGTTCGTAGCCATGACGATGGATCAAAGATCGGACCCTTGTTTAGTTGGCAAAGCTAATGTCCATGTCATGATCTTGGTTCCGTGCGAGTCGACTCGATCGACCGTAGGAAAACATTTTACACTGAGAACATGTCATAGATGTGCTTAGCCGAGTTTCTCCTTCGCCTCTTTGGGCCCGAGGAAAACGAACTCGCTTCGTGAGGGCTAATCTTGTTTTGTGTGATGATTGCTTAAGTTGGGATCAGGTCTCAGCCAATTTACTTGAGTCGTACAGGTCGACTCGGTCGGCCCGGGAAGTACGAGCCCGGTTGTGACTCGAGCTTGTGCTTAGCAAGCATCCCAGCTCCTGTGTCTTTTTGAGCCCGAGGATCGGATGTCCTCCGCGAGGGCTGAGTCCTTTCTCAGTTTAGTGTCCTTCGAGTCTTTTTGAGTCTAGCTGTCGCGTCAGTGTTTTGATTTGCCTTTTTGTCTTGTTTGCCGGTCTCGCGAGGTAGTTGCATCGGGAGCAACGTTGGCCGATCTGGAACCCGCTGGAGGAGACTTTTTGGACTATCACATTATGATGTATCTGCGGATTTCCCTTCGAGGAAATCGTGGGTCGTTTCACGAAGGCTTCATAGAAAAGGTTGATTGCCACATCATTCAATTGAAGCTTCTCTTCTTCTCTTGGGGTAGGATCGGCGGTATCAATCACTGCAAAAGCATGCTCGGTCACTTCCCACATCTTCATATTCATGCCTCTTGTGAATGCGCACATCATCCGCTTCGAACAATCATAGTTGGTGTCGTCAAAATGTGGTGGCTTCCCCATATAGTTGATTTGAGCCATTGCAACACCGGAGGTTGTAAATCCACAAACATACGGTGACTTGGCTCTGATACCACTTGAAAGGTCTGAAGGATCGAAGATGCTACCAGAAAGCGACCAGATGGGGGGTGAATGGGAGCTTCAATTTTCCTTTCAGAAACTTGTTGCCACTGTCCCGAAAATCACCCTAAGAACAGACCTAGAGCTTAAATAATATCCATGACCCTAGATGTAGGGTGGATGCTTCCAAGAAGCATAGCGGCACAATATATGACTCTAGAAACCCAAAGCGAAAACCCAAAACCAAATCCAAGGTCGCACGAACAAACGGCAGACGAAACAGTGCACAACAGTGTGCATCGGACGCTGGCAGTGTCCGATGGCCAAGCACCGGACGTGTCCGATGCAAACAAAACCGTTCTGGAACCTTACTGGACAGGCATCGGACGCTGCTACAGTGAAACCCTAGCGTCCGATGCTAGACCTCTGGCGTGTCCGATGGCAACGGTCGCTCCGATGGTCAGCGTCTGATGCTCCTTTAAAAGCATTGTCAGATGACGCGTGGCAACAGACACTCCGATGAAAAGAGCTCAGCGTCCGATGCTCAAGAACAGAGCGTCCGATGGTCCCGATACAGAACTGTTCTTCCGCGAATTCAACCCGATCTCCTCCGAATCAAAAGCACTAAGGCTTAGACTTGGTATGAGGAGTTCCTAGGAGGTCAGTGAGCTATCCCAAAGAGATCATGGCTCGAACCTAACTCCAAATCGGTGAATTGGAAGAGTTTGAGACAAAAGGAGCAAAACTCGATCCGAAACAAAAATCAACCGATCTACTAGCTCGTGAGGTTAGAGAAGATTTCCTTTGGTGGAATGAAGTGCCTCACGATCTAGAACATCTTGGTTCAAACGGATTTGCAAAAGATGCACTGAACAAAGAGATCGATCGACGGGAAAAACGTGGAGAAAAACAATCTGCGAAGAACACGAACAAAACGCGAATCACAACGACGAATTTGCAACCGCGTGGCTACCACACGCTACAATAGTGAGATTACAGTCTCACTTCCTCAAAATCTCACGGGCACAGAGGTATGATTGTCTTCTCTGTGGATCTCAGTTCGCTACAGCAGGGGATGGGGAGAGCAGGAAACCTAGAAGGCAAAATAGCAAAATGACTGAGATAATGTGGGAGGTGTGTGTCTCCCCCTACTTATCCTAATTCTAATTACCACTCTACCCCTAGTTATTTACAGAGCGACCCAACCAAACCCTAAGGCTATCCTGGACCAACCCGAAGATGATGGTGATCCGACGGCCACGCCCGCGCAACTGGTAGCATTGCCTCGACGCAACCTCACCGATTGCCGCCACGTGCCGCCACCGCTCTGCCTGTCCTTTTCACGGACTCCGCCCCTGGTTTTGTGGCCGAAACCGGGAAACCAGGCCTTCAAGTTCATCCCCCGGTTTTGAGGCCGAAACTGGGAAACCCGACGTCCGTCACCTGAGTTTTGTGGCCCAAACTCAGAAACTCGCCAGCGCCCAGGTTTTGAGGCCCAAACCAGGAAACCATCCTCAGCACGAGTTTTGTGGCCCAAACTCGGCAAACCCACAGCACCCAGGTTTTGTGGCCCAAACCTGGAAACCGTCAGCGCCCAGGTTTTGAGGCCCAAACCTGGAAACCATCCTCAGCCCGAGTTTTGTGGCCCAAACTCGGCAAACCCGCAGCACCCAGGTTTTGTGGCCCAAACCTAGAAACCGTCCACCCGGTGGTTTTTCTGTGGCTCAACCACCAAACTGGAGCTGTAGAGGAGATGCACCGCCCGTGCACCCCGTCCACCGACACGTGTCCCCAAGTCCTCGACCCGAGCAACACCATGCCCCGCAAGTCTTCGCTCGTCGCTGTCCCAGGCTGTCAGCCACCACAGCTGATCCTCAGGCCACCGGTCCCTCAGTCCAAGCCTCACGTCCGCCCTTCACCGCTCCCGGTCCGTCGGCACGGCACGTCTCTACTTGACGTTCACCTTGCCCTCGATCACTATCTCCGTGCTCGACACCAACACAACACAAGCCAAAGAACATGCGCATCAAACCCGTTGATAATCACTCATTACTCGAGACTCGACATACACCCATGTATCCGCAATCTCCCCCTTAATGAGTGCATTATCAACTACTCACACAAATCATAATGGAAATAGAAGAAGGAAGAAAGAAGGAGAGAGGACTCGACCAAATGACCCAAAAGCATAGCAAAACTGAAGAAGGTCAAGTGGAAAGAGCAAGACAACTTGGTCCCCAAAGACATGGGCAACGGCTCAGCGCAACCAAGCAAAGCAAAGCTAGCCCTCAAGAAGAGGTATAACAGGCTCAACACTGCTAGCAGGAAAGCTTGATACCAATCGAAAAATCAATTGAAACCCAAGTAAGGATAGAGCTAGCCCTCAAGAAGAGGCAGAACGGGCTCAACACCGCTAGTAGGAAGACTCGATACCAACTGATCAAGCACAAAAGCAAAGACGCTAGTCCCTCAAGAAAGAGGCAAAGGCTCAACACAACTAGCTATCAAAAATGCCGAAAGTGCTCCGAACCAATTGGAAAAATCAAGATCTGAAAAATCCGAAGCCAGCTCAAGCTCCCCCTCCAATAGTGCACACAACCAGGAAATCTCCCCGTAGTTGATCTAATTTCTCCCCCTTAGTTCAACTCGGAAAGAAAGCACATGATTTGCAATATTTTCTCCCCCTTAGTTGAAAATGCACCATCAAGGATCTCCCCTCCAAAATGCATATGAGTCAGAATACAAGTTAGCAGTTTTAGGAATATAGTCGATAGAAAGAGAAGATGCTTGACAAAATGTTGTTCCGATGATTCAACAATATGCACAGAATGCTAACAGAGGCTCAAATTGATCACCAAATATGAAATATGAACATGTAAGCAAAGTGAGCAGTTTTAGCCATTCAGAAAAGGATGTTCACCATAAAAATAGCACTGACAAGTATAGACGAGAAGTCAACCAGGTGCTAAACATGTATACGAAGTGAACTACCCCTAGCAAGGTTCAATCATCATGCTACAGAATGAAACATAGACTTGTGTATTCAAATTTTATCAGAGTTGCAGCGGTTAAATTACACAAGTTCAAATTTCAGCATATGATTGCGAGAGGTTGAAAGCTTGTCATTGCCTAACTTTCCAACTGTGTGAAGCCTATGCAGAAGCAATCAGAAGCTTAAAGCAATAGTTTCGGTCATACACTACACAGCTCAAGTTTAACTCAAAGTGCAATGAGAGACAGTCTCGAAACTGTGATGTGCTGACAAGCAAACCCATCTCGATCTTTTTAACTTGGTTCAAATTTAAGGCAGTATATGAACATACCAAGCAAGTGAATGACTCAGGACTAGAGACATAGCAACCTAGCATATATGAGAAGCACAAGTGATTTCAACACATTCTACACATACTAGTTGCATATCTCAATGGTGAACATTTTCAAGTATTATGTTCATTTAAGCAGGTTCACCATTCAAAAATAGCTCAGTTCACAACATGTATCAGTGATCAGAAAGAGCATAAGCTACAAGCATCATTATATAGCATTAGAGCATACACTAAGCAGAGCATAGTCGTATTCTAAGGATTATATTAATGAAGCTCTGATTGTAAATATGCAAGAAGACATGCAAAGATGCATGATGAAACGAAAAGAAGGAAAAGAGTCAGTCTATAATACACGAACCAAAATGTTTCCCCCATCTAAAAGGGGAAACATACTCCAAGCTCACCTCTCAACCTAGCAAAAGTTGATTGGTCTAAAGGATTGGTGAAAATATCTGCCAACTGATGATGAGTATCGACATGGCGAAGGTCGATATCACCCTTCTCATAGTGGTCTCGCAGAAAATGAAAGCGCACATCAATGTGTTTGGTCTTTGAATGTAGCACGAGGTTCTTAGCAACGCTAATCGCACTCGTGCTGTCACAAAGCAAAAGAACACGAGAAAAGCTCAGACCAAAATCACGCAAAGTGGCCATCATCCAAAGCAATTGAGAACAGTAGCTAGCCGCAGCAACATACTCAGCCTCCGTGGTAGACTGGGCAACGCAAGACTGCTTGCGAGAAGACCACGATGCAAGAGAAGAACCAATAAACTGGCAAGTCCCAGAAGTGGACTTGCGATCAATACGGCAACCAGCAAAATCGGCATCAGAGTAACCGCAAAGGGAGAGGGTGGAGGAAGCCGAATACCAAATTCCAAACTCTGGAGTGAAGCATAAGTACCTCATAATGCGCTTGACCGCCTGACGGTGAGAAGTGCGCGGCGACGACTAAAATCACGCGCATAGACACACCGCGAACTGGATATCCGGGCGTGTCGCCGTCAGGTACAGCAGCGACCCGATCATACTCCGGTACTCCTTCTGGTCCACAGCTTCTCCATCCACATCTGCATCCAGGGATACAGTAGTCGGCATGGGTGTTGGAAGAGGCTTGGCCTCACCCATGTCAAACTTCTTCAGGACATCCTTTGTGTACTTGCCCTGGTGCACGAATGTCCCCTCTCGGGATTGCTTGATTTGCAACCCGAGGAAGAATGTCAACTCACCCATCATGCTCATCTCAAACTCTCTGCTCATAGTGTCTGCAAACTTGGCAACCAAAGTGTGAGAAGAACCACCGAAAATGATATCATCCACGTAAATCTGGACCAAGAGAGTGTCACTGCCTTGCTTGAGGAGAAAGAGCGTTTTATCCACACATCCCATTTTAAAATCCTTAGCAAGCAAAAAGGTTTTCAACCTATCATACCAGGCTCTAGGGGCTTGTTTCAAACCATACAAAGCTTTGTGATGTTTAAAAACATGGTTTGAAAACTTGGGATTTTCAAAACCGGGGGGTTGTTTCACATATACTTCCTCTTCTATGTAGCCGTTTAGGAAGGCACTCTTGACATCCATTTGAAAAAGTTTAAACCCTTTGGATGCAGCAAAAGCCAAGAAAATCCTAATTGCCTCCAAACGAGCTACAGGAGCAAAAGTCTCCTCATAGTCTATCCCCTCCTTCTGACTATACCCCTGGGCTACAAGCTTGGCCCTATTTCTCACAACATGGCCATCCTCTCCTTGTTTGTTTTTGAAAACCCATTTTGTCCCAATAGGATGACAGTCAGGAGGAAGAGGAACAAGAAACCAAACCCGATTTCTTTCAAAATTTTCCAACTCCTCATGCATGGCATTGACCCAATCCGGATCAGATAAAGCGTGTCCAACATCTCGAGGTTCAAAATCAGCAACAAATGCAGAATGAGCAAAGTGAGAGATTTGTTGTGACCTAGACCGAGTGACACGTTCACCGATGCTGCCGATCATCTGTTGAGGCGGGTGTTAGCGCTAGATGTGTCGTGGCGCCTCCCGAGCTGAAGATACCTCCCCCTCAACAGCAGCTAGTGCCTCCTCGGGTACAAAAGGTACCGCTCGAGGTGGCGGATCCCACGGCCCCAAGTGGTAGAGGAAGAAGGATCGGGGTCGTGAGTCGTAGTAGAAGCCGCTCTTTGCGGCACAACAGGTGGAGGTGGTGCTAAATCATCCATACCTTCAGCACCCTCGTCCTCGTCATCAAAAAGAGGCTCACCAACCTCATGATCACCTGCACGCTCAAAAGGAGAAGAAGGACAAACCATGGTCTCGTCGAAGGTGACATCGGATGTCTCCATGACTCGGTTAGTATCAAGGTTAAGTACACGATAAGCTCGAGTGTGAGTGCCATAACCCAAAAATACACCATCAGAAGAACGAGACTCAAATTTGTCCAGGTTGCCTTTCTTAAGTATAAAACAATGGCAACCAAAAACTCTAATATAACTCACTTTGGGTTGTCTTCCAAAACGCAACCCATAAGAAGTCTTTTTCAAGAAAGCTCGGAGAAAAATGCGATTGGAAATATAGCATGCAGTGTTCATAGCCTCGGCCCAATATGGCCTAGGAGTCCTATGCTCATCGAGCATCGTCCTGGCCATTTGTACAAGGGTCCCATTCTTCCTCTCTCTGACACCATTCTGTGGCGGTGTGTAGGGAGAAGAAAACTGATGCTCCAAACCCAAAGAGTTACAAAACTTCTCAAAATCCGAATTCTTGAATTCGGAACCATTATCACTCTGAATTGCTCGCATCGAGTTCAAAGGGAACTTGTTCTGAAGACGCAAAATCAGATTGCGAGCAAAGGAGAAAGTCTCAGTCTTCTCAGCTAAAAAGAAGACCCACGAATATCTCAAAAAATCATCAACAACAACAAGCACATACCACTTCCCCCCAACTGAGCTCACCTGAGCCGGACCAACAAGGTCCATGTGCAAAAGCTCTCCAGGGCGCTTGGTCATGACCTGAGTCACTGGATGGTGGGGAGCAGCAACCATCTTCCCATGTCTACAAGAATGGCAAACAAGATCCTTCTCCATGGATAACTTGGGCAATCCTCGGATTAGTCCAAGTGAACTAAGTCTTGCAAGCAAGTCGAAGCTCAAATGTCCTAGTCTCCTATGCCACTTCCAAAGATCAGAGGAGAAAGGTCCAGCCAAAAGACAACGAGACACTCCAAATGACTCCGAGAAATTCGCATAAAAGACTTTTCCAAAGGGCGAAATCACACATACAAGATTGCCCTGAGGATCCAAAATGCGACTGAGATTCGGTTTAAAACGAATCTCATAGTCATCATCAAAAAGTTGCGAAATAGAAAGAAGGTTAAAATGCAAGTTAGAAACAAGAGCAACATCGCGTAACACAAAGTGCTCATTAACTTGCACCGACCACGAGACAACACTTTACCTTTGCTATTGTCGCCGAAGGTGATAAACTCCTTTCCAGCGACCAGACTAAGACTGGAGAACCACTTGGCGTTTCCAGTCATGTGCCTCGAACACCCGGAATCGACCAACCAAATGTTCTCCAATCGTTTTACCTACATCAACAAAAAGACATAGGGTGAGCATACGGTCCAACACTGGGGTTAGTGAAGTAGGGAGAATACCAGTGTTGGGCCTGCTGCTCAAAAGAACGGTTAGCAGGAAAACCATTCCTAGCTTGCCTACGGGGAAAGCGATCACCACGCTGAGGAAAACGTGGTCCGCTCAGGAAAGAGCGCTCACCGCGATAGTCAAAACGCGGTGGGGGAAAACGCTCAACTACAAAGTCACCGCCACGGGGTCCATAGCCCACAAAAGCAGGCTCCCGCCGGGCACGTCCTCCTCGCGGCCTAGGCCTAGGAACTTGAGGTTTTGGACATCTAGGCCTAGCAGCACACCTCTGAACATTCAACACATGTACATCATGGAAAGGATGCTACATGTCCGTGTTGTTCATCTCCTTTGCACGACGCGCCTCTCTCTTGCGTCAAAAGCAAAACTCACTCAAGTGTCCATCTCTCCCACAGTGCTCACAATGGTACCTCACCGCTCTCATAGGGGGTTGTTGGTACTCACGGTAGTGGGTGTGGATCACTTTGCCCTTTTGTGGCATAAACTCCTCCTGGATGGGTGGCATTGTGTCTAGCTTGTTCTTGAGGTGGTTTGGTTTTGGAGCCCATGATTGTTTCTTGGGTGGAGCTCTTGGAGGTCCAACAAACATCCCATCCTTGGTGTTAGGCTTGAGAGGCTCTTTGGGTGGAATCTTGGTAAGCTTGGGAGTAGTGGTGGAGTTTTGCTTCTCACATGGGTTAAGACCACTCGACTCTCCAATCTTCGCAAAAGAAGAAACATCAACACCCGGAGCAAAACCTACACCAGGACCTCCAGCAGCACGCTTGAATTGGGCAATCATCATCCCAAGTTGCGGCTCACCACAAGACACCCATGACAAGATGGTCCGAAGGTATGTGTTTTCCTCCTCAGTTTGCATCTTGTCATGCTTCACATTCGCAATCTCCATCTCCAAACCCTCACACAGAACGCACCTAGTCACACAAGTGCTACCCGAGCTGGCTTTCTCAAGAGACACAATCTTGACATTTTTCTCGGCCAACTCGGTTTGCAAGTCAGCACATGACTTGCACGCAGCCAACAGCGAGGATCTAGCATTAAGCTCATCCACCTCTCCTACCAACGCAACAAACTTACCTCTCAAAGTGTGAAGGTCAGTCATGTGCGTGGTCCACATCTCACACTCACCCTCCTCAGAAACGACCACGGTGGAGTTGGCAAACTCAAGCTCCCTCACCGTGTCCTCCCACTTTTGCCTAAACTCCTTGCGCTCCCTAGCGGCACGCCTAAGCAGCTTATCTTGACTAAGAAGCGCGGCAATAAGTTTTTCGACCTCAGCAGAAAGCTCGTCGGGGGTCATAGATACCTGGGAGGTGTCGTCATCATCGTCCTGAGGGATGTCCTCTAGCTTGCCGTCGACCTCATCACCAAGGGCCATGGTGCAGAAGCCCTCTTCGTCGGCGAAGAAGCAGAGACCGTTCAGCTTGTCCTCGATCCTCTTCCTCTTCTCGGACTCGTCATCGCTTGAGCCAGTGGAGTCGTCATCCGAGCCATCGACGTCGCTGAGCGTGGTGAAGAAAGCACGCTGCTCAGCCTAGGCCTTCTCCAAGTACTTCTTCTTGATTAACTCCTTGTCGAGGCCGCCCTTCCGCTTGTGCTTTGCGGGGACGTACTTATCCTTGCGCTTGCCGTAGTTGTACTTGTGCCCATGATCACCCTTTTCAGATGTGTGCTTGTTCTTCTTGGGACAGTTGGCGATGAAGTGGTCGGAGTTGCCGCACTCAAAGCGTCCTGAGCGTCCTCCTCCGCGGCGACGGTTCATGCGGTTGTTGTGAAACCACGAGAACCGGTTGGCAAGCAACGCCAACTCATCATCCCCCAAAGACTCCACCTGCTCCTCTGTGATAGAAAGAAGTGAAGAGAGTGCAAACCCTCCAGAGGGGTTAATAGAAGAGCCAGAAACCAAAGCC
Source organism: Coix lacryma-jobi var. lacryma-jobi (assembly GCA_009763385.1). NCBI lineage: Eukaryota > Viridiplantae > Streptophyta > Magnoliopsida > Poales > Poaceae > Coix > Coix lacryma-jobi. The sequence continues at coordinate 81,077,371 of CM019826.1, read as the reverse complement.
ATAGTCGGGCCAGAAGGATTTTCATAAGAAGCCCTCGACATGGCGTCAATCTCACTAGACTTGAGCTTACTAAAGAGCTCGTCGCATGTGAGGGTCTCATAGTTGGACGATTCGATGATCGCCTGGACCTTTGAGTCCCACACCGACCGATCGAGAGTATGCAAAAGCTTCAAAGCTCTCTCATGATCGTCGAAAGGCAACAGCTCCTTGTTAGCCCTCATCTTGTTGACAATGACCAAAAAGCGAGCGAATAAACTCTCTATGCTCTCGCTAGGCATATGTCAAAAGTTCTCATACTCCCGTTTGTGCGACTCGTAGAGACGGGATTTGACTTGAGTGGTTCCCTCATGGAAACGCATGAGGGTCGCCCAAATCTCACGAGCCGTGGGGAGATGAGAAACGCGATCAAACTCGGACATACTCAAACAGGAGAAAAGAGAATTACGCGCTCGGCTATTGGCATCGTGCTCATCCATCTGGAGTTGAGTAACACGAGCTGCCAAGACAACGTAATTGGCCTTGTTGCAAATCTCCCAAATAGAAGAGCCCATGCTCTAGAGATAGGCCGACATGCGTATCTTCCAATACGCATAGTTTGTCCCATCAAAAAACGGCGGTTTGCCCACGCCGCGATCCATGTCGCCTTCTATGGATCTGGAACCGGCTAAGGTGGAAGATCCTTAACCCGCTCTGATACCAATTGAAGGACCGAAGATGCGACCAGAAAGCGACCAGAGGGGGGAGTGAATGCGAGCTTCAATTTTCCTTTCGGAAACTTGTTGCCACTGTCCCGAGAATCACCCTAAGAACAGACCTAGAGCTTAAATAATATCCACGACCCTAGATGTAGAGTGGATGCTTCCAAGAAGCACAGCGGGACACTATACGACTCTAGAAACCCAAAGCGAAAACCCAAAACCAAATCCAAGGTCGCACGAACAAACGACAGATGAAACAGTGCACAATAGTGTGCATTGGCCATGCACCGAATGCGTCCGATGCAAACAAAACCTTTCTGGAACCTTACTGGACAGGCATCGGACGCTGCTACAGTGAAACCCTAGCATCCGATGCTAGACCTGCGGCGCGTCCGATGGCAATGGACGCTCCGATGGTCAGCGCCCGATGCTCCTTTAAAAGCACTGTCAGATGACGCGTGGCAACGGACGCTCCGATGAAAAGAGCTCAGCGTCCGATGCTCAAGAACAGAGCGTCCGATGGTCCCGATACAGAACTGTTCTTCCGCGAATTCAACCCGATCACCTCCGAATCAAAAGCACTAAGGCTTAGACTTGGTATGAGGAGTTCCTAGGAGGTTAGTGAGCTATCCCAAAGAGATCATGGCTCGAACCTAACTCCAAATCGGTGAATTGGAAGAGTTGGAGACAAAAGGAGCAAAACTCGATCCGAAACAAAAATCAACTGATCTACTAGCTCGTGAGGTTAGAGATGATTTCCTTTGGTGGAAAGAAGTGCCTCACGATCTAGAACATCTTGCTTCAAACGGATTTGCAAAAGGTGCACTGAACAAAGAGATCGATCGACGGGAAAACGTGGAGAAAAACAATCCGCGAAGAACACGAACAAAACGCGAATCACAACCACGAATTTGCAACCGCGTGGCTACCACACGCTACAATAGTGAGATTATGGTCTCACTTCCTCAAAATCTCTCGGGCACAGAGGTATGATTGTCTTCTCTGTGGATCTCAGTTCGCTACAGCAGAGGATGGGGAGAGCAGGAAACCAAGAAGGCAAAATAGCAAAATGACTGAGATAATGTGGGAGGTGGGTGTCTCCCCCTACTTATCCTAATTCTAATTCCCACTCTACCCCTAGTTATTTACAGAGCGACCCAGCCAAACCCTAAGGCTATCCTGGACCAACCCAAAGACGATGGTGATCCGACAGCCACGCCCGCACAACTGGTAGCGTTGCCTCGACGCAACCTCATCGATTGCCGCCACGTGCCACCACCGCTCTGCCTGTCCTTTTCACGGACTCCACCCCCGGTTTTGTGGCCGAAACCGGGAAACTAGGCCTTCAAGTCCTTCCCCCGGTTTTGAGGCCAAAACCGGGAAACCCGACGTCTGTCGCCTGAGTTTTGTGGCCCAAACTCAGAAATCCGCCAGCGCCCAGGTTTTGAGGCCCAAACCTGGAAACCATCCTCAGCCCGAGTTTTGTGGCCCAAACTCGGCAAACCCGCGGCACCCAGGTTTTGGGGCCCAAACCTGGAAACCGTCAGCGCCCAGGTTTTGAGGCCCAAACCTGGAAACCATCCTCAGCCCGAGTTTTGTGGCCCAAACTTGGCAAACCCGCAGCACCCAGGTTTTGTGGCCCAAACCTGGAAACCGTCCACCCGGTGGTTTTTCTTTGGCTCAACCACCAAACCGGAGCTGTAGAAGAGATGCACCGCCCGTGCACCCCGTCCACCGACACGTGTCCCCAAGTCCTCGACCCGAGCAACACCATGCCCCGCAAGTCTTCACTCGTCGCTATCCCAGGCTGTCAGCCACCACAGCTGATCCTCAGGCCATCGGTCCCTCTGTGCAAGCCTCACGTCCGCTCTTCACCGCTCCCGATCCATCGGCACGGCACGTCTCTACTTGACCTTCACCTTGCCCTCGATCACTATCTCCGTGCTCGGCACCTGCACAACACAAGCCAAAGAACATGCGCATCAAACCCGTTGACAATCACTCATCACTCGAGACTCGGCATACACCCATGTATCTGCAAGGTCTGAGTGGCTAGGGGGTGAATAGCCTATTTAAAAATCTAGAATCCTGAAACTCAAAGCTCGAAACAGATATCAGATCACACAGTCGGTACTACCGACTATAGGGGCCGGTACTACCAGGGTCGGTACTACCGGCTCCAGGGTCTGTACTACCGACAACCTAGGAACAGCTATGAAATCAAGATGAACGAGATGCAAAATTGAATCTAGCTTATACCAAGGTTTTCCTAAGAGATGTAGATGAAGTTTATACCTTGTCCAAGAAGTGGCTCCTCCCTAAAGAGTAGATCGAGCCTTCCCACACCTAGAATGAGAGAGGAGGGAGGAAGAACACGAAGAACACGAGAGCAAACAAAATAATCGAAGAGGCAAATTCAACAAGCACACGGGACACAAGATTTATCCTGAGGTTCGGCCTCTTCACTAAGAAGTGCCTATGTCCTCATTGTTGAGGTGACCACTAAGGTCGGAGTCTCTTTCACCTCCTTGCCTCACTCAAGCAACCACAAAGGCTAGTTGAGTTTCTTCACTAAGAATCACGAGTGTAATACAAACACTTCGGAGTGCCCTCACAAATGAGTCAATCACGGGCAACAACCGAAGAACACCTAATCAGCTAGGGTTCCAAGAACCCAAGAGTAAAGAATACAAATCAAGCCGGAGAGATGAAGGATCCAAGTGCTCAAGACGTAGATCGATGCTTCTCACTCTCTAATCTCACTTCCCTAGCTCAAAGCTTGCAAGAGATTCACTCTAGAATCAAAGAGGCAGAGAGAGGAGGTTAGTCAACACTTGGGAGCTCTCTTTCTTGTGTTTGGGCGCAATGAATGGGAGAGATAACGGTTAGAAACCGAGAGAGCGACTATTTATACAAGTCCCGTCTGCGCCACAGTCGGTAGTACCGACCCCATAGGTCGGTAGTACCAACTACATCAACAACGACGGTTAGATTGACCTTGCTAACACATCCGGAAAAGGGTCCGTAGTAGGGTCGGTAGTACCGACCCTTATAGCAGTACTACCGGTAGGCCAGATCTAGATCTACACAGAACGCCTCCAAACTTCCTCCAAACGTCGGTACTACCGACCGAGGGGGTCGGTACTACCGGTGGTCGGTAGTACCGGCCTTGTGGCGGTACTACCTTTAGACCAAATCTAGATCTACACAGAGAGCCTTCAAAACGACTTCGATCGCCGGTACTACCAACCGGGGCTCGGTACTACCGGGGGTCGGTAGTACCGGCCTTATGGAGGTACTGCCTTTAGGCCAAAAATGGCCCAACACAGAGAGCATGTGATCTGTTCACAGAGGGGTCCGTACTACCGGCCTCAAGGTCGGTACTACCGACTTCAGCAACATGACCTCTGTGCTAAAACGGTCATAACTTTTAGCTCCGAACTCCGATTTCGATGATCTTGGATATTTTGGAAAGATTATTCAGAGGGCTACATAACCCATATGAATACAAGATCCAAAGAACAAAGGATTAGTACAGAATTCCAATCCAAGACCCAACCTAGAGTTCAGAACACACCGAAAAACCTCCTTCTCTTCTCTGAGTTGATCAAAATCAACTCCAACACCTTCTCCTTTGCAAATGTGCCAACACCACCAAGTGTATACCACCTTGTGCATGTGTGTTAGCATTTTCACAAACATTTTTCAAAGGATTTTCACTTTCACTCGCCACGCCACTCGATCCTAGCAACAACGCAAAGTTAGATCGCCCAAGTGGCACTAGATGTTAGACGTCATGAGCACTTTTCACCACATCTAGCTAGCTTAGTTTGTATCCCTCTTGATAGTACGACTTGCCTATACTCAAGATTAAAAGTAAGAAATAATCTACCACTTGAGCAAGGCATCTTTTCTCTTCTTCATTTCATGAATGGTAGAGCACTTGATCACATAAGTACTTGTGGTCATCACCATCCTCCATGGTTTCCACCATGCTAGCTCCACCACATGGCTGGGTCGTAATCCTTTCTCATAAGCTACACACATGCTTATCAATAGGATTAGACCAAATAGGTTTCATCAATTAACTAAAACCAAACTGGGGCTTCCAAGGGGGTCAGGCCCCTATGTTTCTTAGGGCCATCTCTCTTACTTGTGGGCCCTTTACACCTCCTCTAGTGTGGTTATGAAGTGGTGGTACCACTTGGTCACTTTGGTGCTTCACTTTGTGGGCCATTCAATCCTTGTGCCTTGATTCTGAGCCGTCCAGAGGAAACACACTTTGATCCAATGGTTGATGTTGCTTGGGAGTATGTTGAGAGGATCATGGAGGCTTGTCATCATGAGTGAGGGCCAAGTGGCCCCATAGAGGGGTCGGGCGACCCCATTATGTGGCCAAATCAGCCTATCTTTTGTAGGTGGCTTCTAGAAGCATAGTCTATGATGTTGGTCAAGTTGGATTGGACATTTTCCATACATGGTGGGTCCGTCAACGTGTCATGTTGGGATCCCCAAGCTTGGTTTTCACCCACTTTGCACCTACATTCAAATAGAGGACATGTACATGTGGAACCAAGTTATTTGTACCAAAATATGCTTATGCTATACTTATCTTCCTTCTATTCTGAGGTTGTTGATGGTGTTTTGGGCATGTTATTTTGGTGATATCTCACTGTTAACAGGTAGTTCAGGAGGTTCTGACAAACCCGACTCCTCCTCCACTCTTTCCCTCTCCTATCTTCCTCTTTTCTACAACTAGGTGAGACACCTAGAGGGATTACCACTAAAAATATATGTAGAAGATGAAGCTCTTGAGGTGTGGTAATGGTGCCTGCAAATGATGGAGAAGGCCTCTATATATAGTGGAGGTGCCTTGGGGGTGGAGGACCTCTCCTCCTCATTTCAAAGGCCCAAACTGACCTCATACCGCTTATCTAGATTCGTTGAACCTGGTCGAGACCTAGGGAACCGCCATTGCAAAGGAGGTACGAACCGACCTGCAAAAAATGGGCCCGAGGCACGTCGAAAACGGTGCGGCCGCACCAGAGGTGCGATCACACCCTGGAGATGTTGTTTTGGCCCAATCTTTGTTCTGTTGGCCTCTAGGACTGCATGGACCACTCCCACGAAGTTTGGGGCTCATTTGGAGATGGTTTGCTTGGGGTTTTGGCCTTTTTATCCTCCCGACAAGGCCCTGATTTGCCTGGTATTGGGCCTTGTCCCCCTTGGCTCATGTCAGGTGCTTGCAAATGTGGATACATGGGTGTATGCCGAGTCTCTGAGTGTTGAGTGATTGTCAACTGGGATGATGCGCATGTTCTTTGGCTTGTGTTGTGCAGGTGTCGAGCATGGATACAGTGATCGACGGCGAGGTGAAGGTCAAGTTGAGACGTGCCGTGCCGATGGACTGGGTGCGGTGAAGGATGGGCGTGCCGTGCGACGGACGTGCCATGCCGAGGTACCGAGCGGTGAAGGGCGGACGTGAGGCTTGGTCTGAGGGACTAGAGGACTGAGGATCAGCTGTGGTGGCTGGCAGCCTGTGACGACGACAAGTGAAGAAGTGCGGTCATGTGTTGCCTGAGTCGTGGACTCAAGGACACGTGTCGGTGGACGGGGTGCACGGGCTGTGCATCCCCTCTACGACGTCGGTTTGGTGGTAGAGCCAGAGAAAAACCATCGGATGGACGGTTTCCAGGTTTGGGCCTCAAAACCTGGGTGTGGACGGTTTCCGAGTTTGGCCACAAAACTCGGGCTGAGGGTTTCCGAGTTTCGCCACAAAACTCGGGCTGAGGACGGTTTCCAGGTTTGGGCCTCAAAACCTGGGCGCTGAGGGTTTGCTGAGTTTGGCCTCAAAACTCAGATGCTGGTGGGCTGGTTTCCTGGTTTGGGCCACAAAACCGGGGGTGCAGAGCGAGGGCGGCACGTGGCGGCGATCCGGAGGTTGCGTCGAGGCAACGCTTCGAATTGTGCGGGCGTGGCCCTCGGATACACCTACCACCGAGTTGGTCCAGAATAACCCTAGGGTTTAGCTGGTTCGCTCTGTAATTAGAATAGAGAGGGGTAGAGTAGGAAATAGACTTAGGCTAGTAGTAGGATAAGTAGTCGGGAGACACCCTCCTCCCATCCATCTCAGTCATTTGCTCTTTCGCACTTAGGGTTTCCTGCTCTCCCATCCCCTGCTGTAGCTAGCTGAGATCCGCAGAGAGACTTGCCTCTGTGTACTGTTGATTCTGAGGAAGTGAGGCCGTATCCTCACTGTTGTAGCGTGTGGCAGCCACACAGTTGCAATTCGTGGTTGTGATTCGTGTTTTGTTCGTGTTCTTCGCGGAATCCTTTTTCTCCACGATTTTCTCTTCGCTTGATCTCTTTGCTCGGTTCATCTTTTGCAAAACCGTTTGAACCAAGTTGTTCTAGATCGTGACGCACTTCTTTCCACCGAAGGAATTCTCCTCTAACCTCACGGTCTAGGAGATCGTTCGATTTTCGTTTCGGGTCAAGTTTTCTCCCCTCCCCCGAAATTCTTCGATTCATCGATTTGGAGATAGGTTCGAGCCATGATCTCTTAGAGATAGCTCACTATCCTCCTTGTGATTCTACTCACCAAGTTTGAACCCTAGAGGTTTCGTTTTGGGTGGGATTGAGTCGAATCGGTGGACGAACCGTGCATTCACGGGGTGACCGGACGCTTGATCGTGTCGACCGGACGCTCAGGCTGTGCGTCCGGTGGTTGAACACTCGTTGTATCCCTTTTGGTCTTGACCGGACGCTCCATTCCCTGTGTGACCGGACTCGACGGAGCTACTGTTCACGTGCATTTTTGCTGTTCGACCGGACGCTCTGTACAAATGACCGGACGCTCCCTTCAGTGAGTCCGATCAGGAACAGAGAGGTTCCAGAACTGTTTTTCTGTGACCGGACGCGTCCGGTGCTTGTTGACCGGACGCAGGGTGAGTCCGGTCAGTACTGTCTCAGCACATTTTCATTCGCGGTTGGCTCATTCTTGGTCGGATTCGATTTCCGTCTTTTGCGTTGGCTTTCTAGAGTTGTGTAGTGTCCCGCTGTGCTTCTTGGAAGCATCCACCTTATACCTAGGGTCGTGGACACTAGCAAGCTCTAAGGTTTGCTTTGGGGGTTGATTCTTGGGACAGTGACTACTAGTTTCCGAAAGGAAAATTTGAAGCTCCCATTCACCCCCCCTCTGGTCGCTTTCTGGTTGCTTCTCGGTCCTTCAATTGGTATCGGAGCGGGTTAAGGATCTTCCACCTTAGCCGGTTCCAGATCCACGGAAGGCGACATGGATCGCGGCGTGGGCAAACCGCCGTTCTTTGATGGGACGAACTATGCGTATTGGAAGATACGCATGTCGGCCTATCTCCAGAGCATGGGCTCTTCTGTTTGGGAGATTTGCAATAGGGATGATTACGTTGTCTTGGCTGCTCGTGTCACTCAGCTCCAGATCGATGAGCACGAGGCCAATAGCCGGGCACGTAACGCCTTGTTCTCCTGTTTGAGCATGTCCGAGTTCGATCGCGTTTCTCACCTCCCCACGGCTCGCGAGATTTGGGCGACCCTCATGCGTTTCCATGAGGGAACCACTCAGGTCAAATCTCGCCTCTATGAGTCGCACAAGCGGGAGTATGAGAACTTTCGACATATGCCTGGCGAGAGCATAGAGAGTTTATTCGCTCGCTTTCAGGTCATGGTCAACAAGATGAGAGCGAACAAGGAGTTGTTGCCTTTTGACGATCATGAGAGGGCTTTGAAGCTTTTGCACACTCTTGATCGGTCGGTGTGGGACTCAAAGGTCCAGGCGATCATCGAATCGTCTAACTATGAGACCCTCACCTGCGACGAGCTCTTTAGTAAGCTCAAGTCTAGTGAGATTGACGCCATGTCGAGGGCTTCTTATCAGAATCCTTTTGGCCCGACTATGGCTTTGGTTTCTGGCTCTTCTAACCCCTCTGGAGGTTTTGCTCTTTCATCTCTCTTTTCTGTCACAGAGGACTAGCTTGAGTCTTTGGGGGATGACGAGTTAGCAATGCTCGCCAACCGGTTCTCGCGGTTCCACAACAACCGCATGAACCGTCGCCGCGGAGCAGGACGCTCAGGATGCTATGAGTGCGGCGACCCCGACCACTTCATCGCCAACTGCCCCATGAAGAAGCATTCATCTAGGAAGGGCGATCATGGGCACAAGTATGACTCCGGCAAGTGCAAGGAGAAGTACGTCCCCGCGAGGCACAAGCGGAGGGGCGGCTTCGACAAGGAGTACATCAAGAAGAAGTACTTGGAGAAGGCCCAGGCTGAGCAGCGTGCGTTCTTCGCCACGCTCAGTGACGTTGACGGCTCGGATGACGACTCCGCTTGCTCAAGCGATGATGAGTCCGGGAAGAAGATGAGGATCGAGGACAAGCTGAACGGCCTCTGCTTCTTCGCCGACGACGACGGCTTCTGCACCATGGCGCTTGGTGACGAGGTCGACGGCAAGCTGGAGCACACCCCTCGGGACGACGACGACGACACCTCCTAGGTATCCCTCACCCACGACGAGCTTTCTGCTGAGGTTGAGAAGCTTACTGCCGCGCTCCTTAGTCAGGACAAGTTGCTTAGGCGTGCCACTAGAGAGCGCAAGGAGTTTAGGCAGAAGTGGGAGGACACGGTGAGAGAACTTGAGTTTGCCAAGTCCACCGTGGTCGTGTCGGAGGAGGTTGAGTGTGAGATGTGCACCACGCACATGACTGACCTTCTCACTTTGAGAGGTAAGTATGCTGCGTTGGTAGGAGAGGTGGATGAGCTGAAGGCTAGACCTTCTCTGTTGGGTGTGTGCAAGACTTGTCCTGTCTTGCAATCTGAGTTGGTAGAGAAGAATGCCAAGATTGTGTCTCTTGAGGAGGCCAACTCAGGTAGCACTAGTGTGGCTAGGTGTGCTTTGTGTGAGGGTTTGGAGATGGAGATTGCGAATGTCAAGCATGGCAAGATGCAAACCGAGGAGGAAAACACATACCTTTGGACCATCTTGTCATGGGTCTCTTGTAGTGAGCCGCAGCTCGGGATGATGATCTCCCAATTTAAGCGAGTTGCTGGAGGTTCTGGTGTGGGTCTTGCTCGGGGTGTTGATCTTTCTGCTTTTGGGAAGATTGGAGAGTCGAGTGGTCTGAATCCTAGTGAGAAGCCCAACTCCACCACTACTCCCAAACTGACCAAACTTCCATCCAAAGAGCCAATCAAGCCTATCACCAAGGATGGGGTGTTTGAGGAACCTCCGAGAGCTCCACCCAAGAACCAAGTGTGGCATACCAAACCCAACCACCTAAAGAACAAGCTGGACACAATGCCACCTATCCAGGAGGAGTTGCCACAGAAGGGCAAAGTAATCCACACCCACAGCCATGAGTACCAACAACCCCCCTTGCGTGCGGTGAGGTACCATTGTGATTTCTGTGGGAGAGATGGTCACTTGAGCGAGTTCTGCTTTAGGCGCAAGAGAGAGGCACGCTGTGCTAGGGAGATGAACAACCCGGACAAGTACCATCCTTTCCATGATGTACATGTGCCGAATGTTCAGAGGAAAGCACCGAGACGTGCTGCTAGGCCCAGATGTCCAGAACCTCAAGTTCCCAGGCCTAGGCAGCAGAGAGCTACGAGGAGAGTCGCTAGGCCTAGAGGTGTTGAGCCTCAAGTCCCTAGGCCTAGGCCTCATAGAGAGCGTGCCTGGCCGGAGCCTGCAGTTGTAGGCTATGGACCCCGTGGCGGAGGCTTTGTAGTTGAGCGTTTTCCCCCATCGCGTTTTGAGTATTGCGATGGACGCTCTTCCCTTAGTGGACCACGTTTTTCTCTACGTGGTGATCGCTCCTCTCGTAGACGTGCTAGGAATGGTTTTTCCGCAAACCGTTCTGTTGAGCAGCCGGCCCAACACTGGTATTCTTCCTACTTCACTAACTCCAGTGTTGGACCGTATGCTCACCCTATGTCTTTTTATTGATGTAGGTAAAACGGTTGGAGGAAATTTGGTTGGTGGATTCCGGTTGCTCGAGGCACATGACCGGAAACGCCAGGTGGTTCTCCAGCCTTAGCCCTGTTGCCGGAAAGGAGTACATAACCTTCGGCGACAATAGCAAAGGTAAGGTATTGTCTCGCGGGTCTGTGCGGGTTAATGAGCACTTTGTGTTGCGCGATGTTGCTCTTGTTTCTAACTTGCATTTTAACCTTCTTTCTATTTCGCAACTCTTTGAAGACAACTATGAGATTCGTTTTAAACCGAATCTCAGTCGTATTTTGGATCCTCAGGGCAATCTTGTGTGTTTGATTTCGCCCTTTGGAAAAGTCTTTCGTGTGAATTTCCCGGAGTCTTTTGGCACTTCTCGTTGTCTTGTGGCTGGACCTTCCTCCTCTGATCTTTGGAAGTGGCATAGGAGACTTGGACATTTGAGCTTCGACTTACTTGCAAGGCTTAGTTCACTTGGCCTAATCCGAGGATTGCCCAAGTTGCATATGGAGAAGGATCTTGTTTGTCACTCTTGTAGACACGGGAAGATGGTTGCCGCTCCCCACCATCCAGTGACTCGGGTCATGACCAAGCGCCCTGGAGAGCTTTTGCACATGGACCTTGTTGGTCCCGCTCGGGTGAGCTCGGTTGGGGGGAAGTGGTATGTGCTTATGGTTGTTGATGACTTTTCGAGATATTCGTGGGTCTTCTTTTTAGCTGAGAAGACCGAGACTTTCTCCTTTGCTCGCAATCTGATTTTGCGTCTTCAGAACGAGTTCCCTTTGAACTCGATGCGAGCAATTCGGAGTGATAATGGTTCCGAATTCAAGAATTCGGATTTTGAGAAGTTTTGTAACTCTTTGGGTTTAGAGCATCAGTTTTCTTCCCCCTACACACCGCCACAAAATGGTGTTGTAGAGAGGAAGAATCGGACCCTTGTTGAGATGGCCAGGACGATGCTCGATGAGCATAGGACTCCTAGGCGATATTGGGCCGAAGCTATGAGCACTGCATGCCACATTTCCAATCGCATTTTTCTCCGAGCTTTCTTGAAAAAGACATCTTATGAGTTGCGTTTTGGAAAACTACCCAAGGCGAGTTATTTTTGAGTTTTTGGTTGCCATTGTTTTATACTCAAAAAGGGCAACCTAGACAAGTTTGAGTCTCGTTCTTCTGACGGTGTGTTTTTGGGTTATGGCACTCACACTCGAGCTTATCGTGTACTTAACCTTGACACTAACCGAGTCATGGAGACATCCGATGTCACCTTCGACGAGACCATGGTTTGTCCTTCTTCTCGCTTTGAGCGTGCAGGTGATAATGTGGTTGGCGAGCCTCTTTTTGATGATGATGAAGAAGGTGCTGAAGGGATAGATGACCCAGCACCTCCTCCACCTGCAGTGCCGCAAAGAGCGGCTTCTACGATGACTCACGGCCCCGACACCTCTTCTTCCTGGGGGCCGTGGGATCCGCCACCCCGAGCGGTACCATTTGTACCCGGGGAGGCACCAGCTGCTGTTGAGGGGGAGGCTACTTCAGCTCGGGAGGCGCCACGACACATCCAGCGCCAGCACCCGCCTCAGCAGATGATCGGCAGCATCGACGAACGGGTTACTCGGTCCAGGTCACAGCACATCTCTCACTTCGCTCATTCTGCTTTTGTTGCTAATTTTGAGCCCCGAGATGTTGGACACGCTTTGACGGATCCGGATTGGGTCAATGCCATGCATGAGGAGTTAGAAAATTTTGAGCGAAATCGGGTTTGGGTTCTAGTTCCACCTCCTTCTAACTGTAATCCTATTGGGACAAAATGAGTTTTCAAAAACAAGCAAGGAGAGGATGGCCACGTTGTTAGAAACAAGGCCAGGCTTGTAGCGAAGGGTTATAGTCAGAAGGAGGGGATAGACTTTGAGGAGACTTTTGCTCCTGTAGCTCGTTTGGAGGCTATTAGGATACTCTTGGCTTTTGCTGCATCCAAAGGTTTTAAACTCTTTCAAATGGATGTCAAGAGTGCCTTCTTAAATGGCTATATAGAAGAGGAAGTGTATGTTGAGCAACCCCCCGGTTTTGAAAATCCCAAGTTTCCAAACCATGTTTTTAAACTTCTCAAAGCTTTATATGGTTTGAAACAAGCCCCTAGAGCCTGGTATGATAGGTTGAAAACCTTTTTGCTTGCTAAGGGTTTTAAAATGGGATGTGTAGATAAAACGCTCTTTCTCCTCAGGCAAGGCAAAGACACTCTCTTGGTCCAGATTTACGTGGATGATATCATTTTCGGTGGTTCTTCTCACGTTTTGGTTGCCAAGTTTGCAGATACTATGAGCAGGAGTTTGAGATGAGCATGATGGGCGAGCTGACATTCTTTCTCGAGTTGCAAATCAAGCAATCCCGAGAGGGGACGTTTGTGCACCAGGGCAAGTACACCAAGGACTTGCTGAAGCGGTTCGATATGGGTGAGGCCAAGCCCCTTCCAACACCCATGTCGACGACGACTGCCCTGGATGCGGATGTGGATGGAGAAGCAGTGGACCAGAAGGAGTACCGCAGCATGATCGGATCGCTCCTCTACCTGACGGCGACACGCCCGGACATTCAGTTCGTGGTGTGTCTGTGTGCGCGTTTTCAGGCGTCGCCGCGCACCTCTGACCGTCAGGCGGTGAAGCAGATCTTTAGGTACCTTCGTTTCACACCTGAGTTTGGGATTTGGTATTCTGCTTCCTCCACCCTCTCCCTTTGCGGTTATTCGGATGCCGATTTTGCTGGTTGCCGTATTGAGCGCAAGTCCACTTCTGGGACTTGCCAGTTTATTGGTTCTTCTCTTGTTTCGTGGTCTTCTCGCAAGCAGTCTCGTGTCGCCCAGTCTACTACGGAGGCTGAGTATGTTGCTGCGGCTAGCTGCTGTTCCCAGTTGCTCTGGATGATGGCCACTTTGCGTGATTTTGGTCTGAGCTTTTCTCGCGTGCCTTTGCTTTGTGACAGCATGAGTGCCATTAGCGTTGCTAAGAACCCCGTGCTTCACTCGAAGACCAAACACATTGATGTGCGCTTTCATTTTCTGCGCGACCACCAGGAGAAGGGTGATATCGACCTTCGCCATGTCGATACTCATCATCAACTGGCTGATATTTTCACCAAGCCTTTAGACGAATCAACCTTTAATCGGTTGAGGGGTGAGCTTGGTGTATGTTTCCCCTTTTAGATGGGGGAAACATTTTGGATCTTGTATAATAGACTGATTCTCTTTCTTTTGATCTTCTTCTCTTTTGCATTTTAGCATACGCATTTACATTCTGAGCTTCATGTTTATAATCACTAGAATTTAACTATGCTCTATGTAGTATGCTCTGATGCTTATATTGATGCTTGTAGCTTATGTTCCTTCTGATCACTAGTACATGTTGTGAGCTGAGCTATTTTGAAATGGTGAATTTACTCAATAACTAACAATCTGAAAATGTTCACCATTGAGATATGCAACTAGCATGTGTAGGATATGTTGAGTTCACTCGTGCTTTTCATATATGCTAGGTTGCTATGTCTCTAGTTATGAGTCATTCACTTGCTTGGTCTGTTCATATCATGTTTAAAATTTGAACCAAGTTTTAGTGAATTGAAAAGATCGAGATGGGATTGCTTGTCAACACCTCATGGTATCGAGACTGTTTCTCATTGCACTTTGAGTTAAACTTGAGCTGTGTAGTGTATGACCGAAACCGTTGCTTTAAGCTACTGATTGCATATGCATAGGCTTCGCACGGTTGAAAAGTTAGGCAAAGACAAGCTTTCAACCTCTCGCAATCACATGCTGAAATTAAACTTGTGTAATTTCACCGCTGCAACTCCGATATAAAAATGAAATCACAAGTATATGCTTCATTCCTATGCATGATGATTGAACTTTGCTAGGCGTAGTTCACCTTGTATACATGTTTAGCACTTGTTTGGATTCCTGTCTATACATGTGTAGTGCTATTTTGATGGTGACTATCTTTTTGGCTAAAGACTTCTCACATGCTCATATGTTCATATTTCGTATGTGTGATCAGTTTGAGCCTTCGTTATTTGAGTGCTTAGTTGAGTCATTGGAGTTATACTGTTTAGAGCATTCTTGCACTCTTTTGATTATATGCCTGAAGCTGCTAACTTGCATTTCTGACTTCATATGCATGTTGGAAGGAGAGTTTCTTTCGCCTTGATGCCTTTTCTTGATTAGTGCATTTTCAACTAAGGGGGAGAAATTGCAAATCAATATGTCTCCTGGATGTTCAAAACTAAAGGGGAGTTTTCGTCAAGGAGGAGGACCTAAGGGGATTTTCCTCAGTTGCTTGCACCTTGTCGAGGGGGAGTTTGCTAGTTGTGTTTGAGCCTTTGCCTCTGTCTTGAGGACTAGCAAACATTTTCAGGGCATTTTGTCTTCGATTGGTTCTCTCTTTAGTTTGGAGTCATTCCAATTGGTTCGGAGCGTGCTTGGCCGAAAGGCATCGGTTTCGAGCTTTCTTTGCTAGTTGTGTTGAGCCTCTGTGCCTCTATCTTGAGGGACTAGCATTTTGCTTCGATTTTCATTCGTTTTCAATTGGCTTGAGCTCTTTTCTCTGGAGTTTCCAATTGGTATCTGCTAGCGGTGTTGAGCCTGTTCTACCTCTTCTTGAGGGCTAGCCTTGCTTTACTTGTTGCGTCGAGCCGTTGCCCATGTCTTTGGGGACCAAGTTCTTTCGCTCTTTCCACTTGACCTTCTTCGGCTTTGCTATGCTTTTGGGTCATTTGGTTGAGTTTTCTCTTTCTTCCTTCCTCCTTCTTCCTTATTTTTTCTTTATGATTTGTGTGAGTAGTTGACAATGCACTCATCAAGGGAGATTGCGGATACATGGGTTATGCCGGGTCTCTGAGTGTTGAGTGAATGTCAACTGGGATGATGCGCATGTTCTTTGGCTTGTTTGTGCAGGTGTCCAGCATGGATACAGTGATCGACGACGAGGTGAAGGTCAAGTTGAGACGTGTCGTGCCGATGGACCGGGTGCGGTGAAGGATGGGCGTGCCGTGCGACGGACGTGCCATGCCGAGGTACCGAGCGTGTGAAGGGCGGACGTGAGGCTTGGACTGAGGGACCAGAGGCCCCGAGGATCAGCTGTGGTGGCTGGCAGCCTGTGACGACGACAAGTGAAGAAGTGCGGTCATGTGTTGCCCTGAGTCGTGGACTCAGGGACACGTGTCGGTGGACGGGGTGCACGGGCTGTGCATCCCTCTACGTCGGTTTGGTGGTAGAGCCAGAGAAAACCATCGGATGGACGGTTTCCAGGTTTGAGCCTCAAAACCTGGGCGTGGACGGTTTCCGAGTTTGGCCACAAAACTCGGGTTGAGGGTTTCCGAGTTTGGCCACAAAACTCGGCTGAGGACGGTTTCCAGGTTTGGGCCTCAAAACCTGGGCGCTGAGGGTTTGCTGAGTTTGGCCTCAAAACTCAGATGCTGGTGGGCTGGTTTCCCGGTTTGGGCCTCAAAAACCGAGGGTTGGCTGGAAAAGGCTGGTTTCCCGGTTTGGGCCACAAAACCGGGGTGCAGAAACGAGGGCGGCACGTGGCGGCGATCCGGAGGTTGCGTCAAGGCAACGCTTCGAATTGTGAATGTGTCGTCGGTCGTCGACACCTACCACCGAGTTGGTCCAGAATAACCCTAGGGTTTAGCTGGTTCGCTCTGTATTTAGAATAGAGAGGGGTAGAGTAGGAAATAGACTTAGGCTAGTAGTAGGATAAGTAGTCGGGAGACACCCTCCTCCCATCTATCTCAGTCATTTGCTCTTTCGCACTTAGGGTTTCCTGCTCTCCCATCCCCTGCTGTAGCTAGCTGAGATCCGCAGAGAGACTTGCCTCTGTGTACTGTTGATTCTGAGGAAGTGAGGCCGTATCCTCACTGTTGTAGCGTGTGGCAGCCACACGGTTGCAATTCGTGGTTGTGATTCGCGTTTTGTTCGTGCTCTTCGCGGAATCCTTTTTCTCCACGATTTTCTCTTCGCTTGATCTCTTTGCTCGGTTCATCTTTTGCAAAACCGTTTGAACAAGTTGTTCTAGATCGTGAGGCACTTCTTTCCACCGAAGGAATTCTCCTCTAACCTCACGGTCTAGGAGATCGTTCGATTTTCGTTTTGGGTCAAGTTTTCTCCCCCCCCGAAATTCTTCGATTCATCGATTTGGAGATAGGTTTGAGCCATGATCTCTTAGAGATAGCTCACTATCCTCCTTGTGATTCTACTCACCAAGTTTGAACCCTCGAGGTTTCATTTTGGGTGGGATTGAGTCAAATCGGTGGACGAACCGTGCATTCACGGGGTGATCGGACGCTTGATCGTGTCGACCGGACGCTCAGGCTGTGCGTCCGGTGGTTGAACACTCGTTGTATCCCTTTTGGTCTTGACCGGACGCTCCATTCCCTGTGTGACCGGACTCGACGGAGCTACTGTTCACATGCGTTTTTGCTGTTCGACCGGACGCTCTGTACAAACGACCGGACGCTCCCTTCAGTGAGTCCGATCAGGAACAGAGAGGTTCGAGAACTGTTTTTCTGTGACTGGACGCGTCCGGTGCTTTGTGACCAGACGCAGGGTGAGTCCGGTCAGTACTGTCTCAGCACATTTTCATTCGCGGTTGGCTCATTCTTGGTCGGATTCGATTTCCGTCTTTTGCGTTGGCTTTCTAGAGTTGTGTAGTGTCCCGCTGTGCTTCTTGGAAGCATCCACCTTACACCTAGGGTCGTGGACACTAGCAAGCTCTAAGGTTTGCTTTGGGGGTTGATTCTTGGGACAGTGACTACTAGTTTCCGAAAGGAAAATTTGAAGCTCCCATTCACCACCCCTCTGGTCGCTTTCTGGTTGCTTCTCGGTCCTTCAGCAAATGTTGTATCTAGTATGTTTTGGATAGTAGTTTCGCAACTAGCCTCCTGTAAATGATGAATCACCAAAACTTGTGGAACTTGTTAGATATAAAGGCCCTAATTCTAATTTTGGTGATCATTTCATGTGATAGTTGGCGGTTATAATTAGGCAATAAGGACCGCCAACAAGCTCACCCACACTTATTCTTTGCTCGTTCTCGAGTAAAGGTTAAAGTAAAGTAAACATAAACATAGCTACACAAAAATTGAAACTAACATAAAGTTTTATTCCAAAATACTTCATACCTGCGGGATATGTGGAATGGCTAACATATATCCTTTGGTGGTTGAAAAGTGGAATGGATCTGAAGAAAAGTCATCTCTTCCCATTTTCTCATCTCAGTAACTTGGAGTTTTTGTAAAGCTTTTTGAAATAAAAGCATAGTTCACAAGTACATCCTCAAATGGCACTCTCAAATCGCTCAATGGTGTATGTTTCCTTTCCAAGGCATATTATAGCATTGCCTTCTTCTTATTTTTTCTTCCTACTTATATAAAGCTTATGTGGAGCTCAGGTAGGAAAACTTTTGAAAGCATACATGAATTGCATATATTGCTAAGTCAAACAATGGATCCATGGAGAAAGATGTCATACAATCAAATCAAGATGTGCATGTGTGTGGGAAATTAGTGGCTAACCTAATTCTACTATGCTCTTTGAAACATATCGATCTCTCTCTTTATTGGGACTTGAAAAATACTTTTGCGAGAACAAGGGCTATCTTTTATTCTCATTTTTTTCATGTGGGTATTGATCATACCCCTAATTCTACTATGGGCACTTGCCCATTTTTTCACATGCCTTTGCATGGTTTTTTTTTCTTGATAGCCTCATGTCTCTTTTTGCAGCCACATTTTTTCGAGAGAGATATTAACAAGGATATAGAGCATTTATTTGATGACACCTAACAATTATATTTTTGTTCACTCCCAGTGTAGGAGTGGAACAAATTTTTCTATGGATGAAGTGAAAGGCATGTTTTGCGCCTACTCTTAGTGTAGGAGTAGTGCATATATGGTGGTGTGTACGTGATCTTTATTTTAAAAGCATGATAACTTTCTCAACCAGGGTCAACAAAGCTTGACAAAGCTCAATACAAATGCAAGTAGCATATGTAGAAGGTTTTCAAAATGTATCATGATATTTGTCCTTGGTAGGAATTTTCTTGCCTTTGAGGAGCATGTGAAACTATGAATTTTGGTATTATTTATCAAAAGAAATTCTCCAAGATTTTGAATAGAAAAGGTTGGATTTCCATGCCAAAACCATATCTCACTTTACAACAACATAGTCAATATGATTTTCCTATATGATATTTTTCCCACAAGCACTAAGTCAATCTAAGGAATAAAGATTATGTTGTCCAAATTGAAAGAGCCATATTCATATTCACTTTCAAAATTTTAGCTCTAAGTGTGGATCTTGGTTCTTTTTAACTTTGCATGTTTAAATGAATGTAGAACCAAGAGTAAGCATATGAACAGGTGGAAAGAAATCAAACCGAGTTGTGCGCAGGCTCCTCCACCAGTCCATGACATGGTTCGTCGCTTTTTTCTTTTCAATGGGGGTGTGGTACACCCCCACACTTCTTTAGAGCTGTATTTCTTTCTTTTTTTTCAAAGACAAAAAGATGGTGAAAATAAAATGGGACTCTTTTGGTGATGAGCACCAGAGAGTCATAACTAATTGAATTCAAAAGATTTGCCTAAAATCTACGGTAAATTAGATAAGCATTGTCTTTATTTATTTATTTATTTATTTTATTATTACTATATTTATTTATTTATTTTTGCATGTTGAGAAAGTCATAAAGGTACAAACAAGATAGATACAACCAAGATGAAATCAACAAATGAAGCATGGCATGATATGGCTTTAGAAATATCGACCCCACACTTGAATTTTGCAATATGCAAAAATTCAGTTTGGATTATAGCACTCTTCGGTGAATGTGCTTCATTGTTGATGGTTGGATTTACCTTTTGTTTCGATCCTTTGTTCTTTTTACTTGAAAACCTAAAAGGTTAGTGACAAAATATCCAAAGGAGAAGTTTTACAAAAATGTCCTTAAGCTGAACATCGATTTTTTATTTAAATTCATTATTAAGAATATTATTGAAAAAAGATTGTTTTGAAAGATTTTTTAAAAAAAGAAATAATGACAGAACGGGTTATCTCCCGAAAGTGCTTTGTTTTAGGACAAAAGCTCGTCCTTGTGAAACCTTTTGAATTGCACCTTGTGTTGGTGAAGTGGTTTCCTCTCCAACACCAACCTTCGTGGGTCTATCTGCAAAACTCATGACAAGACACCACGAAATTTGCAAAATTTATGATAGACAAACCTATCTATAAAAACCCTTTTAAACTTTTTAGAAACAAGGAACAAAAAGTGGTTGTATAACATGCACGCGATGTCAGAATTGCAGATCAAATTAGGAGATTTTTCATAGGAGCATGGAATTGATGGGATGGTTAAGAAATAACTTTCATGCTCATTGATAGAATCTTTTGTGGCACGAAGAGGGTGGACATTTTCATGAAAATTCAAATCCTCTGCAAGACTTGGATGAGTCTTGATTGTTGTGGAGATTGACATAAGCTCACCTCCCGGGACAAGAATAGGTTCGACTGCTGACTGTGTGTTGAGAGATTGTGTAGACCAGATGGGCAGATAATCCTCTCCTATTCTACGGTTTTGCTTCTCATTTCCAAAAATGTTCTCCAAGATTCGTGTGATTGGCCTTCTGATAAAGGTGAGATGAAAGGAGTGTCCAGGAAGGTCAAAAATATGGAAATCAAGGAAGATCTTGAGATCATTAATCACCACAGGCACGCCTTGAAGGACTCCTAAACAATCAAAGATTTGACCACTTGGGAGCCTAAGGCGCTTGTGTGATTTGAGAATAAGGTATTTTGGTGATTGACCTTGGACATGGAAATGAGGAATGATGTTGATCCCAAGGCTACAATCAAAGCAAATGTTGCCATTAACACCCATTACTTGACAAAGCATCCTTCTTGCATGAGTGGGTATTCTAGCAACTTCCTTTGAAGCTTCGGCCTCATCCAACCATTGTTTACCTAACTGTTGTCGTTGGTCTTCTTGGTCAGAATTATGTCCCTCATGACTCCCATGCCTTAGGTGTCTCAAAGGACTTTTAGAGTCAATGATTGGATCATCATTAGTGATGAAAACGGACGGAAACGGACAGAAAAACCTCATTTCTACTTCCATTTCTATATTCTTTGGCGGAAATAGGAGCGGGTTCGGAAAATACGGGTTCGGAAACGGAATCGGGATATACGGATGTTCAGAAATGAACGGATACGGCTCTAAATTCATCGGAAACGGTCGAAAGCCAGAAAATTAAACCAGAATACCGCAAATCTTTATACTCACAAACACAATCACATACAATGACCCTGATAATGTAACATGTGTAGGAGAGAATATTTCGACAGCGACATAGATATATTTTTCACAAATCACAGCTATACCTCATCATCCATGTTGTCCGAATCACTTTCGTTCTTATCTTTTTATATATATGTAGATATATTTGCTGAAAATAAATTAGCACATAATATTTTGAGTACAGCATTATGAAGAGCTCGTCGAGCCGATCAAAACGGATATATTATTTGATATATTTGGAGTTAGGAAGAAAAAGTTATTAATTTTTCAAATAAAAGAAGTCAATCATGTGAAATCCGGTAAAATTCCGGATTCAAATCCGGAAAAATTCTGATCAAATACGGAATTCCAAAAATACGGACGGAAAAACATCATTTCTACTTCGAATCTGATTCGGAGAAACTCCGTTCCAGATTCCGTATCGTTTCCGAACTTTTCCGAAAATACAGAAACGGACGGGTCAAATATGAAAAAACGGTCGGTTCGAAATGGGAAAAATTCTGTCTCTTTTCATCCCTAATCATCATAAGACTCAGAAGTAAAAACACATGGTGGATCATCAGGATCAACGATGGGTTTAAAGATAGATTTAGATCAGGCATTGAATTCAGGCATAAAGAGATGAGGGATAGAAATGGTTTCTATATGAATTGATTCTCTCTCTATGGGTTTGTTTAAAATCCCATCTTTGAAGTGTTCTTGATGTCTGATATGCAAATTTGAGATGTATGATGTTGTTGAATTGGGAAGCTCAAAGGTTTTCCCAAAATCAACATCACAGAAACGGTCATCCTCAAATTCAAATGGGCATGAAAAAGGATGGGGTTTATCATCCCTAGAAGTGTGATGCATCCCCAGAATGGGAGATTCTATGGCAACCAGATTTTGAGAAAGATTCGAATGAACATTGGATTCGGTTGCGAGTGCCTCCTCTTGTTTATCGGGGCTTGACTCAACTACTTCAGGAAACTCAACGTGTATACTAGTTGTAACACCTCTGGTGTTAAGCTGGCATAACATCATCATTTCATTATGCATAATCATCTCATGAGCATAAAACATTCACATGTTGTTTTCTTTTTCATATCAAGTGTCATTTCATGTGTTAATATTGAAAGACCAAAAATGCTAAAGCAAGGCGACCAGAGGGGGGGGTGAATGGGAGCTTCAAAAATTCCTTTCGGAAACTTGTCGCCACTGTCCCGTATATCAACCCCAAAAGCAAACCCGAGAGCTCATAAGTGTCCACGACCCTAGAAATAGGATGGATACTTCCAAGAAGCACAGCGAGACACTTTACGGCTTTAGAAACCCAACACAAAAGCCGAAAATCAAAACCGACAACGAACAAACGAACTGCGGACAAACCAGCTTAAACTGCCCCTGACCGGACTCTGGCCTGCATCCGGTCTGTGAGCACCGGACGCGTCCGGTCGTGCAGAAACCGATTTGGGAGCTCTCTGTAAGCGACCGGACTCACAGACAAGGAGCGTCCGGTCGTGAACAGTGCGTCCGGTCAGTACCAAAAACGCTGATGAACAGTAACCTCGGTGCGTCCGGTCAACTAACACTCTAGAGTCCGATCAAACCATAGAAGAACACAGTGCTCAGTTTCAACGATCGGACTCACTGACCTAGCGTCCGGTCAGTACGAGTCGAGCGTCCGGTCACCCCGATAGTGAACTGTTCGTCCACCGATTTGATTCAAACTCTTCCAAAACGAAACCTCTAGGGTTCAAACTTGGAGAGATGAGTCACAAGGAGGATAGTGAGCTATCTCTAAGAGATCATGGCTCGAACCTATCTCCAAATCAATTAATCAAAGAAATTCGGGGGAAGGGAGAAAAACTTGACCCGAAACGAAAAACGACCGATCTACTAGCTCGTGAGGTTAGAGGATAATTCCTTCGGTGGAAAGAAGTGCCCCATGATCTAGAACAACTTGGTTCAAACGGATTTCCAAAAGACGCACCAAGCAAAAAGATCGATCGACGAGAAAAACGAGAAAAGGGATTCCGCGAAGAACACAAACAAAACACGAATCACAACCATGAATTTGCAACCGTGTGGCTACCACACGCTACAATAGTGAGATTACGGTCTCACTTCCTCAAAATCTCACGGACACAGAGGTATGGTTCTCTTCTCTGTGGATCTCAGTTCGCTACAGCAGGGGAGTGGGAGAGCAGGAAAACCTAGAAGACAAAATAGCAAATGATTGAGATCTTTGGGGAGGTGGGTGTCTCCCCCTACTTATCCTAATTTCTAACAATTCCTAATTCCCACTCTACCCCTAACTACTTACAGAGCGAACCAGCTAAACCCTAAGATTATTCTGGACCAACTCGTGGTAGGTGGTGATCCGACGGCCACGCCCCGCACAACTCGTAGCGTTGCCTCGACGCAACCTCCCGATTGCCGCCACGTACCGCCACCGCTCTGCTTGTCCTTTTTCCTGGACGTCGCACCACCGGTTTTGTGGCCCAAACCGGGAAACCAGCCTTCATAGCCAACCCCCGGTTTTGAGGCCCAAACAGGGGAAACCAGCCGACTGTAGCCAGAGTTTTGTGGCCCAAACTCAGCAAACCCGCAGCACCCAGGTTTTGAGGCCCAAACCTGGAAACCGTCCTCAGCCCGAGTTTTGTGGCCCAAACTCGGAAACCATCAGCGCCCAGGTTTTGAGGCCCAAACCTGGAAACCGTCCACTCGGTGGTTTTTCTATGGCTCAACCACCAAACCGAGACTGTAGAGGGGATGCACCACCCGTGCACCCCGTCCACCGACACATGTCCCCAAGTCCTCGACTCAGGCAACACTGTGCCCCGCAAGTCTTTGCTCGTCGTTGTCCCAGGCTGCCAGCCAACCACAGCTGATCCTCGGCCACCGGTCCCTCAGTCCAAGCCTCACGTCCGCCCTTCGCCACTCTCGGTCCATCGGCACGGCACGTCTCTACTTGACCTTCACCTTGCCTCTGATCATTGTATCCGTGCTCGACACCTGCACAACACAAGCCAAAGATCCTGCGATCAAACCTGTTGACAATCACTCATCACTCGAGACTCGGCATACACCCATGTATCCGCAATGTCCCCCTTGATGAGTGCATTGTCAACTACACACAAATCATAATGGAAATAGAAGAAGGAAGAAGGAGAAAGAGAACTCGACCAAATGACCCAAAAGCATAGCAAAGCCAAAAAAAGGTCAAGTGGAAAGAGCAAGACAACTTGGTCCCCACATACATGGGCAACGGCTCGACGCGACCAAGCAAAGCACAGCTAGCCCTCAAGAAGAGGTAGAACAGGCTCAACACCGCTAGCAGATACCAATTGAAAATCAAAGCAAAATGCTAGTCCCTCAAGACAGAGGCATAAAGGCTCAAAACAACCAGCAAAGCTTGACATCAACTGAAAAGCCTGAAACCAACTGAAGCAAAGATGCGACTGCTAGTCCCTCAAGATAGAGGCAAAGGCTCAACACAACTAGCGAAGTGCTCCGAACCAATTGGAAATTTCAAAAATTTATCACGAGCAAACTCCCCCTTGCATGGTGCCCTTAGTTGAACATGGGAGGCATGATTTGTCCAAATTCTCCCCCTTAGTTGAAAATGCACCATCAAGTAAAATCTCTTCCCCTTAGAGAATGCACCATCAAAAAGTGCCAACAAGAGAAGTTCTCCCCCTTCCAAAATGCATATGAGTCATAATGCAAGTTAGCAGCTTCAGGAATATAGTCAAGAAAATGCAAAGATGCTCTAAATAGTATAGCTCCAACGACTCACTGGAAAGCATACAAGATAGCGAAGGCTCAAACTGATCACCAAATATGAAATATGAACATATGAGCAGAGTGAGCAGTATTTAGTCAAAAGGGTATTCACCATCAAAATAGCACTACACATGTATAGACAGGAAATCAATCAAGTGCTAAACATGTATACAAGGTGATCTACCCCTAGCAAAGTTCAATCATCATGCTATAGAATGAGACAAACACTTGTGATTTCAAATTTTAATCGGAGTTGCAGCGGTGAAATTTCACAAGTTTAGAATTTAGCATGCGATTGTGAGAGGTTGAAAGTTTGTCATTGCCTAACTTTTCAACTGTGCGAAGCCTATGCTAAAGCAATCAGAAGCTTAAAGCAACAGTTTCGATCATACACTACACAGCTCAAGTTTAGCTCAAAGTGCAATGAGAAACAGTCTCGAAACTGTGATGTGCTGACAAGCAATCCCATCTCAATCTTTCCAATTTACTTGACTTGGTTCAAATTTTAAACAGAATATGAACAGACCAAGCAAGTGACAGACTCAGAACTAGAGACATAGCAACCTAGCATATATGAAAAACACGATTCAATTCAACACATCCTACACATGCTAGTTGCATATCTCAATGGTGAACATTTTCAAGTTTTATGTTCATTAAGCAAATTCACCATTCAAAAATAGCTCAGCTCACAAAATGTATTAGTGATCAGAAAGAGCTTAAGCTACTAGCATCAACATATAGCATCGGAGCATACTAAACAGAGCATAATTACATTTTAAAGATTATATCATGAAGCTCAGAATGTAGAAGCGTATGCTGAAATGCAAAAGAAAAACAAAGCAAACGAGAAAATAGTCAGTCTAAGATACAAGATCCAAAATGTTTCCCCTATCTAAAAGGGAAAACACACACCAAGCTCACCCCTCAACCGATTAAAAGTTGATTCGTCCAAAGGCTTGGTGAAAATATCTGCCAACTGATGATGAGTATCGACATGGCGAAGGTCGATATCACCCTTCTCATAGTGGCCTCGCAGAAAATGAAAGCGCACATCAATGTGTTTGGTCTTCGAGTGAAGCACGGGGTTTTTAGCAACGCTAATCGCACTCGTGCTGTCACAAAGCAAAGGTACGCGAGAAAAGCTCAGACCAAAATCACGTAACAGTGGCCATCATCCAAAGCAACTGGGAACAGCAGCAGCCGTAGCAACATACTCAGCCTCTGTGGTAGACTGGGCGACACTAGAATGCTTGCGAGAAGACCACGATACAAGAGAAGAACCAATAAACTGACAAGTCCAGAAGAAGGAGACTTGCGCTCAATGCGACAACCAGCAAAATCAGAGCACGGATAACGCAAAGGGAGAGGGTGGAGGAAGCGAATATCAAATCCCAAACTCAGGGGTGAAACGAATGTACCTGAAATGCGCTTCACCGCCTGATGGTGAGAAGTGCGCGGCGACGCTTGAAAGCGCGCGCACAGACATACCACGAACTGAATGTCTGGGCGTGTGGCCGTCAGGTACAGCAGCGACACGATCATACTCACTTATCCTTCGGTACTCCTTCTGGTCCACAGCTTCTTCATCCTTGTCCGCATCCAGGGCCATCGTGGGTCGACATGGGTTGGAAAGAGGCTTGGCCTCACCCATATCGAATTTCTTCAGAAAGTCTCTGGTGTACTTGCCCTGGTGCACGAACGCCCCTCTCGGGATTGCTTGATTTGCAACTCAGAAAAACGTCAACTCGGCCCATCATGCTCATCTTGAAACTCCCTGCTCATAGTATCTGCAAACGGCAACCAAAGCGTGAGAAGAACCACCGAAATGATATCATCCACGTAAATTTGGACCAAGAGAGTATCAGTGCCTTGCTTGAGGAGAAAAAAGCGTTTTTCTACACATCCCATTTAAAACCCTTAGCAAGCAAAAAGGTTTTTAACCTATCATACCAGGCTCTAGGGGCTTGTTTGAAACCATACAAAGCTTTGTGAAGTTTAAAGACATGGTTTGGAAACTTGGGATTTTCGAAACCGGGGTTGTCTAACATACACCTCCTCTTCTATGTAGCCGTTTAAGAAGGCACTCTTGACATCCATTTGAAAAAGTTTGAAACCTTTGGATGCAGCAAAAGCCAAGAGTATCCTAATAGCCTCCAAACGAGCTACAGGAGCAAAAGTCTCCTCATAGTCTATCCCCTCCTTCTAACTATATCCCGGGCTACAAGTCTGGCCTTGTTTCTCACAACATGGCATCTTCTCCCTGTTGTTTGTGAAAACCCATTTTGTCCAATAGGATGGACACTCAGGAGGAAGAGGAACAAGAACCCAAACCGATTTCTCTCAAAGTTTCTAAACCTCATGCATGGCATTGACCCAATCCGGATCCGTCAAAGCGTGTCCAACATCTCGGGGTTCAAAATCAGCAACAAATGCAGAATGAGCAAAGTGAGAGATTTGCTAGACCGAGTAGTGGAGTGACACGATCGTTGATGTCTCACGGTCATCTGTTGAGGTGGGTGTTGGCGCTGGATGTGTCGTGGCCCTCCCGACGAAGTGGCCTCCCCCTCAACAGCAGCTGGTGCCTCCCCGGGTACAAAGGTACCGCGCGAGGTGGCGGATCCCACAGCCCCCAAGAAGAGGAAGTGTCGGGGCCGTGAGTCATGGTAGAAGCCGCTCCTTGCGGCACAACAGAACAGTGAGGGGGTGCTGGAACATCCATACCTTCAGCACCCTCGTCCTCGTCATCAAAAAGAGGTTCTCCAATCTCATGATCACCTGCACGCTCAAAACGAGAAGAAGGACAAACATGGTCTCGTCGAAGGTGACATCGGATGTCTCCATGACTCGGTTAGTGTCAAGGTTAAGTACACGATAAGCACGAGTATGAGCGCCATAACTCAAAACACACCGTCAGAAGAACAAGACTCAAACTTGTCCAAATTGCCCTTTTTGAGTATAAAACAGTGGCAACCAAAAACTCTAAAATAACTCACCTTGGGGAGTTTTCCAAAACGCAACTCATAAGAGGTCTTCTTCAAGAAAGCTCGAAGGAAAATGCGATTGGAGATATAGCATGCAGTGCTCATAGCTTCGGCCCAATATCGCCTAGGAGTCCTATGCTCATCGAGCATCGTCCTGGCCATCTCTACAAGGGTCCGATTTTTCCTCTCTACAACACCATTTTGGGGCGGTGTGTAGCGAGAAGAAAAACTGATGCTCCAAACCCAAAGAGTTACAAAACTTCTCAAAATCTGAATTCTTGAATTCAGAACCATTATCACTCCTAATAGCTCGCATCGAGTTCAAAGGGAACTCGTTCTGAAGACGCAAAATCAGATTGCGAGCAAAGGAGAAAGTCTCAGTTTTCTCAGCTAAAAAGAAAACCCACGAATATCTCAAAAAGTCGTCATAAACAACGAGCACATACCACTTCCCCCCAACCGAGCTCACCCGAGCCGGACCAACAAGGTCCATGTGCAAAAGCTCTCCAGGGCGCTTGGTCATGACCTGAGTCACTAGATGGTGGGGAGCTGCAACCATCTTCCCATGTCTACAAGAATGGCAAACAAGATCCTTCTTGCGGATACATGGGTGTATGCCGGGTCTCTGAGTGTTGAGTGATTGTCAACTGGGATGATGCGCATGTTCTTTGGCTTGTGTTGTGCAGGTGTCGAGCATGGATACAGTGATCGACGGCGAGGTGAAGGTCAAGTTGAGACGTGTCGTGCCGATGGACCGGGTGCGGTGAAGGATGGGCGTGCCGTGCGACGGACGTGCCATGCCGAGGTACCGAGCGGTGAAGGGCGGACGTGAGGCTTGGACTGAGGGACCAGAGGCCCGAGTATCAGCTGTGGTGGCTGGCAGCCTGTGACGACGACAAGTGAAGAAGTGCGGTCATGTGTTGCCTGAGTCGTGGACTCAGGGACACGTGTCGGTGGACGGGTGCACGGGCTGTGCATCCCCTCTACGACGTCGGTTTGGTGGTAGAGCCAGAGAAAACCATCGGATGGACGGTTTCCAGGTTTGGGCCTCAAACCTGGGCGTGGACGGTTTCCGAGTTTGGCCACAAAACTCGGGCTGAGGGTTTCCGAGTTTGGCCACAAAACTCGGGCTGAGGACGGTTTCCAGGTTTGGGCCTCAAAACCTGGGCGCTGAGGGTTTGCTGAGTTTGGCCTCAAAACTCAGATGCTGGTGGGCTGGTTTCCCGGTTTGGGCCTCAAAACCGGGGTTGGCTGGAAAAGGCTGGTTTCCCCGGTTTGGGCCACAAAACCGGGGGTGCAGAGCGAGGGCGGCACGTGGCAGCGATCCGGAGGTACGTCGAGGCAACGCTTCGAATTGTGCGGGCGTGGCCGTCGGATACACCTACCACCGAGTTGGTCCAGAATAACCCTAGGGTTTAGCTGGTTCGCTCTGTAATTAGAATAGAGAGGGGTAGAGTAGGAAATAGACTTAGGCTAGTAGTAGGATAAGTAGTCGGGAGACACCCTCCTCCCATCCATCTCAGTCATTTGCTCTTTCGCACTTAGGGTTTCCTGCTCTCCCATCCCCTGCTGTAGCTAGCTGAGATCCGCAGAGAGACTTGCCTCTGTGTACTGTTGATTTGAGGAAGTGAGGCCTTATCCTCACGGTTGTAGCGTGTGGTAGCCACACGGTTGCATTTCATGGTTGTGATTCGCGTTTTGTTCGTGTTCTTCGCGGAATCCTTTTTCTCCACGATTTTCTCTTCGCTTGATCTCTTTGCTCGGTTCATCTTTTGCAAAACCGTTTGAACCAAGTTGTTCTAGACCGTGAGGCACTTCTTTCCACCAAAGGGATTCTCCTCTAACCTCACGGTCTAGGAGATCGACGATTTTCGTTTCTGGTCAAGTTTTCTCCCCTCCCCCGAAATTCTTCGATTCATCGATTTGGAGATAGGTTCGAGCCATGATCTCTTAGAGATAGCTCACTATCCTCCTTGTGACTCTACTCACCAAGTTTGAACCCTAGAGGTTTCGTTTTGGGTGGGATTGAGTCGAATCGGTGGACGAACCGTGGATTCACGGGGTGATCGGACGCTTGATCGTGTCGACCGGACGCACAGGCTGTGCGTCCGGTGGTTGAACACTCGCTGTGTCCCTTTTGTTCTTGACCGAACGCTCCATTCCCTGTGTGACCGGACTCGACAGAGCTACTGTTCACGTGCGTTTTTGCTGTTCGACCGGACGCTCTGTACAAACGACCAGACGCTCCCTTCAGTGAGTCCGATCAGGAACAGAGAGGTTCCAGAACTGTTTTTCTATGACCGGACGCGTCCGGTGCCTGGTGACCGGACGCTCTGGTGAGTCCGGTCAGTGCAGTCTTGCGTTGTTTCGTTCGTGGTTCACTCGTTCATTGACGGATTCGACTTCCGTCTTTTGCGTTGGCTTTCAAGAGTTGTGAAGTGTCCCGCTGTGCTTCTTGGAAGCATCCACCCTACATCTAGGGTCGTGGACACTAGCAAGCTCTAGGGTTACAGTGGCTCCTAGTTTCCGGAAGGAAAATTTGAAGCTCCCATTCACCCCCCTCTGGTCGCTTTCTGGTTGCTTCTTGGTCCTTCACTTCTCCATGGATAACTTGGGCAATCCTCGGATTAGGCCAAGTGAACTAAGTCTTGCAAGCAAGTCGAAGCTCAAATGTCCTAGTCTCCTATGCCACTTCCAAAGATGAGAGGAGGAAGGTCCAGCCACAAGACAACGAGAAATGCCAAAAGACTCCGAGAAATGCGCACGAAAGACTTTCCCAAGGGCGATATCCCACAAACAAGATTGCCCTGAGGATCCAAATTCGACTGAGATTCGGCTTAAAACGAATCTCATAGTCATCATCAAAAAGTTGCAAAACAGAAAGAAGGTTAAAATGCAAGTTCGAAACAAGAGCAACATCGCGCAAACAAAGTGCTCATTAACTCGCACCGACCCACGAGACAATACCTTACCTTTGCTATTGTCGCCGAAGGTGATAAACTCCTTTCCAGCGACCGGACTAAGACTGGAGAACCACTTGGCGTTCCCGGTCATGTGCCTTGGACACCCGGAATCCACCAACCAAACGTTCTCCAATCGTTTTACCTATATCAATAAAAAGACATAGGGTGAGCATACGTGTGGCGGAACCGTCCTGATTATAAGAGCTCAAGTATTATCTTAGCCAAATTCGTCTGACTTCGACTGATACTTGAACCCATACAACCCCGGTAGTCCGGAAATCTCGAAGGATTTCTAACACCATACATCATACAGGATCGCATGTTCAAGGATTACATTCGTAAAGATACATCATAACGGAAACGAAACCGAATTTAACATCAGAGTACGAATTTTAAAACGGAGTTATTACAAACCGAGTTTAAAAGTGCGGAAGCTGAAATAGTTTGAAACACGACCACCACACATGTGGTCCAAATAAAACCTTGTTTGATAAATCCACTCGACACACTCACTCCCTTTTTAAGATAATGTGCCACTAGTAGTCTTGGTCCAGCAAAAGAAAAGGGAAGCTTCTGGACGACCCTGCCCTGGGCCTACTCCTCATCACCTTCCACCGGGTAGAGGCAGTGCTTACAATAGCCAAAGTAGACCTGGCCATCTGCAACAAACGGGATAAACCCTGAGTACGGAATGTACTCAGCTAGACTTACCCGTCCAACTGAAAATAAAGACACCAAGGGTATGCAAGGCCTTTTCGGGTGGAGCTGGGATCTTTTAGTTGCGAGAAGCTCAAGTTCAGATAGGAAGTAATTAGTGATAAAGATGAGCTGCCATTTTTAGACCTATTCCTTAATTCTAGGTTTTTCACCTGTACTAGAGCACTCACTTGAATCTACCAATCAATAATATAACCATATCCAGTTGACTTATCCACATTTTAGTTGAACCTTTAATCATTACATGGAGTTGTATCGTGGTGAAGCTCGCCATAGTTTCCCACTAACCGGGGGAGACGGCGACTCGAATCGAATTCCAAATCAGCTGATGAAAGACCTTTAATACCAGCCCACACTTTCCCCGTCGGGTCCATGCATTGGGCAACCGCTCGACGCTTGTTCGTGGTGGTAATCGTCGCGGTTCAAGCACGGACCGCCCAATCAGAGTCTGGCGATGGCCTCACGCGGCAGATCGCAACTTCCGTACTAGAGGGCACGACACGGGTTGAAACCGGCCCGAACAGCTTCTAACCGGCTTTGGGGTCGATGATTACAGCACCGACATATCCCTAAGTAAAAGGGCGCGTTCAAAAATGAACGAGGGCCAACATCGATACAAACCTACACGATCCAACGGATGGACTGCCCCAAGTTTCCGAACTTGTGCCCTGCCATCCCGTTGACCGTATTTCATTACTACTCAGGTTCTTTTCCACGATAGCAAATATAGCCAACCGTGATCCGGTAAATACCCATCCGGGTATTACGGAAACATCCTTAACTACCACTTTTATTAAGCAGGCTAAGCAATTCTACATTGTAACTAAATAACAGGATAACAAGGTAGATATTAATCAATAACCAAGGAATGGTAATGCAGCAAGTAGGATTCATTTCAACTCCTAAACCTAATGCATCACAATATAAAAGGACTCAAGTAATCTTAATTGCAAAAGATAGGAGGCTTAATATGCTCCGGGGCTTGCCTTGAGTGAAGACTGCTGCCTCGTGAGAGGGGCACTCAGGTAAGTTAGGGTCGTGGACGGGGTCGACTTCCTCTGGCTGCTGCAGCTCCTGGATCTCCGGCTCGGCGTTTAGCTCCTGCTCTTGGTGGGGCTCCGGCGGGGTCGATCCTATTGCGTGCGATGAATATATATTTAAATAAATGCGGTGCAAGATGAAGGTGACATGAAAAGAATAATTCTTGCAAACCAACAAAGTCAACTTGTTGAACCACTTTTGACATTGAGGTAATTACTTAATTATTTCGTAAAACAAAATCTGGTTATTCACTCTTTTTCTTATTTAATTTAAACCAAAGAAACTCCGATTGAACTGCAAGTGCATCTTTCTGGACTCAGAAAAATCCACAAAAATTCCAGAAAGTAAACAACACTTGCTGGACTCTACTGAACAAGTTTCAGCCAAAAATAAACTACAGAACTGCAGATACAAAAATGACAAGCAAACTGCCCAAAAAGGTGCTTTGAACTACAACCCTACTGTAAAAGGGTGCACAACTCTATTTCATATTTTTCCCAGATTCTACTTCACATTTTATGTTTATCAAGAAAGTTCCATGAACAGAAACATTGTATTATTTCTTACAGGAATTTCCAAAGATAAACACAGACAAGCACAGTTGTAAAGCAACTACAACTTTTTCCATAAAACAGATCAGGTTTATATTTTTCTTAGACTCTTCATGGCATACAGAGACTGCACAAAATTTCCCATTTTATTTCAACCTATAAAACACCTTAACACTTTTTCTAAGAAATCAGCAAAAAGGAACTTTTAACCATAACAGGAACTCTTTTCATAAGAACAGTACTTCATATAATTTTCACAGGCACCAAACATAACAAAGAACCTATACAAATTTTCCCATGAATTAACTCCATCAGAAAACACTTAATTCCATTTATCCCAACAAAAGCATGTACACTGAAATAAATGAAAACAGTAAAATAACTGCTATCAAAAATACATTCATATTTTCCATGATAGATCTACTCATAAACAAGCCAACAAAACTGAAAGTACTCCATTTGGACTTATAAATCATGCTGTACAAAAATAACAAGCATCTCTGGAAATTAAAACTAAAAGAAAAACATTTGAATTTCTCCCGGCTGGCTACGTGCACCCGGTCCATGGACCAGCGAGTGGCTGACGCGCGGGGCCCGTGGGTCAACGGGAACCCACCCTGGCTCGAGCGCACGGCGGTAGGTGATCGGCCGAGGCCTGGCTCGAACGAGACCGCGGCCGAGGGTTCGCTCGAGGCCGAGTTCGGGCGAGACGGACAACTAGTCCGTCCGAGGCCTGGCTCGAGGGCTCGGGCGAGACGGAAACAACGCCCGTCGAGGCCTGGCTCGAGGGCTCGGGCGAGACGGGAAGGAAAACAAACGCCCGTCCGAGGCCTGGCTCGAGGGCTCGGGCGAGACGGAACATACACGCCCGTCCGAGGCCTGGCTCGAGGGCTCGGGCGAGACGGAAACATACACGCCCGTCCGAGGCCTGGCTCGAGGGCTCGGGCGAGACG
The DNA here is from genome assembly GCA_009763385.1 of Coix lacryma-jobi var. lacryma-jobi. Lineage (NCBI taxonomy): Eukaryota > Viridiplantae > Streptophyta > Magnoliopsida > Poales > Poaceae > Coix > Coix lacryma-jobi. Next base: position 81,043,374 of record CM019826.1, on the reverse strand, counting down.
GAAACATACACGCCCGTCCGAGGCCTGGCTCGAGGGCTCGGGCGAGACGGAAACAGGGGAGAGGTTTGACCGTCGATTCCTCGCCGTCGGTGAGGTCGCCGGCGGGGAAGCTAGGCTTGTGAACTCACCTCGACGAGGCGCATCGAGTGGTGTAGGTGGTTTGGCTAGCGGATGGCCGGAGTGTGCCGGCGGCGAGCGGCAGCGCACGGAGGCGGCGGTGACGCGCGACTACGCCGTCTCCGGCGGTCGCCGGTGAAATTGGGGGAGGCAAAAGCTCGAGTGAACCCTAAGGAGCAAAGCTACGGGGTTGGTTTGGCTCGGGTGGCTCCAGAGGAGCCTGGCCACGAGCGAGGTCTGCGGCGGCGCCCATGGCGCTCGGCCGGGGAGAAGAGTGCGATATAGGAGCGGTAGCGTTGAAGCTCGTCGGTGTTCTTACCTTGCCTTGACTCGGTGAAGGTCGAGGATGAAGAAGAGGGGCAGTGGTGCTCGGGTCGGGGAGGAACAGCGTCGCGGGCTCAGCGGTGGTGATGGCGTCCGCGGCGGCGCTCTCCGATCTCCGGCGTCGGTGGGGCTCGAGAGGTGGTGCAAGCGGGAGCACCGGGTGTCCGAGGTGTAGACGGAGTGGTGTGCGAGACGAATCGGGTGGTGGTGCTCCGGTGAGGCCGGAACACGGCGGGGCTTTTGCGGCGATGGTCGCGGCGAGCGGGGAGGTGTTCGGCGTGTTCGTGGGAGAGTGAGGGAGAGAGCGAGAGTGAGAGCGGCGAGTGTGAAATGGCAGTGGGGAGAGGGGAGTGCGGTGCGCTCGGGGTTTTGATCGGCTTGACCGGCCGGGGGTGGCGTGGCGGGGCCGGCGACGGGACGTCGCGGCGGCAGCAGCGGCGCGGTCGGCGAGGCGAGCGCGGAGCGGGCGAGGCGGATTGTGGCGTGATCGGGTGAGCAAAGATCTCGCGGGGAGTGGGCGAGGAGGATTCGCGGCAGAGGCGTGCCGCCACGCGGCGGTTGCGGCGGCGTACGGCGCGGCCGTCAGCGGCGGTCAGCGCGCGGCGCGCGCGCGCGAGGCCGGGCAGCAGGAGGCGGGGGGAGAGGCAAGCAAGATAGCTTGCGTGCTCGGGCGGAGGAGATCAGGCGACGATAGGCGGACGCGGATCTCGGCAGGGAGGGAAAAACGGCCACGTGGCGCGTCGCCGGCGTACGGCGCGGGCGGGCGGCGAGCGGCGTGCAGCCGCGCGGGGCGAGCGCGGGCGAGGCTGGGCCGAAAGGCCAGATGGGCCGAAGGGTGGCACCGGGAAAAAAACGTTTTCCTTTTTCTTTTTCCAAATTCTTTCAAACTTTGACCACTCAAAACAGTTTCAAAAACTCCAAACTAGGTTTTGACCCAAACAAAAGTTGCTCAAAACATTTTCTCTACAACCTTCATATAAGACACTTTTTCTGAAAACCATTTTTAAATCCTCTACATAAAGAAAGCCCAAATAACTAAACAAAAGGCAAACAAGCACTCATATGCACATGAATGATGCAATGCATTGCTTATGCTCCTTTAGTAGCTAATGAAGTTCCTAATGCAGTGCTTGACACTAGGGTGTCACAGCCCTTCCCCTTAAGGAATCTCGTCCCGAGATTTGAGTTACGTACCATTTCTTAACAAAAGCGGGATAGCTTACGCGTAGGTACTCCTCGGTTTCCCATGTCGCATCGTGGGTCCGTGATTGCTCCAGAGAATCTTGTAAGTCTTCACTGTTCGGTTACGAGTCTCTCGGGTCTTGGTATCCAAAATCTCTTGGCTGCTCGTAGTACTCAATCCGATCTGATGTGATTGTCTGGAATCCGAATTCCTCTGTTCTGGAACTCGAAGACACTTCTTTAATGTGATACGTGGAATACGGGAAAACTGTGCTTTTCTGTGGGGGTAACTGTACTTCGTATGCCACTTGTCCCTTCTTTGCTATGATCGGGTATGGTCCCACATATCGAGGTGCTAGCTTCTTCTTGATTCCAAAACGTTGGACCTTCCTCATAGGTGAAACCTTGAGATACACATAGTCTCAACTTGAAATTCCAAAGGTCTCCTTCGGGTGTCAGCATAACTCTTTTGTCGAGACTGTGCTACCTTGATATGTTGCTGTACGGTCGCACGATTTCTCGGCATTCTTTTATAATCTGATCCATAGAATCCTCGATCTCCAGACTCAACCCAATTACTGGGGTTCTGCATCTTCGTCCATATAAACTTCAAAAGGTGCCATCTTTATACTCTCTTGATAGCTGTTGTTGTATGAAAACTCAGCAAGGGGTAACCATTTCTCCCATGACTCTCCTGAAGATAAGACACAAGCTCTTAGGATATCTCCAAAATCTGATTTCACTCTTCTGTCTGTCCTGCAGTCTGGGGGTGATAGGCTGAACTTCTTACCAACTTGGTTCCTAACTCCTTGTGCAACTGTTCCCAAAAACGTGCTATGAACTGGGGTCCTCTATCAGAAACTATCCGCTTTGGAATTCCATGCAACCTCAGGATATTCTGAATATACAGGTCTGCATACTGATGGGGGCGGTGAGTAGTCTTGACTGGTATGAAGTGAGCCACTTTAGATAACCGATCCACGATAACCCAAATCGAATCATTCCCTTTCTGAGTAGTGGGAAGTCCGGTGATAAAGTCCATACTGATCTCTTCCCACTTCCACTCTGGGATTGACAACGGTTGTAACAGTCCGGCGGGTTTCAGATGTATTGCCTTTATCCTGCAACAAGTATCACATCTGGCGACATAGGCTGCGACTTCTTTCTTCATCTTTGACCACCAAAATCTGGTTTTCAAATCCGATACATCTTACTGCTTCCTGGGTGGATAGACAACTTTGAATTGTGAGCCTCGTTCAGAATCCTCTCTTTCAGCTCTGAATCCTTAGGAACAACTATCCTTCGTTTATACCATAGAATTCCCTGTTCATCTGTTCTAAAGTTCAACGAACTACTGGTTTCCAACCTCTTCTTTATCTGACAGATTTCTTCATCGGCTTCTGTCTCTCGATGATGTCACTTTCCAAGGTGCACTGAAGAGTGATATTGTTTAGCATGACGGGGTGCATAAGATTAAATCCATCTTCGAACAGTGGTTGTAGAGAGTTGCAATGAGTCTTGCGACTCAAGGCATCAGCTACAACATTCGCTTTTCAGGGTGGTAATGCACTTCTAGGTTATAATCCTTAATCAATTCTAGCCATCTTCTTTGCCTCATGTTCAACTCTGGCTGGGTGAAGATATATTTCAGACTTTTATGATCTGTGTACACATGACATAGGTTTCCCATAAGATAATGTCTCCATATCTTGAGTGCATGCACGACGGCTGCTAGTTCCAGATCATGAGTGGGATAGTTCTCTTCGTGCGGTTTCAACTGGCGAGAAGCATAGGCGATAACTCTTCCATTTTGCATGAGTACACATCCAAGTCCAATCTTGGATGCGTCGCAAAACACATCAAAAGGTTCCTCCAAGTTTGGCTGAGCCAAAACAGGTGCGGATGTCAACAACGTTCGCAGAGTGCGGAAAGCTGCTTCACACTCTGGAGTCCATTCGAACTTCTTTTTTTGCGTTAAACGAGTCATAGGCTTGGCTATTCTTGAAAAATCCGGAATAAACCGACGGTAGTATCCTGCCAAACCCAAAAAGCTGCGTACTTCATGTACGGTGGTAGGTGCTTGCCCATCATAACTTCCTGTACCTTAGAAGGGTCTACAGAGATCCCTTCCTCTGAAAGGACGTGACCAAGGAAAGGTACCTTCTTCAACCAAAACTCACACTTGCTGAACTTAGCATACAACTTATGCTCTCTAAGCCGGGTCAAAACAACTCGTAGATGCTCAGCATGGTCCTTCTCATTCTCAGAGTATACCAAGATGTCATCGATGAACACTACAACAAACTTATCCAACTCTGGCATGAAAACTGAATTCATCAGGTACATGAAATGTGCCGGTGCATTGGTCAATCCAAAGGACATAACTAAATATTCATAGAGTCCGTATCTGGTAGAGAAAGCTGTTTTTGGCACGTCTTCTCTTCTGATCTTAATCTGATGGTATCCTGACCTCAGGTCGATCTTGGAGAACACTTTTGCTTTTGACAACTGATCAAAACAAACATCGATTCGAGGTAAGGGGTACTTATTCTTTATAGTTACTGCATTTAAGCGGTCTGTAGTCTACGCACATCCTTAAAGTTTTATCCTTCTTCTTCACAAAGATAGCGGGACATCCCCAAGGTGACGAACTAGGGCGTATCAAACCCTTATCTAACAGCTCTTGCAACTGAACTTTAAGCTCTGCGAGTTCTTTAGAGTGCATTCTATACGGTCTTCGAGATATGGGTGCTGTTCCAGGGACTAACTCTATAGCAAACTCCACATCTCTGTCTGGCGGTAGTCCAGGCAACTCATCAGGAAAAACATCTGGAAACTCACACACTATTGGGATCTCAGCTATCTGCTTTGCCGTGATATTGACACAACACTCCAATCTCATGGGGGTTTCGAGGTAACTTGAACCGAAAGGTAGACCATTCCTGGGACTAACCATGGATACTATTCTTTCTGCGGTGTCTAGATTAACCTTCCATAGTTTCATCCAACTCATACCCAAAATTACATCCAAACCTAGACCAGGAATGACTATGGGGTCCCACTACGGCCTGTTTATATCCCCAAAGGTCATTTCCACTCCTTTAGCCATTTACGCGGCGGAGAGAACAGCTCCGCGGAACTTATCTGATATCCCTGGTCTAACTCTACCACTCAAGATTACTTCTTATAACAAAGTTCTCACTTATAAAAGAATGCGATGCTCCAGAATCAAACAGCACAACTGCGGGGCATTGATTAACAAGAAACGTACCAGGGTGACAGGCTCTCCTTCTGGCACTTCTTCCACGGTGGTGTGATGCACATGACCGGTACGAGGTGGGGGCTGAGTGTACTGCTTCTTTGGGCGAGGGCACTGACGTGACAAGTGTCCAGTTTGGCCACAGTTATAGCATGGACCAATCACATATAGGGTCTTGGATCCCTGCTGCACTTCCTGCCTTATTCTTGTTCTGCATCATGGGAGGCGGTGTAAGGCTTCTGAATAACTAGGGCGGGGACGGTTGGTGGTGATCTTCCTCTGTGGGGGACGGTATCGTGCTCCTGTGACAGGCGGGCGATAAGGGGCGCGTGCTCCGAAAGGGGTCCTCTGCTGGGATGAACCTCCTTCATTTGCACGACGGCGCGTCTCTGTCGGCTAGCCGGCTGTCATTGGCCTCTTGATTTAGGCAGTCGCTGACGAAGTCACTGAAGGTGGTGCGGTGACTGTTACCCATCTTGGAAAGCATGGCGGCACTCATGCCACGCTTAATGCTTGCAATCTTCTGGCCTCAGTATCAACAAAGTCTGGGGCGTAGCGAGCTAGGTTGTTGAAACTGTGGAGGTACTCGGACATAGACCTAGTCCCCTGGGATAACCTCATGAACTCTGCAACCTTCATTTCCATCAGTCCACTAGGGATGTAGTGGTTGCGCATAGCGGTGGAGAACTGATGATCCCAAGTGGTACGTGCATTTACTGGCAAGATGCACGGTACTGGGCCCACCACAAACCGCGGGTCCTTCCAACATGTGGGCGGCGTACTCTGGCCTTGAGCTCTTCCGTCAGACGAAGCAGACGAAACTTCTGGGTGATGGAGTTGAGCCATTCATCAGCTTCGAGCGGTTCGGTGGCTTCCTTGAACACAAGAGGGCGAGTGTCCAAGAAGTCACGGTAAGAGCTGTACTGGTTGGGCTCCGGACCTTGACGTTGATGATGCTGCTGTGCAGTGTTGTTAGCGATATTGTGCGAAGGTGGCCTCCATGTGCCTCTGCTTTCCTCCATATTCCTTTGGCTGCCCAAGAACTGGCCAAAGAACGCTTCCGGCGTCATCGGCGGCGGTGGGGGAGGTGGCAGATTCTCCTCCTGTCCTGCCCCTTGCCCACGTTGGCTGCGAGTGTGTGCCGGCATCTGCATATCCCATTATTAAGCAATCATTAGGTGATGTTACATCGATCATGAATAAAATATTGCGCTGTACATAATTCGAAATTTAGCACACGACCAAGTATAATTACTCATTTCCATACAACGTCACAGAATAATCGCTCAAAAATTAGACACGCAAACGACGGATTTCCATAAAAGGTGCCGGATCGAAGTCCGGACTTTGTCCAAAAGCTTACATGCCATCAACCATTTAAACATAACACTAGCACATGTGTAGGGTGTTACATCACTTAGCGAGCAAGCTCAAGCTATACAAAAGAAAAACGTCTCCTAGCTAAACTAGCGCTCAGACGTCTCCAGCGGCGGATGCAGCGTCCTAGGTGTCGACGTCGATCATCGAATCGTCAGCATGATCCTCCTCTGGTGGGGCGTCGGGACCAAGGACTTCTCCGTCCTGGGGATCCGGGACCTCAGCTGCTGGGGCGGCGGCCTCCTGCGCGGCGTGATGCATCTGATGGACGGCCTCGTGGAGCTGGTCGATGTAGGCCTGCTGTCCGTGTATCTGCTGTATCAACAGGTGGGCTCCCTCTCTGAGCTGGTCGAGCGCGGTGCGGGCCTCATCCCTCTGAAGAGCGGTAGTCAGGTACATCTGCTCTGCAACTGTCCTGGCAGTGGACTGTGCTGCTGCTGTGGTGCGGGCGTCGTCACGCTCCAGAGTGAGCTGCTGAATCCTCTCCTGCAGACGAGCAACCTCAGCGTCGAAGTCCTCCTGAAGCTTCATCTTGCTCTGGTAGGTGGCGGTGAGGGTGAAGGACACGCTCTCGAGAGTGTGCTCCAAACTCTCACATACACCCAACAAAGCTCCGGTGGCGCTCATCGCAGGCGTCTCACAGTAGAACCTCTCCTCTGGGCTCCCTGTCAAGACTGACTCTGAAGTCTGCTTCCAGCGCAATGGGAAAAGTGATCCACGGGGAAACACTCCTGCCATCGCACTTGCCAGGTCGGCGGGGAAGCGGGCGATGATATCCTTCAGCACTAGGCATGCTGCCCTGTTGGCTCCATCCTTGGCACAAGTGCCTCTGGTGATCTCTGTCCACCCTGTCTAGTGAGGCTTGGCGGGCAAAGCCTTGACTTTGATTTCCACCATGACCAAGGAATCCTGCCCGTAGATCTCCTTCTGCCAAGAGTACTTGGGCTCCTGTCCTTCCTCATAACCCACTGCCTGCAAAATCCTCCAAAGGAGTCGGCAGCAAATCCAAAGTAGGTCCGTCCAGCGCAAGATCAACTCCTCTGACCTCTGCCTCCAGGTACTGCGACTCTCTGCCTCCGGCCCATTCAACTTGGTCCGGGCCATCTGTAGAAACAAAGGGTTTCGAACTCTCGTGAGACGGAGACTAAGTTGGCATATTTTATAGAAAGAGACAACTTTTAAATTAAGGGGAGGTAATGTAAATGCATGAATATAAACATGATGCATGATCGTACTTACGTTCTCACTCACTAATAATGACTCGTAAGTCCTAACGTTCTAGTCGGTGGCAGAACGATCTCTCATGCGTTAACTACACGTTCTACTCGATCGCATAGTTAGCGTACCTGCAGAAGATTCATTTCAGCCCAAAGAAATTCCCAATGATAAAACAATTCAGTATTGACCAGTATGCGCAAAATACATAAGGTCAACACAACACCATGCACCAATAGAAATCACCCTTAAAATCATTGATACCTTCATATGTGTCCGCGTAAAGCTCGCACATACTTGGTATAAGAATCCCTTGCCTAGACCGACGGTTGGACGGTCATGCTCTCATATCTCACAAAATCATTTTATGCACGTTTTCGCATCGACACATTCTCTTTTCCCTCGAGAATGGACCAGCAAATAAAGATCCAGCATGAACAAACAATCCCTGAACCCTGTTAGCAGTTAAGCCACCTGAATCCTTGTATAGGGCTTAAGGACGAGACTGGGCACACTCAGTAATTGAAAATAGTTTCAAAACAGTTTTGAAATACCCATTTTAGTTCGTAAATAACTCTTTACTAGGGTAATCCCTTGAACCATGCTCCGATACCAAGCTGTGGCGGAACCGTCCTGATTATAAGAGCTCAAGTATTATCTTAGCCAAATTCGTCTGACTTCGACTGATACTTGAACCCATATAACCCCGGTAGTCCGGAAATCACGAAGGATTTCTAACGCCATACATCATACAGGATCGCATTGTTCAAGGATCACATTCGTAAAGATACATCACAGCGGAAATGAAACCGAATTTAACATCAGAGTACGAATTTTAAAACGGAGTTATTACAAACCGAATTTTAAAAGTGCGGAAGCTGAAATAGTTTGAAACACGACCACTACACATGTGGTCCAAATAAAACCTTGTTTGATAAATCCACTCAACACGACTCACTCCTCCTTTTTCAGATAATGTGCCACTAACAGTCTCAGACCAGCAAAAGAAAAAGGGAAGCTTCTGGACGACCCTGCCCTGGGCCTACTCCTCATCACCTTCCACCGGGTAGAGGCAGTGCTTACAATAGCCAAAGTAGACCTGGCCATCTGCAACAAACGGGATAAACCCTGAGTACGGGAATGTACTCAGCTAGACTTACCCGTCCAACTGAAAATAAAGACACCAAGGGTATGCAAGGCCTTTTCGGGTGGAGCCGGCATCTTTTAGTTGCGAGAAGCTCAAGTTCAGATAGGAAGTAATTAGTGATAAAGATGAGCTGCCATTTTTAGACCTATTCCTTAATTCTAGGTTTTCACATGTACTAGAGCACTCACTTGAATCTACCACTCAATAATATAACCATATCCAGTTGACTTATCTACATTTTAGTTGAACCTTTATTCATTACATGGAGTTGTATCGTGGTGAAGCTCGCCATAGTTTCCCACTAACCGGGGGAGACGGCGACTCGAATCGAATTCCAAATCAGCTGATGAAAGACCTTTAATACCAGCCCACACTTTCCCGTCGGGTCCATGCATTGGGCAACCGCCGTCGACGTTGTTCGTGGTGGTAATCGTCGCGGTTCAAGCACGGACCGCCCAATCAGAGTCTGGCGATGGCCTCACGCGGCAGATCGCAACTTCCGTACTAGAGGGCACGACACGGGTTGAAACCGGCCCGAACAGCTTCTAACCGGCTTTGGGGTCGATGATTACAGCACCGACATATCCCTAAGTAAAAGGGCGCGTTTAAAAATGAATGAGGGCCAACATCGATACAAACCTACACGATCCAACGGATGGACTGCCCCAAGTTTCCGAACTTGTGCCCTGCCATCCCGTTGACCGTATTTCATTACTACTCAGGTTCTTTTCCACGATAGCAAATATAGCCACCGTGATCCGGTAAATACCCATCCGGGTATTACGGAAACATCCTTAACTACCACTTTTATTAAGCAGGCTAAGCAATTCTACATTGTAATTAAATAACAGGATAACAAGGTAGATATTAATCAATAACCAAGGAATGGTAATGCAGCAAGTAGGATTCATTCCAACTCCTAAACCTAATGCATCACAATATAAAGGACTCAAGTAATCTTAATTGCAAAAGATAGGAGGCTTAATATGCTCCGGGGCTTGCCTTGAGTGAAGACTGCTGCCTCGTGAGAGGGGCACTCAGGGGTAAGTTAGGGTCGTGCACGGGGTCGACTTCCTCTGGCTGCTGCAGCTCCTGGATCTCCGGCTCGGCATTTAGCTCCTGCTCTTGGTGGGGCTCCGGCGGGTCGATCCTATTGCGTGCGATGATATATATTTAAATAAATATGGTGCAAGATGAAGGTGACATGAAAAGAATAATTCTTGCAAACCAACAAAGTCAACTTGTTGAACCACTTTTGACATTGAGGTAATTACTTAATTATTTCGTAAAACAAAATCTGGTTATTCACTCTTTTTCTTATTTAATTTAAACCAAAGAAACTCTGATTGAACTGCAAGTGCATCTTTCTGGACTCAGAAAAATCCACAAAAATTCCAGAAAGTAAACAACACTTGCTGGACTCTACTGAACAAGTTTCAGCCAAAAATAAACTACAGAACTGCAGATACAAAAATGACAAGCAAACTGCCCAAAAGGTGCTTTGAACTACAACCCTACTGTAAAAGGGTGCACAACTCTATTTCATATTTTTTCCCAGATTCTACTTCACATTTTATGTTTATCAAGAAAGTTCCATGAACAGAAACATTGTATTATTTCTTACAGGAATTTCCAAAGATAAACACATACAAGCACAGTTGTAAAGAAACTACAACTTTTTCCATAAAACAGATCAGGTTTATATTTTTCTTAGACTCTTCATGGCATACAGAGACTTCACAAAATTTCCCATATTTTATTTCAACATATAAAACACTTAACACTTTTTCTAAGAAATCAGCAAAAAGGAACTTTTAACCATAACAGGAACTCTTTTCATAAGAACAGTACTTCATATAATTTTTACAGGCACCAAACATAACAAAGAACCTATACAAATTTTCCCATGAATTAACTCCATCAGAAAACACTTAATTCCATTTATCCCAACAAAAGCATGTACACTGAAATAAATGAAAACAGTAAAATAACTGCTATCAAAAATACATTCATATTTTTCCATGATAGATCTACTCATAAACAAGCCAACAAAACTGAAAGTACTCCATTTGGACTTATAAATCATGCTGTACAAAAATAACAAGCATCTCTGAAATTAAAACTAAAAGAAAAACATTTGAATTTCTCCCGGCTGGCTACGTGCACCCGGTCCATGGTCCAGCGAGTGGCTGACGCGCGGGGCCCGTGGTCAACGGGAACCCACCCTGGCTCGAGCGCACGGCGGTAGGTGATCGGCCGAGGCCTGGCTCGAACGGGACCGCGGCCGGGGTTCGGTCGCGCTCGAGGCCGAGTTCGGGCGAGACGGACAACTAGTCCGTCCGAGGCCTGGCTCAAGGGCTCGGGCGAGACGGGAAAACAAACACCCGTCCGAGGCCTAGCTCGAGGGCTCGGCGAGACGGGAACATACACGCCCGTCCGAGGCCTGGCTCGAGGGCTCGGGCGAGACGGAAACATACACGCCCGTCCGAGGCCTGGCTAGAGGGCTCGGGCGAGACGGAAACAGGGGAGAGGTTTGACCGTCGATTCCTCGCCGTCGGTGAGGTCGCCGGCGGGGAAGCTAGGCTTGTGAACTCACCTCGACGAGGCGCATCGAGTGGTGTAGGTGGTTTGGCTAGCGGATGGCCGGAGTGTGCCGGCGGCGAGCGCAGCGCACGGAGGCGGCGGTGACGCGCGACTACGCCGTCTCCGGCGGTCGCCGGTGAAATTGGGGGAGGCAAAAGCTCGAGTGAACCCTAAGGAGCAAAGCTACGGGGTTGGTTTGGCTCGGGGGGCTCCAGAGGAGCCTGGCCACGAGCGACGTCTGCGGCGGTGCCCATGGCGCTCGGCCGAGGAGAAGAGTGCGATAGGGAGCGGTAGCGTTGAAGCTCGTCGGTGTTCTTACCTTGCCTTGACTCGGTGAAGGTCGAGGATGAAGAAGAGGGGCAGTGGTGCTCGGGTCGGGGAGGAACAGCGTCGCGGGCTCAGCGGTGGTGATGGCGTCCGCGGCGGCGCTCTCCAATCTCCGGCGTCGGTGGGGCTCGAGAGGTGGTGCAAGCGGGAGCACCGGTGTCCGAGGTGTAGACGGAGTGGTGTGCGAGACGAATCGGGTGGTGGTGCTCCGGTGAGGCCGGAACACGGCGGGGCTTTTGCGGCGATGGTCGCGGCAAGCGGGGAGGTGTTCGGCGTGTTCGTGGGAGAGTGAGGGAGAGAGCGAGAGTGAGAGCGAGGCGAGTGAAATGTGCAGTGGGAGAGGGATGTGCGGGCGATCGGGGTTTGATCGGCTTGACCGGCCGGTGGTGTGGCGGGGCCGGCGACGGGACGTCGCGGGGCAGCAGCGGCAGCGGTCGGCGAGGCGAGCGCGGAGCGGGCGAGGCAGATTGTCGCGTGATCGGGTGAGCAAAGATCTCGCGGGGAGTGGGCGAGGAGGATTCGCGCCAGAGGCGTGCCGCCACGCGGCGGTTGCGGCCGGCGTACGGCGCGGCCGTAGCGGCGTCAGTGCGCGGCGCGCGCGCGGCGAGGCCGGCGCAGCAGGCGAGGCGGAGGGGGAGAGGGCAAGCAAGATAGCTTGCGTGCTCGGGCGGAGGAGATCAGGCGACGATAGGCGGACGCAGATCCTCGCAGGGAAAAACGGCCACGTGGCCGCGTCGCCGGCGTACGGTGCGGCCGCGGGTCAGCGAGCGGCGTGCAGCACGCGCGGGCGAGCGCGGGCGAGGCTGGGCCGAAAGGCCAGATGGGCCGAAGGGGTGGCACCGGGAAAAAAACGTTTTCCTTTTTCTTTTTCCAAATTCTTTCAAACTTTGACCACTCAAAACAGTTTCAAAAACTCCAAACTAGGTTTGACCCAAACATAAAAGTTGCTCAAAACATTTTTCTCTACAACCTTCATATAAGACACTTTTTTCTGAAAACCATTTTTAAATCCTCTACATAAAGAAGGCCAAATAACTAAACAAAAGGCAACAAGCACTATATGCACATGCAATGATGCAATGCATTGCTGCTCCTTTAGTAGCTAATGAAGTTCCTAATGCAGTGCTTGACACTAGGGTGTCACAATACGGGCCAACACTGGGGTTAGTGAAGTAAGGAGAATACCAGTGTTGGGCCGGCTGCTCAAAAGAACGGTTAGCAGAAAAACCATTCCTAGCTCTCCTACGGGGAAAGCGATCACCACGCACAGGAAAACGTGGTCCGCTAAGAGAAGAGCGTCCATCGCGATACTCCAAATGGGTGGGGGGAAATGCTCAACAAAGCCTCCGCCACGGGGTCCATAGCAAACAACTGCAGGCTCCCACCGGGCACGACCTCCCTGACGCCTAGGACCTTAAGGCACTGCACCTCTTGGCCTAGCAGCTCTCCTCGGAGCTCTCCTCTGAACATTCGGCACATGTACATCATGGAAGGGATGGTACATGTCCGGGTTGTTCATCTCCCTTGCACGGCACGCCTCTCTCTTGCGCCGAAAGCAAAACTCACTCAAGTGTCCATCCCTCCCACAATGCTCACAATGGTACCTCACCGCTCTCATAGGGGGTTGTTGGTATTCACGGTAGTGGGTGTGGATCACTTTGCCCTTCTGTGGCATAAGCTCCTTCTGAATGGGTGGCATGGTGTCAAGCATTGTTCTTGAGGTGGTTTGTATTTGGGAGCCCAAGATTGTTTCTTTGTGGAGCTCTTCGGAGGTTCAACAAAGACCCCATCCTTGGTGTTAGGCTTCAGAGGCCTTTGGGTGGAATCTTGGTAAGCTTGGGAGTTGTGGTGGAGTTGGGCTTCTCACATGGGTCAAGACCACTCGACTCTCCAATCTTCCCAAAAGATGAAACATCGACACCCGGAGCAAAACCTACACCTGGACCTCCAGCAGCTCGCTTGAATTGGGAGATCATCATCCCGAGCTGTGGCTCACCGCAAGACACCATGACAAGATGGTCCGAAGGTATGTGTTTTCCTCCTCGGTTTGCATCTTGTCATGCTTCACATTGGCTATCTCCATCTCCAAACCTCACAAAGAACACACCTAGCACACATGTGCTACCTGAGTTGGCCTCTTCAAGAGACACAATCTTGGCATTCTTCTCTGCCAACTCCGATTGCAAGCCCGCACAGGACTTGCACGCACCCAACAGCGAAGATCTAGCCTTCAGCTCGTCCACCTCTCCTACCAACGCAACATACTTACCTCTCAAAGTGAGAAGGTCAGTCATGTGCGTGGTGCACATCTCACACTCCTCCTCTTCTGTGACAACAACGGTGGACTTGATAGATTCAAGTTCCTTCACCGTATCCTCCCACTTCTGCCTAAACTCCTTGCGCTCTCTAGCAGCTCGCCTAAGCAAGTTATCCTGACTAAGGAGCGCGACAGTAAGCTTCTCGACCTCAGCAGAAAGTTCGTCGGGGGTCTGAGATACCTGGGAGGTGTCGTCATCGTCGTAGTCGTTCCGAGGAGTGTTCTCCAGCTCGCCGTCGACCTCCTTGCCGAGGGCCATGGTGCAGAAGCCCTCGTCGTCGGTGAAGAAGCAGAGGCCGTTCAGCTTGTCCTCGATCCTCTTCTTCTTCTCAGACTCATCGTCGCTGGAGGCAGCGGAGTCGTCATCCGAGTCGTCGACGTCGCTGAGCGTGGCGAAGAATGCACGCTGCTCAGCCTGGGCCTTCTCCAAGTACTTCGTCTTGATGTACTCCTTGTCGAAGCCGCCCTTCCGCGTGAGCTTCGCGGGGACGTACTTCTCCTTGCGCTTGCCGGAGTCGTACTTGTGCCCATGATCTGCCTTGCCAAAGGTATGCTTGTTCTTCTTCAGGCAATTGGCGATGAAGTGGTTGGGATCGCCGCACTCAAAGCATCCCAAGCGTCCTCCTCCGCGGCGACGGTTCATGCGGTTGTTGTGGAACCGTGAGAACCGGTTGGCAAGCAAAGCCAACTCGTCATCACCAAAGAACTCCAACTGCTCCTCTGTGACAGAAAGAAGAGAAGAAAGTGCAAAGCCTCCAGAGGGGTTAGCAGAAGAGCCAGAAAGCAAAGCCATCGACGGGCCAGAAGGATTTTCATAAGAAGCCCTCGCCATGGCATCGATCTCACTGGACTTGAGCTTACTAAAGAGCTCGTCGCACGTGAGGGTCTCATAGTTAGGCGATTTGATGATCGCTTGAACCTTGGAATCCCACACACGACCAATCAAGAGTATGCAAAAGCTTCAAGCTCTCTCATGATCGTCGAAGGCAACAACTCTTTGTTAGCCCTCATCCTGTTGACAATCACCTGAAAGCGAGCGAATAAACTTTCTATGCTCTCGCCAGGCATATGTCGAAAGTTCTCATACTCTCGCTTGTGCGACTCATAGAGACGGGTTTTGACTTGAGAGGTTCCCTCATTAAAATGCATGAGGGATGCCCAAATCTCCCGAGCCGTAGCGAGGTGAGAAACACGATCAAACTCCGTCATGCTCAAGCATGAGAAAAGAGCATTACGGGCTCGGCTATTGGCATCGTGATCATCGATCTGACGTTGAGTCACACGAGCAGCCAAGACCACGTAATCGGCAGAATTGCCAATATCCCAAATGGAAGCACCATACTCTGCAGAAAGGCCGACATGCGTATCTTCCAATACGCATAGTTCGTCCCATCAAAGAACGGCGGTTTGCCCACGCCGCGATCCATGTCGCCTTCTGTGGATCTAGAACCGGCTAAGGTGGAAGATCCTTAACCCGCTTCGATACCAATTGAAGGACCAGAAATGCTAAAGCAAGGCGACCAGAGGGGGGGTGAATGGGAGCTTCAAAAATTCCTTTCGGAAACTTGTCGCCACTGTCCGGTATATCAACCCCAAAAGCAAACCCGAGAGCTCGTAAGTGTCCATGACCCTAGAAATAGGGTGGATACTTCCAAGAAGAACAGCGAGACACTTTACGGCTCTAGAAACCCAACACAAAAGCCGGAAATCAAAACTGACAACGAACAAACGAACTGCGGACAAACCAGCTTAAACTGCCCCTGACCGGACTCTAGCCTGCGTCCGGTCTGTGAGCACCGGACGCGTCCGGTCGTGCAGAAACTGATTTGGGAGCTCTCTGTAAGCGACCGGACTCACAGACAAGGGGTGTCCGGTCGTGAACAGTGTGTCCAGTCAGTACCAAAAACGCTGATGAACAGTAACCTCGGTGCGTTCGGTGAACTAACACTCTAGAGTCCGATCAAACCACAGAAGAACACAGTGCTCAGTTTCAACGATCGGACTCACTGACCTAGCGTCCGGTCAGCACGAGTCGAGCGTCCGGTCACCCCGATAGTGAACTGTTAGTCCACCGATTTGATTCAAACTCTTCCAAAACGAAACCTCTAGGGTTCAAACTTGGAGAGATGAGTCACAAGGAGGATAGTGAGCTATCTCTAAGAGATCATGGCTCGAACCTATCTCCAAATCGATGAATCGAAGAAATTCGGGGGAAGGGAGAAAAACTTGACCCAAAACAAAAAATGACCGATCTACTAGCTCGTGAGGATAGAGGATAATTCCTTCGGTGGAAAGAAGTGCCTCACAATCTAGAACAACTTGGTTCAAACGGATTTCCAAAAGACGCACCAAGCAAAAAGATCGATCGACGAGAAAAACGTGGAGAAAAGGGATTCCGCGAAGAACACAAACAAAACGCGAATCACAACCACGAATTTGCAACCGTGTGGCTACCACACGCTACAATAGTGAGATTATGGTCTCACTTTCTCAAAATCTCACGGACACAGAGGTATGGTTCTCTTCTCTGTGGATCTCAGTCCACTACAGCAGGGGAGTGGGAGAGCAGGAAAACCTAGAAGACAAAATAGCAAATGATTGAGATATTTGGGGAGGTGGGTGTCTCCCCCTACTTATCCTAATTCTAACTATTCCTAATTCCCACTCCACCCCTAACTACTTACAGAGCGAACCAGCTAAACCCTAAGGTTATTCTGGACCAACTCGTGGTAGGTGGTGATCCGACGGCCACGCCCGCACAACTCGTAGCGTTGCCTCGACGCAACCTCCTGATTGCGGCCACGTGCTGCCACCGCTCTGCTTGTCCTATTTCCGGACGTCGCCCCCCAGTTTTGTGGCCCAACCCGGGAAACCAGCCTACACGCCAACCCCCGGTTTTGAGGCCCAAACCGGGAACCCAGCCGACCGTAGCCTGAGTTTTGTGGCCCAAACTCAGCAAACCGCCAGCACCCAGGTTTTGAGGCCCACCTGGAAACCGTCCTTAGCCCGAGTTTTGTGGCCCAAACTCGGAAACCATCAGCGCCCAGGTTCTGAGGCCCAAACCTGGACACCATCCACTCGGTGGTTTTTCTATGGCTCAACCACCAAACCGAGACTGTAGAGGGGATGCACCACCCGTGCACCCCGTCCACCGACACATGTCCCCAAGTCCTCGACACAGGCAACACTGTGCCCCACAAGTCTTCGCTCGTCGCTGTTCCAGGCTGCCAGCCACCACAGCTAATTCTCGGGCCACCGGTCCCTCAGTCCATGCCTCACGTCCGCCCTTCACCACTCTCGGTCCATCGGAACGGCACATCTCTACTTGACCTTCACCTTGCCTCTGATGACTGTATCGATGCTCGACACCTGCACAACACAAGCCAAAGATCCTGCGATCAAACCTGTTGACAATCACTCATCACTCGAGACTCGGCATACACCCATGTATCCGCAAATATGCATATAGACATACAATGATGTACTGTTGTTTGGCTTGTTTTGGAGTGGTTTGGCTTTCCTAATAAGTTTAACCTTGTTGAGAAGTCAAAATGAGGCCATGTTTATGTTGGTCATTTTGGCTAATCAAGTTTCTAAACCTTGGTCAACCCTATGGAGCTTAGGGAGTCCTTTTGTTTGACTAACTGAAACCTTCTTGATAGAAGCTTTGCATGGATGAGTGCCCTTAACCAAAAGTGTGTAGCTTTTTGAGTAGAACAAAAGTTGTTTTTGGGCCAACTCATGAAAATGAGTCTAACATGGTGTTTTAGGGCCCACAAGGCAGATATCAGTGTTGTTTTCAGACTTAGCAATTTTCTAAGTCCTGGGAGCAATAACAGTTCGGCGTAGCTATGTTTAACGCTTTCCCGAGAAGTATCCGAGCCAAACCAGTGACCAAGCCTATAACCAAAGTTGTAGTTTTTGTGTAGCTCTTACCAATGGTGCAGTCGGTTTAGTGTTTCACCAAGTGGTTAAGGAGTTAATCGTGCTCAAAGTTGGCCTGTCAGTCGGCTAATGACTGACTGAATCGGTTGATTCAGTTCAGTTCAAACTGACCGGACAGTGGCCGACTGCGCGCAGAGTTCACCCGCCACATGGCGAGTGGCGGCCGGCCAAGCCAGCAATCGCGCGCGGCATGGCGAGTTGATGAAGCCGCGCACGCCACTGACCAGCCAGACGCCTCCCTCCTCTTTGCCCCACTCCTTCTCGCGTTCGCTGGTGCCCAGGCGGAAAGGGGAAAGAACCGGGTGCTCGTCGGGCGTTCGTCGCCGTCCACCGTGCCTTTGCCCAACCAAGCGCCTAACCGACCTCGCCTCAACCTCCTCCACCCTCTACCGTAACCCGTGCTCATCGAAGAAGCTTTGGTAAGCCACAGAACGCATTTCCTCCATGACCGTCGACCTCGGTCCGCCATGGTCGAACCCCTTCCTGTGAAATCCATCCGTTCTAACTCGTGTTCGTGAGTCGCTAGAGCTCGTCGATGGAGTAGCGAGAGGTGGTTTGGTCGATTAGGGTTTGGATGTCGCAGTACGCCATCGTCCGCCGTGCTCGCCAGAGATGGTGTGCCCGCGGTTCCGGCCGTTCGCTGTAAAAGCCCTAGTGTCTTTGCTTTGATTAGGGTTCGAGGAAGTCTGGGGAGTGAGAAACGGGTGTTGGCTCGCCTCGGTTTGGCCGAAGATGACCGGCGTGGTGAGGCCGCGCCGCCGTGGTCGCCATTTCCGACGGTGAGCTCCATCCGCTGCATTGCTAGGCTAGAGTAGGGTACCACTCGATGCGGGAGAAGGAGAGGAGTCCAGTGGGGGAGATGATTTCGCTAGAGGAGCCGCCGACGGCGAGCTCCGGCAAGGGTCAACGGCTCCCCTGTTTTGGGAGTATGACAGGTGGGTCCGGGTTGACCCAGGGGCCCAGCAGTTAGCCACAGGGGTGGAATAAGGTCGGGTGCGTGTAGCAGTTAGGGTTTGATGTTTTGTTTAAATGTTTTCCAGAAATGTTGATATTGTTCGCTTAATTCATATCTGGAGTTCTGTTAATCCAAATTAGATGAATAAATTTTGTTAAGTTTGTTTTTGATGAGATCTATCCATGAAAAATGTGATATGCTCAGTTTGTGATAATTTTATGTGTAGTTATAATTAATTTATATTTAGGTTGATATCTCCTTAAATGCATAATAAATTGTATATTGCTCAGAAAAATGTGGTCTATGTTTTGTTAGGTTTGTTACTGGAGAAGAGATATGCACGTATTCGGTCAAGTTTAATGTTAATGCATCTCTTCCGTATACATGTGGCATTCGCTCATTTAGCATATGCATCACGATAGGTTCGGTAGACGAGCCAGCTGTACTAGAGGAAATTGAGGTGCAGCAGCCACAGGAGCAGGAATCAGGGACCATCGGGGAAGGGCCTGAAGAGGATCTTCCAGAGTGTCCGAACCACCTGCCCAGCACCTTTGAGAAAGGCAAGCCCTGGAGCATTTCTAACTACCTATGGTTTATAATTAACTTACTCGTATTATGCTTGTGCATTAAGTATAGGAGTTGCTGGATACCGTTGATGCATTATATTACGTACCTTGCTACAGTTGATATATTACCCTTGTTACCCATTTAGAAGTAGGCTCGAGTTTATGCTTAGCCTTGCTTAGACCGGTAAAAGTCGGGCAACCTATATGTTACCCGCGAGTAATAGGTGGTTACTTGACCGTTAACAGGATATTGCCAATAAGTGAGATAACTGAGTGTTGTGGATAATGGAGATTGGCAGATTCCTGTAGCGTTGTGCTACAACATTTTTAGTCGTGTCATATGGGAAAAACAGTATCTTGTTAAGACGGCCTTCTTGTCATGTTGAACGCATGCCCCATATTTAGCTGGAAGGATAACTCGTTCCGACCGCGAAGCCGCTCATTGTTCCAGGCTGGCTTTCGAACCCCACGCATTTGCCGAAGCCACGAAGGGGTATTGGGACGCGGGGGCGCGAAAAGTAAGACCCGGGTGATGGTGGTTAAGTCCAACTCCTTGGCAGTCGGGCTTCCCTCCGGGTATGTTGGTGGCAGTCGAATCCGTGGCTTCCTGGAACGGTGTTGTGGTTATCTGTAGCTCACCGATGGGTGAGTGTGGTTTGTGTGGGAAATAAAATCACCAGCTGGTTAGGAATCGATTATAATCACCATCGCTCCTGGATAGTGAGCACTTGACTTGAACCCCGCTCAGTCTTGATACTGAAATTATGGAACACGTGACAGTTACCATGGTACTATTGGCAATTGTTATTCGGTCTGTTTGTTATATTATAGTGATGGTTGGATCACTACCATGATTGTTGTTAGTACATGAGCTAATCTAGTTAAATAATAGGTTAATCATTACTCAAACTTGCAGCTAGTAAACAGGAAAACGAGTTACTCACTACTTATGCTTTTACGCAAAAATGTTGTCCCTACCAGCTCCCACTGTATACTAGCCTTGTATACTCCTTAGTGTCAATTATTTCTGGTTTATGGCGGGAAGTCTAGCTGAGTACCTTCTTGTACTCAGGGCTCTATTTCCCCTTGTTTTTGTCGATGGACCCGGAGCGGTGAAGGGCGGACGTGAGGCTTGGACTGACGGATCGGTGGCCTGAGGATCAGCCGTGGTGCTGATATAGCCTGGGACAGCGACAAGTGAAGACTTGCGGGTGGACGGGGTGCACAGGCAGTGCATCCCTCTACGGCGTCGGTTTGGTGGTTGAGCCACAGAAAAACCACCGAGTGGACGGTTTCCAGGATCGGGCCTCAAAACCTGGGTGCGGCCGGTTTCCGAGTTTGGGCCACAAAACTCGGGCTGAGGACGGTTTTTGGGCCTCAAGACCTGGGCGCTGGTAGGTTTCTGAGTTTAGGCCACAAAACTGAGCCGATGGACGACAGGTTTCCTGGTTTTAGCCTCAAAACCGGGGGAAGGCCCAGGTTTCCTGGTTTCAGCCTCAAAACCGGGGGGAGGTCCGTGAAAAGGACGGAAGATGTGCGGCGGCACGTGGCGGCATCCGGTGAGGTCGTGTCGAGGTGAAGCAACCTGATGTGCGGGTGTGGCCGTCGGATCGACATCAACTCTGAGTTGGTCAGGAACCCTTAGGGTTAGCCTGCTCGCTCATCAGCACTAGGGGTAGAAGGGGAATAATTGTATTAAGCTATATTAGGAGAGGCAGCCCCCCCCTCCAACTATCTCAGCCATTTGCTACTTTCACTTTAGGGTTTCCTGTTCTCCCATTCCCTGTTGTAGCTACTGAGATCCGCAGAGACGGTGAATCATACCTCTGTGTATTTGGATTTTGTGGAAACGGGACCGGATTCCCGTTATCTCCTCGTGGGGACAAAGTTCGGCTGGGAATTGAGATTGTGATTCGCGTTCTTGAGTTGTTCTTCGCGTTTTCCTTTTTGTCTCAATTTTCCCGTCGCTCGATCTCCCTCTACACCTTCCCTTTCGATTTCCCAGAGTTAGAGTTGATATGAGCGGATGATTTCTTAGTCCAACTACCTAAGGATCATTTTCTCCAAGTTTGGATCAAGGATTTTTGATTTGGTTTGGATTCGAGAAGATTTGGGAGAGGGACGACCAAAATCGCCCTCTCTGGGTGGTCGCGATGAAAGGTCCTAGTTTGGTTTTGGTAATTGAGTGACAACTTTAGGTGGACTAATTGTGTTTACATGAGATACACAGGAATTAGTCCACAGGTACACATGTGATGAAGGAGCTTATTGCATATGTGACATTGACATGTGGTCATATGGCTAAGATGGTGAAGAATCAAGGCAAGGCTTGGCTTGATGGACCGGTTGTGAAGGTGAAGGGCAAGTTGGAGGCTTTGAAGCCGTTGGTACCAAGTGTCGGGAGGCTTAAGCAAGACTTAGCGCCGAAGGACCGAAGCAATGGTGAGAAGAGAAAGTGAGGTCAAGATCGATGGACCAATGAAGGCTATGTGATGATATGAAGTGGATCATATCATTTGATGCTAGGTTGGTGCATGTGTTGCATCAACAATGGAGAAGATGAAATGGAATGCGCAAGGCAAAGGTATATTAGTAGGGCATTCATTTCACCGGTCATAGGTGTGTAGAGAAGATTATGACCGGGTTTAGGATAGATGTCGTACTATCAAGAGGAGCAAACTTGTTTGCATATCGGTCATCTAGTGCCACTTGAGCGATCTAACATTGCGTTGTTACTAGGATCGAGTGGCATGGTAAGTGAAAGTGAAAATCCTTTGAAAATGATTGTGAAAAAATCTAACCACAGATGCACATGATGGTGTACACTTGGTGGTGTTGGCACATTACAAAGGAGAAGAAGTTGAAGAAGTTTTTGGAGAAAACTTTAGTTGAAAAAGATAAGTGATGGTTCTTGGATTGGAAATCTGCTTTGATCCTTTGTGCTTTGGATCTTGTATTCATGTGAGTTGTAGCCCCCTCTGAATAAGCTTTCCAAAATGTCCAGATCATCGAAATCGGAGTCTGGAGCTAAGAGTTATGGTCGTTTTAGCGCGGAGCTCAGGCTTGTAGCGGAAGTACCGCTGGACGGGCGGTAGTACCGGTCCGGAGACCGGTAGTACCGGTCCGGGGGCGGTAGTACCAGTCCAGGAGCGGTAGTACCGATCCGGGGTCGGTAGTACCGGTCGGGGCCGTAGTACCGACCGGGCCTCCGGAAGTCACGTTTCGTGCTTAGTTCTTCCAACGGGCGTCTAAGGGGTTGACCGGAAGTACCGGTGGTCGACAGGTAGTACCGGCCCTGCGAGCGGTAGTACAGGTCAAGGACCGGAGGTACCGCTAAGGTGAAGTAGCCGTTGCGCTGAGGATCGAAGCCGGGGCGGTAGTACCGGCCTGCGGGCAGTAGTACCGGCCCTGTGGCCTTTGGTCAATCGGGAGGTTCAAGTGAAGTACCGGTCCGGGACCGGTAATACCGCTTGCTGACCGGTAGTACCGCTAGTGCGCACCGGTAGTACCGGTGGTCTTCGTGGAGCTCAGGAAAAAGTGGGGAACGGCTAGTTGTCTTTCCCCCCTCTATATAGAGTGGTTGAGGCCGGCCGTGGGCTGGCTGCCGAGTGCACTCCAAAGCCTTGGTGGCTTGTGTGGATGTGCTAGAGAGCCTTCTAACTCGCTTGTGCTTGCTAGTATGCGAATCGATAGCGAGTGAGCGATTCTAGTGTGTGAATCGATAGCGAGTGAGCTACTCCCACGCGCCTGCCCGCGAGGCCGCCGCGAAAGCTACCCGCGCGCCTGCCGGCGAGGCCACGGCGGAGCTACTCCCGCGCGCATGGCCCGCGAGGCCGCGGCGAGTTGCTCCCTGCATGGGCAAAGTTGCCCGCGCACGTGCCGACGAGGACGCGACCGAGCTGCTCCCGCACGCCTGCCCGCAAGGTCACCGCGAAGCTGCCCGCGCACTGCCGCTGAGGCCGCATCAGAGCTACTCCCGCGCGTGTGTCCATGAGGCTGCGGGCGAGCTGCTCCCGCGCACATGCCTGCGAGGCTGCCGTAGAGCTTCTCGCGCATGTGTCGATGAGGACGCGGCCGAGCTGCTCCCGCACACGTTCCCGTGAGGCCGCCGTGGAGCTGCCTGGCCGCGTGCCGGTGAGGCCGCGGTCGAGCTGCTACCGCACGCGTGCCAGCGAGACCAAGCTCGCCTCTGCCATGGCCTCGCGTGCACACGCCATGGACGCTAGGACCAAGCTCGCCCCTACCATGGCCTTGCGTCCATGTACAACTCAAGTAGGATGGGCCTGGTAGTAGCTCGCATGCTACGTCTGGGGCAGCGTGAAGGACCGAATTGGCGACCAGAGGGGGGTGAATGGGAGCCTCAAATTTCTTCTTGAGAAACGATGGCCCTTGTCCCAGAAAATCACCTCAAAAGCGAAGACTCAAACAACCGTGAGTTCACGACCTACGAATAGGTGGATACCCTAGAAGATGTCCTAGAGGTACAGCGGAACTATCGAAGAACCCCCAAAACCAAGCGCCAAAGCAACGAGGCAAACTGCGCAAGCAAGCTCCTAGAACAATCGAACCTCCGATAACGGAACACCCCACTCCTATGGAGAAGAGGAAAGTGTTCGACCAAAACTACTTAGGCCAACTGGTGGCAAAAGCACCTTGGAAAGATCCTTATGAAGTTAGGAAACTAATGCAACAGACGGATCTCAAATCGGAGCTCGAATGCAAAAGATACGGACGCTAGAACCAACAAAACTCCGAAAGCGGAACACTTAACTCCTATGGAGAAGAAGGAAGTGTCCGACCAAAAATACTTTGACCAATGGTGGCAAAAGTACTTTGGAATGATCCTTAAGAAGTTAGGAAACCAACGCAACAAATGGATCTCAAATCGGAGCTCGTACGCAAAAGATACGGACGAAAACAGCAAAATTATGCAGTGGCGGACTGTCCGCTAGTGAACCGCGGACTGTCCGCTATTGAACACCAGACAGTCCGGAATGAGTCCCGGACAGTCCGCCGTTCAAAACGAAAATAGCAACCTTGCTGCCCGTGAATAGCCCCGACCCCCGGATAGTCCGGGGATGAGTCCTGGACAGTCCGCCACTGTCCAGAAAGCCAAAAACAGCTCGGGACAAAACCAAAATCGATTGGATCTTCACCAAATCGAACGGGGCTGCAACCAAACTTCTCCCAAGTGTTCTTCTACGTGTTGGAAGCTAATCCTAGGATATCATCGCTCCAAACCAACTAATCCATGAGAAATCGGAAGAACACTAGAAAAGGGGGAAGAACGAAGAACGAACGTGATTTCGACCCGATCTATTTGCTCGTGAGGTTAGAGAAGAAATCCTTCGGTGGAAAGGAGCTCACGACATAGAACAATTTGATTCAAACAGAATCGCAAATCGTCGCTTGGAGGGGAGAACGAGGCGAATCTCCGGAGGGGAAAAAAAAAAAACAAAACGCGAAGAACAAAAAACGAATCCATCCAAATTTCAGCCAACACAAGAGGAGTAAGAAATTGATCCTTGGATTGCTACGGGATGATGAATTGTGTAGCACACTATGTCGGGTTACAACCACTCCTCACAACAACAAAGCGTGGATGGCGAAAAGCTCAAGAACAAGAGCCACTCCTCCTCTAACCCTAGCCTCCTCTCAAATGAACAAAATGAGAGTTACACCTCCTCCAGGATGGCTGCCCTAGCAGCCCCTTCACATATATATAGGCGTACGTCCAAACACCAAAACGCCCTTACATGAAGCACTCAGCCCAAATACCCCCTAGGGGTAAAACTGACCAACTCTGCAGTTTTCATCCGACGGCCACGCGCCTTCTCATCCTTCTTCGCTTCGCCTCGATGCAAGCTCCAGGATGTCGTCACGTGTCATCACATCGACCGCCGCGCCTTCTCACCGATAGCTTCGCTTCAACGCAAGCCTCTCGGTGCCGCCACGCGTCGACCGTTTCGCATAGGAACCTCCGCCCAGTTTTGAGGCCCAAACCGGTAAACCCGCCAGCCCAGGTTTTGAGTCCCAACCTGGAAACCGTCCACCCCGAGTTTTGAGGACCAACGGCCAACCCGAGTTTGAGGCCCAAACTCAAAAATCGTCGAGGGTAGCTTTTTGAGGCTCAACTACCGAACCCGCACCGTAGACGGGATGTGGTTCGCACACCCCGACCACCGGCACTGATGCCGATGCATGTCCAGCCTTCACATCGGGCACGACGCCTTCGCCTTCCTTCTTGACTCGGCCGACAGCACTTGCGCCGCACGCAAGCCCATGTCCGACCTCCCGCCAAGTGCCACGACGACGCCATCGTCTTCCTCCCGACTCGGCTGATGCATCACACATCCCCATGTGCTCTCGCTCGCCGATGCCACGTGTCAGCTACCACAGGTGGTGCTCCGGCCCTCTGGTCCATCGGTCCAAGCCTCACGCCCGCCCTTCACCGCTCTGGGTTCATCAGCATGGCACGTCCGCCGCACGGCAAGCCCATCCTTCACCTTCCTGCGCCTCCTGGCCCGTCGGCACGGCACGTCTCTACTTGACCTTCACCTCGCCATCGACCACTGTATCCGAGCTCCACACCTGCACATCAACACAGCCAAGAGACACATGTTGCACACACACACCCCATCCCAGAAACACACACTCAATGCCACCAGTTGGTCATAAGCATTAAGCACATAGCGAGATAATGACTCAACCGAGAAAAGCCTCAAACCTTCCTCATCAATGTCAATCATTCATCATATATGTTCTCAATCTCCCCCTTGATGAATGCATTGACTAAAAATAAAACCACAAAGGAAGGGTTTGAAGGCAAGCCTCATTCAAGTGCCCAATTGCCAAGCAAAAGCAAACACAAGGCCACTTGATACGAGGAAGGATCATGAAAACTCCAAATAAAAGCTCTCGGTCCCGGAAAGGAAAAAAAAAAAGCGGGCAAATCCTCCACACAACCGAAGAGTCAAGAGAAACAAGAGTTTCATGAATCCCTAAAGGCACTCAAAAACCAATCTCAAGTAAATTGTCAAACAATCATCACAAAAGAAACCAAGGTTCTTAACCACTTAGAAGGTTCTTATCCACTTCGGTTTCGAAATTTCTCCCCCTTGATGATTGAGATACCAAAACCGAAAACTTGGTCTCCAAAGACATGGGCAACGGCTCAACGCAACCAAGCAAAGGATCAAAGGAACAACTCAACAAAGAGCAAAACTCGATCACATAGAGCAAAAGACTTGGTTCCGAACGACATGGGCAACGGCTCGACGCAACCAAGTCATAAATGAGCTAGCCCTCAAGAAGAGGCAGAAAAGGCTCAACACCACTAGCTCAAGGCTCGATACCAATTGAGGCTGAAACAACGCATTAGAATGCAAAACTGCTAGTCCCTCAAGATAGAGGCAAAGAGGCTCAACACAACTAGCAAGAAAACACGATACCAAACACAAAAAGCCAAAAATTGGTGAAAACAGCTAGATCCTCAAGACAGAGGCACAGAGGCTTGATACAACTAGCTGAAGGCTCCATACCAATCAAAAATACCAAGCAAAAACTGCCAGTCCCTCAAGACAGAGGCAAAATGGCTCAACACGACTAGCAGGCTCGATACCAACTGAGAAAACACAAAAAGAAGCTCAAAAAAATTTGGAGCACGCGGAGAAGCTGCAAAACAAAACAACTCCCCCTGAAAGCAAGCATATACACAAATGCTATGCAACAAAGCTCACTATGAAGGATACCAATTGAAGCGCATAAAAGAGCTAAACTCCCCCTAGCTCAAAGCTCTCCCCAAAGTGCACGACTCTCCCATTTGTACAACACTCAAGCTCCCCCTTGCAAACAGCTTCTTCCCCTTGACAAAGGGAACATGCTGAGGGGTTTTGACATTTAACCACAAGGTTGACACAAACACAAGACAAGTTATCAACCAAATGCACATGGGGTTACCACAAGGAGTATTAGAGCTGGAGGTATGAACACTAAGCTAAAATGCATGATATGTGCAATGCAACAGCTTTAAGTGTATAGCAATCAGAATGAAAAGATACTCAAAAGGGTGCTACTCTGAAAGTGTAGCAACCAAAACAAATGCTAGCAAAGTCTCAAACTGATCAAATGAATACGGAATATGAACAATTGAGCATATGAGTTGTTTTAAGACATTCAAAACCAGTTCACCACTAAAATAGCACTAAGCATGAATAGACATGAAATCAACCAAATGCTAAATCAAGTATAAAAGGTGGACTACCCCTAGCAAAGTTCAATCATCATGCCAACGAATGAAGCATATACTTGTGTTGTTATCAAATTTTATCGGAGATTGCAGCGGTATTAACACAAGTTCATACTAAAGCATGTGATTGCGAGAGGTTGAAAGCATGGTCATTGCCTAACTTTTCAACCGGGCTAAGCCTATGCAAGAAAAGCAATCGGAAGCTTAAAGCACCGGTTTCGGTCTTACACTACACGGCTCAAGTTTAACCTCAATTGTGCAATGAGAAACAGTCTCGATACCGTGAGGTGCTGACACATGCAATCCCATCTCGATCTTTTCATTTCACTTAGACTTGGATCAAATTTTAAGCACAAGGTAAATATGAACAATCTAAGCAAGTGAATGACTCAGTGCAATAGACATAGCAACCTAGCATACAAAAGATAGCACAAGTAATCTCAACACATCCTACCCATGCTAGTTGCCAATCTCAATGGTGAACAAATTAAAGGTTTCATAGTCGATTAGTCAAGTTCACCATTTGCAAAATAGCTTAGCTCATAACATGTATCAAGTGATCAAAAAGAGCCTAAGCTACAAGCATCATCATGAATCAATAGGGCATACCAAAAAGAGCATAGTATCATTCTCATTACTATATACATGAAGCTCTAAAATGCAAGATATACATGATGAAATGCATACAAAAGCTAGCCTATAAGGAACGAAGCAAAAGCTAGCCTAAAAGGAAAGACCCCAAACAAAGAGTATCGGAGAAGTCAAACTAAGATACAACAACCAAGCATGCTTCTTCCCAACTAAAAGGGAAACACACACCAAAGTCACAAGAGAAGAGCCAAGAAATGCTCAAGCGAACAGCCAGCAAAATCCACATCAGAAAGACCACACAGCAAAAGAGGTCGAAGAAGAAGAGTACCAAAACCCGAACTCAGAAGTATGTCGGAGGTACCTCATGAAGTGCTAGACCGTCTGCTGGTGTGATACCCAAGGGACGCCTAAATCTGCTGAAATCTCCGGGGCGCCTGCCTTGCTGAAGTCGTCTCTCCCTCGCCTGATGCTGTCGCTCCCACAGGTGCAGCTAGTGCTCACTGGAGAGCTGGTCAAACGGAACCCAAGTCATGGAAGAAGTGGGATCGGGTCCGTGAGCCGAAATGCTCTCTCCAGGCTCCTGTTTTCCTGCACACTCAAAAGTAGAAAAAAACAAGGCATTGTCTTGTCCAGTGTGACCTCGAGGTCTCCACAAAACGGTTAGTAACATAAGCATAAGGTGAACTCTCAACAAAAAGAGGCCTACCTATGAATGATACCGCACAGGAGATATGAACTCAAACTAGTCAAGACTATCATGCAACAGGATAAAGCACTATGGAGCAAAATGCAACCTAGAGACATGATCAACCCAAACACAGCCTAAACCTCAACACATGCTACAATGCAAGAAAATGATAGCAATAGATCCAAAAGCATGTAACATGATAAAATTGTGGAAGGCTAGTGCTCAAACTAATCATATCAACAGGATACATGTAGCTAACCAAAACTAGCACCTGAAAAGTGATACCTAATGAACATCATACCTCTACAAGTAAAGCTCATGGAGAAGTATGGTAAAGCATGGCATAATGTTCATGAGGACCACAAACTAGCATGAATGGCTACTCCACAAAAACTATACACAATGCTAGCATGACATGATATACAAGATAGCACATGCTAGACTAAACAAAACATGATACACAGGAAAATGTACATGCAAGAACTATACAAGTGAGCACATGAAAGACCATCTCATACCACAAGACATAGATCATGGTTGTACAAGGTATGAGTGTATATGAAAGCTCACCATATAACAAAAGCCTCTTTGGAGGCAATTCTAAGCGGGGTATAGAGAACCATCAAATCTTGGTCACATCTAAAAGACCAAATTCCATCAGGTGCATGTTCTCCACCCTCTATCCTCATATCTACACACAAGAGGACAAAGTAACCCGAGTCTTGGATCCCGAAGGGTTAGCAAGCATATACTTAGGAACCCAAGACTTGGTCACAACTCTCAAAGGCGCACTCAACTTATCATGTGGGTTAGCTTGATGCAAATGTTGGTTCAAATTTAGTTTTGAAACATCCTTGGAAGCATTCCTCAAAAGGATAACTCGAGGAAGAACGAGTTGTACCATGGGGAAATAGGCAAACATCTTCCAAGGTTTTTTGTAGAAAAACCAATAGAAGCACACCATGAGAAGCATGACGTGGACCAAGAGAAGAAGCACTAGAGGCATGTCCACGATCATGACCTAACCCACTAGAAAAGGAGTCATAAAACCCATCAACAAAGAGGGGCTTCTTACTAGGAGCACAAGCGTTCATGCCATGAGAAGGGCTATGAACCACCAACTTACTAGAAGAGCGAGCTTGGTGCAAACGTTTGGCATGCCGATAGCAAAAGCTTTCTTGATGCCCATCTTTCTCACAAAAAGAGCAATGGTACAAAGGCCTATTGGAAGGCACACCATTCTCCATCAAGTGAGAAGTCCCTTGGGACTTAGAAAAAGAAGCATCAACAACCAACTTGGTGCCAACACTCGGAGCACACGTGTCATGGGAAAGGCTACGCGGCTTCCTAAAAGCCTTAGCTCGAAAACGTCGCTCGTGTTTGACACGGCAGAAACAAAAATCGAATGAGTGTCCATCTTTCTTACAAAAAAGTGCAATGGAATATCGAATTTGGAGTTTCCAAAAATATTGCCACCTTGTCATGCAACTCTCCCTCTGACATGTCAAGAACTCCCTGGGACATCACTCGAAGAACAACAAGGAAGAGAGCTTGGGAAGTAGCTATCTCAGAAAGCTATCCGACTACTCTTGTGTAATCGTCAAAAGACTCACGCGCAACACAAGAACTCAACTCCGGTTGCAAAGATGCAGACTTGGAAATATCAACATCAGAGTTGCAAGAAATGCATGAATCAAACGACTTAGCACAAAGACTCTTGCTTCTTTTAGCTAAAACCTCATTCTCAAACATGAGGCGATCACAAGTTCCACAAGGAGTGTTTTTTCACATATTTTCCATCTCCTCTCTAATGCACTCGGCATATGTGGTACACAAGAGTTCATTTTCTTTTTCAGGTTGGCACTCATATCATTGTGCTCAACAACTTGGCGCTCATATCATCGCACAAAACCTTCAAAGCCAAAACTTCTTTTTCCAATCAATGCATGATGTGCACATGAGACCGGTGGAAGAAACATCACCATTCACATCAAGCAAAGAATCATGAATAACACAAGAAGTAAGGCAAGCATTTTTTATTCAAAGAGCATGAGCTACAAGGCCTAGAATTTAATTCAATAATTTCAGCCCTAGCATGCTCGAGTTTATTTACACATGTGGTGTGAGTAAATTTTAATTTATTGATTTTAGCATGTAAAGACTCACATGAAACACATGGTAACAAAGCATTTGACTTTAGCAAGGCTATTTCAGTTTTAGCACAATCAAGATCCTTGCGCAAGTCAATGCAAACTAAACATGGTTTCGGAAGCGCTGGATTAAAACAATTCATTTTCAGATTTTAAAGCTAGCAAGAGAAAAGCATAGCTCATCATTCTTCCTAACCATGTCACTACAAGAGGTGCAGGGTGAAGATGCACTAAACTTCCAATGGAAAAGACCATTTTTTAGCCTAGTGATGGAGCAATTCAACTTCTCAATCTTATTATGCAAGGTATCATAGTTTCATCAATTCTATCATTATACTCATCAAAAATATTAAAGTGTTGGGACAAAATCCCAACGCTAGCGACAGTGTACCTTTCTTGGCCTTGCCAAGTTCGCGTATAATATCCTCGTTTGAGTGCTCACCATCCCTTAGGAAGTCCAACAAAGCATCCACCTCCTGTTCCACCTTATCAATTGCATGTCCATCAAACAAACCTATGGACAAAGACACGCTAGAAGAAGAACCTGGTGCAATTTCTAAAAGCATCGTTAGTGTTAGCCAAACAAAAGCTCAACACCTCCACAAACCACGTCGGAAGCCAAACCACTCTCAAAAGGTCGCCTTCGCGGATCCGGAACCGGTTAAGGTAGAGAGATCGTTAACTGGCTCTGATTCCCATTGAAGGACCGAATTGGCGACCAGAGGGGGGGTGAATGGGAGCCTCAAATTTCTTCTTGATAACGATGGCCCTTGTCCCAGAAAATCACACCACCAAAGCGAAGACTCAAACAACCGGTGAGTTCACGACCTACGAATAGTGGATACCCTAGGAGACGTCCTAGAGGTACAGCGGAACTACCGAAGAACCCCGAAAACCAAGCACCAAAGCTACAAGGCAAAACTGCACAAGCAAGCTCCTAGAACAATCGAACCTCCGATAACGGGAACACCCCACTCCTATGGAGAAGAGGAAAGTGTTCGACCAAAAGTACTTAGGCCAACTAGTGGCAAAAGCACCTTGGAAAGATCCTTATGAAGTTAGGAAACTAACGCAATAGACGGATCTCAAATCGGAGCTCGAACGCAAAAGATACGGACGCTAGAACCAACAAAACTCCGAAAGCGGAACACTTAACTCCTATGGAGAAGAAGGAAGTGTCGACCAAAAATACTTTGACCAATGGTGGAAAAAGTACTTTGGAATGATCCTTAAGAAGGTAGGAAACCAACACAATAAATGGATCTCAAATCGGAGCTCGTACACAAAAGATACAGACGAAAACAGTAAATTGTGCAGTGGCGGACTGTCCGCTAGTGAACCGCGGACTGTCCGCTATTGAACACCGGATAGTCCGGGAATGAGTCCCGGACAGTCTGCCGTACAAAAACGAAAACAGCAACCTTGCTGCCCGTGAACACCCCCCACCCCCGGACAGTCCGGGGATGAGTCCCGGACAGTCCGCCACTGTCCAGAAAGCCCAAAAACAGTTAGGGACAAAACCAAAATCGATTGGATCTTCACCACCAATCGAATGAGGCTGGAACCAAACTTCTCCCAAGTGTTCTTCTACGTGTTGGGAAGCTAATATTAGGATATCATCGCTCCAAACCAACTAATCCATGAGAAATCGGAAGAACACTAGAAAAGGGGGAAGAACGAAGAACGAACGTGATTTCGACCCGATCTATTTGCTCGTGAGGTTAGAGAAGAAATCCTTCGGTGGAAAGGAGCTCACGACATAGAACAATTTGATTCAAACAGAATCGCAAATCGTCGCTTGGAGAGGGAGAACGAGGCAAATCTCCAGGAGGGGAAAAAACCAAAATTCGAAGAACAAAAACGCGAATCGATCGAAATTTTAGCCAACACAAGAGGAGTAAAAATTGATCCTTGGATTGCTACGGATGATGAATTGTGTAGCACACTATGTCGGGTTACAAGCCACTCCTCGCAACAACAAAGCGTGGATGGCAAAAAGCTCAAGAACAAGAGCCACTCCTCCTCTAACCCTAGCCTCCTCTCAAAATGAACAAAATGGAGTGACACCTCCCCCAGGATATATAGGCGTACGTCCAAAGACCAAAACACCCTTACATGAAGCACTCAGCCCAAATACCCCCTACGGGTAAAACTGACCAACTCTGCAGTTTTCATTCGACGGCCACGCGCCTTCTCATCCTTCGCTTCGCCTCGACGCAAGCTCTAGGATGTCGTCACGTGTCGTCACGTCGACCGCCGCGCCTTCTCACCAATAGCTTTGCCACAACGCAAGCCTCTCGTGCCGCCACGCGTCGACCGTTCCGCATAGGAACCTCCGCCCGGTTTTGAGGCCCAAACCGGTAAACCCGCCAGCCCAGGTTTTGAGGCCCAAACCTGGAAACCGTCCACCGCGAGTTTTGAGGCCCAAACTCGGAAATCGGCCACCCCGAGTTTTGAGGCCCAAACTCGGAAACCATCGAGGGTAGCTTTTTGAGGCTCAACTACCGAACCCGCGTCGTAGACGGGATGTGGTTCGCACACCCCGACCACTGGCACCGATGCCGATGCATGTCCAGCCTTCACGCCGGGCACAACGCCTTCGCCTTCCTTCTTGACTCGGCCGACGGCACCTGCGCCGCACGCAAGCCCATGTCTGACCTCCCGCCAAGTGCCACGACGCCATCGTCTTCCTCCCGACTCGGTCGATGCATCGCACATCCCCATGTGCTCTCGCTCGCCGATGCCACATGCCAGCTACCACAGCTGGTGCCTCTCCGGCCCTCTGGTCCATCGGTCCAAGCTCATGTCTGTCCTTCACCGCTCTGGGTTCATCGGCATGGGACGTCCGCCGCACGGCACGCCCATCCTTCACCGCTCCCGGTCCGTCGGCATGCACGTCTCTACTTGACCTTCACCTCGCCATCGACCACTGTATCCAGCTCCACACCTGCACATCAACACAGCCAAGAGACACATGTTGCACACGCACACCATCACAGAAACACCACAACTCAACGCCACCGGTTAGTCATAAGCATTAAGCACATAGCGAGATAATGACTCAACCGGGAAAAGCCTCAAACCTTCCTCATCAATGTCAATCATTCATCATATATGTTCTCAATCTCCCCTTGATGAATGCATTGACTAAAAATAAAACCACAAAGGAAGGGTTTGAAGGCAAGCCTCATTCAAGTGCCCAAAAGCCAAGCAAAAGCAAACACAAGGCCACTTGATATGAGGAAGGATCATGAAAACTCCAAATAAAAGCTCTCGGTCCCGAAAGAAATGGGAAAAGCGGGCAAATCCTCCACGCAACCGAAGAGTCAAGAGAAACAAGAGTTTCATGAATCCCTAAAGGCACTCAAAAACCAATCTCAAGTAAATTGTCAAACAATCATCACAAAGAAACCAAGGTTCTTATCCACTTTGTTTCGAAACTTCTCCCTCTTGATGATTGAATTGACAAAAGCTAGGCACAAGAGATGGTTTGAGATACCAAAACCGAAAACTTGGTCCCCAAAGACATGGGCAACGGCTCAACGCAACCAAGCAAAGGATCGGAGGAACAACTCAACAAAGAGCAAAACTCGATCACATAGAGCGAAAGACTTGGTTCCCAAAGACATGGGCAACGGCTCGACGCAACCAAGTCATAAATGAGCTAGCCCTCAAGAAGAGGCAGAATGGCTCAACACCACTAGCTCAAGGCTCGATACCAATTGAGGCTGAAACAACGCATTAGAATGCAAACTGCTAGTCCCTCAAGATAGAGGCACAGAGGCTCAACACAACTAGCAGAAAACACGATACCAAACACAAACAGCCAAAAATTGGTGAAAAGAGCTAGTTCCTCAAGACAGAGGCACAGAGGCTTGATACAACTAGCTGAAGGCTCCATACCAATCAAAAATACCAAGCAAAAACTGCCAGTCCCTCAAGACAGAGGCAAAATAGCTCAACACGACTAGCAGGCTTGATACCAACTGAGAAAAACACAAAGAAGCTCAAAAAAATTTGGAGCACGCGGAGAAGCTGCAAAACAAAACACTCCCCCTGAAAGCAAGCATATACACAAATGCTATGCACAAAAAGCTCACTATGAAAAATACCAATTGAAGCACATAAAAGACCTAAACTCCCCCTAGCTCAAAGCTCTCCCCAAAGTGCACGACTCTCCCATTTGTACAACACTCAAGCTCCCCCATGCAAACAGCTTCTCCCCCTTGACACAAAAGGGAACATGCTGAGGGTTTTGACATTCTTCACATGGTTGACACAAACACAAGACAAGTATCAAACCAAATGCACATGGTTACCACAAAGGAGTATCAGAGATGGGGGTATGAACAATAAGCTAAAATGCATGAAATGTGCAATGCAAACAGCTTAAGTGTATAGCAATCAGAATGAAAAGATGTTCAAAAGGGTGCTGCCCTGAAGTGTTGAAAGTGTAGCAACCAAAACAAATGCTAGCAACGGCTCAAACTGATCAAATTAAATTAATCGACATATGAACAATGAGCATATGAGCAGTTTTAAAAAATTCAAAAGCAGTTCACCACTAAAATAGCACTAATCATGAATAGACTGAAATCAACCAAATGCTAAATCAAGTAGTAAAAGGTGTGAACTACCCTAGCAAAGTTCAATCATCATGCCATCGAATGAAGCATATACTTGTGTTATTATCAAATTTTTATCGGAGATTGCAGCGGTATTAACACAAAGTTCATACTAAAGCATTGTGATTGCGAGAGGTTGAAAAGCATGGTTATTGCCTAAACTTTTCAACCGGGCTAAGCCTATGCAAGCAAAGCAATCGGAAGCTTAAAGCATCGGGTTTCGGTCTTACCACTACACACGGCTCAGTTTAACTCAATTGTGCAATGAGAAACAGTCTCGATACCGTGAGGTGCTGACACATTGCAATCCCATCTCGATCTTTTCATTTCACTTAGACTTGGATCAAATTTTAAGCACAAGGTAAATATGAACAATCCAAGCAAGTGAAGACTCATGCAACGACATAGCACCTATCATACAAAAGATAGCACAAGGATCTCAACACATCCTAACCATGCTAGTTGTGCCAATCTCAATGGTGAACAAATTAAAGGTTTCATAGTCGATTAGTCAAGTTCACCATTTGCAAAAATAGCTTAGCTCATAACATGTATCAAGTGATCAAAAAAGAGCCTAGCTACAAGCATCATTATGAATCAATAGGGCATACCAAAAAGAGCATAGTCTCATTCTCATTTACTATATACATGAAGCTCTAAAATGCAAGATATACATGATGATGAAATGCATACAAAAGCTAGCCTATAAGAAACAAAGCAAAAGCTAGCCTAAAAGAAAGACCCCAAACAAAAGAGTATCGGAGAAGTCAAACTAAGATACAACAAGCAACATGCTTCCCAACTAAAAGGAAACACACACCAAAGTCACAAAGAAGAGAGCCAAGAAATGCTTCAAGCGAACAGCCAGCAAAATCCACATCAAAAAGACCACACAGCAGAAAGAGGTCAAAGAAGAAGAGTACCAAAAACCCGAACTCAGAAGTATGTCGGAGGTACCTCATGAAGTGCTTGACCGTCTGCTGGTGTGATACCAAGGGGACGCCTAAATCTGCTGAAATCTCCGGGGCGCCTGCCTTGCTGAAGTCATCTCTCCCTCGCCTGATGCTGTCGCTCCCAAAGGTGCAGCTAGTGCTCAATGGAGAGCTGGTCAAACGGAACCCCAAGTCATGGAAGAAGTGGGATCGGGTCCGTGAGCCGAACGAAATGCTCTCTCCAGGGCTCCTGTTTCCTGCACACTCAAAAGTAGAAGAAAAACAAGGCATTGTCTTGTCCAGTGTCACCTCGAGGTCTCCACAAAACGGTTAGTAACATAAGCATAAGGTGAACTCTCAACAAAAAGAGGGCCTACCTATGAATGATACCGCAAAGGAGATATGAACTCAAACTAGTCAAGACTATCATGCAACAGGATAAAGCACTATGGAGCAAAATGCAACCTAGAGACATGATCAACCCAAACACAGCCTAAACCTCAACACATCTACAATGCAAAGCAAGAAATGATAGAAATAGATCCAAAAGCATGTAACATGATAAAATTGTGGAAAGGCTAGTGCTCAAACTAATCATATCAACAGGATACATGTAGCTAACCAACTAGCACTGAAAAGTGATACCTAATGAACATCATACCTCTACAAAGTAAGCTCATGGAGAAGTATGGTAAAGCATGGCATAATGTCATGAGGACCACAAACTAGCATGAATGGCTACTCCACCAAAAACTATACACAATGCTAGCATGACATGATATACAAGATAGCACATGCTAGACTAAACAAAACATGATACACAGGAAAATGTACATGCAAGAACTATACAAGTGAGCACATGAAAGACCATCTCATACCACAAGACATAGATCATGGATGTACAAGGTATGAGTGTATATGAAAGCTCACCTATAACAAAAGCCTCTTTGGAGGCAATTCTAAGCGGGGTATAGAGAACCATCAAATCTTGGTCACATCTAAAAGACCAAATTCCATCAGGTGCATGTTCTCCACCCTCAATCCTCATATCTACACACAAGAGGACAAAGTAACCCGAGTCTTAGATCCCGAAGGGTTAGCAAGCATATACTTAGGAAACCAAGACTTGGTCACAACTCTCAAAGGCGCACTCAACTTATCATGTGGGTTAGCTTGATGCAAATGTTGGTTCAAATTTAGTTTTGAAACATTCTTGGAAGCATTCCTCAAAAGGATAACTCGAGGAGAAGAACGAGTTGTACCATGGGGAAATAGGCAAACATCTTCCAAGGTTTTTGTAGAAAAAACCAATAGAAGCACCATGAGAAGCAGGACGTGGACCAAGAGAAGAAGCTCTAGAGGCATGTCAACGATCATGACCTAACCCACTAGAAAAAGGAGTCATAAAACCCGCAACAAAGAGGGGCTTCGTTACTAGGAGCACAAGCGTTTATGCCATGAAGAAGGGCTATGAACCACCAACTTCCTAGAAGAGCGAGCTTGGCGCAAACGTTGGCACGCCGATAGCAAAAAGCTTTCTTGATGCCCATCTTTCTCACAAAAAGAGCAATGGTACAAAGACCTATTGGAAGGCACACCATTCTCCATCAAGTGAGAAGTCCCTTGGGACTTAGAACAAGAAGCATCAACAACCAACTCGGTGCCAACACTCGGAGCACACATGCCATGGGAAGGCTATGCGGCTTCCTAAAAGCCTTAGCTCAAAAACGTCGCTGGTGTTTGACATGGCGGAAACAAAAATCGAATGAGTGTCCATCTTGCTTACAAAAGGTGCAATGGAATATCGGATTAGGAGCATGATTTCCAAAATATGAGAAGCACCCTGTCATGAGAAGTCCCATGGACATCACTCGAAGATACAATAAGGTTGGGAGTAGCTATGAAAGAGCTATCCGAAACCTTGACACTAGTGCTATCGTCAAAAGACTCACGCGCAACACAAGAACTCAACTCCGGTTGCAAAGATGCAGACTTAGAAATATCAACATCAGAGTTGCAAGAAATGCGTGAATCAAACGACTTAGCACAAAGACTCTTGCATCTTTTAGCTAAAACCTCATTCTCAAACATGAGGCGATCACAAGTACCACAAGGAGTGTTTTTCACATTTTCCATCTCCTCTCTAATGCACTTGACATATGTAGTACACAAGAGTTCATTTTCTTTTTCAAGGTTGGCACTCATATCATTGTGCTCAACCAACTTGGCGCTCATATCATCGCGCAAAACCTTCAAAGCCAAACTTCTTTTTCCAAATCAATGCATGATGTGCACATGAGACAGGTGGAAGAAACATCACCATTCACATCAAGCAAAGAATCATGAATACACAAGAAGTAAGGCAAGCATTTTTATTCAAAGAGCATGAGCTACAAGGCCTAGAATTTAATTCAATAATTTCAGCCCTAGCATGCTCGAGTTTATTTACACATGTGGTGTGAGTCAATTTTAATTTATTGATTTCAGCATGTAAAGACTCACATGAAACACATGGTAACAAAGCATTTGACTTTAGCAAGGCTATTTCAGTTTTAACACAATCAAGATCCTTGCGCAAGTCAATGCAAACTAAACATGGTTCAGAAGCATTGGATTTCAACAATTCATTTTCAGATTTTAAGCTAGCAAGAGAAAAGCATAGCTCATCATTCTTCCTAACCATGTCACTACAAGACGTGCAGGGATGAAGATGCACTAACTTCCAATGGAAAAGACCATTTTTTAGCCTAGTGATGGAGCAATTTCAACTTCTCAATCTTATTATGCAAGGTATCACAGTGTTCATCAACTCTATCATTATACTCATCACAAATATTAAAGCGTTGGGACAAAATCTCAAGGCTAGCGACATGTGTACCTTTCTTGGCCTTGCCAAGTTCGCGTATAATATCCTCGTTTGAGTGCTCGTCATCCCTTAGGAAGTCCAACAAAGCATCCACCTCGCGTTCCACCTTATCAATTGCATGTTCATGAAACACACCAGTGGACAAATACACGCTAGAAGAAGAAACTGGTGCCATTTCTAAAAGCACCGTTAGTGTTAGCCAAACAAAAGCTCAACACCTCGACAACCACATCGGAAGCCAAACCACTCTCAAAAGGTCGCCTTCACGGATCCGGAACCGGTTAAGGTAGAGAGATCCTTCACTGGCTCTGATACCAATTGAAGGACCAAATTGGCGACCAGAGGGGGGGTGAATGGGAGCCTCAAATTTCTTCTTGAGAAACGATGGCCCTTGTCCCAGAAAATCACCCCAAAAGCGAAGACTCAAACAACCGGTGAGCTCATGACCTACGAATAGGTGGATACCCTAGGAGACATCCTAGAGGTACAGTGGAACTACCGAAGAACCCCCAAAACCAAGCGCCAAAGCAACGAGGCAAAACTGCACAAGCAAGCTCCTAGAACAATCGAACCTCCGATAACGGAACACCCCACTCCTATGGAGAAGAGGAAAGTGTTCGACCAAAAATACTTAGGCCAACTGGTGGCAAAAGCACCTTGGAAATATCCTTATGAAGTTAGGAAACTAACGCAACAGACGGATCTCAAATTGGAGCTCGAACGCAAAAGATACGGACGCTAGAACCAACAAAACTCCGAAAGCGGACACTTAACTCCTATGGAGAAGAAGGAAGTGTCCGACCAAAAATACTTTGACCAATGGTGACAAAAGTACTTTGGAATGATCCTTAAGAAGTTAGGAAACCAACGAGCTCGTACGCAAAAGATACAGACGAAAACAGCAAATTGTGCAGTGGCGGACTGTCCGCTTGTGAACCGCGGACTCTCCGCTATTGAACACCGGACAGTCCGGGAATGAGTCCCAACAGTCCGCCGTTCAAAAACAAAAACAGCAACCTTGCTGCCCGTGAACAGCCCCGACCCCCGGATAGTCCGGGGATGAGTCCCGGACAGTCCGCCACTGTCCAGAAAGCCCAAAAACAGCTCGGGACAAAACCAAAATCAATTGGATCTTCACCAAATCGAACGGGGC
The DNA here is from genome assembly GCA_009763385.1 of Coix lacryma-jobi var. lacryma-jobi. Taxonomy (NCBI): domain Eukaryota; kingdom Viridiplantae; phylum Streptophyta; class Magnoliopsida; order Poales; family Poaceae; genus Coix; species Coix lacryma-jobi. Next base: position 81,002,807 of record CM019826.1, on the reverse strand, counting down.
TGCAACCAAACTTCTCCCAAGTGTTCTTCTACGTGTTGGGAAGCTAATCCTAAGATATCATCGCTCCAAACCAACTAATCCATGAGAAATCGGAAGAACACTAGAAAAGGGGGAAGAACGAAGAACGAACGTGATTTTGACCCGATCTATTTGCTCGTGAGGTTAGAGAAAAAATCCTTCGGTGAAAAGAAGGAGCTCACGACATATAACAATTTGATTCAAACGGAATCGCAAATCGTCGCTTGGAGAGGGAGAACGAGGCAAATCTCTGAGAGGGGAAAAACCAAAACGCGAAGAACAAAAACACGAATCGATCCAAATTTCAGCCAACACAAGAGGAGTAAGAAATTGATCCTTTGATTGCTACGGGATGATGAATTGTGTAGCACACTATGTCGGGTTACAAGCTATTCCTCGCAACAACAAAGCGTGGATGGCGAAAAGCTCAAGAACAAGAGCCACTCCTCCTCTAACCCTAGCCTCCTCTCAAATGAACAAAATGAGAGTGACACCTCCCCCAGGATGGCTGCCCTAGCAGCCCCTTCACATATATATAGGCGTACGTCCAAAGACCAAAACGCCCTTACATGAAGCACTCAGCCCAAATACCCCCTAGGGGTAAAACTGACCAACTCTGCAGTTTTCATCCGGTGGCCACGCGCCTTCTCATCCTTCGCTTCTCCTCCACGCAAGCTCCAGGCGGATGTTCGTCACGTGCCGTCACGTCGATCGCCGCGCCTTCTCACCGATAGCTTCGCCGCAACGCAAGCCTCTCGGTGCCGCCAAGCGTCGACCGTTCCGCATAGGAACCTCCGCCCGGTTTTGAGGCCAAACCAGTAAACCGCCAGCCCAGGTTTTGAGGCCCAAACCTGGAAACCGTCCACCCCAAGTTTTGATTCCCAAACTTGGAAACCAGCCACCCCAAGTTTTTGGGCCCAAACTCGGAAACTGTCGTGGAGCCTCCTGATTATAAGAACTCAAGTACCGTCTTAGTCAAATTCGTCTGACATTGACCCGACTTGAATCCATATAACCCCGGTAGTCCAGAAATCTCGAAGGATTTCAAACATCGTACATCATACAGGATCGCATCGTTCAAGTATTACATTCGAAAGGATACATCACAGATAAACGAAACCGAATTTAACATCAGAGTGTGAAATTAAAATAGAGTTATTACAATACTGAGTTTAAAAGTGCGGAAGCTTAAAGCAGTTTTGAAACACGACCACTACACATGTGGTCCAAATAAAACATGGTTTGATAACTTAACCCAACATAACTCATTCCTCCTTTTTCAGATAGTGTGCCACTAGGAGTCTTAGTCCGGCAAAAGAGAGGGAAAGCTTCTTGACGACCCTGCCCTGGGCCTACTCCTCATCACCCTCCACCGGGTAGAGGCAGTGCTTACAATAGCCATAGTACACCTGGCCATCTGCAACAAACGGGATAAACCCTGAGTACGGAAATGTACTCAGCTAGACTTACCCGTCCAACTGAAAATAAAGACACCAAGGGTTGCAAGGCTTTTGGTGGAGCTAGAATCTTTAGTTGCGAAAAGCTCAGTATAAGAGAAGGATTAATTAATAATATTGATGAGCTGTCAATTTTAGACCTACCTCTTTATCTAGGTTTTGCATCTGAACTAATACATCCACTTGAGTCTAACAAGCAAATATTATAACCATATTAGTTGACTTATTCATATTTTAGTTGAACCTTTAAACATTACATGGAGTTGTATCGTGGTGAAGCTCGCCATAGTTTCCCACTAACCGGGGGAGACGGCGACTCGAATCGAATTTCAAACCAGCTGGTGAAAGACCTTTAATACCAACCCACACTTTCCCCGTCGGGTCCATGCATTGGGTAACCGCTCGATGCTTGTTCGTGGTGGTAATCGTCGCGGTTCAAGCACGGACAGCCCAATTGGAACCTGGCGATGGCCTCCCGCGGCAGATCGCATTTCCATACTAGAGGGCACGACACGGTCGAAACCGGCCAAACAGCTTCTAACCGCTTTGGGGTCGATGATTACGGCACCGACGTATCCCTAAGTAAAGGGCGCGTTCAAAAATGAACGAGGGCCAACATCGATACAAACCTACACGATCCAACGACGGACTGCCCCAAGTTTCCAAACTTGTGCTTTGTCTTCCAGTTGACCGTATTTCATTACTACTCAGGTTCTTTTCCATGATAGCAAAATATAGCCAACCGTGATCCGGTAAATACCCACCAGGGGTATTACGGAAACATCCTTAACTGCTACTTTTATTAAGTAAACTAAGCCAATTCTACATTGTAAATAAGGAACAGGATAACAAGGCAGGTGTAAACAATATTCAAGGAAGGGTAATGCAGCAGGTAGGATTCAATCAACTCCTATACCTAATGCATCACAATATAAACTACTCAATTAATTTAATTGTAAAACTGGGAGACTTAGAATGCTCCGGGGCTTGCCTTGGGAAAAGACTGAGGCCTCGTGAGCGGGGCACTCAGGCAGGATAGCTTCCGGTGCGGTGTTGACGGTCCTTAAACACCTGTTTTACCATCCATTTGACCCTAAAGTCCACCAGAAAGGCATGAAATGTAGTCAAATAGGTTTCAAACTAACCAAATTCCACATGTCCATAGAATTTTATTTGAATGCAGGATTTGAACCAAATTTGGACATATGGACCCACCAGAGGCCAAGCACACTCAGCAGGCCCAAATGGGCCTAAGGGGGGTGGCGCTCGCCACCCCTAGGTGGCGCCCGCCACCTCTAAGCGGCGCCCGCCACTTGGGTTGGCCCAAGTGCCACTCCCTGCCACGTCACCGATCCGTGTGACCTCCCCAAGGCCAAATCCTGGCCCTTGGTCACTAGGTCAGTGGCATTGGACGGCTCAGGGAGGAGTGGCGTGGATCAAGGCTGAATGTCGGTTGCTAGGACATGCAACTGACCTCCAACCGCCTTGGACAACCACCTGGATGCCGTTGAAGCAGAGGCGGTTCATCCAACGGCCAGGGGACTGGCGGCCGCCAGTAGGGGGTGGAGCCCGCCACCTGACCTAACCCTAGGTCGGTTGGCTGCCCACTATAAGAACCCCCCTCACTCATTTGGGCTATAAATACCCCCCTGAAGGCACCTCTTCATTCACACCAAAAACACCCAAGCATATCCCACACAAGAGAAGCAAAGCAAGTAGAAGCAAGCAAGTGAGAGCTCAGAGAGCTTAGGCAAGTAGGTAGCTAGTAGAGCAAGGCATCTTTGCCCTCGCGGTAGCGCTGCTCAAGGCTTAGCTCAAGAGTAGAGGCGTGCGAGTGATCGGTCTGGAGCTGGGAAGAGTCTTCCTTCATCTCCAGTTCAGGTTTTGCTCTTGTATCTCAAGCACTTTACTATATTCTAGTTCGTCATTTCAGTATTACTTTATTCTACTTATCAGTATTGAGTGGTATACTTGATTGATTGCTTGAGTGCCTAGCTATCCTACAGATCAATTCACTTAGCCATAGTAGTTAGTCTCTAGTGAGCTTAGTGTTTGATCTTTGCCAATAGGTTGCTTAGTTAGTTTAGTGTTTATCTTATTAAGTCAAGTGTTTGCTCTGACGTCCGCAAGGGTGTCTCTATTCAAAGCTAGGGTAGAGATAGTTTAAATATAGTTAAGCGTGGTGCTTAGTTATAGACTTACCTTCAGATACGGCTGGACCCCCGGATAGCTGTGGTAGCAAGCAGGTGGTGACAGCCCTGTGCGCCTTGAATTCCACCACGTAGTTGGCCCAGTTTAACAGTAAGGCTCGTTGTGCTAGTGTTCAACCTAAGTAAGTGGTAAAGACTAGTACGCCTCGATACTTGACAAGATAGGAATAAAACTATACTCAACTTAGTTGCTTTATTGTCTTTTGCTTTGCTTCTTACTATGCTTGTAACTATTTCGTAGTTATCTTGCTCTGTGGTTATCTAGGATTAGTTATTAGTTTGTAGTTAGTTATCTTAGTTACCCTTAGTTATCCTTACCCCTTTTATCTACTTATCCATCCACCTTACCTTAGCCATCCATATCATCCTTACCTATCCACCCATACATTCTTTCTAGCCTTTCATCTCCTCTTTTCCCCTTTTCCCTTTTCTTATTCTTCGACTCTCATCCCCTCCTTGACTCGACTCATACACCACCCTAGCCTTCCTTGGGATCAAATAAATCGACACCTGGTACTCCCAGGCGAAGTGCTACTACGATAGTTCTGTGCGCTTGCAGAATCTCCTCCTGGTAGATTGCATTCTCTCTAGCTAGCTCCTACTAGTGTCGGGATTAACAACCCCGCTTGGCATTAGTAGAAAGCTGCTTTAGCTCCACTCCTTTAGGTATAGTGACGGTCTTGCTTCAAGCATTTCTGACGCCGTTGCCGGGGATAGACTCCATAGTCTACTCCTAGTAACAACGTTAGCAAGTGCCAACAAGCATTCCGGGCCATTACCGGGGATAGTTGCCTAGCACTATGTTTAGTGAAGCTAAGAACTACAACAAGCATTTCTGGCGCCGTTGTCGGGAAGGCAATCGGTGTATCGGTTGAGTCCGTGTCGAATTTATCTTCGCTTAAGCTCCTGCTTAGCGAATCCCATCTTACCCCATTCTTTCTTTCCTTAGTTCTTCTTATCTTTTTCCTTCATCTTCTTCAACTTCTTTCTTTCTTATCTCGTTCTATCTTCACGATGGCCAACAAGACCATTCGTGAGTTTTCTGCTCCTTCTACCGCTAATGTAGCGATAGGACCAGACGTGATCGATGCCAACCTCAATTTTGAGTTAAAACCGGCTCTGATCACGATGGTCCAAGCTAGCCCGTTCTGTGGCAAGGCTCATGAGGATGCCAATGCTCACCTCCAACAATTTTTGGAGATTTGCGGCACCTTCACCATTAAGGGGATAACCCAAGAAGCCATCCGTCTTCGTCTCTTTCCTTTCTCTTTGCTAGGAAAAGCGAAGCAATGGTTCTATACCGATCGCAATGCTGTAGACACATGGGACAAGTGTTCCAATGCTTTTCTCGCCAAATTCTTTCCTATGGGCAAGACGAATGCTCTTCGCAACAAAATCTCCAGCTTTACGCAACAAGCCAAGGAATCTATTCCCGAGGCTTGGGAGAGGTTGCAAGAGTATGTCGCTGCTTGTCCGCACCACAGTATGGAGGACTGGCTATTGATCCAGAACTTCTACCATGGCCTAACCCCACTCTCTAGAAGCCATTTGGATGCCGCCGGCGGCGGTGCATTCTTTTCCCTGAATATTGCAGATGCTAAGGCTCTCATAGAGAAGATGGTGTCAAACCAAGGATGGAATAACGAGAGACTACAGCCCCGTAAGCGAGGTATGTATTCCCTTAAGGAAGCCGACATGATCGTGGCCAAGATGGACCTGCTGGCAAAGAAGCTAGACAGATGTGAGAAGATGAACCAACAAGAGAGTGTCCAATCTCTGGAATCCTACATGACTTTTGAAGTATGTAGAGAAACCAGACATTCTGGGAGCCACCGCCCCGAGCTACATGAAGATTTGAACTTCATCAACAACATAACGGTTTCCGTCAACAGAATCAAGGATGGAATCAACCTGCAAACTCTCAAGGTAACAATTCATTCCCCCGCTCTAATTTTCATAATTCTGATAGTCTCTCATTCTTGAAAAATTTAGTTTACTCACAAGGTAAAACTACTAATTTCTTGAAGAGAGATTAATGGCGAATGATAAAATTCTTGAGAAATAAATGCTAAATTGGAAGATTTCTCATCTGCTCTGAAAAATTAATTAAGCTTTAATAAGATGTTAGAAACCCAATTAGCTCAACTTGCTTCTATCATACCATCTTTTGAATCTGGCAAAATTCCTTCTAAACCTGACATGGAAACTGCTAATATGGTTGAAATAAAATATTTTAACTATTATGAAGATCAAACCATGACTGCTAAAAAGGGTGATCCTGGTAGTCCCATAATTAGATGCTCAATCTTTGGTGAAGTCTTTAAAAATACCATGTGTGATTAAGATCGAGTGTGAACATTATATCTAAAGATTTCTATGAAAACTCGTTCTTTCCACCCATGACATCCACATCTGCCTATGTTGTGCTAGCTGATCAATCCACTTGCTATGTAGAAGAAATAGTTAATGATTTACCTGTTCATATTAGAGGTTCCTATGTTCCTGCGGATTTCATAATACTGGATATGGAAAATAGGAAAGATGTGCCTCTAATCTTAGGTAGACCCTTCTTGAACACTGTTGATGACTGCATATATGTGGGAAGTGGTAAAATTCAAATGACATTAGGAGGGAGGAAGGAAATATTCTCCTTCTCCCGTGGTCCCGCATATGCCGCTAACATGCAGGAAGCAGAACCCGTTCGTACCAAGAAGACGCGCCCAAGAACAGGGTGGAGCAAAAAGAGAGAACCGCCTCCTCCTAAGTTGTGTGATTCACATAACGAGGGAGAGGTGCCAAAAGAAGAAGAACCAAATGGAGTACTAAGAGAAGAAGTGCCCAAGGAAGAAGATCCACCGATAAGGATGAAACTCCATGGACCTAAGGTATGGTTTTACTTTTATTTTTTTCCTTCAAATTTTCCTTTTTTCGAATAAATAACATATGTCATGCATGAAACTAAAAAAAAATCAGTTATCATTAGTTATATGCATAGGTATATGTTAACTTAGTTAGAATAATAAAATATCATAATAGGATAGTTTCTCTTTTTCACAACATTAGATAGTTTCCCTTTTAATAAAATGAGAACAAGAGCTCCGACTGAGACGAAGAAGATCCTTCACCAAGCAAGAAGCCAGCTTGGGGGAGACTCCCGCTCCGATAAGGTATGTCTCAAGCCTACACTTTACATTCAGTTCTTAAATTCTATATCTTTTGAATGTCACATGCTTGCCTAAATAACCACTCTATGAATAAAATTGATAACATTGCTTAAACAAGTTGAAACCTGAATAAGATTTGAAATATGTCATGCAAATGCTATTGTTATGGTTTGAATAACTGGTCTTGTCTAAGTTGTAGCTTTTGTGGGTTGCACATGCTTTAACTGAAATCATGCTTAGTGAGTAAAGTTAGTAAGAAATGGAGTAATTCTTTAAACTTGCTAAAGTGAAATTAGGACCTAATCTGGAGGATTTCTGTTAAAAATTATGAAAACCTTGCTAAAAGTTCCTCCTAGATTTTATCCCATCCCACCACCAGCCAAATATTTGTTAGTCATTAGTCAAAACCACAAAGAGCTTTGTTTGTGTTGAGCTTTGTTAGACCTCATAGATCTTAGTAGAGAAGCTTATCATATCTTTTGAATCAAGATTCACGTACACCCACCATAATTTGCCTACTTTCTACTTTGGAAGTTTGCAACCACCAAATAAATTGCTTATTCTCTACACCGGAGATATGCATTACCCTGCCAAACATCCCATTGCTAGCCTTATGCTTATTCCTACACTGGGAATAAGCATTTCTCCCTCTTCCCCTTTCTCATTTCAAAAATCCTTTCCTATAGATGTCTGGGGAAATCTAGAGCTAAAAGAGAGAGAGAGAGAGAAAATGAGCAAAGTAGCTCAAGAAAGGACTATGTCCTGAAGAAAAAAAAGTGAGCAAAGTAGCTCAAAAGAGGACTATGTCCTAAGAAAATGTGAGGACACATCTTTGTCTACTCACTATGTATCCAAAAAAAAAGAGAGAGAGAATTATCATTAGCTCTAGACCCCAGAAATTAACTAGGAAGGATTATGAAATATCTCTCTATACACTTCCACATAACCACACATGCACATCTTGATCAATTTTTATGATTTGCTGCTCCTTATGATCTCAGTGTCTAGCTTAGCAATAAACATCAGGCAATTTGCTCATGGTTCTTAGCCTACCTATAACTCCACATATCATTCTTTAGAAATAGGAGAGGCTACATTTTGGCCTAAGTGAGGATTTAAACACCATTGAGTGATTGAGTGAATCTTGGAGGACTTAAGTAAGTTGTTATCTTTTGAAAACCTTGAAAAACCTCCAGACAGAATCCAAGTCAAACCTAAGCAAGATAAAAGTTTCCTATCTACTGCTTTATTTCACTCTTACATGTTTGAAGTGAAAAACTATAAGCCCCACATTGCTATGATTTATGATACATGCTAAGTTATTTCTCATTATACAATATGCACTTGCAGACATCTTAAGTTGCTATCCATTTCATGCTCAATGCTTAAACCGCATTGTTGCTCGAGGACGAGCAACAGGTTAGCTTGGGGGAGCTTGTTGACGGTCCTTAAACACCTGTTTTACCATCAACATTTGACCCTAAAGTCCACCAGAAAGGCATGAAATGTAGTCAAATAGGTTTCAAACTAACCAAATTCCACATGTCAAAGAATTTTATTTGAATGCAGGATTTGAACCAAATTTGGACATATGGACCCACTAGAGGCCAAGCCCACTTAGCAGGGCCCAAATGGGCCTAAGGGGGGTGGCGCCCGCCACCTCTAAGTGGCGCCCGCCACTTGGGTTGGCCCAAGTGCCACTCCCTGCCACGTCACTGATCCGTGTGACCTCCCCAAGGTCAAATCCTGGCCCTTGGTCACTAGGTCAGTGGCATCGGACGGCTCAAGGAGGAGTGGCGTGGATCAAGGCTGAATGTCGGTTGCTAGGACATGCAACCGACCTCCAAACCGCCTTGGACAACCACCTGGATGCCGTTGAAGCAGAGGCGGTTCATCCAACGGCCAGGGGACTGGCGGCCGCCAGTAGGGGGTGGCGCCCGCCACCTGACCTAACCCTAGGTCGGTTGGCTGCCCACTATAAGAACCTCCCTCACTCATTTGGGCTATAAATACCCCCCTGAAGGCACATCTTCATTCACACCAAAAACACCCAAGCATATCCCACACAAGAGAAGCAAAGCAAGTAGAAGCAAGCAAGTGAGAGCTCAGAGAGCTTAGGCAAGTAGGTAGCTAGTAGAGCAAGGCATCTTTGCCCTCGCGGTAGCGCTGCTCAAGGCTTAGCTCAAGAGTAGAGGCGTGCGAGTGATCGGTTCTGGAGCTGGGAAGAGTCTTCCTTCATCTCCAGTTCAGGTTTTGCTCTTGTATCTCAAGCACTTTACTATATTCTAGTTCATCATTTCAAGTATTACTTTATTCTACTTATCAGTATTGAGTGGTATACTTGATTGATTGCTTGAGTGCCTAGCTATCCTACAGATCAATTCACTTAGCCATAGTAGTTAGTCTCTAGTGAGCTTAGTGTTTGATCTTTGCCAATAGGTTGCTTAGTTAGTCTCCCAGGCGAAGTGCTACTATGATAGTTCTGTGCGCTTGCAGAATGTCCTCCTGGTAGATTGCATTCTCTCTAGCTAGCTCCTACTAGTGTCGGGATTGACAACCCCGCTTGGCATTAGTAGAAAGCTGCTTTAGCTCCACTCCTTTAGGTATGGTGACCGGTCTTGCTTCAAGTTTCTGACGTCGTTGCGGGGATAGACTCCATAGTCTACTCCTAGTAACAACGTTAGCAAGTGCCAACAAGCATTCCTGCGCCATTACCGGGGATAGTTGCCTAGCACTATCTTTAGTGAAGCTAAGAACTACCAACACGCGGTGTCGACTTCCTCGGTCCTGGGCAGCTCCGGTATCTCCTGCTCGTCGTTTGCTTCCAGCTCCTGGTCGGTCTCCGGAACTGTCGATCCTATTGCATGCGGTGAATAATAATTAAGTAAATAATCCGGGGTGCGAGATGTGGTGGTATGAATGCAGATGTTTCTTGCAAACCAACAAAGCCAACTTGTTGAACCACTTTTGACATTGAGGAAAAACACTTAATTACTACCTAAAAGAAACTATTAATCTAACCATTTTTTCATTTATTAAATCAAAAGAGACTCAGGTTTGAACTGTAAGTGCATTTTTCTGAACTCAGAAAAATCCACAAAAATTCCAGAAGGTAACTAACACTAACTGGACTTCTCTCCCCAAATTCCAGCAAGAGATAAAATACAGAACAGCAGGTACAAAAAGATGAAATAAACTACTCAAAAGATGCTTTGAACTAACTCTTTTCATGAAAAGTGTCAAACGACAGGTTTCATATTTTTTCTAGCTTCACCTATTCATAACCACTCTACTGTAGAAAACTCACTGCCTAAACATGAATATACCAACCTACACAAAATAAACAAGTTTATGCCAAAACAAACCACTTGAACTGCAACCCTGCTGGAAAAGGGTGATAAACTCATTTTCATATTTTTCCTAGATTCTATTCCACATTTCATATTTATCAAGGAAGTTCCATGAATAGAAACATTATATTATTTCCTACATGAATTTCCTAAGAAAACCACAGAAAATCACATTTGTACAGCAACTTCACATTTTTTCCATACAATAATCTATGCTTAACATTTTTCCTAGCTGGAACATCACACACAGAGACTGCACAAATTTTCCCATATTTATTTTTACATATAAAACACCTTAACACTTATTCTAATAAAACATCCATAAAGAACTTTAAACTCTAACAGATACTTTTTCTACAAAAACAATGCTTCATATTTTTCACAGGTACATAACAGGACAAGAAACCTACACAAATTTTTCCATGAATTAACTCAACCAGTAAACATATAAATCCATTTATCTCAACAAAAGCACATAAACTGAATTAATAAAAACAGTAATAAAAACTTTCACCAAAAATATTTTCATATTTTTCCATGATATATCTACTCATGAGCAAGCTACCAAAACTGAAATCACCTCATTTGAACTTTTAAATCGTGCTACACAAAAATAACAAGCTCTTCTGGGAAAAAATAAACAAAAAGGAAAAACATTTAAATCTTCCCGGCCCGGCTTCGTGAACTTGGTCCATGGACCGCGTGTGACTGACGTATGGGACCCGCTGGTCAACGGGACCCACTGGTCAGAGAGAGCAAGGCAGGGGAAAGGTTTGACCGTGCGATTCTGGCCGGCGGTGAGGTCGCCGGCGGTGAGAGGGTGCTCGGCGTGATCCTCACAACGAGGCGGACCGAGTGGTGGTGACGGTTGGGCTAGTGCACGGCCGTAGCTCGCCGGCGGCGAGCTATGGCGGGTGGTGGCGGTGGCGATGCGCGGCTACGCCGTTTTCGACGGTCGCCGGTGAAATTGGCGGATGCGCCATGCTCAGTGAACCCTAGGGAGCAAAGTGAGGGGGTTGGATAAGCTCGGATGGCTCCAGAGGAGCTTGGCCGCGAGAGAGGGCCGCGGCGGCGCCCATGGCGCTCGGCCGGGGAGAGAGAGAGGTGGAGCGCGGTAGCGACCTAGAAGAGGGGTGTTCTCACTTTGCCTTCGCTTGGTGAGGTTTGCTGACGAAGGATGGGGACGGTGGAGCTCGGGTCGGGGAGGAACGACGACACCGGCTCCCGGTGGCGAACGGGGACCGAAGGGGCGCTTCGTCCTCCGACGGCGACGGGGCTCGGTCGGGAAAGATAGCGCGCGCACGGCGTGTGCACGGTGAAGGCGGAGTGATGGCGGGAGGAATCAGACGGTGGTGGACGGGTGTGGTCGGAATAGTGGGTGTCCTCGCTGTGTCGAACGGCGGCGGGCACGAACGTTCGCGCTCGCGTTCGTCCATGGAGAGAAAGAAGTGAGGGCGAGAGCGAGGGAGTGTGCGTGCGGGTGAGTGAGGGAGTGGGAGAGGTGCTCGGGGTTTGGCCGTGGCCTTGGCTGGCCGGTGGTCGTGGCGGGGCCATGCTGGCGCGGCGGGCGAGGCAGTGGCAGGCGCTGGCGTGGGCACGGCGGGCGAGGCGAGCGGGGATTGGCCGGGGGAGATTGTGGCGTGATCGAGTGGTGAAGGATCGGGCGAGGAGTGGCGGAGGCAGATTTGCGGCAGGGTCAAGCCGCCACGCGGCAAGCCGGCCGGCGTACGGCGCAGCGCGGTCGGCGACCGCTGCGCGGCGCGCGCGGCGCGCGGCGCAGGCGAGCGCGCGGGCGGGGCAGCACGCGGCTTGGCCATGGGCAAAAGGCCGAACGGGCCGAAAGTCAGGGCGCGGGAGAAAAGATTTTACTTTTTCTTTTTCCAAAAACCTTTCAAACTTTGACCATTCAAAAACAGTTTCAAAAACTCCAAACTAGGCTTTGACCCAAATATAAAAGTTGCCCAAAATAATTTTCTCTACAACTTTCATATAAGGCACTTTTGCTGAAAAGCATTTTCTCAAACTCCACAGAAATAAAGCCAAATCTTGAGCCATAAATCATTTTGTTTTCAAACTTTTTAGTTATCAAACCACTTTGAACTAGCTCAACGTGTCAATATAAAAAAGTGTTATACTCAACATTCTCCATTTTGTAAAATTATTGCCAAGATAGAAATCCATTTAAACAGTCAAGTCCAATAGAAACCAAAAATCCAAATAAACTACAAAAGGCAAAAAGCACTCTCATGCACATGAAAGGATGCAATGCATTGCTTATGCATAATAGTAGCTAAAAGCAATTCCTAATGCAGTGCTTGACACTAGGGTGTCACAGCCCTTCCCCCTTAAAGAAATCTCGTCCGAGATTTGGGTTACGTACCAATCCTTATAAAAAGCGGGATAATTTTCGCCCAAGTACTCCTCGGTTTCCCAAGTTGCATCATTGGGTCCGTCATTGCTCCAAAGAACCTTGTAAGTCTTCACTGTTCGGTTTTGAGTCTCTCGAGTCTTGGTATCTAGTATCTCCTGAGGTTGTTCATAGTATTCCAGGTCTGATCTGATGGTGACATCTGGAATCCGAACCTTTTCTTGTTGTGGTACCCGAAGACACTTCTTCAATTGGGATACATGAAACACGGGAAAAACTGCGCTCATCTCTGGGGGTAATTGCACTTCATAGGCTACTTCTCCTTTTCTGGCTTTGATCTGATATGGTCCCACATATCGGGGTGCTAACTTTTTCTTAATTCCAAAACGTTGGACCTTCCTCATGGGCGAGACCTTAAGGTAAACATATTCTCCTACTTGGAATTCCAGGGGTCTCCTTCGTGTATCAGCGTAACTTTTCTATCGTGACTGTGCTGCCTTAATATGTTGTTGCACGGTTTGTACAATCTCTTCGGCATCCTTTACATAATCTGACCCGTAAAATCCCCGATCTCCTGATTCAACCCAATTTACCGGGGTTCTGCATCTTCGTCCATATAAAACTTCAAACGGTGCCATCTTTATACTTTCCTTATAGCTATTGTTATATGAGAACTCAGCGAGGGGTAACCACTTCTCCCATGATTCTCCCGAGGATAAAACACAAGCTCTGAGGATATCTTCCAAAATTTGATTCACTCTTTCCGTCTATCCTGCGGTTTGTGGGTGATAAGCGGAACTTCTTACCAACTTAGTCCCTAGTTCCTTGTGCAACTGTTCCCAAAAACGTGCTATGAACTGGGGTCCTCTATCAGAAACAATCCTCTTAGGAACTCCATGTAACCTCAAGATGTTCTGAATGTACAAGTCCGCATACTGGTGTGGTCGATGTGTAGTTTTGACTGGTATGAAGGGAGCTACTTTGGAAAACGATCCACAATAACCCAGATAGAATCATGTCCCTTTTGAGTGGTTGGAAGACCTGTGATGAAATACATACTAACCTCTTCCCATTTCCATTCTGGGATTGACAGTGGTTGCAACAACCCGGCAGGTCTCAAGTGTATAGCTTTATCCGGCAGCAAGTATCACACTTTGCGACATAAGCTGCAACTTATTTCTTCATTTTTGACCACCAATACCTTGTTCTCAGATCTTGGTACATCTTACTGCTTCCTGGATGGATAGACAACCTTGAATTGTGGGCTTCATTCAGAATTCTTTCTTTCAGCTCCGTGTTCTCGGAACAACCAACCTTTGATTATACCATAAAATTCCTGTTCATCTGTTCTGAAGTTCAATGAACTACTGGTTTCCATCCTCTTCTTGATCTGACAGATCTCTCATCGGTTTTTGTCCTTCAATGATGTCACTCTCCAGGGTGCAATGAATGGTTATATTGTTCAACATAACGGGGTGCATAAGGTTGAATCCATCTTCCAACAGTGGTTGTAGAGAGTTGCAATGAGTCTTGCGACTCAAGGCATCTCCTACAACGTTCGCTTTTCTGGGGTGGTAATGCACTTCTAGGTTGTAATCCTTAATCAATTCTAACCATCTCCTCTGCCTCATATTCAACTCTGGCTGGTGAAGATATACTTCAAACTTTTGTGGTCCGTATACACATGACACAGGTTACCCATAAGATAATGCCTCCATATCTTGAGTGCATGCACTATAGCTGCCAATTCCAAATCATGAGTCGGGTAATTCTCTTCATGTGGTCGCAACTGGCACGAAGCATATGCTATAACCCTTCCGTTCTGCATAAGCACACATCCGAGTCCAATCTTGGATGCGTCACAAAACACATCAAAAGGTTCCTCCAAATCTGGTTGAGCCAAAACTGGCGCCGAAGTCAACAAGGTTCGCAGAGTGCGAAATGCTGCCTCACACTCTGGAGTCCATTCAAACTTCTTGTTTTCCCGAGTTAGAGAGTAATCGGCTTTGCGATCCTCGAGAAATCCGGAATGAACCGACGGTAGTATCCGGCCAATTCTAGAAAGCTGCGTACCTCATGTACGCTAGTGGGTGCTTACCAATCCATAACTTTCTGTACCTTCGTGGGATCCACAGAATTCCTTCTTCTGAAAGGACGTGTCCAAGAAAGGGTACTTTCTTTAACCAAAACTCACACTTGTTAAACTTAGCGTACAACTTGTGCTCTCAAAGTCGAGCTAAGACGATTCATAGATGCTCAGCATGATCCTTCTCATTTTCAGAGTATACCAAGATGTCATCGATAAACACCACAACAAACTTGTCCAACTCGGGCATAAAAACTGAATTCATCAAATACATGAAATGTGCTGGCGCATTGTCAGTCCAAAAGACATAACTAGATATCATAGAGTCCATATCTGGTGGAGAAGGCTGTTTTTGGTATATCCTCTCTTCTAATCTTGATCTGGTGTAACCTGACCTCAAGTCGATCTTGGAGAACACTTTCGCCTTTGATAACTGATCGAATAAGACATCAATTCGAGGTAAGGGATACTTATTCTTTATAGTTACTGCATTTAGCGGCCTGTAGTCCACACACATCCTTAAAGTTTTGTCCTTCTTTTTCACAAAGATGGCGGGACATCCCCAAGGTGACGAACTAGGACGTATCAAGCCCTTATCCAAAAGTTCTTGCAACTGAGTCTTGAGCTCTGCTAACTCATTAGCTGGCATCCTATACGGCCTCCGAGAAATGGGTGTCGTTCCAGGGATTAACTCTATAGCAAACTCCACATCCCTATCTGGTGGTAGTCCTGGCAACTCATGAGGAAAGACATCTGAAACCTCACACACTACTGGGATCTCAGCTATCTGCTTGGCTGTGATATTGAACAACACTCTGATCTCATGGGGGTTTTGGGGTAACTTAAACCGAAAAGAAGACCCATTCCGGGACTAACCATGGAAACTACTCACTCTGAAATGTCAAGATTGACCTTCCAGAGTCTCATCCAAACCATACCCAAGATTACATCCAAACCTAGACCAGGGATTACTATGGGATCCACTATGGCCTTTTTATCCCCAAGAGTCATCTCCACTCCTTTAGCCATTTAGGGCGGAGATAGAACAGCTCCGGCGGAACTTATCTGATATCCTCGATCCAACTCTACTAACCCGAGATTACTTCTTATAGCAAAATTCTCACTTATAAAAGAATGCGATGCTCTGGAATCAAACAACACAACTGCGGGGTACTGATTAACAAGAAACGTACCAGCAGTGACAGGTTCTCCTTCTGGCACTTCTTCCACGGTGGTGTAATGCACATGACCTACGCGAGGTGAGGTTGGGTGTACTGCTTCTTTGGTCGAGGGCACTGACGTGAAAGATGACCGGTCTGACCGCAATTGTAGCACGGTCCGATCACGTACGGGGTCTTGGCGCCTCCTGAACCTCCTGCATTTGCTTTGTTCTGCATCAGGGGAGCGGTGTAAGGCTTCTGGAAACTCGGGTGGGGAGCGGTTGTTTGTTATCTTCCTCTGCGGAGGGCGGAATCTTGCGCTGCAAACTGGCGGGCGATACGGGGTGCGTGCTCCGAAAGGGGCCCTCTGTTGAGACGAACCTCCTTCGTTTGCACGACGGCGGTTTCTGTCGCCAGCCTGCTGTCATTCGCCTCTTGGTTCAGGCAGTCACTGACAAAGTCACTGAAGGTGGTACGGTGACTATTTCCCATTTGGAGAGCATGGTGGCACTCATGCCACGCTTGAAACTTGCGATCTTCTTAGATTCGGTGTTGACAAAATCTGGAGCATAGCGAGACAGGTTGTTGAAGCTGTGTAGATACTCTGACATAGACCCGGTTCCCTGGGATAGCCTCATAAATTTTGTGACCTTCATTTCCATCAATCCACTGGGGATATAGTGGTTGCGCATAGCAGAAGAAAACTGATCCCAAGTGACTCGTGCATTTACAGGTAGGGATGCACGGTATTGGGCCCACCATAAACCTGCGAGTCCTTCCAGCATGTGGGCGGCATACTCCGCCTTAAGTTCTTCCGTCAGACGAAGCAGGCGGAACTTCTGAGTGATGGAGTTGAGCCACTCATCTGCTTCAAGCGGCTCGGTGACTTCCTTGAACACAGGGGGACGAGTGTCCAAGAAGTCATGGTAGGAGCTGTACTGGTTGGGTTCTGGTCCTTGGCGCTGCTGATGCTGCTGCGCAGTGTTGTTAGCGATGTGTTGCGGAGGGTGGCCTCCATGTGCCTCTGCATTTCCTCCATGTTCCTCTGACTACCCAGAAACTGGCCGAAAAATGCTTCTAGCGTCATCGGTGCCTGTGGGGGTGGTGGCAGATTCTCCTCCTGTCCAGACCCCTGTCCACATTGGCTGCGAGTGTGTGCCGGCATCTGCATATCCCATTAATAAGCAATCATTAGGTGATGTCACATTGATCATGAATAAATACTGCGATGTACATAATTTGAGAATTTAGCACACGACCAAGTATAAGTACTCATTTCCATACAACATCACGGAATAATTGCTCGAAATTAGACATGCAAACGACGGATTTCCATAAAAGGTGCCAGATCGAAGTCTGGACTTTGATCCAAAAGCCATGCATACCATTATACAACTTAAACATAAAACCAACTCATGTTCGGGTGTTACATCATCAGCGAGCATGCTCAAGCTATACAAAAGAAAACGACTCCTAGCGAAGCTAACGCTCAGGCGTCTCTAGCGGCGAATGCGGCTTCCTCCTCATCGGCGTCCATCATCGGCTCGTCGGCGTGGTCCTCGTCGTCCGAAGAAGGCTCTGGACCAAGCACTACCCCATCCTGGGGCTCCTGGGCCTCATCTGAAGGGGCCTCGTCAGCTACTGGGGCGGCGGCCTCCTGTGCTGCGTTATGCATCTGGTGAACTGCCTCATGGAGCTGATCGATATAGGCCTGCTGGTGATGTATCTGTTGTATCAGTTGATGGGAGCCTTCTCTGAGCTGATCAAGCGCTGTGCGGGCTTCGTCCCGCTGTAAGGATGCTGTCAGGTACATCTACTCAGCGAGGGTCCTGGAGGTGGTCTCTGCACCTGTGGTGGCACGTGCATCGTCACGCTCAAGAGTGATCTGATGGATCTTCTCCTGTAGATGGGCTACCTCGGCGTCAAACTCTTCCTGCAGCTTCCTCTTGCTCTGGTAGGTGGCGGTGAGGGTAAAGGACACGCTCTCCAGGCTGCGCTCCAAACTCTCACATACACCCATCAAAGCTCTGGTGGCGCTCATCGTGGACGTTTCACAGTAGAACCTCTCTTCTGCACTTCTTGTCTGAACCGACTCCAAGGTCTGCTTCCAGCGCAATGGAAAAAGTGATCCACGAGGGAACACTCCTGCCATAGCACTAGCTAGGTCGGCAGGGAAGCGGGCGATGATATCCTTCAGCACTAGATACGCTGCCCTGTTAGCTCCATCCTGGGCACAACTGCCTCTGGTGATCTCTGTCCATCCTGTCTAGTGGGGTTTGGCAGGCAAGGCCTTGACCTTGATCTGCACCATCACCAACGAATCCTACCCATAGATCTCCTACTACCACGAGTACCTAGGCTCCTGTCCCTCCTCATAGCCCACGGCCTGCAGAATCCTCCAAAGGATAGTCGGCAACCCGAAGTAGGTCAAAAACATCCTCTTGGTCAACTTGGTGGCCAAGCGGTGTCGCGGAACTCCTTTGCCTCCGGTGGCCTTGCAAGCAGTCAACTTAGTCCAGGCCATCTGTAGAAACAAAAGGGTTTCGAACTCGCGTGAGACGCATATTAGTTGGCAAATTTTATAGAAAATGGAAAATTTTTAAATAAGGGGAGGTAATGTAAATGCAAGAATGTAAACATGATGCATGATCGTACTTACGTTCTCACTCACTAATAGTGACTCGTAAGTCCTAACGTTCTAGTCGGTGGCAAGAACGATCTCTCATGCGTTATCTACTCGTTCTACTAGATCACGTAGTTAGTGTACCTGCAGAAGATTCATTTCAGCCCGAAGCAAATCCCAATGGTAAAATATCGGAGTATTGGCTCTTATGTACAAATACATAGAAACCAACACTAAACACCATGCACCAATCCAGAAAAACATACCCAAAACATTGATACCATCGTATGTGTTTGCGTGGAGCTCGCACATACTTGGTATAAGAACTCTCACCTAGACCGACGGTTGGACGGTCATGCTCTCGTATCTTACAAAATCATTTTATGCATGTTTTCGCGATCGACGCATTCTCTTTTCCCTCGAGAATGGACCAGCAAATAAAGATTCAGCATGAAGCAAAACCCTGAACCCTGTTAGCAGTTAAGCCACCTGAATCCTAGTATAGGGCTTAAGGACGAGACTGGGCACACTTAGTAATTGAAAATAGTTTTGAAAATAGTTTTGAAATACCCATTTTTGTTCGAAAATAGCTCTTGTCGGATGCAATAACTTGAACCATGCTTTGATACCAGCTGTCGCGGAACCGTCCTGATTATAAGAACTCAAGTACCGTCTTAGTCAAATTCGTCTGACATCGACCCGCACTTGAATCCATATAAACCCGGTAGTCCGGAAATCTCAAAGGATTTCAAACATCGTACATCATACAGGATCGCATCGTTCAAGTATTACATTCGAAAGGATACATCACAGATAAACGAAACCGAATTTAACATCAGAGTGTGAAATTAAAACAGAGTTATTACAATACTGAGTTTAAAAGTGCGGAAGCTTAAAGCAGTTTTGAAACACGACCCCTACACATGTGGTCCAAATAAAACATTGTTTGATAACTTAACCCAACACAACTCATTCATCCTTTTTCAAATAGTGTGCCACTAGGAGTCTCAGTCCAGCAAAAGAGAGGGGAAAGCTCTTGACGAACCTGCCCTGGGCCTACTCCTCATCACCCTCCACCGGGTAGCCATAGTACACCTGGCCATCTGCAACAAATGGGATAAACCCTGAGTACGGGAATGTACTCAGCTAGACTTACCCGTCCAACTGAAAATAAAAGACACCAAGGGTATGCAAGGCTTTTGGTGGAGCTGGAATCTTTAGTTGCGAAAAGCTCAGTATTAAGAGAAGGATTAATTAATAATATTGATGAGCTGTCAATTTTAGACCTACCTCTTTATCTAGGTTTGCATCTGAACATACATCCACTTGAGTCTAACAAGCAAATATTATAAACCATATCCAGTTGACTTATTCATATTTTGTTGAACCTTTAAACATCACATGGAGTTGTATCGTGGTGAAGCTCGCCATAGTTTCCCACTAACCGGGGGAGACGGCGACTCGAATCGAATTCCAAACCAGCTGGTGAAAGACCTTTAATACCAACCCACACTTTCCCCGTCGGGTCCATGCATGGGTAACCGCTCGATGCTTGTTCGTGGTGGTAATCGGCCGAGGGAGAGAGAGAGGTGGAGAGCGGTAGCCATCCATATCATCCTTACCTATCCACCCATACATTCTTCTAGCCTTTCATCTCCTCTTTTCCCTTTTCCCTTTTCTTATCTTCGACTCTCATCCCCTCCTGACTCGACTCATACACCACCCTAGCCTTCCCTGGAATCAAATAAATCGACACCTGGTACTCCCAGGCGAAGTGCTACTACGATAGTTCTGTGCGCTTGCAGAATGTCCTCCTGGTAGATTGCATTCTCTCTAGCTAGCTCCTACTAGTGTCGGGATTGACAACCCGCTTGGCATTAGTAGAAAGCTGCTTTAGCTCCACTCCTTTAGGTATAGTGACCGGTCTTGCTTCAAGTATTTCTGACGTCGTTGTCGGGGATAGACTCCATAGTCTACTCCTAGTAACAACGTTAGCAAGTGCCAACAAGCATCCTGCGCCATTACCGGGGATAGTTGCCTAGCACTATCTTTAGTGAAGCTAAGCTAAGAACTACCAACACGCGGTGTCGACTTCCTCGGTCCTGGGCAGCTCCGGTATCTCCTGCTCGTCGTTTGCTTCCAGCTCCTGATCGGTCTCCGGAACTGTCGATCCTATTGCATGTGGTGAATAATAATTAATAAATAATCCGGGGTGCGAGATGTGGTGGTATGAATGCAGATGTTTCTTGCAAACCAACAAAGCCAACTTGTTGAACCACTTTTGACATTGAGGAAAAACATTAATTACTACCTAAAAGAAACTATTAATTTAACCATTTTTTCATTATTAAATCAAAAGAGACTCAGGTTTGAACTGCAAGTGCATTTTTCTGAACTCAGAAAAATCTACAACATTCCAGAAGGTAACTAACACTAACTGGACTTCTCTGCCCAAATTCCAGCAAGAGACAAAATACAGAACAGCAGCTACAAAAAGATGAAATAAACTACTCAAAGATGCTTTGAACTAACTCTTTTCATGAAAAGTGTCAAACAACAGGTTTCATATTTTTCCTAGCTTCACTATTCATAACCACTCTACTGTAGAAACTCACTGCCTAAACATGAATATACCAACCTACACAAAATAAACAAGTTTATGCCAAAACAAACCACTTGAACTGCAACCCTGCTGGAAAAGGTGATAAACTCATTTCATATTTTCCTAGGTTCTATTCCACATTTCATATTTATCAAGGAAGTTCCATGAACAGAAACATTATTTATTCCTACATGAATTCCTAAGAAAACCACAGAAAATCACATCTGTACAGCAACTTCACATTTTTCCATACAACAATCTATGCTTAACATTTTCCTAGCTGGAACATCACACACAGAGACTGCACAAATTTTCCCATATTTTATTTTTACATATAAACACCTTAACACTTATTCTAATAAAACATCCATAAAGAACTTTAAACTCTAACAGATACTTTTCTACAGAAACAATGCTTCATACATTTTTCACAGGTACATAACAGGACAAGAAACCTACACAAATTTTTCCATGAATTAACTCAACCAGTAAACATATAAATCCATTTATCTCAACAAAAGCACATAAACTGAATTAAATAAAAATAGTAATAAAAACTTTCACCAAAAATACTTTCATATTTTTCCATGATATATCTACTCATGAGCAAGCTACTAAAACTGAAAGCACCTCATTTGAACTTTTAAATCGTGCAACACAAAAATAACAAGCTCTTCTGGAAAAAAATAAACAAAAAGGAAAAACATTTAAATCTTCCCGGCCCAGCTTCGTGAACTTGGTCCATGGACCGCGTGTGACTGACGTATGGGACCCGCTGGTCAACGGGACCCACTGGTCAGAGAGAGCAAGGCAGGGGAAAGGTTTGACCGTGCGATTCTCGCCGGCGGTGAGGTCGCCGGCGGTGAGAGGGTGCTCGGCGTGATCCTCAAAACGAGGCAGACCGAGTGGTGGTGACGGTTGGGCTAGTGCACGGCCATAGCTCGCCGGCGGCGAGCTATGGCGGGTGGTGGCGGCGGCGATGCGCGGCTACGCCGTTTCCGACGGTCGCCGGTGAAATTGGCGGATGCGCCATGCTCAGTGAACCCTAGGGAGCTAAGTGAGGGGGTTGGATAAGCTCGGATGGCTCCAGAGGAGCTTGGCCGCGAGAGAGGGCCGCGGCGGCGCCCATGGCGCTCGGCCGAGGGAGAGAGAGAGGTGGAGAGCGGTAGCGACCTAGAAGAGGGGTGTTCACACTTTGCCTTCGCTTGGTGAGGTTTGCTGACGAAGGATGGGACGGTGGAGCTCGGGTCGGGGAGGAGGAACGACGACACGGGCTCCGCGGTGGCGAACGGGGACCGAAGGGGGCACTTCGTCCTCCGACGGCGACGGGGCTCGGTCGGAAAGATAGCGGCGCACGCGTGTGCACGGTGAAGGCGGAGTGACTGGCGGAGGAATCAGACGGTGGTGAACGGGTGTGGTCGGAATAGTGGGGTGTCCTCGCTGTGTCGAACGGCGGCGGGCACGAACGTTCGCGCTCGCGTTCGTCCATGGAGAGAAGAAGTGAGGGCGAGAGCGAGGGAGTGTGCGTGCGGGTGAGTGAGGGAGTGGGAGAGGTGCTCGGGGTTTTGGGCGTGGCCTTGGCCGGCCGGTGGTCGTGGCGGGGCCATGCTGGCGCGGCGGGCGAGGCAGTGGCAGGCGCTGGCATGGGCACGGCGGGCGAGGCGAGCGGGGATTGGCCGGGGGAGATTGTGGCGTGATCGAGTGGTGAAGGATCGGGCGAGGAGTGGCGGAGGCAGATTTGCGGCAGGGTCAAGCCGCCACGCGGCAAGCCGGCCGGCGTACGGCGCGGCGCGCGCGGCGCGCGGCGCAGGCGAGCGCGCGGGCGGGGCGGCACGCGGCTGGGCGATGGGCCGAAAGGCCGAACGGGCCGAAAGTGAGGGCGCGGGAGAAAAGATTTTACTTTTCTTTTCCAAAAACCTTTCAAACTTTGACCATTCAAAAACAGTTTCAAAAACTCCAAACTAGGCTTTGACCCAAATATAAAAGTTCCTCAAAATAATTTTCTCTACAACTGTCATATAAGGCACTTTTGCTGAAAAGCATTTTCTCAAACCCACAGAATAAAGCCAAATTGAGCCATAAATCTTTTGTTTTCAACTTTTTAGTTATCAAACCACTTTGAACTAGCTCAACGTGTCAATATAAAAAAGTGTATTACTCAACATTTTCCATTTGTAAAATATTGCCAAGATAGAAATCCATTTAAACAGTCAAGTCTAATAGAAACCAAAAAATCCAAATAAACAACAAAAGGAAAAAAGCACTTGTTGGGGGAAAGGACCCTCGGCAGAGGCGCCGCCCGAACTGGTGGTCGAAATCAGCCCTCGCGCAACGATCTGGTGCGCTTGCGAGGTCCCTCTCCTATTGGAGACCGTCACCCTGACCCCCGGATGCGGGGACAACCCTCGTCGCTTTGTTGTACTTTTGTGCAGGTCTGAGGCGACGGTCGCACCGCAGGAAACCTTCGCTGACTCACGACGCCACCTTCGCTAGGAGCGAAGGTCCAGGCAAGCAGCGAAGGTACAGGCAGGCAGCGAGTGTGCGCTGCACCAAAGGCAAGCGAGACCGAAGGTCCGGCGAGCACGCCGAAGGCTAAAACCTTCGTCCTTCTCCCGGGAGGCAAGTGAAGCCGGAGGTCCAGATGACGGAGGTGTGCAGGCCCAAGGGCGAGCGCAGCCGAAGGTCAGGGCCGCCGCACCTCTCCCCGAAGGTGAACAAGGGCCAGGTGGCAGCGCGCTGGAGTGTGACCGACTAGGGTTTCCGCTTCAGCTGTGTATTTACATTTTTGCCCTTCCTCCCTGCGCGGAGGCGAAGAATCTTTGCTGTACCCTTTTGTAATTTGGCCCGTGCCCCTTGGCATTCCCTATAAATACCAGGGGGATGAACAGTGTAAGGGGACCTGGGGGGAATTCGAGTACTTTCCATTTCCGTTTCACCTTCGCTATTGCATCCGACGCTTGGCCACCTTCGCTCTCTCCCCTGCACAAGTGCGGAGGTTGGGCAAGTGTGTTCCCAACAGTTTGGCGCCGTCCGTGGGGATCGGCGAAGTCTGAAATGGCGGGAAACAGGAGGGCACCTTCGGCGAGGGACCAGCGCGTTGCTAGAGAGGCGGCAGCGGTGGTCCCGCCTGCTGAGGAAATTGCACAACCCTCGGGAGGAGAAAATGTCACCCCGGAACCCCAATCCCTGGGCCCCCAGGCCCGAGTGGCGACACAGCCGCACCCACACACTTCGGGAGAAGGAGAAGGGGAAGAAGAAGAGGTGGCCTCGAGGCCCTTGAAAGGCTCGAGGCTGAGCTGCAAGAGAAGAAGAGGCGCCTGGAACAGCTTGAGAGGCACAACCGACTGCGCTCAATCAGACAGAGGGCAGACGAGGCCAGGGAGCAGCTTCGCCGCATGGAGGAGTCCCTCGCCGCGGCAGAGGCCGAAGCCGAGGGCTGGAACAATGAGGAGATACCCCCGTTGCGAGAGGGGAATGAGGAGCCAAACCAAGACAACCTTCGTCACCACCCCCCCACCCCCACCACCACCAGTACACCCAGAGCCATATCTTGTGAGACACCCAAACCTCCGCCAACTCTACCCAGATGAGAGAGAGCAAAACCTTCGCATTCAGCGAAGGCATCACAACACCAAATGCCATACGATCCAAAGTCACCACTCTCCCAAACACTCCAAACCCAGCCCTGGCCACCTTGCTATAATCCACAAAACCTACCTCGCTATGATGGACTTTCCGACCCTCGCCAGTTCATCATGAGCTATGAAGCAGCGGTTGCCGCAGCAGGCGGTGACGAATCAACAATGGCAAATCCTTTGTCATCATTCTGCGAGACATCGCACAAACTTGGTACAGCAACCTTCGCCCCGGAACTGTGGATTCCTGGGCCTGCCTCAGAGACAAGCTGTGTACAAACTTCAAGGGCATCACTCCAGCCCCGTTAAACCCCATCGAGCTATTCAACTGCACAAGAGGAACGCGAGCCGCTCCAAGATTACTGGCGAAGGTTCATTCAAATCAGAGCGAGGACCCCTGGGATATCTGACGAGGCTGTCATCCTCGCTGCAGTCAGTGGTTTGCGCCCAGGACCATGCTCCTCAAAATTTGCCAGAAAACCGGCAAACTCGATCGAGGAGTTGCATGAAACAATGGAAAGATACTGTAGAGCTGATATGGATTTCAGAGCAAAGTCCGACGCTCGCAGGTCTCAGCAGAGGCCACAGCCGAGGCCTCAACCGAGAGAAAGCAACCCTCGCCAAGAGCAAAGCAACGTTGGTGCGATCAACAAAGCAACAAGCTACGAACATCAAACACGGGACGCTCATCACCCGAGCAGCCAAGCCCCGCAGGCTTTGCCACCTCCGCCGAACCAGCGCTACCAGCAGCGAGATCCTGCCAAAATGTATTGCCACTTCTGCGGAATGGGAAAGGGGCACACAACAAAGCAATGCGAATGCTTCGCCAAAGGAAAAGAATTCCAGGAATCCGGGAAACCTGCCATGTCAGACCCCCGAACCATAAACCACAAAGAAACCAAGCTTCCACCCACCAAACCAACATACCACTATACCCCCATAAACTACGGCCTACCTTCGCAACAACCCCCCTACAACCACCACCCACTCTACAACCAAACCCATTATCAGCCAACCACCACCCCACAACGCCAAAACCCACCTTACACAGTCACATACCCAGCTACCCCCCGCAAAACCAAATTCCAACAACCCACCAAGCCACCAGCGCTCTGCCACCACCACCACCGCCGATCCCCGCGTTACCAGCACCACAACCTGTGAAAGCCGAAGCTCGAACCAAACAACCATCAACAATCCAACATCGACCTTCGGTGTCATTCTAGCTATCACCGGAGGCTCAAACGAAGACCATGGCAACAAACGGCAGAGGAAGGAACATGCCAGACGCGTTCACCACGTGGCCGTCGAAGGACCACATAAATTCGGTCGCTGGTCTCACATCCCCATAACCTTCGATTCCAGTGACATGAAGCTAAGAGATTACCCTCACACAGATGCCATGGTGATCGAAACCAACCTCGCTGGGTGGACCGTCACCAAAATACTGGTCGATACTGGAAGCTCCGCTGACATCTTGTTCGCTTCAACCTTCGACAGCATGAAGCTTGACAGAAATCTTCTGCAACCGGCCGACAACCCCCTATACGGTTTCGGTGGTCAACAAGTAAGAGCCGTCGGGAAAATTCCTCTGCCCGTAACCTTCGGCGACCAAAACAACTGCAGGACGGAACACATAACATTCGATGTCGTCGACATGTTCTACCCCATACAATGCCATTTTTGGCCGAGGGGTCACAAACGCGTTCAATGCGGTCATCCATCCCGCCTACCTATGCATGAAACTTCCCGCGCCGAAGGGTGTCGTCGCGGTATTCGGGACCAGGACATTGCAAGGACAGCTGAAGGGAACGTCGCTCCGGGGCAACGCAATGTACATAATTTGTCAAAACCTCAACCCCCGGTATCAGCGTCGAAGGCGAGGCCTGCAATGACAGAGTGAAGGCGGCGCCAAAGGACGAAACCAAACAAGTCCAACTCTTCGAGGGTAATGGAGAAAGAAAGGTGATCATCTCAGCCAATCTAGACCCTCGATCAGAAGGCAACCTCGTCACCTTCCTCAGAGAAAATTCCGACACCTTCGCTTGGTCCGCCGAAGACCTAAAAGGAGTCAACAGATCAATGATCGAGCATAGCCTGAACATCAAACAGGTTATCGCCCAATCAAACAAAAGCTTCGCAAGATGTCAGAAGAAAGAAAGGAGGCAGCGAAGGCTGAGGTAAAAAGGCTTCTGGACGCAGGCGTCATTCGCCCAGTCAAATACCCAACTTGGCTCTCAAATGTGGTCCTAGTCCAAAAGAAGAATAAAAAATGGCGAATGTGCGTCGATTTCACTTGCTTGAACAAAGCCTGTCCGAAGGATGACTTCCCCCTCCAAACATAAGCACCCTGGTCGACAGAGCGGCAGGCTGCCAAATGCTATCCCTCCTCGATTGCTTCTCAGGCTATCACCAAATCTGGATGAACGAAGAAGACGAAGAAAAACAAGCTTTATCACACCCTCGGGCACTTTTTGCTTCCGAAGAATGGCAGAAGGTTTGAAAAATGCAGGCTCAACCTTCGCTCGCATGACCTCCGAAGTTTTCAAGGATGAGCATGCAGTCTCCGCCTATGTCGACGACCTAGTCGTTCAAAGCGAACTAAAAGAACCACATTCCAGACCTATCGAGGGTATTCAGCAACCTCCGGTACGCCGGACTGAAACTAAACCCAGAAAAATGTGTTTTCGGGGTAAGCGAAGGCAAGTTGCTAGGTTGCATCGTCTCAGCCAGAGGAATCGAGGCCAACCCTGAGAAGATTGATGCCATCATGAACATGGAACCTCCGACGACCAAGAAGCAGCTCAGCGTCTGACTGGTCGTTTGGCAGCACTTAGCAGATTCATCTCAAGATCCGCAGAGCGAGGGTTACCATTTTTCGAAACACTCAGAAGCAATGCTCCTTCCACTGGGGCCCCCAGCAACAAAAGGCCTTCGAGGAGTTAAAAAAGTATCTGACCAGCTTGACTGCATTAACCAGCCCAAGCAAGGGAGATTTATTGTTACTTTACGTCGCACCTCGCCTCACGCTGCAAGCGCGGTTCTCATCAAGGAGCTTCGCGCAAACGACAAGACCAGACAAGCCCCAATCTATTATGTTTCAGAAACCCTCGAGGGACCAAAGAGAAATTATTCGGAGCTTGAGAAAATAGCATACGCAGTCGTCATGGCATCAAGAAAGCTCAAACACTATTTCCAGGCTTACGAGATCCAAGTACCTTCGTCATACCCTCTCGAGAACATTTTCAAAAACAGCGAAGCAGTGGGGAGAATAGCAAAATGGGCAGTGGAGCTTAACAGTTATGCTATAACCTTCGTTGGTAGAACAGCGATCAAATCGCAGGTGCTGGCTGATTTCATAGCAGAATGGACACCCGACCCTCGCACCGGTGAGCTGCAGCAGGACCAGCTTTGGACCGTCTACGTCGACGGGGCCTGGGTGCAACCGGAGCCGGTGCCTCGGCCATCTTAATCTCGCCCTCCGGGTCGAAGCTGAGATACGCACGAAGGCTGGACTTCAAGTGCACAAACAACTCCGCTGAATATGAGGCTGTGATTCTGGCACTTTCAAGGTTGCGATCGTTATCAGTCCGAAGGGCGTTCATCAACACAGACTCTCAAGTCATTGCGGGGCACATTGAAAAGAACTACAAAGCAAAAGATCCAGAGCTTCAAAAGTACTTTCAGTATGTGCGAAGGTTAGAATCCTTTTCCTCGGCATAACAGTAAAAGCGATATCGAGGACTGAGAACAATGAAGCAGATTGCTTAGCCAAAGCCGCCGCACAGCAGCTACAGCTCCCTCCGGACGTATTCTACGAGGTTTCCACTCGGTCAGCTTTCGAAGCTTCTGAAATCAGCACCAAGCTTATCAGCACAATCCAGTGCGAGGATTGGAGGGCACCTATCATGGCCTACATCAAAGGACTGCACGAGCCCAGCTCCAAAGAAGAAGAGAACAGACTAAAGCAAAGAGTGCGAGGGTACAAGATTATGGATAACACCTTGTTCAAAGCTTCAGTAACCTCACCTTGGCTCAAGTGCGTGTCACAGTCCGAAGGTAACGACATCCTCAAACTCATCCACGAAGGTATATGTGGTTCACACAATGGCCCGAGGGCACTAGTAGGAAAGGCTTTCCGGCAAGGTTTCTACTGACTGGCCAACCGCGCTGAGAGACGCTGAAACCATCGTCAAGAAGTGCGAAGGTTGTCAACTGACAGCAAAACACCAAAACACCCCAGGGGCTCCCACAACCCTCATACGCCCAACCTGGCCCCTACAAAGGTGGGCAATGGACCTCGTGGGCCCATTACCGACGGCTCCGGGGAACCTTCGCTACGCGGTGGTAGCCGTGGAATATTTCACCAAATGGACCGAAACAAGACCGCTGTCCTCCATAACATCCCTCGCAGTAAAAAGGTTTTTCTGGCAGCAGATAGTTTGTCGCTTCGGAGTCCCCCAACATCTAACCGTCGACAACGGCACCCAGTTTGACAGCGAGGTTTTCAAAGAATTCTGTGCACAAATCGGAACAATCCTATGCTTCGCCTCAGTCCGACACCCGCAGTCCAACGGCCTAGTCGAAAGGGCCAACGCAACAATCTTCCAATCCATATCCAAAAAATTGCAAGGCAGACCCAAAGGCAAATGGGCAGACGAGCTAACTGCAGTCACCTGGTCTCACAATACCTCCGAATGCAGAGCAACCAAGTTCACACCCTTCAAACTTTTGTTCGGCGAAGAAAAGCCGTGTTACCAGAGGAGCTAAGATTCATCTCACCAAGAACAAACCCTCGCAAGTGATGAGCCAGCCACACTAACCGACAAGGACTTGCTAGAAGAAACAAGATGCAGCGCAGTTCACAACCTGCGCAAATATCAGGAAGAGACCAAGAAGTGGAGAGATAAAAAAGGTCAGAATCAAGAACCTGCAGAAGGGTGACCTCGTCCTCATCCGAAAACCAAAACGCCAGCATGGCCGGAAAGTTCCAGCCTAAGTGGACAGGCCCGTTCCTGATCGCAGAATGCAATCGCCAGGCTCTTTCCACCTCTCCGACAGCGAAGGTATATCCTACCACACACCTGGACACTCGACGACGACCTTCGCAAATTCTACCCATAGCGGAGCCTTAGCGACCCCTCGCGCTATGTAATTTTTGTCACTTTCTATGTTACCTACTCTCATGTACTTAACAAAAACAGGAGCTGCACTCTTTTCCTTACGAAGGGGCGTAAGGTTTTTTAACGAGGCAGTGTCCAAAGCACAAATACAGGCTAGAAACCCCCAAAAAAGCAAAAGTCTCCAGCTTTCCACTTCCAAGCATCGAAAAAGCGGATCTCTTTCAAGAGCGCTACATTCGATGATGAAAACCCGCTAAGAGATGCTTTGCAAAACGTTCCTGTTCTTTTCAAAGCAAACTTCACCTCCGCCTAAAAAGGGGAGGAAAGTCGAGCACCCTGGCACAATCGACAGGGGCTCGCAAAAGCAATTTCCACCTCCGCCTAAGACAAGGGGAGGTCGAAAAAGTCGAGCACCCTGGCACAAACGACAGGGGCTCGCAAAAGCAATTTCCACCTCCGCCTAAGACAAGGGGAGGTCGAAAAAGTCGAGCACCCTGGCACAAACGACAGGGGCTCGCAAAACCAATTTCCACCTCCGCCTAAGACAAGGGGAGGTCGAAAAAGTCGAGCACCCTGGCACAAACGACAGGGGCTCGCAAAACCAATTTCCACCTCCGCCTAAGACAAGGGGAGGTCGAAAAAGTCGAGCCACCCTGGCACAAACGACAGGGGCTCGCAAAAGCAAACTCACCTCCGCCTAAGATAAGGGGAGGAAAGTCGAGCACCCTGGCACAAATGACAGGGGCTCGCAAAAAGCAAACTTCACCTCCGCCAGAAATAAGGGAGGGCGCGAAGTCCAAAAAGTCAAGCTTTCTCGCTCAAGCAAACCAGGCATCGCGGCGCGGGCCCCACTTTCTCCGCCCCGCCCAAGCCCTCCAAGCCAGGCCTCGGCGCGGGGCCACATCAACGCGATCAAAAAGAAACGCGCGAGCCCCGCTAAAAGAAAAAGGGGGCGTCGCTGTTTTTTCAAAACAAGCTCACGAGAGCAAAACGCGCGAACCTCGCTAAAGAAAAAGGGGGGCGTCGCTGTTTTTCAAAACAAGCTCACGAGAGCAAACGCGCGAGCCTCGCTAAAGAAAAAGGGGGCGTCGCTGTTTTTTCAAAACAAGCTCACGAGAGCAAACGCGCGAGCCTCGCTAAAGAAAAAGGGGGCGTCGCTGTTTTTTCAAAACAAGCTCACGAGAGCAAACGCGCGAGCCTCGCTAAAGAAAAAGGGGGCGTCGCTGTTTTTTCAAAACAAGCTCACGAGAGCAAACGCGCGAGCCCGCTAAAGAAAAAGGGGGCGTCGCTGTTTTTTCAAAACAAGCTCACGAGAGCAAACGCGCGAGCCTCGCTAAAGAAAAAGGGGGCGTCGCTGTTTTTTCAAAACAAGCTCACGAGAGCAAACGCGCGAGCCTCGCTAAAGAAAAAGGGGGCGGGGCGTCGCTGTTTTTCAAAACAAGCTCACAAGAGTAAACGCGCGAGCCTCGCTAAGATTCAAGCAGGGCGTCACCGTTAAAACAACTTAACAAACGTCAAAATAGCACAGCAAATATGGCACACAACCCATACGCTTCTCATACCGTTACAAAACAATGTTACAACAACAAACATATCCCAAAATAAAAAATCCTTACAAGGGACCACCGCTCCCCTCTTTTAACTCCAAATCATCCAAACCTTCGGCCTCCACCTCAAACCCCCCCTCCACTGGAACCAGGGGTCCCCACAACAAAGGAACTGCAGGGACAATTGGCAGCTCCCCGGGCAAAACCCTCGCCCTATACATGTACCTATGCCTCGTCTCAACTTCCGAAGGTTCCTCCTTCGGGATCACAAGCGCCCCATCCGAACCAACTTCAAGCTCCTTTCGACCAAACAAATATTCCAAAGCCGTGTTCTCGTCAATATCATCATCACCGACAGCTTGCGAAGTCGACGAAGACCCAAACAAATAACGATCGGCTTGGCGGTCTGTATAGTCTGCCTCGCGCCAAAATCGACTCGACCTACTATTCTTTAAATCATATCTCCGCACCTTCGACCACCAAAAACGTTCAAAGGAAAGCGAAGGATACTTAAATCTAGCGCGAGCCCATGATTCACCAGTTATAAAAACATCTTGGTAGTTCAACATCAGCGGGGTCACGTCGAACACGTCTCTAGCACGGTTCCGTCAGGAACCTGCATGTTACACAAAAATACGAGATGTCTCAGCCTCGCCAAGTTTTTACAAACAACCATAGTATCTACAAAAATGCCTCCCTCGCCCCAACAAACCCAGGCATCACACCTGCCCAGCTTCCCCCCGATTGATGTCCGCACCCTCGCCAGCGCGGTGGCAGTCGAGGTCCCAGCTGACGCCTCCTCCGCCGTGTTCTCCTTCGCGGCATCTCCTTCCACGATCGGCCCGCTCCCGGTCAACGCCTCGATCTCGGCGAGCGTAACCCCCCCACAGCTTGGCTCAGGAGCGGCTTCGGGGTCACCCCTCGCTGCATCTTCCGTGGTCGGCGAGGGCATCGCATCTCGTCGAGCCTACAAGAAAAATAAAGGACAAACCTCGCCAAAATCAACAAGCAACCCCTCTAAAACAAAAGCAACACAGACCACAAAACTTAAACAAAGGTGCGAACCTGGCGCGTAGCCTCGGCAGCTTCTTCGAAGGCGAGAGCCCGGCCACCTCCGGAGATCCAAAACTTGCGAAGCAAACGCATCGCACAGTTCCGGACATCTGCGTCATCAACCTTCATCTGGCGAACCTCTTCAACCGTCGGAAAGACATGGCTCGGCCTTTTGACCTTGCGAAGATGATCACAATCCGCCAGTCGAAGCGTGCTTGCCATTGCCAAGGCCCCGGCGTAGCCACCAAAATCGGCTGCATTGGAGACTAGCGAGCTAAACACATCAAGCTCGTTGCCCAGCCAGCCCTCGAAGGCCTCTGCATCAACCGCAGGCAACGGCTCTCCGGCCGAACCCCCAGCCTCGGTCAGACAACAATCAAGTTTACGCTTGACGTTCTCCATGCTCGCCCGCCAAGAATTCTTCAAATCAACTAGCCGACCCTCGGCCTCGGCTAAAGCCTTGTCTTTCTCCTTTCCGCGGCGATCAGATCAGCATTACGCTTCGCCAGCTCAACCGCCTCCTCTCGAGCCTCCGCGGCCTTCTCCGAAGCAATTCTCATTTCACTTTCTCTGTTCACCAGGCTCCGCGCCAGCTTGCTGTTCTCCTTCTCAAGTTCAGTCATATGATTCCTCATAAACTCCATGTCGGCGCTAACCTTCCGCCTCGCTGAGCGGTTCAAGAGCATCAGCTCCGCCAATTTGACGTCAACATCATCCAAGGTGTCGCCAACCGCTTGACCCGCAAGAAGGACCTCCGCCTCCGGCACACAAATGCGGCCGAAGATCCGGCCCAGAAAACGCCTTTCCTCCGGGCTACACTGCAGGTGGCAACCCCGAAGGTCCGGACTGGTGAACAGTGCAGTGGCCGGATCAGAAATCCCAAGCTCCCTGGCGTATTCTGGAAGGCTCGACCGGCTAGCCTCGCCAAACGGCCTTTTTCCCCGCGACCGCGCAGAGTCAAGTTCCCCATCAAACTCTGCCCCCTCCACCCAGAGGTGTGAGCCCGCGAAGCTGGGAACCGCACCTCGTCGAGGGCCACCCGGCTCAATATCTCGTGAAAGCTCATCTGCGCCCCGGGTAGCCATCCCACCAACAACCGGCGAGGCTCCGCCTCCAATCGACACCTCCTCATCCGTGTCATGCCCTCCAGAAGAACCCTCGCTACCATCTTCAGACGAACCCTCGCCCGTCCCCCCCTCCTTCGCGTCCTTCTCCACCTCATCATCAGATTCATCCTCGTCGCCCGAAAGTTGGACCAAAGCACCGATCCCTCCAACGCGAGGCACGCGTGCCCCGACCGAACTGGCACCCCGGCCGCTCCGAGCCGCGGCCAAAGAAGCGCCCGCACCAACAGAGCCAGTAGCGACCCTCGTCGCAAGCACCTTCGCTCGTCCGCCAGCCCCTCCACGGCCTCGACCACGGCCCCGCTTCGGCCGAGACACGATCTCCGCTTCTCCCGAAGCCTTCCGCTTCCTTTTCTTCGGCGCGTCGTCGCTCGAAGGAGCAGGCCAGTCGGCGTACCGAATACCAAGAATATCAAACATTCTGTTCACGCGACCTTCGCCGCCCACCAAGCTATGGATAGTTTTCACTTCCAGTGGGGAAAGCTTCCCACGAGCTCGTCCGTTCCACTGTTGAACTCGTTTAAAAACAGCTTCGTTCCCATCCTCGCGCCTCGGAAATTTTTTAAGAGTTCTTTCCCACACCTTCTCTAGATCCAAACTAGGCTTCTTCAAGCCCCTACCTTCGTACCTCGGGTCATCCTCCACAACGAACCAAGTTTGCCTCCGGCCAAGAGGCCAAATCTTGGCACAGCAATATTCCTCCACCAAATCACGGGCGCACTGGGAACGCGCAACAACCCTCAGGCAATCAACACAGCAGCATGGGCCTCGATGCTCATCTTAGCCTCGGCACCCACATCTCCAAGCACCGGAAGCTCGCCGCAAAGCTCGGAGCTGTCACTAAGTTTGTAATAGAACCAGAACTCCTGCCATCCGCTGCTCCACTTGTTCCTCTGTGCTTGCACCGGCAGCTCCGCGCCGGCGCGATGGCAAAAAGTGTACACCGCAAATTGCCCAAGGCTGGTCTTGCCCTCGCTGTCCGTAATCTTGCGAGGCTGCATGTGAACGCGATGAGTACGAACAAAACCCTCGACATGCGGGACAACCCCCTGAGACCTGCAGGCCCAGACGTAGACCGACATCTTTGTGAAGCAAGAAGGCGTAAGCTGATGAAACCGCAGGTTGAACCTTCGCAAGACCGAAGTCACGAAGGAGTCAGCTGGGAAGCGAAGGCCAGCCGAAAAGAACTCTTCAAACACCACAACCTCGTCTGCATCCGGCTTCGGCACGGTCTCCCCACTGCTGGCCCTCGCTCTGCCTTCCTCAATCCAGCCCCACCGCACGTAAGATGCAACCTCACTTGCACAAACCCGGCTCAAACCAAACTCAAAGCTAATCCCCTCATCCGCGGGGGAGAAACAGCGCGAGCAGTTTGCTTCAACCTAGCCATCTGTTCAACTGCAAACACTACCGAACAACGAACGCCTACCTCAACCCTCGCAGACAAGCTCAAACAAACCTTCGCTACAAGCAAATTGCAACAGCAAGATGGCTATAGCAACAGAGAGCACAATCGAAACTCCACACCTACTCGTGCTTTTTATAGGCCGGGAAAACAAGCCCTTCACCCGACGAAGTCGGCACGACAACCAAAGAACGCGGCGCAAAAAACGAAACAGGCCTCAACAGTATAAAACAACAACGCAACGGCCCAGCCCAAAGCAGCCGCGGGCGTCGCTGCCGAGGGCCCTTTCTGTCCCCATTAAAAGGCGCTGCTTGGGCCTAAACACGGTTTTTAGATCCAAGACAACGAGGGGCTACTGTTGGGGGAAAGGACCCTCGGCAGAGGCGCCGCCCGAACTGGTGGTCGAAATCAGCCCTCGCGCAACGATCTGGTGCGCTTGCGAGGTCCCTCTCCTCATTGGAGACCGTCACCCTGACCCCGGATGCGGGGACAAACCTCGTCGCTTTGTTGTACTTTTGTGCAGGTCTGAGGCGACGGTCGCCCGCAGGAAACCTTCGCTGACTCACGACGCCACCTTCGCTAGGAGCGAAGGTCCAGGCAAGCAGCGAAGGTAAGGCAGGCAGCGAGTGTGCGCTGCACCAAAGGCAAGCGAGACCGAAGGTCCGGCGAGCACGGCCGAAGGCTAAAACCTTCGTCCTTCTCCCGGGAGGCAAGTGAAAGGGGAGGTCCCAGATGACGGAGGTGTGCAGGCCCAAGGGCGAGCGCAGCCAACCGAAGGTCAGGGCCGCCGCACCTCTCCCCGAAGGTGAACAAGGGCTAGGTGGCAGCGCGCTGGAGTGTGACCGACTAGGGTTTCCGCTTCAGCTGTGTATTTACATTTTGCCCTCCTCCCTGCGCGGAGGCGAAGAATCTTTGCTGTACCCTTTTGTAATTGGCCCGTGCCCTTGGCATTCCCTATAAATACCAGGGGATGAACAGTGTAAGGGGACCTGGGGGGGAATTCGAGTACTTTCCATTTCCGTTTCACCTTCGCTATTGCATCCGACGCTTGGCCACCTTCGCTCTCTCCCCTGCACAAGTGCGGAGGTTGGGCAAGTGTGTTCCCAACAGCACTCTCATGCACATGAAAGGATGCAATGCATTGCATATGCATAATAGTAGCTAAAAGCAATTCCTAATGCAGTGCTTGACACTAGGGTGTCACAGAAACCGTCGAGTGTAGCTTTTTGAGGCTCAACTACCGAACCTGCGCGCGTAGATGGGATGTGGTTCGCACACCCCGACCACCGGCACCGATGTCGATGCATGTCCAGCCTTCACGCCGGGCACAACGCCTTCGCCTTCCTTCTTGACTGGGCCGATGGCGCTTGCGCCGCACGCAAGCCCATGTTCGACCTTCCGCCAAGTGCCACGACGCCATCGTCTTCCTCCCGACTCGGCCGATGCATCGCACATCCCCATGTGCTCTCGCTCGCTGATGCCACGTGCCAGCTACCACAGCTGGTGCTCTGGCCCTCTGGTCCATCGGTCCAAGCCTCACGTCCGCCCTTCACCACTCTGGGTTCATCGGCATGGCACGTCCGCCGCACGGCACGCCCATCCTTCACGCTCCCGGTCCATCGGCACGGCACGTCTCTATTGACTTCACCTC
The DNA here is from genome assembly GCA_009763385.1 of Coix lacryma-jobi var. lacryma-jobi. Taxonomy (NCBI): domain Eukaryota; kingdom Viridiplantae; phylum Streptophyta; class Magnoliopsida; order Poales; family Poaceae; genus Coix; species Coix lacryma-jobi. Next base: position 80,966,231 of record CM019826.1, on the reverse strand, counting down.
GCCATCGACCACTGTATCCGAGCTCCACACCTGCACATCAACACAGCCAAGAGGACACACTGTTGCACACGCACACCATCACAGAAACACCACAACTTCAAACGCCACCGGTTAGTCATAAGCATTAAGCACATAGCGAGATAATGACTCAACCGGGAAAAGCCTCAAACCTTCCTCATCAATGCCAATCATTCATCATATATGTTCTCACAGCACCGCAGCAGCAAGCAAGTCCTAGGCAGCAACAGCATGTGCCCATCGTGTGGCCGAGCTCGCCCTCACTATCGGCTGTGAACCGGAGACCGTACCCGAGCGGCTGTAAGGAAAATGGACTTCGGCCCATTTGACTTTGGGTTTTGGTGTTTGATGATCAACACAACCATATTGGACTAATGTGTTAGCAAGTGTTTATTTTGTAGTTCAATATGGTACAAATGTGACTTGGACAAAGTCTCATGGTGATCTGATGATCAACACCTCAAGCAAGTCATTACAAGCTCAGTAAAAGACTCTCAAGAACAAGCAAAGTCCAAGGCACAAGAATGGAACCAAGACGGCGCAAGAAATCGCGAAGAAACGAAGAAGAAGGGACATCGGACGCTGCATCGGACGCTGGTTCAGCAAGCGTCAGACGCACCGATGGCAAACCCTAGCTCGGGTTGGCGCGAGTAGAAGCATCGGACGCGTCGATGGTGACACATCGGACATGATGGTAGCACTGTGCATCATGCACAGTCTTACATCAGACGCATCAGTGATGCATCGGACGCTACAGTCCGAGAGTCTGATGCCTATGCAGAGAGGTTCCCGAGAGGCTCTGAAGACATCGGACGCGTCAGATGGTCACGCATCGGACGCTTGTCAGAGTCCGATGTGACTAAGTGCCAGGTCAGCAGAACTAGTTGTTATGTGACATCGGACGCGCGTCCGATGCTCCCGACAGGAGCGTCCGATGCACGCAAGGAGGAAGAAAGTTCAGCTTTGGTGTCCAACGGCTCTATTGCTTGGGGCTTATATGTACCCCATGGCCGGCCCCAAACAATAAGGTTGGAGCTCAAGGAAGTGTACCAAGTGTATGACAAATATTTAGTTGCTCTAGTCACCAAAGTTCTTAAGTGATATACTAGGTGATTAGTGTAGGTGCTTTGCAAAGTGTTTAAGCTAGTTAGACCACCGCTTTGCGCTTGCTCTAGGTGTTATTTAGTGTTTAGTGAGGTTTGCATACCTCTTACCTACCGGTGCTTGCGCTCACCGTTGATTGTACATCGGAGGGGCTTGTAGTCTTGCAAGACCACACCAACTGCGTTTGTGGTGTGGCCGCCACCGTGTATCGATGGGAATAAGGCCCGCGGCGGTTCGGCCGGAAGCTTGATAGTTGACGGACCAGAATGTTAGAGACATCATCAGAAGATGATTAGTCGGACTAGTCCTGGGAAGTCACGGGAGATCCAAAGACGTGGTACAAAGTAGACATGGATTAGGACTCTCATTGTAACTTAGTCGAACTGCTGAAGGAAGTCTTGTAATTAGAATAGAACTCCTCTGTTGTATTCGACTAGGACTCGGTATATGTCATACTTCACCCGATTATATAAGGGGAAGCGGGCGTATACCCCTCTCATTGAATCTCAGATCATAACACAAGGCACACACCGCAACTAGACATAAGGTATTATGCTATTAAGCGACCTGAACCAGTATAAATCGTTGTCTCTATGTACTTCTCCGAGTTCTACGAACGCCGATCCCCACCAAACAAATCGTCTGGGAATCCCCAAGACGAGTTTCCGGTTAACAAACACCGACAGCTGGCGCGCCAAGCAGGGGCTCTCGGCGATTTCACAATTAAGAGCTCGACGAACCACTTCAACATGTTCTCGGCGAGATCAATTTTTGTTTTTGGCTCATGGACTTGCATCGCGGATGATCAAGGAAAGTTACATTGACACCTCCAACCAGACTCAGAAGCGCAAGCCACAAAAAAGATGGACGATCTCGCCGGGACCTGGAAAATCTCACAACCCAAGAATTGCAAGGATCTGGGGACCAGGTCGAAGCATCCTACTGCTTCTCAGACACGAACTCTCGGTCCGAACAGGACTCGAATTTCATACACCATACCCCCTTTGGACTACGCAAATCGACAAAGACCTTCCAAGAGTTGATTGTATCAAACTTTAAAAAGCTTCAGCAGATCCCCCTGACAGGAGCCCAACAGGGACTCGTTTTCAGTTCAACCGAGGAAGGTAACATCGTCCATTGGCCAATACAACCAGCCCCGGCTAGGTTGGTTGGCACAATCGACCAACAACTCCCTTACCAATACGGACATCAGCTCCCCTTCGAGGAAAATGACACCTCAACAAAGCTAATCTCCAGCACCTCCACCTTGGAATCGGTTACGCCGGGATCAACAAACCAAGGCTACACTCGCGAAGTCTTTATGGCAGGACATCAGTCATCACTATGACCCCAACCCCTCCAGATGTCTTTCGCGATGATGAAACCTTGAGTATGATATCTAATGACGATCCGGAAGGACCCAGCGAAACTGAACCTTGAAGGCACAAAGGCTAAGCAAGAATCTAGCCAAAGACGCTCGTAGAAGACGAGCAACTCACCGCAAGGAAGCAATGGAGCGATACCAAGTACGGCTAGAAGAATATAATAGTCGCAGACGCTTGGAAGAGGAAGCTGAGCGTCAAGCTCGTAATAATCGCGATCAAGACATTCAGCCTCAAAATGATCACAATCGACGACACGTTGATTGCTCACGCAACCTTGAACCTGAGTTCATGAGGGTCGCTGGCCATAAAGTATACCAAACACCCTATCAGAACATCATGGCTCTAGCTGTGGAGATTGGAGCAAGAGACAACCAGACGCCAGAGGAGGAGCGCCAGTTGATCATGCTGCAGTCTACCGCACTCCAACTCAAAGGCAGAAACCTTGAGTCCTTAGCCGATGCTCAGGACTCATCCCATCCAAGTCAGAGACGGCCCGTTCATGAGCGGCTCGGTCGGGTCCTAGCCAGAAGTCGCCTAGGCAACCGAGTCCCTGACCAAGCAGAAGGTGGAGCCGAGTCATCATACCAAGGAATTGACAACTAGGCCTCCTACGCAGTTGCTCGCTTTCCCTGCTTTTCCCAGCGGCTTTGAGCAGTCCCGTTTCCACGCAAGTTCAAGCCCAGGAACTACTCTAAGTACGATGGGAAAACAGAACCGAAACAATGGCTGAGACTATATGCTCAAGCAGTCGAGTTGGCAGGCGGAAGCAATGATGTCAAAGCATTATTTTTACCCGTGGCTCTAGAGACAATGCCCCTTGCATGGTTCGACAGACTTAAGCCTGAGTCTATCGACTCCTGGGTACAACTCAATCGCATTTTCATAGAAAACTTTGCGGGTGTTCCCGAGAGATCGGATCCTCGGACTAAGCTCGGAACTTGCAAGCAGCAGAAAAACGAGACCATGCGAGAATACTACAGACGTTTCTCTGAGATTTGCTCCACAGTCTCAGATAAAACAGATAGAGAAGTAATTGACCTTTTCGACAATGGAATTTGTGAAAGGTACAATTACAAAGATTTCATCAAGCACGACCCGACCCCCGCAGACGAGTTCCACCGAGCAGTAAACTTCATGATGGCAACAGAAGAACGCACACAGGAGCGCTTCCCCAAGAGGAACACACAAGGTGATCGAGGAAATAATCAGAGAGGAACCTAGCCTGCTCAACAGAACATCCGTAAAAGGACCGGGGACAACACTGTAGCAGCCATGGAACCTCAGAAGAAAGGGAACAAGCTTCAAGCTTCGACGACTCCTAGATGGCCATGCCCTTTCCATCTAAAAGGAGGACACCCGGCAAGGCACTGTCGTCAGCTTAAAGAGCGAGGTTTGAACTCCGACTTCAACAAAAACAAGAAAGACAAGGGCAAGAAGGTAGCTGAAGACCCACAACAGGGGCGTGGCGGTTTCCAACACCCCAAAGGCACCATCAATGTCAATTTCGGAGGAGTAACCACCAGCGACAGCAAGCGCCTCCAGAAGCTATCCTTGCGAGAAATTATGTCTACCGAACCAGCGATTCCCAGATATCTCGACTGGTCCGAGCACCCGATCAGTTTCTCTCGAGTAGACCAATGGACCAGCGTTTCCAATGCAGGACACTATCCGCTAGTCTTGGATCCAACGGTCGCCGGGTTCAAGCTGGGAAGAGTACTTATAGACGGAGGAGCAGGACTCAATGTCATCTTCGCAAGTACCTTACGCAAGATGAACTTGGACCTAGCAATCCAGCTTACACCATCAAGAGCCCCCTTTTACGGCATAGTACCCGGAAAGGCAGAAATACCACTCGGAAAGATAATCCTACTCGTCACTTTTGGAACTCTAACTAACTACCGAACAGAGTACATCAGTTTCGAGGTAGCCGACTTTGAATCATCTTACCACGCCATATTGGGACGACCAGCTATCGCCAAGTTTATGGCAGTACCACACTATCCATACCTATTACTGAAGATGTCAGGTCGTAAAGGCATTCTAACTTTCAAGGGAGATTTGAAGCGATCTTTCGAATGTGACACAGAAGCTGTCCAGATTGCCGAAAAAGCTCAACTCGCCCTGGAGGTACAAGAGCTCACGCAAATGGTACATAACGCCAAGTCTGGAGATGTAGAAATCCCAGCTAAGAAGGCGGGAACCATCCAGCCACCAACAGAAGTATCTATAAAAACTATCGACCTAGAAACCGGCGATACCTCAAAGACGGTGGTTATCAGCGCTCACCTATCTGAAGCATAGGAACTCGCGCTCACCAAGTTCCTCAGGGCAAACAAAGACATATTTGCTTGGAAACCAGCCGACATGTCAGGTGTTCCAAGGAACTTGGTTGAGCACAAATTGGAACTAAAAGAAGGTTCCAGACCCATCAAGCAAAGACTACAATGATTCTCACCAGAGAAAAAGGAAGCAATCAAGAAGGAAATAGCCAAATTACTGGCAGCCAGGTTCATCAGAGAAATTCTCCACCCTGAGTGGCTAGCTAACCCAGCACTAGTAAAGAAAAAGAACTCTGTAGAATGGCGCATGTGTGTCGACTACACAGACCTCAACAAGCACTGTCCAAAGGATCCTTTCGGGTTACCAAGGATAGATCAAATAGTTGATGCCACCGCAGGTTCGGCTCTATTATCCTTTCTAGATTATTACTCGAGGTACCATCAGATTGCCCTCAAGGAAGAAGACCAACCCAAGACATCATTTATAACTCCTTTTGGCGCCTACTGTTATAAAACCATGTCCTTCGGGTTGAAGAATGCAGGAGCCACTTATCAACGAGCTATCCAGGATTGCTTGGGCGACCAGATCGGCCGCAACGTGGAAGCTTATGTTGATGACGAAGGATCTGACTACCCTCATAGCCGACCCTAAGGAAACCTTTACCCGCTTACACACCTACAAGTGGAGGCTAAACCCCACAAAATGCATATTTGGAGTACCCTCAGGACAATTACTCGGATTCTTGGTTAGTCATTGTAACACCCCTGGTGTTCAAATGTAATTAACTTGACATGTCATCATCTTAAGCATTAATTATTTCCTGTGATGCATTTGATTTGCCTAATTGCTATGCCTTGATTCCCTTTTCAAAAAACCCTAAAAGCCCAATTCTCTCTATAAGGGCAAAATGGTAATTTCACCTCTGTGCCTAGTTATATTTAATTCTTGTTCAAATTTAGTGCCCTGATGTTTGCTGCATTGATCAAAGTTCAAAAATCAGATTTGATTGATGATTTTCCCTTTTGCAAAACCCTAAAATCCCAAATCCTGGATTTATTCCCTTTTTCATAACTTTTTCAAAAGTCAAAATTTGAGTTGGTTCAAAAAGCAAAGTTGTGAATCTGATCGAGAGGAACAACTTTGGTATTTACAAATTTTCAAGTCTCAGTTTGAAATCCAAAGTAATTTTGGTTTGAATCAAGTTTGAAAAAGTGTCCCCTTTACTGTTTTCAAATATTGTTCAAAAACTATTTGGAATTTGAAAATGTTCATTTTGACAAAGTTGTAGATCTCATTTTTCTGAGCAACTTTGATGTTTTGAGTTTTTGTTGCCCAGTTCAATTTTGGGAGAAATTTGCAAATTCTGAAACTGCTCCAAAGTCAAACCCTAGCCTAGTCTACTGTTCTTCTTCCTCGCGTAGAGGGGGGGGCCCCGGCCATGGCCAGCCCGCCGGCAACTCGCACGCCGCACGCCTGGCTGCCCCACGCGCCACCCCAACCTGCCGCCGCTGTTCCCTTGTCCCCTCCGCGCCCCACACGAGCGCTGACCCCTCCACACCCGTCCCCTACAGTGCCCAGGGCGCCGCCGCCGCGTGGCCATCGCCGGCGAACCTTCGCCCAGGCCTGCACGCACGCCTGTCCTTCCCGCTAGAGCGCAATCGAGTGCGCACGCTCTCGCCGAGCTTATCCACCCCACCCCGTGCTCTCTACCGGCCTCTGGCCGCGGCTATATAAGCCCGCCGGAGCCCCGAGCTCCTCACTCATCTCCGCCACCGTGGCCAGGCCAGTCCAGTGCCTCCGCCGCTCCACCACCTAGCTCAGAAGCCCCGCCTTGAGCTCGTGAAGCTTTCCCACCCTTCAATTTCATCTCTACCGCCCTCAATCGCCCGGCGTAAGCTCGCCGTTCCCATCTCCGGCAGAGACCCGGCGAGCTCGGGTTCGTGAAATTCGCCGTCTCCGGCCATGATCATCCCTCACCGACCTCGTGTCGTGTTCCTTGGTTCCGTGCGACTCTGACCAGGCCATTGCGGTCTCGTGTGTTGCGCAGGGTCGCCGGAGCGCCGCTCGCTGCTCGCCGCCGAAGGAGCTCCACCGAACCACCGCCCCTCGAGCCGTGTCGAGCCTCACCTCGAGCCGTGTCGAGCCTCACCCTCGAGCCGTGTCGAGCCTCATCCTCGAGCCTCACCCTCGAGCCCGTGTCGAGCCTTACCCTCGAGCGTGTTCCCGAGCCACAACCTCGAGCACACCCTCGACCCCGCCCTCGAAGCAGCCGAGCCTTGCCTCTGACTCTCGGTGAGCCCAGCCTCTGTTTCCTCAGCCGAGCCTCGAGCCTCGACGTCGAGCCCGCTCCGACTCGAGCTCAGTGCTCTTTTCCTTTTCAGTTATATGAATAGTCTTGTTATTTCATCTTTTTGTATGATTTTCTGTATTGCTCTAAAAATTCTGAAAATTTTACAGTTGAGTCTTTATACCATGTAGTATTTTATAAAAATAAGAAACTTGACTTTTCTCTGAAGATTTTAAAAATGTAAAATTCCCCTTTTAATTGAAAAAATGGATGGTTTTGGATTTTTAGAAATAATTTATAGCTCCAAAAATCATGAGATAAATTTTTGTGAGCTTCCTATGCCATGCTTAGTCTCTGGTGTAATTTTGAAGTCTTTTGGAACAAGTTGTTTTTTTGGGCTTTTATTTTAAATTATTAAATAGTGCCTTTTGTTAATTAATGCCTAGATTTAATTGAGCACCTTAATGACCTCCAAAAATTATGAAATTGTTTTGCCATGTATTTATACCATAATGAACCTATGAGTTTAATTTGGCAAAGTTTGGAGCAACTTCGTAAAATGACTTTTGAGTAGTTAAAATAGAAAAATAATTAGGTTTTGCTGTTATATGCCTTTGTGTGTGACTTTCGGATTGTTTGCTGTTCATAGACCCCCACCCTTCTGGTCTATGATGTTGTGATGTCATACCTTAGTCTATGCTTAGGATAGATCAATAATGCTTAATAGGCTTAACTAATCTTGCTTAAAGATAAAAGATAGGTAACCTTGTGTCTACCCTAGAAGTTACTCCCTTGTTAGAAAGTTATACTCTAGGAACAGTGCTTTGTCCTGTGTTGCATTGTTCATGTGAGCATCCTCATAAGCATACATCATTGCATCCGTTTAGTGACCGAAGGAGAAGGCGTCAAGATCGAGGCAGCCGCTGACGAACCTGTCCCTGAGGCTACCCCGAGCTCCGACACTTGCCCTGCCGCCCTCGAGCCTGCCCTCTTTGCTCTTCAAGGCAAGCCCCGGTGCATTTAACCCTTTCCTTGATTTTATAAAATGATTTCCTTAAATGCTTTTGAGTAAACTACTGCATTAGGTTTATAGGAGTTGAGTGATATCCTATCTGATGCATTATCCACCTTGACCACTGATACACCCGATACCTGCTTTTCAAAAGTGTTTGAAAAATGCTTAGCAATGCTTATTGAATTAGACCTTGCAATAAAATGTCATTTTCAAAAGTGTGATCACTGAAAGAATCTTTTATGGGAATTTGGCTTTACTTCCCGTCGATGACTGCTTGCCTAGCTAGCATGTGGTCATTGTCGAGAAGAGGTTGTCCGCGCGTACGGTGCCGTCATGTTGTAGTCCGGGACTCAACAGTTGACACCGACCGGGACAGGGTTGAAAAACTGACAGGACTATTACGCTTGGGTGAGATATAACCAAGGTGTAGTTCTGGCTGGAAAATTAGGGACCATCCGTATGGGGGCCTGCTGGTCAAGACTTGTAACTATTCACATACTTCGGAAAGCTCTGGCTCCGAGGAATCCTTTATTGGACCGACAACCGCGCACTGGGAGTGGAGAGATGGCGGAAGTAGCATGTACCCACGTGTCAGGACCTGTACTCTTGGGTTAGAGTCCCAAGGTACTTGTCGCTGGCGGAAAATTGGAGGGTTAAAGTCCCGAATTGGAGTGGTGTACTGTACTTCCGGGTGGCGTAGGACCGGGCCCAATATTGGAGGAATCGTGGTAGACGAGTTGGCATATGCAAGCTTGGGTGCTACATATGCAGTGTGGATAGGGACCCTCAGCTGAGTATTATTTATCCGGATTAACGTTGCTCCTCGGTTATGGAGACTTGGTCCACTGACTGTCAACGGAGAGTGGTTCTCAACTAGGAATGTTTTGAAATGTAAAATGAATCATGAATGATGAAGAATTGAGAAATACTGAATCTTTCAAAAATAAAATAAGGTTTACAAAAAGATGCTTTTCTGCAAAATACTTGATCTTGCTTAAGCCTTACCTTGACTACCCTAAACCTCTCATTCCTGAGTCTTCTCCCTTTTTCTTTAGTCGGGTAAGTCTTGTTGAGTACCCCAGTACTCAGGGTTTGTTACCCATGTTGCAGGTATGCCTGAGACCCCGATGTGTCTCGCACCCTGTTGCGTGACCTTCATCCAGGAAGAGGCCGATGAGGCCGATGAGTAAATGTGCACCCTCGGGCTGGGTGTTACGTGTATCTTTATGTTAATGTTCCCGCTACGTTGTCCACTTTGAAATTCCCGAACAATGGTTTGTAATAATCGTACTCCTTACCTCATTTAAAACCTCGGTTTGTAAAACTATTGTTATTTAAGTCTTCCGCTCTTTATTCCGATATTATTTGTAAAAGTATGCAATGCTGTAACCGAATTGTGAGATGATCCTGTGGACATTGGGCACTGATGTAGCCCGGTGGCGAACGGGTCTTAATCACATGGAACATGGGTTCGGCTGTCAGAGGTTGACAGGGACACGTGGGCCATGGGATTAGGGTCGTTCCGTCACAGTCATCGAGGTATCGAGGCTAGCCAAAAGCAGATTAAGGCTATCACCAGTATGAAGCCACCAACCTTAGTAAAGGATGTTCAAAAGCTCACTGGGTGCATGGCAGCACTCAACAAATTCATCTCAAGGCTAGGAGAAAAGGGATTACCTTTCTTCAAATTACTCAAAGCCGGGGATAAATTCCAGTGGACCGAAGAGGCTAACAGGGCCTTTGAACAACTCAAAGGATACCTGATGAACCCTCCTATTCTATCACCACCAGAGCCCAGAGAACCAATGATGCTATACATCGCAGCTACCACACATGTTGTAAGTACAACCATAGTGGTGGAGCGCAAAGATGAGAAGCACATCTACAATATCCAATGACCAGTCTACTACATCAGTGAGGTACTCTCCAACTCAAAAGTCAGGTACCCACAAGTTCTAAAATTGCTCTACGCTTTACTTATCTCATCAAGGAAGCTACGACACTACTTCGAAGCCCACAAAATCACAGTGGTCACAGATTTTCCATTGGGAGAAATCCTTTACAACCGCGATGCTACGGGTAGAATTTCCAAATGGGCAGTCGAGTTGGGCACACTCAATATCAAGTTCACTCCAAGGAAAGCAATCAAGTCACAAGCCCTGGCTGATTTTTTTGCCGAATGGACAGAATTCTAGTAGGTTCAAGATGGCTATATTCCAGAACATTGGAAGATGTACTTTGACGGGTCCCTAAAACTCGGAGGTGTAGGTGCTGGAGTCCTACTTATATCACCCGTCGGAGAGGAACTCAAGTACGTTTTGCAAATCATGTGGCCAGCTACCAATAATGAAGCAGAATATGAGGCGCTACTACACGGGTTAAGATTAGCAGTCACATTGGGTATCAAGCGACTACTAGTCTATGGCGATTCTTCCGTGGTGATTCATCAAGTCAACAAAGATTGGGATTGCATGAAGGAAACAATGGACGCCTATTGCGCTGAAGTCCGCAAACTGGAGAAAAATTTCTCAAGGTTGGAACTCAATCATATTACACGAGATCTCAACGTTGCCGCTGACGTTCTAGCAAAGTTGGGATCCGACAGAGCCTCTGTTCCCAACGACATCTTTGTACATGAGCTATCGAAGCCCTCTATCCGGCAGAAAGAAGAGCTCACCCCGACACCCTCAACATAGATCCTAACATTATCACCCGATTGGACTAAGGTTTTCATTGACTACTTCAAAGAGCATAAGCTGCCAAGTGACAAAGCCACAGCAGAGCAAGTCACTAGACGTAGCAGGAACTATGTTCTAGTTGGGGATAAGTTATATCGATGTGGTGCCTCATCCAGAATCCTACTCAAGTGTATTTCTCCAGAAGAAGGCAAGGAAATATTAGCCGAAGTTCACTCCGGATGCTGCGACAACCATGCAGCGTCAAGGACATTAGTCAGAAAAATCTTTAGATCCGGGTACTATTGGCCCTCAGGTCTGAAAGACGCGCAAGACTTAGTCCGGGTCGCTGCCAATCATGTCAGTTCTTCGCCAAGCAACAGCACGTCCCTGCCCACGAGTTGATTTGCATCCCTCCGTCATGGCCATTCTCATGCTGGGGACTCGACATGGTGGGTCCTCTAAAGCGTGCACCAGGCGGATTCGAGTACATCTGCGTGGCAATCGACAAATTTACCAAGTGGATCGAGTACATGCCATTGGTCAAATTCAACACATCAAAATTAGTACAATTCATGCAGGGCATCTTTCATCGCTTCGGGATGCCACATAGGATTATTACTGATCTTGGTTCCCCCTTTATGGCAATTGAATTCAAGTCATGGGCCAGTGACTGTGGAATAAAGATAGACTACGGTTTAGTAGCTCACCCGCAGTCAAACGACCAAGTTGAAAGAGCAAACGCCCTCATCCTAGCAGGCCTGAAGCGAAGACTGTTTGATCTTCTAAAAGACCACGACGGGAAGTGGGTGGAAGAATTACCCAAGGTAGTTTGGGGGCTACGGACACAGCGATGTAGAGCAACAGGACATACTCCTTTCTTCCTGGTCTACAGCACAGAAGCAATCCTCCCAGCAGACTTAATATGGAATTCACCTAGAACAGAACAATACAATGAAGGAGAGGCTGATGATACAAGGCGATTAGAAGTCAATAGCCTTGAAGAAGCCCGACTAACCGCACTTTTTCAATCAGCAAGATATCTACAAGGGATGAGGCGCTACTACGGCAAGAACGTCCATCTCCGTACTTTCCAAGTAGGCGACATGGTCCTGAAGAAAATTCATAATACCGCAGACGCCATAAGCTTATGAGTCCATGGGAAGGACCATACATAGTATCTAAAGTAACAAGACCCGGGTCATTTGAGCTAGTCACTGAGGATGGTTCTCAATTGCCAAATTCATGGAATATTGAGCATCTGAAAAAATACTGTTGATGGTCCTTAAACACCTATTTTACCATCAACATTTGACCCTAAAGTCCACCAAAAAGGCATGAAATGTAGTCAAATAGGTTTCAAACTAACCAAATTCCACATGTCCATAGAATTTTATTTGAATGCAGGATTTGAACCAAATTTGGACATATGGACCCACCAGAGGCCAAGCCCACTCAGTAGGGCCCAAATGGGCCTAAGGGGGGTGGCGCCCGCCACCCCTAGGTGGCGCCTGCCACCTCTAAGTGGCGCCCGCCACTTGGGTTGGCCCAAGTTCCACTCCCTGCCACGTCATCGATCCGTGTGACCTCCTCAAGGCCAAATCTTGGCCCTTCGTCACTAGGTTAGTGGCATCGGATGGCTCAGGGAGGAGTGGCGGGGATCAAGGCTGAATGGCGGTTGCTAGGACATGAAACCGACCTCCAAACCGCCTTGGACAACCACCTGGAGGCCGTAGGATCAAAGTCGGTGCATCCAACGGCCAGGGGACTGGCGGCCGCCAGTAGGGGGTGGCGCCCACCACCAGACCTAACCCAAGGTCGGTTGGCTGCCCCCTATAAGTACCCCCCTCACTCCTCAAGACTATAAATACCCCCCTAGAGGCACCACTTCATTTGTACCACCACAACACAAGAGAAGCAAAGCAAGTAGAAGAAAGCAAGTGAGAGCTCGGAGAGCTTAGGCAAGTAGGTAGCTAGTAGAGCAAGGCATCTTTGCCCTCGCGGTAGCGCTGCTCAAGGCTTAGCTCAAGAGTAGAGGCGTGCGAGTGATCGGTTCTGGAGCTGGGAAGAGTCTTCCTTCATCTCCAGTTTAGGTTTTGCTCTTGTATCTCAAGCACTCTACTATATTCTAGTTCATCATTTCAAGTATTACTTTATTCTACTTATCAGTATTGAGTGGTATACTTGATTGATTGCTTGAGTGCCTAGCTATCCTACAGTTCAATTCACTTAGCCATAGTAGTTAATCTCTAGTGTGCTTAGTGATTGATCTTTGCCAATAGGTTGCTTAGTTAGTTTAGTGTTTATCTTATTAAGTCAAGTGTTTGCTCTGACGTCCGCAAGGGTGTCTCTATTCAAAGCTAGGGTAGAGATAGTTAGAATATAATTAAGCGTGGTGCTTAGTTATAGACTTACCTTCAGATACGGCTGGACCCCCGGATAGCTGTGGTAGCAAGCAGGTGGTGACCGCCCTGTGCGCCTTGAATTCCACCACGTAGTTGGCCCAGTTTAACAGTAAGGCTCGTTGTGCTAGCGTTCAACCTAAGTAAGTGGTAAAGGCTGGTACGCCTCGATACTTGACAATATAGGAATAAAACTATACTCAACTTAGTTGCTTTATTGTCTTTTGCCTGCCTTGCTTCGTAACTATCTTGCTTCATAGTTATCTTGCTCTGTGGTTATCTAGGAGTAGTTAGTAGATAGTAGTTAGTAATTAGTTAGTTATCCTTTAGTTACCCCTTATCTACCTATCCATCCACCTTACCTTAGCCATCCATTTCATCCTTACCTATCCACCAACATATTCTTTCTAACCTTCCATCCCCTCTTCCTTTCTCCCCTTTTTCTCCTTTCTCTTTTCTTCGACTCTCATCCCTTCCTTGACTCGACTCATACACCACCCTAGCCTTCCCTTGGGATCAAATAAATCGACACCTGGTACTCCCAGGCGAAGTGCTACTACGATAGTTCTGTGCGCTTGCAGAATCTCCTCCTGGTAGATTGCATTCTCGCTAGCTAGCCCCTACTAGTGTCGGGACTGACAACCCCGCTTGGCATTAGTAGATAGCTACTTTAGTTACCCTATCCTAGGTGTAGCTAAGAACTACCAACAAGCATTTCTGGCGCCGTTGCCGGGGAAGGCAATCGGTGTGTCGGTTGAGTCCGTGTCAAATTTATCTTCGCTCAAGCTCCCGCTTAGTGAATCCCATCTTACCCCGTTCTTTCTTTCCTTAATTTTTCTTATCTTTTTCCTTCATCTTCTTCAACTTCATTCTTTCTTATCTCGTTCTATCTTCACGATGGCCAACAAGACCATTCATGAATTTTCTGCTCCTTCTGCCGCTAATGTAGCGATAGGACCAGACGTGATCGATGCCAACCTCAATTTTGAGTTGAAACCGGCTCTGATCACGATGGTCCAAGCTAGCCCGTTCTGTGGCAAGGCTCATGAGGATGCCAATGCTCACCTCCAACAATTCTTGGAGATTTGCGGCACCTTCACCATTAAGGGGATAACCCAAGAAGCCATCCGTCTTTGTCTCTTTCCCTTTTCTTTGCTAGGAAAAGCGAAGCAATGGTTCTATACCGATCGTAACGTTGTAGACACATGGGACAAGTGTTCCAATGCTTTTCTCGCCAAATTCTTTCCTATGGGCAAGACGAATGCTCTGCGCAACAAAATCTCCAGCTTTATGCAACAAGCCGAGGAATCTATTCCCGAGGCTTGGGAGAGGTTGCAAGAGTATGTCACTGCTTGTCCGCACCATGGTATGGAGGACTGGCTATTGATCCAGAACTTCTACCATGGCCTAACCCCTCTCTCTAGAAGCCATTTGGATGCCGCCGCCGGCGGTGCATTCTTTTCTCTGAATGTTGCAGATGCTAAAGCTCTCATAGAGAAGATGGTGTCGAACCAAGGATGGAATGACGAGAGACTGCAGCCCCGTAAGCGAGGTATGCATTCCCTTAACGAGGCCGACATGATCGTGGTCAAGATGGACCTGCTGGCAAAGAAGCTGGACAGCTGTGAGAAGATGAACCAACAAGAGAGTGTCCAATCTCTAGAATCCTACATGACTTGTGAAGTCTGTGGAGAAGCCGGACATTCTGGGAGCCACTGCCCCGAGCTACATGAAGATTTGAACTTCATCAACAACAACAACGGTTTCCGTCAACAGAATCAAGGATGGAATCAGCCTGCAAACTCTCAAGGTAACAATTCATTCCTCCGCTCTAATTTTCATAATTCTGATAGTCTCTCATTCTTGAAAAACTTAGTTTACTCACAAGGTAGAACTACTGATTTCTTGAAAGAGAGATTAATGTCGAATGATAAAATTCTTGAGAATATAAATGCTAAATTGGAAGATTTCTCATCTGCTCTGAAAAATCAACTTAGCTTTAACAAGATGTTAGAAACCCAATTAGCTCAACTTGCTGCTATCATACCATCTTTTGAAACTGGCAAAATTCCTGCTAAACCTGACATGGAAACTGCAAATATGGTTGAAATAAAATATTTTAACTATTATGAAGATCAAACCATGACTGTTAAAAAGGGTGATCCTGGTAGTCCCATAATTAGATGCTTAATTTTTGGTGAAGTCTTTAAAAATGCCATGTGTGATTTAGGATCGAGTGTGAACATTTTATCTAAAGATTTTTATGAAAACTCGTTCTTTCCACCCATGTCATCCACATCTGCCTATGTTGTGCTAGCTGATCAGTCCACTTGCTATGTAGAAGGAATAGTTAATGATTTACCTGTTCATATTAGAGGTTCATATGTTCCTACTGATTTCATAATACTAGATATGGGAAATAGGAAAGATGTGTCTCTAATCTTAGGTAGACCCTTCTTGAACACTGTTGATGCCTGCATATATGTGGGAAGTGGTAAAATTCAAATGACATTAGGAGGGAGGAAGGAAATATTCTCCTTCTCCCATGGTCCCGCATATGCCGCTAACATGCAGGAAGCAGAACCCGTTCGTACCAAGAAGAGGCGCCCAAGAACAGGGTGGAGCAGAAAGAGAGAACCGCCTCCTCCTAAGTTGTGTGATTCACATAACGAGGGAGAGGTGCCAAAAGAAGAAGAACCAGATGGAGTACTAAGAGAAGAAGTGCCCAAGGAAGAAGATCCACCCGATAAGGATGAAACTCCATGGACCTAAGGTATGGTTTTACTTTTAATTTTTCCATTCAATTTTCCCTTTTTTGAATAAATAACATATGCCATGCATGTAACTAAAAAAATCAGTTATCATTAATTATATGCATAGGTATATGTTAACTTAGTTAGAACAATAAAATATCATAATAGGATAGTTTCCCTTTTCACAACATTAGATAGTTTCCCTTTTTAATAAAATGAGAACAAGAGCTCCGACCGAGAAAGAAGAAGACCCTTCACCAAGCAAGAAGCCAGCTTAGAGGAGACTCCCGCTCCAATAAGGTATGTCTCAAGCCTACACTTTACATTCAGTTCTTAAATTCTATATCTTTTGAATGTCACATGCTTGCCTAAATAACTATTCCATGAATAATATTGATAAAATCTGCTTAAACAAGTTGAAACCTGAATAAGATTTAAAATATGTCATGCAAATGCTATTGTTATGGTTTGAATAACTGGTCTTATCTAAGTTGTAGCTTTTGTGGGTTGCACATGCTTTAACTGAAATCATGCTCAGTGAGTAAAGTTAGTAAGAAATTGAGTAATTCTTTAAACTTGCTAAAGTGAAATTAGGACCTAATCTGGAGGATTTCTGTTAAAAATTATGAAAACCTTGCTAAAAGTTCCTCCTAGATTTTATCTCATCCCACCACCAGCCAAATATTTGTTAGTCATTAGTCAAAACCACAAAGAGCTTTGTTTGTGTTGAGCTTTGTTAGACCTCATAGATCTTAGTAGAGAAGCTTATCATATCTTTTGAATCAAGATTCACACACCCACCATAAATTGCCTACTCTCCACTTTGGAGGTTTGCAACCACCAAATAAATTGCTTATTCTCTACACCGGAGATATGCAATACCCTGTCAAACATCCCATTGCTAGCCTTATGCTTATTCCTACACTGGGAATAAGCATTTCTCTCCCTTTCCCTACTCATTTCAAAAATCCTTTCCTATAGATAACCTGGGGAAATCTAGAGCTTAAAAAAAGAGAGAGAGAACAATGAGCAAAGTAGCTCAAGAAAGGACTGTGTCCTAAAAAAAGTGAGCAAAGTAGCTCAAAAGAGGACTATGTCCTAAGAAAATGTGAGGACATATCTTTTGTCTACTCACTATGTATCCAAAAAAAAGAGAGAGTTATCATTAGCTCTAGACCCCCAGAAATTAACTAGGAAGGATTACGAAATATCTCTCTATACACTTCCACATAACCACACATGCACATCTTGATCAATTTTTATGATTTGCTGCTCCTTATGATCTGAGTGTCTAGCTTAGCAATAAACATCAGGCAATTTGCTCATGGTTCTTAGCCTACCTATAACTCCACATATCATTCTTTAGAAATAGGAGAGGCTACATTTTGGCCTAAGTGAGGATTTAAACACCATTGAGTGATTGAGTGAATCTTGGAGGACTTAAGCAAGTTGTTATCTTTTGAAAACTTTGAAAAACCTCCAGACAGAATCCTAGTCAAACCTAAGCAAGATAAAAGTTTCTTATCTACTACTTTATTTCACTCTTGCATGTTTGAAGTGAAAAGCTATAAGCCCCACATTGCTATGATTAATGATATATGCTAAGTTATTTCTCACTATACAATATGCACTTGCATACATCTTAAGTTGCTATCTATTTCATGCTCAATGCTTAAACCGCATTGTTGCTCGAGGACGGGCAACAGGTTAGCTTGGGGGAGCTTGTTGATGGTCCTTAAACACCTGTTTTACCATCAACATTTGACCCTAAAGTCCACCAAAAAGGCATGAAATGTAGTCAAATAGGTTTCAAACTAACCAAATTCCACATGTCCATAGAATTTTATTTGAATGCAGGATTTGAACCAAATTTGGACATATGGACCCACCAGAGGCCAAGCCCACTCAGCAGGGCCCAAATGGGCCTAAGGGGGGTGGCGCCCGCCACCCCTAGGTGGCGCCCGCCACATCTAAGTGGCGCCCGCCACTTGGGTCGGCCCAAGTTCCACTCCCTGCCACGTCATCGATCCGTGTGACCTCCCCAAGGCCAAATCTTGGCCCTTGGTCACTAGGTCAGTGGCATCGGACGGCTCAGGGAGGAGTGGCGGGGATCAAGGCCGAATGGCGGTTGCTAGGACATGCAACCGACCTCCAAACCGCCTTGGACAACCACCTGGAGGCCGTAGGATCAAAGTCGGTGCATCCAACGGCCAGGGGACTGGCGGCCGCCAGTAGGGGGTGGCGCCCACCACCTGACCTAACCTTAGGTCGGTTGGCTGCCCCCTATAAGTACCCCCCTCACTCCTCAAGACTATAAATACCCCCCTGCAGGCACCACTTCATTTGTACCACCACAACACAAGAGAAGCAAAGCAAGTAGAAGCAAGCAAGTGAGAGCTCAGAGAGCTTAGGCAAGTAGGTAGCTAGTAGAGCAAGGCATCTTTGCCCTCGCGGTAGTGCTGCTCAAGGCTTAGCTCAAGAGTAGAGGCGTGCGAGTGATCGGTTCTGGAGCTGGGAAGAGTCTTCCTTCATCTCCAGTTCAGGTTTTGCTCTTGTATCTCAAGCACTCTACTATATTCTAGTTCATCATTTCAAGTATTACTTTATTCTACTTATCAGTATTGAGTGGTATACTTGATTGATTGCTTGAGTGCCTAGCTATCCTACAGTTCAATTCACTTAGCCATAGTAGTTAATCTCTAGTGTGCTTAGTGATTGATCTTTGCCAATAGGTTGCTTAGTTAGTTTAGTGTTTATCTTATTAAGTCAAGTATTTGCTCTGACGTCCGCAAGGGTGTCTCTATTCAAAGCTAGGGTAGAGATAGTTAGAATATAATTAAGCATGGTGCTTAGTTATAGACTTACCTTCAGATACGGCTGGACCCCCGGATAGCTGTGGTAGCAAGCAGGTGGTGACAGCCCTGTGCGCCTTGAATTCCACCACGTAGTTGGCCCAGTTTAACAGTAAGGCTCGTTGTGCTAGCGTTCAACCTAAGTAAGTGGTAAAGGCTAGTACGCCTCGATACTTGACAATATAGGAATAAAACTATACTCAACTTAGTTGTTTTATTGTCTTTTGCCTGCCTTGCTTTGTAACTATCTTGCTTCGTAGTTATCTTGCTCTGTGGTTATCTAGAAGTAGTTAGTAGATAGTAGTTAGTAATTAGTTAGTTATCCTTTAGTTACCCCTTATCTACCTATCCATCCACCTTACCTTAACCATCCATTTCATCCTTACCTATCCACCCACATATTCTTTCTAACCTTCCATCCCCTCTTCCTTTCTCCCCTTTTTCTCCTTTCTCTTTTCTTCGACTCTCATCTCTTCCTTGACTCGACTCATACACCACCCTAGCCTTCCCTTGGGATCAAATAAATCGACACCTGGTACTCCCAGGCGAAGTGCTACTACGATAGTTCTGTGCGCTTGCAGAATCTCCTCCTGGTAGATTGCATTCTCTCTAGCTAGCCCCTACTAGTGTCAGGACTGACAACCCCGCTTGGCATTAGTAGATAGCTACTTTAGTTACCCTATCCTAGGTGTAGCTAAGAACTACCAACAAATACTACGCCTAAAGACTAAGCTACAAGATATGACTCAGGGCAACTTGTATCATTCCATATCATATTAATAAAGACTGGTTTCTATCGGAAAAAGAGCATCATAAGTCTTCTTTTCTCAAGCAATTATATTTATTATGACTACTAGCCGGATAAATTTTCAGAGAAGGCATAATAGGCCCTAGCCATTGTACTTCGCTATTCCACCTGCTAATATTAAATATTACTTGGATGGACTCTTCTTGGTTCAGAGGCAACCATACTCGAGTTACGAGCTCCGAGCTCAATACAACTCACCTGTTAGTACGGATTAAAAACCCGGCTATCCACCTATAGAGAACACAATATCTTGAAAAGTAGATATCGGTTCCTATAAGGTACAACAAGGGGAGTAGCACTCACCCTATTGCTTACTAATCGGATAAAGGTCCATCTGATTTCGCACTCTAGCTGCGACCGTCAAGAGGATATGATTCACCCTACATGAACCATCGCATTGGTCCTCAAGAGGTGCTTGATCACACTTATCCCTTGAAACAGGGTACTAAGAGTATTACTCGGGCAGACTAAGTTCTCTGACAAGTCACCAAAGACTAAAAGAGAAACAAAGTCGTACGACCCAACTTCAAGTGCTAAAGAGCACTCTGATAGACCCATCTAGTAAGACGCCTGGTCATACATCCACCAAAAACACAGACCCATTGACAAGATATTCCTTGCAATGACGAGTCAACAACGCAAAAACACATAGACCCAACAGACTCAAAAGTAAATTATACTTTGTTTCTATAACCATCAAAATATTTGTTTTCAGGAGATACAAATCCCGGTCAAAGACTTGGAAGGTCTACTACCCTACAAGATCTAAAATCTGAGAGTACTCATCCGCCACAGTCTTGACCTCCTCCTGCATCGCCGCATGGTCTTCATCACTCTTGCCCTCAGGTAGACTCATGACAGAGGATAGATCAAAGGACGACATATGAAGTCACAGAGTAGCAAGGAGACCACACACCAACGAAGTTGGCATATCCTTGATATATTGAGTAAGCCGCCCAGGTGCGGCCTTAGCTTGATCAATCAAAGACTCTTCAGCTCCTTCGGGGCGCGGCACCAAGTCAAGGACCGGCTCCATGACTTGCTCTAATGCCTTTGGAATTCAAAAACCGGATGAGTATCGTGAATTCAAAATAACAAGGACATTGGAATTTACTTCCGACCAAGAAGTGAGTTGCTTCTTGGAAGATTTCATAGCCTCTTTATGTTTCTGCTTAGCGGTAGCATGTTTGGAGAGAAGCTCAATCTCCCGCTGATTGGCCGCATCACGCTCATCAACAGCGACCTTAAGACTCTACTGAAGCTCATTGATACGGTTATGCAGAACCTGGGTGGCCACCTTTTGGCTGATTTGCTCTTGAGCTATGTACTCTTTCAACGCTTGGTTCTCAAGAGAAAGTTCCTGACGGATCCGAGTGATCTGTTCAGTTATGAAGGACCGAAAGTGTTACACAAAGGTGACTAGACGGGGGTGAATGAGAGCTTTAAAAATTCCTTTTGAAACTCGACCCCACGGGCAAGACCGACACGGATGATGTCCATGACCCAAGAGATTGGGTGGATGTTCCTAGGAACACAGCGGGACACCACAAAAGCTCACTTGCCCAAGTTCACGCAAGTCAACTAGTGACAGGATGAACTCTAGGTAACCTCAACTTCCCCCGAGCTACACGAGGGGGATTCAGGCTATTTTGCAAAGCAAGAAGCACGATTTCAGTAGGGCATGAAGTCAGGAATCCAACGCAACAAGCGGAAATCAAAACTGATAACGGACGAACAAATCACAAATGAAAACGTGCGAAACTACAGTGACCGGACTCACCACTGCGTCTGGCAGTTGTGATCGGACGCGTCCGGTCCGACAAAATCAAATCTGGACTCTTACTGTGTTGGACCGGACTCACTGTAGAGGAGCGTCCGGTCACATGTACAGAGCGTCCGGTCAGTGGTATGAACGTGATGAACAGTGCAAGCATAGCGTCCGGTCACTGAGCAAGAGAGCGTTCGGTCAAGTCACGAAAAAGACTGTGATCACATTCATCGACCGGACTCACTAACCTGTGTCCGGTCAACCAGAGTTGAGAGTCCAGTCACGCTGAAACAGCCCTGTTCATCCAACGATTTGACTCGATCTCACTCAAAATGAAACCACTAGGGCTCAAACTCGGTGAGAGGAGTCACAAGGAGGATAGTGAGCTACTCCTAGGAGATCATGGCTCGAACTTATCTCCAAATCGATGAATCGAAGAAGTTCGGGGGAAGAGAGAGAGAAAACAATCCCACGAAGAAATTGCCCGATCTGATGATTCAAGAAGTTAGAGAGCAATTCCTTCGGTTAAAAGATTGCAAATACTTTCATGAACAAAGTGGTTCAAGCGGAATCGCAACCCTACTCACGGAGACAAAGAAACGTGGCAAATCTTCGTGAAGGCCAAAAACGAAAACATGAAGAACACACAAGCAAGAACGCGATTCAATCTCAATTTCGAGCTGAAACTTCTCCACACGAGGAGACAACGAGATTATGGTCTCGTTTCCTCAAAAAGCAAATACACAGAGGTATGATTCACCGTCTCTGCGGATCTCAGTAGCTACAACAGGGATGTGGGAGAGCAGGAAACCCTAGAATGAAAATAGCAATGGCTGAGATAGGTTGGAGGGAGGGGTTGCCTCTCCTTATATAGCCTAATACAATTATTCCCCTTCTACCCCTACTGCTAATGAGAGAGCAGGCTAACCCTAAGGGTATTCCTGACCAACTCAAAGTTGATGGTGATCCGACGGCCACACCTGCACAACTGGTAGCTTCGCCTCGACGCGACCTCACCGATTGCCGCCACGTGCCGCCACCGCTCTGCTCGTCCTTTTCATGGACCTCCCCCCAGTTTTGAGGCCGAAACCGGGAAACCTGGGCCATCCCCCGGTTTTGAGGCGAAACCGGGAAACCTATCGTCTGTCGCCTGAGTTTTGTGGCCCAAACTCAGAAACCCGCCAGCACCCGGGTTTTGAGGCCCAAACCTGGAAACCGTCCTCAGCCCGAGTTTTGTGGCCCAAACTCGGAAACCGTCTGCACCCAGGTTTTGAGGCCCAAACCTCGAAACCGTCCACTCGGTGGTTTTTCTATGGCTCAACCACCAAACCGATGCGTAGAGGGGAAGCACCGCCCGTGCACCCCGTCCACACGCAAGTCTTCACTTGTCGCTGTCCTAGGCTGTCAGCCACCACGACCGATCCTTAGGCCACCGGTCCGTCAGTCCAAGCCTCACGTTCGCCCTTCACTGCTCTGGGTCCATCGGCACGACACGTCTCTACTTGACCTTCATCTTGCCTTTGATCACCATATCCGTGCTTAACACCTGAACAACACAAGCCAAAGAACATGCGCATCATCCAAGTTGACAATCACTCATCACTCAAGATCCGACATACACCCATGTATCCGCAAGTTACCTTCACATCAAAACCCTGCGCAGAGACAACGCTTTAAGCACCCGGAATAATGCTACATGAAGGGACTTTAGGAAATTACCTCAATAAATTCTTTGAGCGTCACTGCTGGTGCCATCACCTGTTCACCTAGTTCCTTCAAATGGACAAGGTCTGGGTTGTACCCCACAACTTCCAGTTTCGATCCTTGACGAGAGGACTCGGGGGCATCACCAGACTCCTTCTGCAGAGCAACTGAAACTTCAATCTCCCCACCAGCACTTGTACCATCTTGGATCATCCCTAGGGTTGGTTCATCAGGCTGACGGGTACGAAAAAACCAATCATTCATCACCCGGTCAAGCTCCAATTGAGCGGGAGAACGAAAGATGGAATATGGAACACCAACCTGAGGTAAGGGAGGAGCATCCACTTCAGGAACTTTATCGATTGGAGCACCAGATGGAGAGGGGTCTGGTACGGTATTCACCTGACTGCTGACAGGAGGAACGCTTGATTCAGCTTTCCCTTGCGCCTCCGGCTCCTCCTCCTTCCGGGCTTCAGTCGCGTCTCCTGAAGACGTACCGACAGACTTCACCTTCCTACAGAGGACGAGTATTCATATCAATCAAGGAATCACAAAAACAGCATACAACTTACAATTCGGCTTACTTAGCTAGCCTCAAGTTCAAAGGCAGCTTCAGACTCTGCTTCTTCGGCTGCTGATCCGGGAGCGTAGTTTCTTCAGAAGCGGCACCGATAGAAGATCCCTAGGTCGTCTCAATATCTGTATCAAATAAAGCTATAAGTCACAAAACTTACTAAGTTCCAAACAGATGGTCAATCAAAATACTTGGGTTCCCTTACCAGGAGTACCCGGATTACAGTGTTTTTTAGCCAACACTTTGGAAGAAAGAATTTTACGCCAAGCACGGCGATTACCAGTGCGAGCCTTCTTCGGGAAAAGATCTCTAGCTTCTTGAAAGTGGACTTGGCGACCGCTTCCGGCTACCCTTAGCACCGGGATCTAGGATCATGACATCAGAAGTCAGTTGATTCTGAGTCTAATCCATCAAGATCACCAAGGGAGCTTGACTCATTATGAAGATCCTCACTTTGGATGGGACTGTCATGAACGATGCCTCCTCCCTCTTCAGTAGTTAGTGGCAATGGTGGGCAATCGTTGTTGTTCCATCCTTGAGTCTATCAAAACAGGGGAAAGAAAGTTAATATTCAGTCAGCATGATATCTAGTAAATAATCCAAATGACAGGTATTAAGGTTTCTTACCTCCAAAGGCGGATTGATAGTACAAAAGATGTGCATCATCGGCACAAAGGAGTTCACGGCTTTTCAACAGCCGGTTCATCCTCTTCAAGATCTCTTCATTTGACAACTACTCGGCAGAATGCCGACACGGGTCCTTCACGCCAAGGTACTCAAAGCCAAAATTGGCTCGTTGCTGCAGCGGATGGACTCGGCGAGCGATGAAATCTTGGACGACGGTGTACCGGTCAATCCACTTAACTTCAGAGTGGCAATTATATCAATCAACGATTGGATGGCCTCCACTTCTTCAGAAGAAATCTTCTCCTTCCAGCGAGGGTTGTTCTGCGGAGGCCAACCATCATGACGACGAAGCGCCGGCGGCGGGTTGGCTATATAAAACCAACCGCTAGCCCACTCTCGGACTGACTCTGACAACTCTACAGAGATATATTGGCTAGCTACTTCTAGTCTAACCTGAATGCTAGCACCTCCGACTACCTCTACCTTCGAGTCACTGGGTTGACACTTTACCCAAAAGAAATAGTGGAACAGACTGAAGGAGGGACATATCCCTAGGAATGCCTCACAGAGGTGGGAGAAGATAGCAATATGAAAAACTGCATTCAGAGTATTGTGGTTGAGGGTCAAACCATAATAATGGAGTAATCCCCTTAGAAAATCAGAGGCAGGGAGACCTAACCCGCGCTCGACGAAGGACTTGAAGATCACAATCTCCGTCGCATCAGGGGCTGGCACACGATGATCGATCGGTACCTTCCATCCATCCATCGGCTACGAACGGAGTAACCCCTGCTGGGCCAGATGCACCACCTCCACCTCCCTGGTGTCGGGAGCCTTCCAGGCAAGAACATCAGTGGGAGGGCACGAGTGGCGTGGCTTTCCGCTAGAGGTTATCTTCTTCTTCTCCTCCCGAGATTGCTTCTTTGGACCCATATTGACTACAAGGGTCTTTTTTGCATCAATTAAGGGATCGACTGTGAGAATCTTTGGTCTCCAAAGCTAAGGCTCGATGAAAGAGTGAAGAATTAGTGAAGCAAACGATGGCTTATTATAGATCTGTTAAGTGGGCAACCGTTCAATTTTTGCAGACGACGTTATAGAACCGTCCAAAACCCTAACGGTTGGAAAAACGGTCTGGACGGCGTCAGCAACAATAAACAGCCATTCCCGCAAATAGAAGTTATCATTTCTTTACAAGAGACATTTAGTACTCGGAATCAAAGACAAAGGACTCGGAAAACCTTCCAAGTACCCGGATCTTAACAATTATTAGTCGGAATTACACAGAGATACATGGTTACATCTTGAGATAAAGCAAATCTTACAAGAAGTCACAAGTGCAAGCTCAGCAAGGATGTAAAACACTACTTTAGTGTAATCAAGATATAAAGTCTTGGTGCGTAGTGCATCAAGGCCTGGGTTCAGTGAGTCGGAGCAAAGCAGGTACAGAACCTTGGGTAGATACTATCTTTTCAGTGCATCCCAAGGTGGGTTGAAGGCTCTCCAGTACACAAGGAACTCGATAGTCAGCCTAAACCCTAACGCCTTTTGACAACCTGTGACCCCTAGGTTGTCAGCGATGCGGGAGTCACAAGAGTTCTTCTAGGCGCACCTCTGTATCCCTCTACTCGCGACCACTTGGAAACCACCATGACGGATGGTCCTTTCACAAGAGTTCTTCTGGGCACATCGACTATCCTACATAAGGAAGACACCCGGGGGCTCACACATCTCTGTTATGGACACTATAAAGCTCAACAAAGTAATGGAAGTCATGTAGTGAGAAGTGTGGCGTTCTTGCTTCCCAGGCAGGGTATTTATAGGCGATTGCTATCGGTTCATGGACTTAGTCCACAAAAAATTTCAAGCAGAGCTCAATAAGTGTATCCGCATGCGTACTATTGCTCATGTGAGGTCTGACACTACGGAAGGCATATTTGTTTCACGTGCAAACTTCAAGGGGTAACGGACAAAAATGTTGCAGTTGCACAAAACGACAAGGAATCATTAAAGCGGACAGGTGATACAGTCACTGGCCAATTATTGTTGTCCTACGTGGTAATCTTTATTCAGTGGGGGTGACAAGGGATGTTTGATGAAAACATTACCCACCTGAAGCCGAATAGTTATTACTCGGTTGGATTAACATTAAAACAGTATCATATAGTCACTTCATACAACTTTCAAGGTTTACTTGGATGATAAATTCAAAGACCCTGAGTACCGACTTCTCGGGTACTCGGAACTCAGGCTCGGGGGCTGCGGAGTATATATATATCATCAAAGAAAAGTTTTTCTCATAAAAAGGTTAAATGGGGAAAAGGCTCGAAGATCCTCAAAGTTATTAAAAATAACAAGAGGCTCGGGGGCTACACCCTATGGGTGCACTTTTTTGAAGAAGTGCACGCCATAGAGTTTTTTCGTTTACAGAGCACGTCCAGATTTCTCAAGACATTACTCGGGTGATTCTCGAAAGAAACCAGAAGGTAACGTTTTAGAGAGATATTGATGAGCTCGGGGGCTTGACGGACTAGAATGTCAGAGACATCATCAAAAGATGATTAATCGGACTAGTCCTAGGAAGACACGGGAGATCCAAAGACGTGGTACAAAGTAGACATGGATTAGGACTCTCATTGTAACTTAGTCGAACTACTGAAGGAAGTCTTGTAATTAGAATATGACTCCTCTATTGTATTCGACTAGGACTCGGTATATGGCGTACTTCACCCGATTATATAAGGGGAAGCGGGCATATACCCCTCTCATTGAATCTCAGATCATAACACAAGGCACACGCCGCCACTGGACGTAAGGTATTACACTATTAAGCGGCCTGAACCCATATAAATCGCTGTCTCTGTGTACTCGCCGAGTTCTACGAACGCCGATCCCCACCGAACAAATCGTCTGGGAATCCCCAAGACGAGTTGCCGGTTAACAAACACCGACAATAGTGAAGACGGCGAGGAGCATCCGGGAGAGGTCGTGCCTTGCGAGGCTTAACCGGAGACCCACTTGCGCATGGGGAAGGCCCGGGGCTATCCACGGAGTTACCCGACCGGGAGCTTGGCCCTTGCAAGGAGCTCCAACGAGGACTAGGGGAAGCTTGTTCGCTTCTCGATACCTCGGTAAAAATACCGGCATCGTCGACGGGAGTTTGCATCTCTACCACACTCTTTAGTTTCCACATTTACTTACTACCTTTGTTGTGTGCTTTACCTTTCCTAGCTTAGTTGATAGGCTAGTTGATAGGTTTGGATTATCGGTTGCAAAACTCTTTTGCGGTAGAGATAGCAAAACTAGCAAAACCTTAGTTGCACTCTAGATAGTTTACTTTGTTGCATAGGTTTTGACTAGGTGAAAATTAGAGGGCATAGTTTAGAGTAGAAGTTTTAAGTTGCCTAATTCACCCTCCCTCTTAGGCATCACAGTCCTTTCAGCGGCAGACACCCTGTCCATCTTCTTCAATGAAGAAAACAAGGGCATGTGAGTCATTTCCACCCATATGCTGACTATGTGCCAACGTGTCATGCTACGGTGAGTCATTTCCACGCATATGCTGACTATGTGCCAGCGTGTCATGCTGCAGTGAGTCATTTCCACGCATATGCTGACTATGTGCCAGCGTATCATGCTGCGGTGGCATGCCACATATGCAAATGTGGTAAAATAAATGTTGAAACTTCTTTACACTGGTATACATGTAAGTGTCATTAAGGATGAGAATTGGATAAGTGTGATCCATGGTAAATATGTAAGGCCTCGTGTAGTTCACGAAATATGTTGGATGAACTCTTGCCCTACCTCCGCACACGTACAGGGGAGTGGCGAAGGTGGCCAATCGTCGAAACCGAGAGCGAGGGTAAGAAAGGGAAATTGGAAACAGTAATGCGGTAGCTCTATTCCCCCCAAAAACCATCCCTTTACACTGTTCACCTCCCGGTATTTATAGGGGATGCCAGGGGGCGTTGACCAAATTACAAAAGGGTACAAAAAAGATTCCTCCCTGCTGTACAACGGAAGGGCAGAATCGTACAAACATGAGAGGCGCAGGAACCCTAGCCTGCTTTCCATGCACCCGCCGCCGCTCAGCCTGCGCTCACCCTCGCGGGAAGGCGAGGGCCGACTTCCATCCTGCGAAGACACCTGTCCAGCCGCGAGGTCCTGGTCCCTTCGCCATCGGTCGGGCCTGAGCCTTCGTGCGAAGGTGTGCGGGATGCGCGAGGGTTGCTTCCAGCGCTCTTCATGACCTTTGCCTGTGGGAACTTGCCAAACATAGCGAAGGTTTTGTCAGTACTCGGGGGCTTGATCGGTGATTTGAGGGACTTAACAAATAAAAGAGGCGAGTTTTGGCGAGGGTGTGCAGGACGCGCGAAGGCCGTTTTGTTGATCCAGCCTGCGTGGTGCCACTGCCGAGGGTCCCTTCCCCCAACAGTAGCCCCTCGTTGCCTTGGTCCAGAAGAACAGTGTTTGGGCCCAAGCAGCGCTCTTTGATGTGATAGGACCCTTGGCAGCGACGCACGCGGCTGACTTGGGTCGGGCCGTTATACTGTTGTTTTGTACTGTTTGGGTCCGTTTCGTTTTTTGCGCCGAGGATTTCGGTTGTCGTGCCGCTTTCGTAGGGTGGGGTGACTCGTCTCCCGGCCTATAAATAGAAGGGGTTGGTGGGGGGCTTGAAGTTGTGCCCTCCTTAGCTCTAGCCGTCCTGCTGCTGCGCAGAACTTTTTGCGAAGGTTGCTTTAGTCTAGTTGCGAAGGCTCTACTTAGTTTGTTTTGTGAGGTTCGCTTTTAGAGAGATGGCGAGGTCTAAGCAAACCGCTCGTGTTGTTTCTCCTTCTGCTGCGGATGAAGGAGTAACCTTCGAGTTCGGGCTCAGTCGGGTTTGTACCTCGAAGCTTGCGGCTTATATTAAGCGAGGCTGGATCGAGGAAGGGAAAGCGAGGACTAGCACTGGAGAGACTGTGCCAAAGCCTGATGCAGACGAGGTTGTTGTTTTTGAGGAATTCTTCGAAGCTGGGCTGCGCTTCCCCGTTGATTCTTTTGTGACAGCTGTTCTGCAGAGGTTCAATCTGAAGTTCCATCAGCTTACACCTTCGTGCTTTACGAAGATGTCAGTGTATGTTTGGGCATGCCGCTCACAAGGTATTGTTCCTCAAGTCGAGGGTTTCATTCGGACCCACTGCGTGCACATGCAGCCTCGCAAGATAACGGATCGCGAGGGTAACACCAGTCTGGGTCAGTTTGCTGTGTATACCTTTTGCCACTGCGCCGGATCGGAGTTGCCAGTGCAGGCGCAGAAAAATAGGTGGACCAGCGGGTGGCAAGAATTCTGGTTTTACTATAAGCTTGATGGAGTGTCCGAGCTTTATGGCGAGCTTCCGCCTCTTGGCGACGTGAGTGCTGAAGCTCAGATGAGCCCCGAGGCGCACGCCGCGGTTGACTGTCTGAGGGTGGTCGCGCGTTCTCAGTGCGCTCGCGATTTAGTCGAGGAGTACTGCTGCGCCAATGAGTGGCCCCTCAGCCGGATACAGATCTGGTTTCCGGTTGAGGAAGACCCGAAGTACGAGGGTAGGGGATTGAAGAAACTGAAGCTTGATTTGAGCAAGATTTGGGAGAAGGTCCTAAAGAAATTTCCCAGGCATCAAGATGGTGTTGAGGCCATTTATAAGCGCGTTCAGCAGAGGGCTGAAAATCTCATTGGGAAA
Organism: Coix lacryma-jobi var. lacryma-jobi; assembly: GCA_009763385.1. NCBI lineage: Eukaryota > Viridiplantae > Streptophyta > Magnoliopsida > Poales > Poaceae > Coix > Coix lacryma-jobi. The sequence goes on along the minus strand of CM019826.1, from coordinate 80,936,271 downwards.
CTGTCCACCCTTGAGATTAAGGCTATCCACAGCTCGGTGGGAAGCGAGGGTCGTGTTAACAAGGTTTTTGACATGCTCAGGATCCAGTATGCTAACTGGCCTGCTCCGTCGAGCGAGGATGCGCCAAAGAAAAGGAAGCGTGCTTCTGCGGAGGAGAAAGGGATTGTTTCGCGGCCGAAGAGGGGTCGTGGTCGTGGTCGTGGCGGCGCCGGCGGCCGGGTGAAGGCAGTTGCTACGAAGGTCGCAGTAGGTTCGGGTGCTACTGGCACTTCCTCTTCCTCGGCCATTGTTTCGAGCGGTCGAGGCATTGGTAAGACTGGAGGACGGGTGCCCCGCGTGGGCGGTATTAGTGCTTTAATCCAGATCTCGGATGACGAAGGTGTCTCCGATGATGATGAAAAGGAAGAGGAGAAAGAAGAGGAAAAAGAGGGGAGCACTGAAGAGGACTCATCCGACGGGGATAGTGATACCTCTAATGGCGAAGGTAACTTCGATGAAGATGTGTCCATTAAGGACGATCGAGGAAAAGGGATAGCCTCATCTAGTGCTGGTGCTGCTGCTGCTCGAAGCATTGATGATATTTTACGGGACTTCGAGCCCGAGAGTCCGGAGCGGAGGGCAGTGCCCGAGTACGGGGGATCTCATATTTGGGTTGATGGTGCCGAGGTGGTTGGTGGACTTGAATCTGATAAAATTCCGGGCAAAAGGCCTTATGGCGAAGCTAGCCGGGATGCTCTGTCGTATTATGCTAGCAAGCTTGGTGTTACTGATCCGGCCACAGAGCTTTTCACTAGTCCAGACCTTCGAGAGTGTCATTTGCAATGCGCTCCAGAGGAAAGGCGTTTCTTGGGTCAAGTATTTAGCAGGGTTTGTGTGCCGGAGGCGGAGCTTCGATTGACAAACCAGCCGTTGGGTGAGCTTCAGGACGACATAGATGTGAAGCTGGCTGAGTTGATGCTTCTTAGCCGTTCTGCGCGTCGAATGGCAGGCTACAACCATGATTATATGAGCGCGCAGTTGGCGAAGGTGGAGAAAGAAAATAAAGATCTCCGGCGAAGCTTGGAAAGTAAAGAAATTGAGCTAAAAAGTGCTTTGGAAAAGGTTAAAAAGTCTCGAGAGGAGGCGCATGAGGCTGCGAACAGCAACGCGGAGCTTTTGGCGGCATGCCGCCAGAAAGACAAGGACTTGTTGACAGCGAATACTCGCATAAATGAGCTGTCGACGGAGATAACTGTTTGATCGAGGCTGGAGGTTCTGCTGGGGAACCGCTGCCTGCATCTAATGCAGAGGCCTTCGAAGGTTGGCTGAGTAACGAGCTTGATGTCTTTAGCTCGTTGGTTGGTAACGCGGCCGACTTTGGTGTCTATGCCGGAGCTTTGGCGATGGTGAGTACATTTCATCAAGCGGATTGCGAGCACCTTCGCAAGATCAAAAGGCCAAACCATGCCTTTCCGATAGTTGACGAGGTGCGCCGGATGAAAGTTGATGACGCCGAGGTTCAGAATTGTGCGATGTGGTTGCTTCGCAAGTTCTGGATTGCTGGTGGCGGCCGAGCTCTTGCTTTTGAAGAAGCTGCTGAGGCTACTCGTCAGGTTTGTGGTATTTGGAGAGAAATTGGCTTTTAGGTTTATTTCAGCGATGATGGAGTTAGTGTTAATTTTTTATTTTTGTTTTTTATTTTGCTTGCAGGCTCAGAGAGAGGCGATGCCTTCGCCGCCTACGGCTGTTGATGCTGGTGATAGTTCCGAAGTTGTTCCCGCGCCCAGCTCTGCGGAGGTTCCAGCCGTCGAGGTTGAAACCTTGGCTGAGGACGCTTTGGTGACTGGAGAAGTTAACATCGAAGAGGAGGCAGCGGAGGAGGCTCCTAGTGAGGGCTCGGGTGTTGCCACTGACGTTGGTCTAGATGTTGTTGCCGACGAAGCTGTGGCGGATGAGCATGGGGAAGCCGGGCAGGTGTGAAAATTTGGGATTGCTCGGGCGAGAGGGTTATTTGTAAAAAGTGTGGTAGTTGTAAAAACTTGTTGACACTGAGACACTTTCCTATTTTGTGAAAATGCAGGTTCCTGATGGAACCATGCTAGAAGTGTTTGATGTGATGCCACTGACGCTTAATTATCAAGATACTTTTATAACTGGTGAATCGTGGGCTCGGGCTAGGCTAAAACATCCTTCGCTGACTTTTGAGCGCTTTTGGTGGTCGAAAGTGCGAAGGTACGATTTGAAGAATAGCAGGTCGAGTCATTTTTGGCGCGAAGCAGACTATACTGATCGACAGGCCACCCACTATTTGTTTGGTTCCACTTCGTCCTCGCAAGCTGGCATTGATGACGATATTGATGAGAATACAGCTTTGGATTACTTGTTTGGGCGAAGCAAACTAGATCTATGTTTGGATGGGTCACTTGTGGTTCCAAAGGAGGAACCTTCGGAAGTTAGTGATGTAGGCCGTAGATATATGTATAGGGCGAGGGTTTTGCCCGGGGAGCTGCCGATTGTCCCTGCAGCTCCTTTGTTGTGGGGACCCATAGTTTCGGTGGAGACAGGGTTAGAGGAGGGTGACGAAGGTTATGCAGATTTAATGTTAATTGAAGGAGGTGATGGTTTCTTGTAATTTTATAACTTTTACCGATTGTTTGTCGTTGTGAGGTTGTTTTGTAAATGAACGGAAACACTGTATGTCTGTTTTGTATGAATACATTTTACTTTTGTAAATTTTTGGAGGTTGGGCATTTGACCCTCGGTTAATGCTGGCTAGGCCTGTTTTGGTTTTGCACTGTTGGATTTGTATGAAGTTTGGAAAAAACACCGACGTACCAATGTTTAAGACGTTTAGTAAAAACAGCGACACCCCCTTTCTTTTTGGCGAGGCTCGCTTTTCGTTTATACAGAGATGTTTAGTAAAAACAGCGACGCCCCCTTTCTTTTTGGCGAGGCTCGCTTTTCGTTTATACAGAGATGTTTAGTAAAAACAACGACGCCCCCTTTATTTTTGGCGAGGCTCGCTTTTCGTTTATACAGAGATGTTTAGTAAAAACAGCGACGCCCCCTTTCTTTTTGGAGAGGCTCGCTTTTCGTTTATACAGAGATGTTTAGTAAAAACAGCGACGCCCCCTTTCTTTTTGGCGAGGCTCGCTTTCGTTTAAACAGAGAATGTTTAGTAAAAACAGCGATGCCCCTTTCTTTTTGGCGAGGCTCGCTTTTCGTTTATACAGAGATGTTTAGTAAAAACAGCGACGCCCCCTTTTTTTTGGCGAGGCTCGCTTTCGTGGTGAAAAGTGGAGGTAGAGTTTGCCTTGCTTGTTCGACTTTTTGGTACTTCGCGCCTCCCCTTGTCTTAGGTGGAGGTGATGCTTGCGTTACGAGCCCTAGCGTGATTTGCGAGCTCCTGGCGTTTTTGCGAGGGTGCTTGATTTTTTGTACTTCGTGCCTCCCCTTGTCTTAGGTGGAGGTGAAGTTTGCTTTGTGAGCCCCTGGCGTGTCTTGCGAGGGTGCTCGACTTTTTGTACTTCGCGCCTCCCCTTTCTTTGGTGGAGGTGAAGTTTGCTTTTTTGCGAGCCCCTGGCGTGTTTTGCGAGGGTGCTCGATTTTTTTGTACTTCGCGCCTCCCCTTGTCTTAGGTGGAGGTGAAGTTTGCTTTGTGAGCCCCTGGCGTGTCTTGCGAGGGTGCTCGACTTTTTTGTACTTTGCGCCTCCCCTTGTCTTAGGTGGAGGTGAAGTTTGCTTTTGTGAGCCCCTGGCGTGTATTGCGAGGGTGCTCAACTTTTTGTACTTCGCGCCTCCCCTTTCTTTGGTGGAGGTGAAGTTTGCTTTTTTGCGAGCCCTTGGCATGTTTTGCGAGGGTGCTCGACTTTTTTGTACTTCGCGCCTCTCCTTGTCTTAGGTGGAGGTGAAGTTTGCTTTGTGCCAAGTTTGTTTCAAAAAAGTTTGTTTTTCGAAGCAATCTTCGGGGTGTATACATCGATTGTAGCACTCTTGGAGAAGAGCTACTTTTTTGATGTTTTCTAGATTAAGTAAACAGATTGGAGTTTTGCTTTTTCCAGGGGTTCTAGCCTGTATTAAGGATTTAAATGTTGCCTCGTTAAAAAACCTTACACCCCTTCGTAAGGAAAAAGAGTGCAGCTCCTTTTGTTTTTGTTACATGCATAGTAATGGAGGAAAACATGAATGAAAAAGCAAATTACATATTGCGAGGGCTCGCTAAGGCTCCGGTATGGGTAGTATTTGCGAAGGTCATCGACGTTCCAGGTATGAGGCAAGATATTTCCCTCGCTGTCAGAGAGGTGAAAAGAGCCGGGATGGTTGCATTCTGTTATTAGGTATGGACCCGTCCATTTTGGCTGAAACTTCCCCGCCATGGTGGCGTTTTGTTTCCGAATGAGAACAAGGTCACCCTCCTTGAGTTCTTTGATTCTCACCTTTTTGTCTCTCCATCTTTTGGTTTCTTCCTGATACTTGCGAAGGTTGTGCACTGCGTTGCATCTTGTTTCTTCGAGTAAGTCTTTGTCAAGCAGTTGGTTTGGTTCGTCAGTTGCGAAGGTTGTTCTGAGTGACTCGTACTTTAATTCTTCTGGTAACACAGCTTCTTCCCCAAACAGGAGCCTGAAGGGTGTGAATTTGGTGGCTCTGCATTCCGAGGTGTTATGGGACCAAGTGACGGAGGTTAGCTCTTCTGCCCACTTTCCCTTGGGCCTGCCTTGCAGTTTCTTTGATATGGCTTGGAAAATTGTTGCATTGGCTCTTTCGACTAAACCATTGGATTGAGGGTGCCGAACTGAGGCGAAGCATAGAATTGTTCCGATTTGAGCACAAAATTCTTTGAAAACCTCGCTGTCAAATTGAGTGCCATTGTCGACGGTTAAATATTTGGGGACTCCAAACCGACAAACTAGTTGCTGCCAGAAGAATTTTTTCACTGCGAGGGAGGTGATGGAAGACAACGGTCTTGTTTCAATCCACTTTGTGAAGTATTCCACGGCTACCACCGCATGGCGAAGGTTTCCTAGGGCTGTCGGTAGTGGGCCCACGAGGTCCATTGCCCATCTTTGCAGAGGCCAAGTTGGGCATATGAGAGTTGTAGGAGCCCCTGGGGCGTTCTGCGTTTTTGCCGTTAGTTGGCAACCCTCGCAATGTTTGACGATTGTTTCTGCATCTCTTAACGCTGTTGGCCAGTAGAAACCTTGCCGGAAAGCTTTCCCAACTAACGCCCTCGGGCCGTTGTGTGAACCACAGATGCCTTCGTGAATAAGCTTGAGAATGTCATTTCCTTCAGACTGTGACACACATTTGAGCCATGGCGAGGTCACCGAAGATTTGTACAGAATGTGGTCCACAATCTTGTACCCTCGTACTCTTTGTTTTAGTCTGTTTTCTTCCTCTTTGGAGTCGGGTTCATGGAGCCCTTTGATATAGGCTAAGATAGGTGCTCTCCAGTCCTTGTTCTGGATTGCACTGATCAACTTGGCGCTCTTTTCGGAGGTTTCGAAAGCTGATTGAGTCGCAACCTCGTGGAACACATCTTGCGACAGCTGTAGTTGTTGTGCTGCTGCTTTAGCTAGGCAGTCTGCCTCGTTGTTTTCTGACCTCGGTATCGCTTTTACTATTATGCCGAGGAAGAAGGATTCTAACCTTCGGACATATTGGAAGTATTTTTGTAGCTCTGGATCTTTTGCCTTGTAGTTTTTCTCAATGTGCCCCGCGATGACTTGTGAGTCTGTGTTGATGACTGCCCTTCGGACTGACAATGACCGAAGCCTTGAGAGTGCTAGTATTACAGCTTCGTATTCCGCGGAGTTATTTGTGCATTTGAAGTCGAGTCTTCTTGCATATCTTAGCTTCGACCCGGATGGCGAGACTAGAATGGCCGAGGCCCCTGCTCCAGTTGCACCCCAGGCTCCATCGACATATACAGTCCAAAACGGGTCTTGTTGAGGTTCATCTCTGCGAGGGTCTGGGGTCCACTCAGCTATGAAATCTGCTAGTGCATGTGATTTGATTGCTGTTCTGCCGATGAAGGTTATAGCGTAGCTGTTGAGCTCAACTGCCTATTTCGCTATTCTTCCAACTGCCTCGTTGTTCTTGAAAATGTTATCGAGGGGGTATGCCGAAGGTACATGGATCTCATATGCCTGGAAATAATGCTTGAGCTTTCTTGATGCCATGACCACGGCGTACGCTATCTTCTCAAGCTCTGAGTAGTTTCGTTTGGGACCTTCGAGGGTTTCTGATACATAGTAGATTGAGGCTTGCCTGGTCCTGTTGTTCTCGTGTAACTCTTTGATCAGGACTGCACTTGCTGCATGAGGCGAAGCTGCGACATACAGCAGTAGTAGGTCTTCTTTGCTTGGGCTGGTTAAGACAGTCAAGTTGGTGAGATATATTTTTAGATCCTCAAAGGCTTTTTGCTGCCGAGGTCCCAATTGAATGGAGTTGCGCTTCTCAATGTTTCAAAGAAAGGTAACCCTCGTTCAGCTGACCTGGAGATGAATCTGCTGAGAGCTGCTAATCGGCCTGACAAACGCTGAGCTGCTTTTTTGGTTGCTGGGGGTTCCATATTGATGATAGCATCAATCTTCTCGGGGTTGGCTTCGATTCCCCTTGCTGAGACGATGCAGCCCAACAGTTTTCCTTCGCTTACCCCGAAAACACATTTTTCGGGGTTCAGATTTAATCCGGCGGACCGGAGGTTGCTGAACACTCTCCATAAGTCCGACATGTGGTTTTCTTTTAGCTCACTTTGAACAACCAGATCATCGACGTAGGCGGAGACGGCGTGTTCATCTTTGAAGACTTCAGATGTCATGCGAGTGAAGGTTGAGCCTGCGTTTCTTAGGCCTTCTGCCATTCTTCGAAAGCAAAAGGTGCCCGAAGGTGTAATGAAGCTCGTTTTTTTCCTCATCTTCTTCATTCATCCAGATCTGGTGATATCCTGAGAAGCAGTCGAGGAGGGATAGCATTTTGGCAGCTAGCTGCTCTGTCGACCAAGGTGCTTATGTTAGGGAGGGGGAAGTCATCATTTGGACAAGCTTTGTTCAGACACGTGAAATCTACACACATTCGCCATTTTTTGTTCTTTTTCTGAACTAGGACCACGTTTGAGAGCCATGTTGGATATTTGACTGGGCGGATGACACCTGCGTCCAAAAGCCTTCTTACCTCAGCCTTCGCTGCCTCTTTCCTTTCTTCTGACATTTTGCGAAGCTTTTGCTTAACGGGGCGATAGCCTGGTTTGATGTTTAGGCTGTGCTCTATCAGAGTTCTGTTTACCCCCTTTAGGTCCTCTGCAGACCAAGCGAAGGTGTCGGAGTTTTCTTTGAGGAAAAAGACAAGGTCGTTCTCTGATTGAGGATCTAGATTGGCTGAAATAAACACCTTTCTTTCGGTGTTGCCCTCAAAGAGTTGGACTTGTTTAGTCTTTTCCTTGGGTGATGCCTTTACTCTGTCAGTGCAAATTTCACCTTCGTCGCTGAGGTTTGTAGCTCGAGGCTTTGATAAATTGTGGACATTACGTTGCCCTGGTGCTACTGTTCCCTCAGCTGCCCTTGCAATGTCTTGGTCTCCATATACTGCAACCACCCCCTTCGGAGCGGGAAGCTTCATGCAGAGGTAAGCGGGGTGGATGACTGCATTAAATGCATTGGTGACCCCTCGGCCAAATATTGCATTGTACGGATAAAACATGTCGACCACATCGAAGGTTATGTGCTCGGTTCTGCAGTTCATTTGGTCGCCGAAGGTCACGGGCAAAGATATTTTTCCGACGGCTCTCACTTGTTGACCGCCGAAGCCGTATAGAGGGTTGTCAGCGGGTTGCAGGAGGTTTCTATCAAGCTTCATGCTGTCGAAGGTTGATGCGAACAGGATGTCTGCGGAGCTTCCTATATCGACCAGAATTTTGGTGACTGTCCACCCTGCTAGATTGGTCTCGATCACCATAGCGTCGATGTGAGGGTAATCTCTCAGCTTCATATCGCTGGAGTCGAAGGTTATAGGGATGTGAGACCATCAGCCGAATTTGTGAGGTCCTTCGACGGCTACATGGTGTACTCGTCTAGCATGTTCCTTCCTCTGCCGCTTGTTGCCATGATCTTCATTTGAGCCTCCGGTGATGGCTAGTATTACACCGAAGGTTGATGTTGGGTTGTTGATGGTCGTCTGGTTCTGGGCTTCGGATTTGACAGGTTGAGGTGTTGGTAGTGCTGGTATTGGTGCTGGTGGTGGTAGAGCGTTGTTGACTTGTTGGTTGGTTTGGGTTTGGGTTTGGGGGGTTGTTGGGTATGTGACGGTATATGGTGCATTTTGGCATTGTGGGATCGCGGTTGGCTGATAAGAGGCTTGGTTGTAGTGTGAGTGGTGTGCGTAGATAGGTTGTTGCGAAGGTAGGCCGTAGTTTATGGGGGTGTAGTGGTATGGAGGATTTGATGGGTGGAAATTCGGTTTCCTGGTGTGGTTGATGGTTCGGTTGTCTGCCGAAGCGGCTCTTTTGGACTCCTGGTACTCTTTTCCCTTGGCGAAGCACTCGCATTGTTTGGTGGTGTGCCCCTTTCCAAGACCACAAAAATGACAATACATTTTCGCGGGATCTTTCTGCTGGTTCCGTTGATCCGGCGGGGGTGGCAAACCTTGAGGGTTGTGGTTGCGGGGAGGTTGAGCGCCCCGTCTTTGGTCTTTATAGTGGACTGCTTTTTTGATAGCACCAATGTTGCTTTGTTCTTGGCGAGGGTTGTTTTCTCTCGGTTGAGGCCTCGGCTGCGGCTTCTGTTGTGACCTCCGAGCATCGGACTTTGCCCTGAAGTCCATGTCCGCTCTACAGTATCTTTCCATTGTCTCACGTAATTCCTCGATTGTGTTTGCCGGCTTCCTGGCAAATTTCGAAGAGCATGGGCCTGGACGCAGTCCGCTGACTGCAGCGAGGATGACAGCCTCGTCGGATATCCCCGGAGTTCTTGCTCTGATTTGGATAAACCTTCGCCAATAATCTTGAAGTGGTTCGTGCTCTTCTTGTTTGCAGTTGAACAACTCAATGGGGTTTGATGGGGCTGCTGTAATACCTTTGAAATTTGTACAGAGCCTATCTCTGAGGTTGGCCCATGAATCGACGGTTCCAAGGCGAAGGTTGCCGTACCAGGTTTGTGCGATGTCACGCAGGATGATGACAAAAGACTTTGCCATTGTTGATTCATCACCCCCCGCCGCGGGGACTGCTGCCTCATAGCTCATTATGAATTGGCGAGGGTCGGTAAGTCCGTCGTAGCGGGATAGATTTTGTGGACTGTAGCATGGTGGCTAGGGTTGGGTTTGGAGTATCTGGGAGAGTGGTGACTTTGGGTCATAGAACATTTGGTGTTGCTGGGCTCTCCGTTGGTTGCGAAAGTTTGGCTCTCTCTCATCTGGGTAGAGTTGGCGAAAGTTTGGTTGTCTCATGGGATATGGTTCTGGGCGATTTGGTGGTGGTGGGGGTGGTGGATGGTGGCGGAGGTTGTCTCGGTCCTGCTCCTCATTCCCCTCCCGAAGTGGTGGCATTTCCCCATCATTCCAACCCTCGGCTTCAGCTTCAGCTGCTGCGAGGGACTCCTCCATTCGGCGAAGCTGTTCTCTAGCCTCGTCTGCCTTTTGCCTGATAGCGCGCAGCCGGTTGTGCCTCTCGAGCTGGTCTAGGCGTCTTTTCTTCTCTTGCAACTCAGCTTGAAGTCTTTCGAGGGCCTCGAGGCCCAATTCCTCCTCGTCAACTCCCTCTCCTTCTCCTGGAGTGTGGGGGTGCGGCTGCGGCTGCGCCGCCGTCCGGGTTTGAGGGCCCGGGACTTCTAAGTCTGGAGTAACATCTTCTGCTCTCGAGGGTTCCGGGATCTCTTCGGCAGGTGGAACCACCGCCGCAGCTTCTCTAGTCGCGCAAAGGTCTCTAGTAGTGGTCGCACTTCTGTTTCCCGCCATTTCGAACTTCGCTCCCCACGGACGGCGCCAAACTGTTGGATGCATTCTTGCCCTATCTCCGCACACGTACATGGGAGTGGCGAAGGTGGCCAATCGTCGAAACCGAGAGCGAGGGTAAGAAAGGGAAATTGGAAACAGTAATGCGGTAGCTCTATTCCCCAAAAAACCGTCCCTTTACACTGTTCACCTCCCGGTATTTATAGAGGATGCCAGGGGGCGTTGACCAAATTACAAAAGGGCACAAAAAAAGATTCCTCCCTGCTGTACAACGGAAGGGCAGAATCGTACAAACACGAGAGGCGCAGGAACCCTAGCCTGCTTTCCATGCACCCGCCGCCGCTCGGCCTGCGCTCACCCTCGCAGGAAGGCGAGAGCCGACTTCCATCCTGCGAAGACACCCGTCCAGCCGCGAGGTCCTGGTTCCTTCGCCATCGGTCGGGCCTGAGCCTTTGTGCGAAGGTGTGCGGGATGCGCGAGCGTTGCTTCCAGCGCTCTTCGTGACCTTTGCCTGTGGGAACTTGCCAAACATAGCGAAGGTTTTGTTAGTACTCGGGGGCTTGATCGGTGATTTGAGGGACTTAACAAATAAAAGAGGCGAGTTTTGGCGAGGGTGCGCGGGACGCGTGAAGGCTGTTTTGTTGATCCAGCCTGCGTGGTGCCACTGCCGAGGGTCCCTTCCCCCAACAAAATATATGGTGAAAAGTTACTGTAACATTTTCGTTGTTATTTGATAAACTTTTACCTATATTTAATGTTTCATGTATGCGTATAAAAATTCGATGTGATTGGTGCTACGTAAAATATTTTGGATAATTTTGGCAATTGAACGTTGCCTATGTAAAATATTTCCGATAATTTTGGCAACTAACGTGGCCTAAATATCCCTGTGAAACCCCTCCAAGACTGCACTCCGTGAAGCACGTAGCGAGCGCGCCGTCATTAGTCATCCCCGTCCCTTCCATAGTTCCATCTCGGTGTCACTCGGGAGAGAGCCAGCGAGCGAGCGAAGTCATGGCTCTCCGCACCCTGGTATCGAGGAAGGCCCTATCTTTCGCCCTTGGCGGCGCGGCCCGGCCGTTGGCGTCGTTTGCGAGGGGGGTGACGACGGTCACACTCCCCGACCTCTCCTACGACTTCGGCGCACTGGAGCCGGCCATCTCGGGGGAGATCATGCGCCTGCACCACCAGAAGCACCACGCCACCTATGTCGCCAACTACAACAAGGCGCTGGAGCAGCTCGACGCCGCCGTCGCCAAGGGCGACGCCTCGTCTGTCGTCCAGCTCCAGGGCGCCATCAAGTTCAACGGCGGCGGTGAGTCACGGCCGTGTACTCATCCCACATCTATCCCTTTCTTTTGGGGTGGGGGGGGGGGGGATTATTATTATATCAGGGCGGGCGAATTTGATGTGTTTGATGGGGGTTTAGTGCGCTTTTGTTGCCGATTTCGAGTGATCTGAGTGCGGGAGGGGAGTATGTTGACCTCCCTGATTTCGGGTTGCCCCTATACCCTGAGGTTTTCAGGTGGCTGTGCTGGAGATTTTCTCGTAGACCACGAATGCAGATTTAGATGGAGCATCCATTGCTCGATGGTCTCCAGTTGAGGGTGTTCAGTTCCCAATTTTTTTTGTGTTTTTGTTCTTGTAACACTTTCGTTATAGGCTCAAAAGATTCGTCTCGATATTTACAGACAAAAAGTACAATTAGTCTAAAGATTCGATGTGATGAGACAAAAAGTACAATTAGTCTAAAGATTCGATGTGATGAGGAATCTTGAAAAAATTGGCCGGGGCTTCCATTGAGTCTCTGCACCTATCCTTTTCCTTTGGGTTCCAGTTTGAGAACCACTTGTTTTTTCAAAAAAGGGATTTGGCTCAGGATTGCCCATTTTTCATTCCAGGGTTTCTCTGAATTTGGAAGTTACCACTTAGCAGGTTTCCATACCAAGGCTCAATACAATCAAGTCCGTAGCGTCTACCGATTTCGCCATATCCCCATTTTACTTCTCTTTTGTATAATTTAATCCATCCCCCTCTATTAGTGGTACTGTAACAGTCGAATTTTCTAGATAGGTTCGTGGTACCATTAGGGTCGTCTTGCCTCTATTTTTTATTTGTTTGATGTGTCTCTATTATTATGTGATTTTGGCATTGTTTATTTTGCTGCATCTAGCTGTATGACTTTTCTTTACTGTATTGTTCTCATGCTAGCTACTGTAGGACCGATCATGCGGGTAGCATTTACCAGGTTGTGGTTGATAAGAACTGGTTAAGTTCTTGTTGTTCTGCAGGAATCAGTGTTATTTGGTTGGCTATTAGAGCTGTAGTTACTGATGTTGAGACCTATAAAGTGGTTTCACGGGATGTCCTCACACTTGTACACTATGAACTACATTTAGTTCCTTTCCTGCTCTGCTCGAGCATACCCCTAACATGCTTGGGGTTATGGCTATATTGTACTGCCTTCATTCCAAACTGTAAGTAGATCTGGCTTTTCTAGGTACATAGCTTTTGCTTTGCATCTAGATATACATTGTCTAGATGCATGGTAAAAGCTATGCATCTAGTAAAGCCAAAACGACTTACAATTTGGAATGGATGGACTACTTGTTTGTGGAACACTGAAACCTGTTCATTTTGTTTTGTAAGCTGCAGCCTATTAAACCTTTCTCATTAGTATTTGGTTTAAGCACATTTGGTTCGACTAGAATGATGAGAGGTGAAGAAGCCCCTTACCATTTGTTGGCAAGAAGCTCATTGCCTATTTAACTTGTTCATGAGGATGGCATGTTAACATCTTGATTTTATTTACATTTAACCTATTCACATGTAACCTTTTGGAAAGATTTCCTTGTATTGATATTGCCAACTAACTGTTTCTCTGTTCTAGAATTTTACTAAGATAATTATCATTTTTCAGGTCATGTGAACCATTCAATCTTCTGGAAGAACCTCAAGCCAATTAGTGTGAGTATCTTGCTAATACAATTTGTTGTTTCAGCTGTGTTTCTTTTCCTTCTTCTGTGTTGTTTTATGGAAAATTGTGTGGATATTGGATGCTTTGCAGGAGGGTGGTGGGGAGCCGCCTCATGGGAAGCTTGGCTGGGCCATTGATGAGGATTTTGGTTCGTTCGAAGCACTTGTAAAGAAGATGAATGCAGAAGGCGCTGCTTTACAAGGATCTGGATGGGTGGTACGTATGTTATGCTTTGTTTATGTTTATCAAGAATAGTTGAAGATGTATTCTGTTGACCATGAATCTCTTGCTTCTTGGCAGTGGTTAGCTTTGGATAAAGATGCAAAAAAGCTTTCAGTTGAAACTACAGCTAATCAGGTGAAAGATGTCATGCACATCTGTTTATTCTTCCTATGATACAACATGACTATGCCTAGTTCTCATTCTTGATTGGTGTTGTGTTTATGGCAACTTCCTTGCACCTAGGTGTCCCATTAACAGACACATGCCATCTTGCATGCTGCAATTATCGTTGAGTGTGATTATATGCAGGCTTTCCATTTGTATGCATGCTTAAGAAAGGTATCACTATGGTTTATGAGGCGTCTCCTAGTCGGCTTAGGCGACATGGCGTGGTAGAAGTGCTGGGTGTCCGGGTTACCACGAACTATGTGCGTATGGCATCCGCCTTATAGGATTAGGCGTGAAATGGCGTTACAGGTCTTCGCAGATGCCAGATACGATTTTGCATGGGGGGAGTCGAGTGGTAACCGTTAGGTGCCAAACTGACCATGGGTAAGATTTTTTTTTTTTTTTTTTGGGGGGGGGGGGGGGGGGAGGGGGGGGGGTTGGGGAATTGACTGCGCCGAAGGAAAAGGGCGGGAACTGACCGCGCATATCCTCTTCGTGTGGAGAGGCATCTACCGTGGGTGTGGCTAACTTCACAGAGAGAGGGATAGAGGAAAAGAAAACGTCGCTTGGCGCTGGCGGACCTGGAGCGCTTGGCCAAAGTGGTGGCGGCCGTGCATCTCCGCCTGCTCAACTCAACCTCTGGCTGTCCGCAGCTACCGCTCGTGCTGCAGCTGCCTCTCGTGCCCATGCGAACCTGTAGCCGTCGGCCGTCCGCTCCTGCCCGCCTGCCTGATTTCTCTGCCTTCGTTGGCTGTCCTCCTGTCCACGTGGTAAGCGCATACACCCCCTGTGTAAGGCGCAAGATGGCTCCTGCGGTTGAACGGCGGCGGCGAGGCTTCTGACAGCCGGCTAGGGCTGTCCTGCGGCGACGGCCGGCTGCGGCTGGGCGCTGCAGGCTGGACGCAGCAGCCCTGCTGCTGATCGTGCTGCTGGTGGCGAGGCAGGGAGCCGGGCGCGCTGCGCGGCTGAGAGGGGGAGAGGAAGAGAGAGCCGGCAGCCAGAGAGAGAGAGAGAGAGAGGAGAGAGGGATAAACCCTAATTCTTTCTTGGCTTCTCATTAATCGTCTCCCTCATATATATAAGGGGGTTTACAATGGGCCTGGCCCAATAGCCTTCTCTTTAATAATAAAGACTGGGCTTAATGCCCCTAACTTAATTAACTACTCCTTATCTCTAATCCTTCTAGTATAAGTCCGACCGACCATGACATCTCTCCCTGCCTAGAGAATCAGCTCGTCCTCGAGCTGAAATTTGGGGTAGACTTCCTTGATGGTGTCGACGTCTTCCCAAGAAGATTCCGCTGCTGGTTGATTCTTCCATTTGATCAAAGCTTGGAATTGTCCCCGGTGTCGTCTGGCTTTCAGCATAAGTTCTGGTTTTGGTATTGCTGCACCATTATGCAATGCTGGCATCTGTGGTGTTGATGATGGAGGAGGACCTTTGTATATTTTCAACATACTCACATGGAAGGCATTATGGATACGAGCATTGTTTGGTAGAGTTAATTGATATGTAACGGAGTTGATCTGTTATGCAATTTGAAATGGTCCGAAGTACTTTGGAGCTAACTTGCCTTTGTTTATTGTTGAGATTGCAACAGCTGTCCTGGTCATGAGTTTCAGCCAAACTCAATCACCAATATTGAAGGTTCGTTCTGTATGCTTGGCATCGTAGTGTTTCATATAATAATCCTGTCACTGAAGGAGTCTAACTTTAGTTTGCTCAAGGAATATATCCCGCTCATTCAAAAGGTCGTCCACAGCTGGTATATTTGCATCACCTGGGCTGTATGTTTTCAATGCTGGGGGTTCTCTGCCGTATACTAGTTTGAATGGAGTTGTTTTGTGTCATGTGGGGGCGCCATTATGGCCGCAGACAGGGCAACATCAAGGCCACTAATGGCACAAATCAACCTGTACCGCAGGATCAGGGGAACCAGGAATAGACAGGCTAAGTTTAGGGGCTTTGATTTGGCTTGTGCGCCTGGCTTATGAGCCTATATATAGCTATGTAATAGGAATGAAAAGAATCAAGCAATATGAGCCAAATTCCCAATCTCCCTCTGCTGTCCTAATCTTCCCCTTTCACCATTGAGCAGTCGGTTAACAACACCGGTGCTTCTACCAATCCCGGCTACGAACTACGTAGTCGGTGACCTCCTGTCTTGGGCCTCATCGCCCTTGACAACCTGGTATCGGGTTCCAGACGATCCACCTTTGCTTCCACACAAACACCGCTAAACCCCACCGCGCCACCGCCAAACTCCCCAACTCCATCGATCACCTCTGTCATGGCTGATCCATCCCCTGTAGAGCTGCTCACCATGATCGCCAACCTCACCAAGACCGTGGAAAACTTGGCCGCCAAGGTCGAGGCCTCCATTCTGGTGTCGTCATCAGGACACAAAGACACCAGCTCCGGTGAACATCACAGCGACCGACCACCGCGTCTCCAGAAGATGGACTTCCCAAAATTCGACGGCAAGTCTAACCCCCTCGCCTTCATCAATCGCTATGAGTCCTACTTTCATCAGCAACGGATTGCCGAGGAGGAGAAGGTGTGGTTGGCCTCCTACAATTTGGAGGACGCGACACATATGTGGTACATCATGGTGCAGCAGTACGAGGGGACTCCCCGGTGGCGCTGCTTCACCGAGCTGCTGAATCTGCGCTTCGGGCCACCCCTGCGTTCCAATCCGCTGGGGGAACTCATGGCGTGCCAGCGAACCAGCTCCGTCCAGGAGTACCAGGATCGGTTCGAGTTCCTGCTTCCACGCGCGGGCCGCCTCGACGAAGCACAACAGGTCCAAATCTTCACTGCGGGGCTGGGTCCGCCACTCAGCATGGACGTGGAGGTCTACAACCCCCAGTCCCTCACGTTCGCCATGAGCCTCGCGAGGAAGCTATGCGGGATCAGTATGCCGCCGCCTGGGTTCCGTCAGCCAACCCGCGCAATCAGCAGTGCCCTCTGCTTCCGGAGCGGCCACGACCGCTCGCCCTCCTTGCTCCTCCGCGGGGACCAGAGGCTCCGACAATACAGTCATAGTGGAGGGCCCACCGGTGCGTCGTCTCTCTGCGTCGGAGATGGAGGAACGCCGACGCCTCGGGCTCTGCTTCAACTACAACGAGAAGTTTGGCCGCAGACACAATCGTGTGTGCCGGTGACTCTTTTTCCTCAACACCCTGGCGGATGCGGAGGATGACAACGACGAAATTGAAGCCGAGATCCCCACTGATGCGCAGGAGCCCCTGATCTCCCTCCACGTGATTGCGGGGGTCCACGCCAGCGACACCATGCAGATGCGGATGTGGATCGGTGACATCGACCTGCTCGCGCTGATTGACTCGGGCTCCACGCATAATTTCATCGCTGAGCAGGCCGCCTCCCGCACCGCACTTCCCCTGGTCCGTCGCGGCTCGGTGTCAGTTACCGTGGCCAACGACGAATGCATCCCGTGCAACTGCGTCGCCCGTGGCGCAGTCTTCTCCATTGGCAGCGACGAGTTCATCGCCGACCTCTTCGAGCTGCCCCTCGCGGGGTATGATGTGGTGTTGGGCACTCAATGGTTAGCCACCCTCGGGCCAATCCTGTGGGATTTCACCGTCCTCACCATGACATTCCAGCACAAAGGCCACCAAGTCTGCTGGTGCGGCGCCACTGGTGTGTCGGCACCCAGCCTCCGCTCCTGCTCCGGCCGCGACCTGCTGGACGCCGTCCTCCACGACTTTGCCGACGTCTTCTCCGAACCACACGGCTTACCACCGCCTCGTTCACGCGATCACAACATCGTGCTTCAACCAGGGGCCGCGCCGGTGGCCGTCCGGCCGTACCGCTACCCGGCCACACACAAAGATGAGCTCGAATGCCAATGCGCCGACATGCTGCAGCAAGGGTTGATTCGCCCAAGCTCCTCGGCGTTCTCCTCGCCCGTGCTCCTGGTGAAGAAGGCGGACAGATCATGGCGCTCCTGCGTTGACTACAGAGCCTTGAATGCCATCACCATCAAGGATGCGTTCCCGATCCCGGTGGTCGACGAGCTCCTCGACGAGCTCCATGGCGCCAAGTTCTTCACGAAGCTCGACCTTCGTTCCGGCTACCACCAAGTGCAGATGAGCCCCAATGACATCGCCAAGATGGCGTTCCGCACTCATGATGGCCTGTACGAGTTCGTCGTGATGCCCTTCGGCCTCTGCAACGCGCCGACAACATTCTAGGGGCTCATGAACGACGTCCTGAGGCCGTTCCTGCGTCGTTTCGTCCTCGTCTTCTTGAACGACATCCTCATCTTCAGCACCACCTGGGCGGACCACCTACGCCATGTGTGCATCGTCCTTGACACTCTGCAGCAACACCGGCTGTTCGTGAAGCGTTCCAAGTGCGCCTTCGGGGTGGAGTCGATCTCCTACCTGGGCCACATCATCTCGGCTGCAGGTGTCGCCATGGACCCAGTCAAAGTTCAGGCTATCCACGAGTGGCCTCTTCCACGCTCCGCTCGGGCCGTCCGTGCCTTCCTGGCACTCGCGGGATACTACCGCAAATTTGTGCGGGACTACGACACGATTGCTGCACCTCTGACTGCACTCCTGATGAAGGAAGGTTTCCTGTGGTCTGCAGAGGCTACCACGACGTTCAACGCCCTCAAGGAGGCGCTCACAACAGCACTGGTGCTGGCGCTCCCGGCGTTCGACCGCCCGTTCGTGGTCGAATGTGACACCTCTACCTACGGCTTCGGCACCGTTCTGCTCCAAGACGGCCACCCCATCGCCTTCTACAGCCGACCGGTCGCTCCACGACATCGATCCCTGGCGGCTTATGAACGGGAACTGATCGGCCTTGTGCAGGCTGTACGCCATTGGAGGCCTTACCTCTGGGGACGACGCTTCCTGGTACGCACAGACCATTATAGCTTGAAATTCTTGCTGGACCAGAGGCTCGCCACAATCTTGCAGCTCACTGGGTTGGCATACTGCTGGGATTCGACTTCGCCGTCGAATACAAGGCGGGCGCTGCCAACACGGTGGCTGATGCCTTGTCACGCCGTGATACGGAGGAGGGCAGCCTTCTCGCAGTCTCAGCGCCACACTTCGACTTCATCAACCGCCTTCGACAGCTCCAGTCGACGAAACCTGCGCTGGTCGCCCTGCGCGACAAGATCTTGGCCGGCCAGCGTGGGCCGCCGTGGGCACTCATCGACGACATGGTCGCGTTCCACACCAAGCTGTACATTCCGCCAGGGACTCCTTTGCTCCAGGAATTGGTCTCCTCCATCCACGACAACGACCACGAGGGGGTGCAGCGCACTTTGCATCATATCAGGCGCGACTTCCACTCCCCCAACCTGCGCGTCGTCGTCCAAGACCACATCCGCGCCTGCATCACCTGCCCATATATGCTATTGTAACACTGAACACCTCCACCCGGCCGGCCTCCTACAGCCACTGCCTGTGCCGACACAGGTCTGGGCGGATATCGGCCTGGACTTCATCGAAGCCTTGCCGAAGGTCAGCGGCCAATTCGTGATCCTCACGGTGGTGGATCGCCTCAAATACATCCACTTCATCCCCCTCGCTCACCCGTACACGGCGGAAACTATGGCTTAGGCATTCTTCGGCGAGATCGTGCGCCTACATTGGATCCCATAGTCCATGGTGTCGGACCGCGATCCGGTGTTCACCTCCAAGTTTTGGGGCGAACTGATGCGGCTGTCCGGCTCTGAGCTGCACATGACCTCTGCTTTCCATCCCCAGTCAGATGGCCAAACAGAGGCAGCAAACAAGGTAATCACCATGTACCTCAGGTGCTTCACGGGAGATCGCCCCTGCCAGTGGCTGCGCTGGCTCCCTTGGGCCGAGTTCGTCTACAACACGGCGTACCAATCCTCGCTCCACGACACGCCATTCAAGATCGTCTACGGCCGCGACCCCCCCACCATCCGCTCCTATGAACCAGGGGAGGCCCGTGTCGTGGCTGTCGCGAAGAACATGGCGAACTGCGACGAACTGCTGGAGGACGTCTACTACTGCCTGGAGCAGGCACAGGCGCTCGCCAAGAAGTACTATGATAGGCGCCATCGTGAGGTCTCCTACAATGTCGGTGACTGGGTCATGCTGTGCCTTTGTCATCACCCGGCTGCTTCACTGTCTGCCCCCTCGACAGGCAAGCTCAAGCCTCGCTACTTCGGGCCCTACCGCATCACGGAGATCATCAACGCAGTGGCTGTTCGCCTACAGCTGCCCCCGCGAGCTCGACTACATGATGTCTTTCATGTGGGGCTCCTGAAGCCTTTCGTGGGAACAGCACCTGACGCCCCACCGCCACTCCCAGCCCTGCATCATGGCGCTGCTGTCCCCGAACCAGAGCGCGCCATTCGGACACGCCGTGCTCGTGGTGTCCGTCAAGTACTGATCCAGTGGAAGCATGAACCAGCGTCTTCAGCATCCTGGGAAGACATCGACACCTTCCAGGAACGTTATCCATCGTTTCAGCTCGAGGAAGAGCTGCTCGTCGAGGGGGAGAGAGATGTCATGTGGGGGTGCCATTATGGCCGCAGACAGGGCAGCATCAAGGCCACTAATGGCACAGATCAGCCTGTACCGCAGGATCAGGGGAACCAGGAATAGAAAGGCTAAGTTTAGGTGCTTTGATTTGGCTTGTGCGCCTGGCCTATGAGCCTATATATAGCTATGTAATAGGAATGAAAAGAATCAAGCAATATGAGCCAAATTCCCAATCTCCCTCTGCTGTCCTAATCTTCCTCTTTCACCATTGAGCAGTCGGTTAACAGCACCAACCAATCCCGGCTACGAACTACGTAGTCGGGGACCTCCTGTCTTGGGCCTCAACGCCCTTGACATTTTGATCGATTTTTGAAATGATGTGTTGTAGCAGAACTCCGCCCATGGCAGCCATCTGACCCATTCCTTGGGTTTGTCACCAGTCAGACATCTGAGATACATAGTGATGATTTTGTTGACTGCTTCTGATTGTCCATCTGCTTGCGGGTGACATGCTGAGGTCATTTGTAGTTTAACTGCCAATAATCGGAATAATTCTGACCGAATTTGCTTGTGAATACTACATCTCTGTCAGTAACAATTGAGCGTGGAAATCCGTGTAAACGAACTATTTCTGAGAAGAAACTCTGGGCTACTGTAGTTGCTGAGTAAGGGTGTGCCAGTGGTATGAAGTGAGCATACTTAGACAGTCTGTCTACCACTGTGAGGATAACTGATTTGCCGCCTACTTTTGGAAGTGCATCTATGAAGTCCATTGAAATATCTTCCGATATACGAGTAATCCTGCTGGATGCAGATGTTCTATCTTGTTTCGTTGACACACCAAACAATCCCCTACAAATTGCTGAATGGTCCCCTTTTGGCATTTGGAGTATGGAAGGTCAATCTGAATCTGTACAGTGTCTTTTCTGACCCTTCGTGTGCTGAGTCATGTATAGCATATAGTACATCCTGAAGAATAGAAGAGTTTGCAGGAATATGTACTCGTTGCTTGTATAGAATCAACCCCTCCTGAAATTTCCATGACGAAGAGAGTTCACCTTTTCTGATTTGTGATATGAGGCCAGCAGTTTCGTCATTTGTCATTAGTTCTGCTTTGGTTTTGTCAAAGACTGGAAAGGTGATTTCTGATAGTGCTAGTATTGATGGTTCTGTTGCATCCTGTCTGGATAGAGCATCTGCTACTGTGTTCTGCTTTCCTGGTTTGTATTCTACGTTGAAATCATAGCCCAACAACTTGCTAACCCAGTGGTGCTGAGGAATTGTAGCCCTGTTGATCCAGTATGTATTTGAGACTGTAATGGTCAGAGCGGATTAGAAAGTGACGTCCCCATAAGTAAGGCCTCCAATGTTTGACTGCTGTCACCAAACCAATGAGTTCCCTCTCATAAGCTGCTAGTTTGGCGTGGCGGGGGGCTATCGTACGGCTAAACAACACAATAGGTCCAGCTCCTTGATGTAGGACTGCTCCGAAGCCTGTAGAAGATGCATCACATTCTACTATAAATGATTTATTGAAGTCTGGAAGCTGAAGGACTGGTGCTGAAGAGAGCGCCTGTTTAAGCTGATCAAATGCTGTTGCAGCCAATTCTGTCGATCTGAAATTATCTTTTCGCAGCAGTTGTGTTAGTGGTTTAGCCATGGTGCCAAACTGTTTGATGAACTTTCTGTAATATCCTGCTAGCCCGAGAAAGCCCTTCAGTTGTTTTACTGTCATTGGTTGTGGCCATGCTGAGATAACTTTGATTTTTTCTGGATCGACTGCTACTCCCAAATCTGATATTATGTGACCTAGATATCCCACTGAGGTTTGTCCAAACGAGCACTTTGATTGTCATCGAAGAAGACCAGTACAAATTTTCGCAGGTAAGGCCCCAGTATATCATTCATGAGAGCTTGGAAGGTAGAGGGCGCATTGCAGAGCCCAAATGGCATTACTAAGAATTCTAAGTGACCATGATGAGTTCGGAAGGCTGTTTTCTCAATGTCATCTGGGTGCATTCGTACTTGATGGTATCCTGAACGTAGATCCAGCTTAGTGAAGAATTTGGCTCCCTCCAGCTCATCTAACAATTCATCGATGACTGGTATTGGAAATTTGTCTTTGAGTGTATTCTCATTGAGTGCCCGATAGTCGACGCAGAATCTCCATGATCCATCCTGTTTTTTAACAAGTAAGACTGGTGACAAGAATGAGGATGTACTGTATCTGATGATTCCTTGTGAGAGCATGTGTTGGCACTGTTTCTCTAGTTTATCCTTCTGAAGCTGAGGGTAGCGATATGGTCGCACTGCCGTTGATTTAGTTGGGTCTTTCAGATGGATACGGTGGTCGTATCGTCGTTGAGGTGGGAGTCCCTGTGGTTCTGCAAATAGATCTGAGAACTGATTCAGTACTTGTATTGTCATGGTTGGTTGGAGACTGTGTATTCTGGGCTGCTCGTCTGATGATTTAGTGATGCTACTCCACATGATGCGTCGTCCTTGCTGCCAGAATTTCATGGCCAGGTTATTGAAATCCCAGATGATTGGCCCCAATGAGCTGAGCCAATTGACTCCTAGAACGAAGTCGTATCCTCCCAATTTAATGCTGTAGCAATCAATGTTGAATCTCTCTGTTTCTATTTGTATTGTCAGCCCCGTGTATATTCCAATGTTGGAGATTCTGTCCCCGTTGGCCACTGCGACTCGGAGGGTGGACGGTGCTTCTGAGCGTCGGAGATATAGACTTTTTGCTGTTACGGAATCGATGAAATTATGTGTTGATCCGGAGTCCAAGAGTGCTAGTAATTCCTGACCATTAATGATTATTTTCACCTGCATTGTTGGACTGGTAGTGATTCCTGTGACTGCGATGAGTGAGATCTGTATCTATGCATATAGTTTGCGAGCTACCGCTATAGCTGATTCGAGGTCTGGCGGTTTCTATAGGTGAGTGTCTATCTCCAATATGGGCGCCAATCCCGCTATGTAGAGCATAACTTGATGCTCCGGAGATAGGCCATTGACTTTTGTTAGTGTCTGGAGGAACTGATTTGTGTAGTCGTCCAGCTGTCCGGTTTGGATCATGCCGGTAAGGTCGCCGAGATGGTTGTGGTGGATTAGCGATCCAAATCGCTTGTCGACAGCTGTGCAGAATTGTGGCCAAGTTGGTTGACCCACCTCCTGTTCCCATCTGATGAACCATGTCAGGGCTCTGCCATGCAAGTGGAAGGCTACTAGCTGCATCCGCTCATCTTCTTTGATATTCTGAGTGACGAAAAATTTGTTGCATTTGTATAGCCACTGAGAAGGTTTGACTACCATTGTATTCTGGAAAAGATAGTCTGAGGGAGTTGGATGGTCGACGTGACTGATCTGTTTTCTGTAATTCTTTGTTCATTTGGGGTCGCTTTGCCGGAGGTACATACCTTTTTTCCTCCTTGGGTCGCGATGACAAGGAAGAAAAAAATTCCTCCAATTTCTTCGCCCAAAGATCGGTGACGACGCGGAAGTCCTCCACAGAATCCATCGCAACGTGGCTCCGGATACCAGATGTAAGGTGCAAGATGGCTCCTGCGGTTGAACGACGGCGGCGAGGCTTCTGACAGCCGGCTAGGGCTGTCCTGCGGCTGGGCGCTGCAGGCTGGACGCAGCAGCACTGCTGGGCGCGCTGCTGGTGGCGAGGCAGGGAGCCGGGCGCGCTGCGCGGCTGAGAGGGGGAGAGGAAGAGAGAGGCGGCAGCTAGAGAGAGAGAGAGAGGAGATAGGGATAAGCCCTAATTCTTTCTCCTAGTATATGTCTGACCGACCATGACACCCTGCCTCTTCTCTGGTCTCCCAAATCTCCCAGCCTCTTTTTGATTTTCATATGTTTGCTCTGCTCTGCCCTTGCTCATGGATTGGTGTGTGTTCTCTGCTCTGCTCTGAATATTGTATTTGTTCTGCTATGTGCCTCTATGTTTGCTCACAGACTAATGCCTTTGCTTACATAGACTAACCTGGGCTCAAGAATTGGGAACAAATAAGGTATGTATGTCCTGCACATGAACTAGCATCTAAAATTCTACATGGCGCCAAAAATTTGTGTATGGCGTTGCCTAGGTGTCTGCCAATGCCATGAACACCTAGGCGTTGTGAGGGTGTTAGGGCGCCGCGTGTCGACACAGTGCCTCAAAAACCATGGGTATATGTCATAAGAAAGAATTAGAAAATATAATCATCAAAATAAACATCTAATAGCAAATGATTGTTGGGTTGCTTATGGTATTGTATAAAAAAGGGTGCGATTTGAAACCAAGTGATTTACCTTCATCTGTTAACCAATCTGTTATTTATTTCCTGACCAACATATTTTTTATAAGGCCATTATCTGTGTCACTGGATTCTGTTAGAATAGAATTGTAACAGCCCATATTGGGCGTATGGCCCATTGGCCTATGTACATTGTAACCCTAGCCTATTAGGCTATATAATGAAGGTCACCCCCCCTAATTAGGGTGTGTGGTGTTTCTACATGGTATCGGAGCCGAGTGCTGATGTCGAAACCTCCTTGCCCTCGTTGCCAAGACGAAGCTCCTTGACGCGGAGCATGTTGGTGGCAGCCTTGAAGTCAGGAAGCGGCGAAGTGTTGGAGATGATGTCAGCGGTGTTGGCGAAGCGGGGTTGCAGACCGCGCAGAAGGTTGAGCACGAGCTGCGCGGGGGAGACGGTGTGGCCGACCTCCCGAAGCGCATCTGCAGTGCGCTTCATCTTCTGGGCGTAGGCGTCGATGGAGAGGTCGCCCTGGGACAGGTTGTGGAACTCCTGCTCCCTCTTCGCATCAGTTTGCGGACATTATGACCAAAGGGTTACCTGTACAGTTATTTACTGACTTTAGGTCCAGTCTTTGTATTCGTGATACTCCCCCTTAGACTGAGGGAGGATGTTAGAATAGAATTGTAACAGCCCATATTGGGCGTATGGCCCATTGGCCCATGTACATTGTAACCCTAGCCTATTAGGCTATATAATGAAGGTCACCCCCCTAATTAGGGTGTGCGGTGTTTCTACAGATTCCTTTTTCTTTGTGGAACTAACCCCTTTTTCTTTATGTAAATTCTTAGAGAACTGATCCCACCCCGGCCCCACCCTCTCTTTTTATCTCATTTTGTGGTTTCTCTCAGGGATCAAATGCTTTGGTGGGGATGCAGCTGGGTTCAGACAGTGTGGTGCCTTGTGATTCCCACCTTCTAGTTGTTAGGCCAATCCCAATGGATATTTTCATTTTGTTGTTTTCAAGTGTGCCACATCCGAAGATCAGCGTTATCAAGTCGTCCGACTAATTGTTGTTAGTAGTGCTTATTGGTATCCGAAGATCAGCGTTATCAAGTCGTCCGACTAATTGTTGTTAGTAGTGCTTATTGGTGCCATGGTGATCAGTTATGCACTACGATTAGTTGTAATTAGTTTGTCTGGTCGGTGCCATGCGACTAGGGTTGATTAGAAAACTATTTGATTGATGTCTGAAAAATTGCATCTCTCCTTTGGCACTCTTTTGTAACAGTAACGTGGCCATGTCCATCTGGTTAATGCTTGTTGACCATAATGTTTGCCTTAAACTTAAAACACTGGAATTTTTTTTTCTTGTTCCTACATTTTTCTTATGAAGTTGAACTGATTCCTATGAAATTCCTGTGCGAATCCATTGAAATTTTTGTGTTCCAAACAAGCCCTAATGGGGTGTAGAAGGGTACTCACAAGTTAGTACTCCCTCCATATTGGTAAAAGATGTCGTTTCGGATAGAAACACGGTCTCCAAAGCATAACTTTGACCACTTGTTTTTTAAAAATATTTATTGATAAGTGGTATATGCATATTTTTATGAAAATACTTTTCAAGACAAATTTATTTATATGATTTTTACATCTCTAAACTCAATCATTTTAAAGTTATTCATGATTTATATTTCCAATGTTTGACTAAAAAATTGTCCAAAACGACGTCTTTCACCAATATGGAGGGAGTATGTGTTTCACAATATTGGTGCGAGCTTTGCTGTAAGATAGTCATAAAGATATGGTTGCATCGAGTGGCAAAAAGTTTTTCCTTTTCCTTTTTGTCAGTTTTCTGAGAACGTGTCAAGAGTGTAGTGAAAGCAATGAATATTGCCTTGAATAATAGATTGGATTGATTGAGAGACCTATGTATATATATATATATATATATATATATAGGGAAGAGATCTTATGGTTTATAGAAACGGTACCAAGCTGAGATCTCCTGATATCTCTCTATCCATCTAAAGGACCGGCCGGCTATACTGGGCCCAGGTCCATATACAGGCACAGCCATATACATGCCCTATATACATCCTAACATGTAGTATCTCACATTTGTGCTGTGTTGAACTGCCATGAAATTGTGAACTGTGGAGAGCATCATCATCCTACCTTCAGTGATGCATGTGTTCTGTCGCATGCTGGTTTTCATCCTTAAGTTTCATTTCTTATCTTTTTAGATCATACAAAAGTTGGCTTCGTGCGCATAGCTGATTTTAGTATCTTGCAGGATCCTCTGGTGACTAACGGTGCAAGCTTGGTTCCGATGTTGGGGATTGATGTCTGGGAGCATGCATACTACCTGCAGGTAATCTTGTTGATGCTCCTAAACCGATGATGACTTAACACTGTTGCTTGAGTCAAGGAAAGACCGCATCAAAGATCGTTATCGACTCCTTGTATCTTGCCATCTTATTGGTTCAACAGCCACTAATATTAGCAACTTATGAATTGCCCCCCCTCGATTCCTTTTTATAAGTTGCTGTCATTCATATAGGTGTTTATATTGCAGTCTTTTAGATAATCCCAAATTCTAGCAGCTTATGGATTATTATATCATTATCGGTTTATGCATCAAAGGGAACTTGGTGTTTGTGCCCTTACTATAGTCTAATTGTGATTTTACCTTCTAACTTTGTGATTTACCTTCATAGTTTTGATTTGAAGCTGCCATTTGCCCCTGCTTTGGACGGACGTTATTAAGCGACAAAAATAAATAAATAAATAAAGCAAAAGAATGGGAAGTACCAAAATACCCCTTATCTTTTCACCCCCGCTCCTCACTCGTTCAGTCCAAGGCCACGCGTTTTCCTGTTCGTAGGTGGTGGCATGTTGGATGGCAGCGGCCGCTCATACAGGCTTGTGGGGCAGCGGCGGCTTGCGCAGCACGGGGCAGACCGAGTCTCGTAGGGTGCAGGGTGCTGTAGCAGTGTCAAATCCTGACCACGTCGTGGTGCGTGTTCCACGTCGCCTGACAGCGCCCATTCTGTTCAGTGGGGATAAAGATGAGCATGCAGCAGCCCGTGGGTCAAAGGCACGGCCCAAAGCACGACGATTCAGCACGGCACGGTAGCTACCGGGCCCGGGCCGGCCCAAAGCCCGCAATGGGCTGTGCCTGGGCCGCACCCTCGGCTCGCGGGCCGGCACGGCACGGCACGATATATATATACATGGGAATATAAATATAAATATATATGTAAAAATATATAAATATAGTTAAATAAATATAAAAATATACTTATAAATATAAATATGTATGTAAAAATATATAAATATATTTAAATAAATATAAAAATATACTTATAAATACAAATATATATGTTTTTTTTGTTGGCGGGCCTGTTGGGCCCGGTCAGCCCGTGGGCCTTTGGGCCGGCCCGAGGCCCGATAGGGCCGTGCCTGGGCCGAGGATGAGGCCCGGAGGATCGGGCCGGGCCGGGCCGGGCGGCCCGGTTGCTCAACTATAAGTGGGGACAACAAACAAGTGGGATGTTCAGTGGGGACAACAAACAAGTGGAAGAGGGAGCTTGTTCGCTTTCCACTAGCTGATTCTTGGCTGGAGCTGCTGCAGGAGCGAGCGCCTGCCTTCCCACAGGCGGTTACAAGACCATTGTGCCTGGATACCTGGACCTAGCTCAAGGCCCCCAAGCATTAGCAGACAGAGGAAGTCCGATGGTAGCGTCCTGCCCAACTACTGAGTTCTTCCTGTCCACTGTTAACCGGATGAACCAGAGCATGTGGAGCTGGTGGATCTCGCAAGTGTTTGACGGTTAGAGTAAGTTCTGGTTAGGCGGAGGTTACAGGCAGTGCTGAACTGGTAGTTGGGGTAATTAATCGATAAATTAATTAGAAGAGACGAGAGGAGATTGTTTTGCTTGTTCTCTTTTTGGTGATTTGAGTGACATACAAAAGATGGCCAGTCTGTTTTTTCCTGGACGCCGTGCAAACCATTTCACCTAATTGCTCATTGGTGAAATGGAGTGAGTGATTGCACACTAGTTGATTGTCCAATTTAATGTTAAAATAATGGTAAAATCACATGGTACTCAGAAAACTAGAGGTAAACTTGTATGGACAAACTTGTCTTTTTACATCTGAATTGACACCATTAAGGGCTTGTTCGGCAACTCTGGAATCGTTCCTTACCATTATTGGTTCCAGGGCAGGATTAAGTGTTTCCATCTGTGTCACTCAAATCAGGTGGAAGATTGAATCCGTGTCATTCCAGGCCTGCGATGATACGGATCTGTTCCAGGCCAAAAGAAATGGAGAAAGACCAGGATCGAGCAGATTTCATTACAGGCTAGAAACAACCGAACAGCCATTCCACCTGTCACCTGATTTCGAACCGGACCAGATCATTCCAGGCGGAATGGGCCATGTTCCAGGCCGTTCCTGTTGAAACGAACGAGGCCTAAGTGCTTTAACGGAATAAGGGCAAACTCAATCTTTAATTTGAAAATGCAGGGTAAAATCACCAAGTTATAAAATAGAGGGTAAAATCACCATTTGCATTGGAAGCGGGGGCATGAACACAAAAGCCACATACTACATTGAAGTAAAGTAACAGTTGAATTGAATTCTTGGATAGCTGCTCATGCATGTAGAAGGTCAATTTGACAAAGATATTTTAGAAGGTGGTTGCAGTTTTGACTGAAATACAAGGCAGTCTTTATTTTCTCCTTTCCGGTCTTTGGGGAGCCATGGCCCCCCTGCTTTAACAACGAATTCAAATGTATTCTGAATAAACTTTGGTTCAAATTTATTTCTCTCAATGTCAGTGTCAGTTTTCTCGTGAGCCAATCTTGAAGAGTTTTTTTTTTTTTTTTTTTTTTTTTTTTTTTCATGCTAAGTGATCTCCACTGCTTTCTTGGTTGCAGTACAAGAATGTTAGGCTGGATTACCTGAACAACATCTGGAAGGTGATGAACTGGAAATATGCTGGAGAGGTGTACGAAAATGTTCTTGCTTGAATTGTCTTAATAGACAATACTCATCTGGGGTTTCGGCTGTTTGATCATGTGAAATAAAGATGGACCTGTCTAGCTGTTGGACCTGTCTAGCTGCTGGACCTTGTGTACTTTTCGCCAAAATAGACTAATGCACAATGGCCTGCCGATTCTGTTCGTCTTGCTTGCGTGTACTCTGTTTGCTCCTCGTGGCTGGCACCATAGATAAATAAAGATAAACATCCTTTATAATTTGTCCTTTTTTTTTTGGTCTGAACTGTTTTTCGTCTGGCCCGTTCAATAACCTAACTGTTCCACTCGGTCACATGAACGCCGAAAAAGCCCACTCGCTCGCGCAGACGCTAGAATAGCCCACTCATTCGCGTGCGTGGTTAAATAAAAAAAGTGGTTAAATAAAAAAAAGAAAATCAGGTCGCCGCTGCTTCAACTCACATGCTCGCGTGCATGCAGGTCCCCGCCTTGGGTTCTCGGCGGCCGGCGCTCGCCCTCAAGTCCTCAACGACCCCGCCACGGTGGTGACGCCGTCGCTTGCCAGGCCGCACACTCTGTCCTCCCATGCCGGTGCAACTCCTGTTTGATGCACTCGCTCGCGTGCCGCCGCCTCGGCCTCACGGTGGCTGACGCTCGTCGTCAATGATTCCATATGCAACAATTCAAATGTCTTACTAGTGCTCATCATGTTTTTTTATGAATATTTTCAACTTGTTTCCGGGCTTGACAAGAGTTATAAAGTTTATCTTTCTCAAACACCACATCTTTCAAGACTCTAACTAGATCATGCTTAATCAATCTATTCAATTGTTTCATGCTAACGTGACCAAGTCTTCTATGCCATAACCAACTCATGCTAGATTTGGTGAACAAACAAGTTGATAATTGAGCTTCACTAGCATTGAAATTAACCAAGTATAGATTCTTATATCTATAGCCTTTGAAGATCAAATTTGAGCCATCTACATTTATGATCTCTACATCATCAATCCTAAATATGCATTTGAATTCAAGATCACACAATTGAGCCACAGATAGCAAATTGAAGTTTAAGCTTGAAAGGACCGTGACGCCTAAGAGGGGGGGTGAATTAGGCAACTTAAAAACTACAACTCTAAACTATGGCCTCTAATTTTCACTTAAGCAAAACCTATGCAAGAGAGAAAACTAACCAATGTGCAACTAAGGTTTTGCTAAGTGTGTTTGCTATCTCTACCGTAAAAAGAGTTATGCTATCTAGTTTCCAAACCTATCAACTAGCAAGCAAGCTATGAAAGGTAAAGCACATGAACTAGATAGCAATGTAAATGCGGAAGGTAAAGAGTGTGATAGAGATGCAAACTCCCGTCGACGACTCCGGTATTTTTACCGAGGTATCGAGAAGCGCGCAAGCTTCCCCCTAGTCCTCGTTGGAGCCCCTCGCAAGGAATCCCTCGCAAGGGCCAAGCTCCCAGTCGGATACTCCGTGGATAGCCCCGGTCCTTCCCCACACGCAAGTGGGTCTCCGGTTAAGCCACTCGTGGCAAAGCCTCTCCCGGATGCTCTCCGCCGTCTTCACTATCAAGTTTCCGGCCGAAGCGCCGCGGGCCTTGTTCCCTTCGGTACACGGAGGCGGCCACACCACAAACTCGGTTGGTGTGATCTCGCAAGACTTACAAGCCCCACCGATGTACAACCACGGTGCGCGCAAGCACCGGTAGATAAGAGGTTTTCAAACCTCACTAAACACTAGGCCTAACACCTAGAGCAAGCGCAAAGCGGTGGTCTAACTAGCCTAAGCACTTCGCAAAGCACCTACACTAATCACCTAGTATATTCACTAAGCACTTTGGTGGCTAGAGCAACTAAATATGTGTCTATGCACTAAGATCACTTCCTTGAGCTCCAACCATACTATTTTGGCCGGCCATGGGGGTATATATAGAGCCCCAAGCAAATAGAGCCGTTGGGGAGAAGGATGGGCTTCACTGCGAGGCATCGGACGCTCCGGTCGTAACCATCGGACGCGTCCGATGCTGCATCGGACACTCCGGTCGATACCATCGGACGCGTCCGATGCTCCTTCAACGGCTAGATGCCGACCAGGCACTGTTCAGCAACGGCTAGTCAGCATCCGATGCGTTTGGACCGGACGCGTCCGATGCCGCCAGAGCCTTTCTGGAACCTCTCTGTTCAGGCATCGGACGCAGGTCACTGTAGCGTCCGATGGTGCATCGGTGCGTCCGATGCGCATCGGTGCGTCCGATGCTTTCGGACAGGCACGTCCGATGCTCCTGTTTGCGCTGTACACGAGCTAGGGTTTACCACCGGACGCGTCCGGTGCTTTTGAGCAGCGTCCGATGAGTGCGTCCGATGCACCATTTGCATCGTTTCTTCGCGATTTCTTGCGCCGTCTTGGTTCCATTTTTGTGCCTTGGACTTTGCTTGATCTTGAGGGTCTTCTACTGATCTTCTAATGTCTTGCTTGAGGTGTTGATCATGGGATCACACCGTCGCCTTAGTCCAAGTCACATTTGCACCCTATTGAACTACAAAACAAACACTTGGAAATACATTAGTCCAATTTGGTTATGTTGTTCATCAAACACCAAAATTCAAAGTTAAATGGGCCGAGGTCCATTTTCCTTACAAAGCTCTCTACTAGCAACACATTGGATATGCTCATGTCATTTGATATAGCAATCTGACCAAGCCCCTTAACCTTGCCTTTTTCATTATCATCAAAAGTAATACGATCAATCCCATTGTCATCATTCTTGTTGATTGAATTGAACATTCTTGCATCTCCGGTCATGTGTTGAGTGCACCCACTATCAAGCACTCAATGCCTTCCTCCGGCTTTATAATTGACCTACAAGAAAAGATCAATTCTTTTTAGGTACCCAAACTTGCTTGAGTCCTCCAAGGTTAGTTACTAAGCTCTTGGGCACCCAAATTGTCTTCTTCTTTGGGCCAACAATGGGAGCACCAACAAACTTAGCCTTTACACCATTTACACCCTTGGTAAGCACATAACAAGAATCAAACTTAATTGAGGCTCTAAATGCCCAGATTGCTTGGATTTATTTCAAAACCGACCATTGCTTCTCACAAAACTAGTTTTGTGAGTCACAAAAGCCGCCTTGCCATTCTTGGGGGTGTAGCCCAATCCCTCTTTGTTAAGAGAGAACCGTTGGCTACCCAAGCACTTAAGCAAGCGGGCATCTCCACCATAGGCATTGCCTAAGGCACGAGTGAGCTCATTGACCTCCTTTTTCAAGGTCTCATTCTTCACCATTAGTGAGGCATCACAAGTGAAACCATCACTCATAGTAGAAGTAGTAGTGAATGAGCTACATGAGGGGTTAGTGGGAGCAACAACAATAGGAGTATAAAATGATTCATCAAGAATATGACAAGTTACTCCTATGTTACATGTTGGAACAATGTCCTCAACCTTGACTTGATCAAGGAGGGAGGAGTGAGCTTTTTCATGCTTGGTGTGAGCCTTGCCAAGCTTCTCATGGGCTACCTCTAGCCTCTCATGAGTAGACTTGAGCTCATCAAGGGATTGCTCAAGAGCACCAAGCTTCTTGCGCAATTCCTTGCACTCCTTCCTCTTCATCTCAAAGCAAGTGTGAGCTTGCTCCAACATATCCATGAGGTCCTTCTTTGAGTTCTCCTCATCCTCATCACTCTTACTATCACTCTCATCATCGGATTGTACCTTTGTCGGCTTAGCCATGAAGCATGATGGAGTGTCAAATAGAGAAGGCTTGTTGTTGATTGCAATGCTTGCAAGTGCCTTCTTCTTGGTGCTCTTCTTATTATCATCATCACTTAAGTCTTCACTATCGGATGATGTATCACTATCCCATGTGACAACATATGAACCACCCTTCTTCTTCTTGAAGGTAAACTTCTTCTCTTTATTTTCTTTTTTCTTCTCATCTTCATCATTGTCACTATTGTAGGGACAATCCGCTACAACATGATCCTTGCTCTTGCACTTGTAGCATTTTCTCACATATTGCTACAACATGATCCTTGCTCTTGCACTTGTAGAATCTTCTCACATATTCCTTGTTCTTGTTGTTGTCTCTCCTCTTCCTTGCACCATAGCCCTTCTTCTTCATGAATTTGCCAAACTTGCGCACAAAGAGAGCCAAAGCTTCATCATCAAAGCCACTAGCTTCTTCATTGTCACTTGGTTCTTCCTTCTTGGACTTGCCCTTACTCTTTGATGAGGTGGCTTTGAATGCCACACTTTTCTTCTTCTTGTCCTCTTCCTTGACCGCCTCTTCACTATCCTCATTGTATTGATCTTCGGTCATTACATCACCAAGCTAACTCATTTTCTACCACATCCCACACCTTGTCATTGACTGAACCCAAATACATTCTCATCTTCCTCTTCCAATAATCAAAGGATGTGCCATCAAAGAACGGTGGTTTCCCCCCAACATGGTTGAACACAATTTGAGTCATTTTCAATACCGAAGGATGTTAAGCCTTATGCAAATGGTGACCACAGCTTTGATACCACTTGAAAGGTCCTAAATGGCTAGAGGGGGGGGGGGTGAATAGCCTAATAAAATTTCTACAAAACACTTAGAGCAACTAGTTAGACAACTATGAAGCGAAGCTTTTTGCTCTAGCTCTACCAAGTGTTGCAAGCCACCTATCCAAGCAATTCTAGTATATTATAATCACTATGGCACACAAGAGCTATATCACTACTTTCTAAACTAGTGAGCTAGCAAGAAATAATTACTTCTAGTTAGAGAGCTACTTCTAGCAACAATTATATCTACACAAGAAATAAAGAATGTAATGCAATGAGAGAGAGATATACCGACGCTGGCAAGAGATGATCAACCACAATATGAATACCAATGAAGTCCAGGAGATAGCCAAAGAGACAATGGACACAAAGATTTTTCTCTCAAGGTTCACGTGCTTGTCGGCACGCTAGTCCCCGTTGTGTCGACCAACCACTTGGTGGTTCGGTGGCTAATAGGTGTTTCACAAACCTAGCTCAACACTTGACGCCACAAGAACCGACTCACAAATGGAGGTAACTCAATGACACACGCAATTTACTAGAGTTACCTTTGGCTCTTCGCCAGGGAAGGCACAATACCCCTCACAAATCATCGGGAGATGGCCATGAACAATCACCAAGTTGTGCCAAAGCTCCTCCGTTGCTCCAAGCCGTCTAAGTGGCGGCAACCACCAAGAGTAACGAGAAAACCGTAGCAACAACGATTCCCATGTGCCACTAGATGCAAACACACAAACAAATGCACTTGGAATCACTCAATCTCACTTAGAATCACAAATTCAAGTCTAGAGATGAGTTGGAAAGCTTGGCAATGATCACAAAGATGTTAGAGGTTCAAAGTGTGCAAGAGAGCATCCCCAAAGTCAGTCAAACAACTTATATAGCCACCACACAAGTGGTTTAGCCATTTGGCTGAAACTGCAGTGACCGGACGCTAAGCCACATCGTCCGGTCGCTAGATGGAAGCCACATGTCCAGTGAATATGAAGACGACCGCTTGATCCCAACTGCTATTTCACGTTACACGCCTGTTAATGTTCGACCGGACGCACGGCCACTGGCATCCAGTTCAATGTAGAGAGGTTCCAGAGAGCATTTTTATGGATCAGACATGTTCGGTCAGGAGCGATCAAATGCTCCCAGTGTCCGATCAACACCTGCTCGCTCTGTCCTACTTACATCACACTGACTGGATGCACCAGCATCGAGTCCAATCAACAACTTCATTAGAGTCCGGTCAAAGTTGAAACAGACCCTGACCCTAGGGTTTGCTACCGGACGTCGTGTTTGGTCACACCTGGACCAGCGTCTGGTCGATGCAAAATAGCTTCGTTTTGCCCCTTTTCAACTTCTATCTTACACCCTTGCTTCCATGTGCCAACACTATAGTGTTTCACAACTTGTGCACGTGTGTTAGCATTTTCTAAAGCATTTTCCATGGGTTTTGTTAGTCACACTAGGTCCTAATGCATATTCATGTAAGAATTCACCTAGTGGCACTTGATAATCGTAATCACCGAGACAATCCCCTCTTAATAGTATAGCTATCGATCCTAAACACACTCACACCCTCTATGGTGTCTTGAGTGCCAAAAACAAAATCCCTATTTATACCTTTGCCTTGATCTCTATAGGGTTTTGCGAATGTGGAGCACTTGATCCATCTTTTGGTCATCACCACCAACACCATGGTCATCATCTGGCTCCCACACTTGGTGTGTACCAACCTAGCCCATAAACATTAGTGTCCTAGGTGACATCAATTATCCAAAACCAAACAAGGACTTTCAATCTTCACCTTTTTGGTAATTGATGACAACCTTTCACAAAAATATGTATTTGAAAATTTGAGTCACGTCTTTGTTAGTTAGCTCGATCCCCTACATATGTGCTATAGTGTTTGGTTCAAGTTCGGCACATATGCGTAGATATGAAATGTTGGAGAGTAATACTATCAAATGATGCTAAAGTGTAAAGAATGGAACTTTGAAGTGTGATACCAATAGGAGTTGCCAATATACACCATCCTTAGCACCATGGTTAGCTAGACTTACAAAAACACTAGATACCTTATGAGATCAACATTATATGCAAGGCTCTAGTACCATTTGTAAAAAAAATTAAATCTAGCTACCACCTATGCATGCTAGTTTGCAAATCATCATTCAAAATCTACTTCTAGCATACACCACACA
This sequence comes from Coix lacryma-jobi var. lacryma-jobi, assembly GCA_009763385.1. Taxonomy (NCBI): domain Eukaryota; kingdom Viridiplantae; phylum Streptophyta; class Magnoliopsida; order Poales; family Poaceae; genus Coix; species Coix lacryma-jobi. The sequence continues at coordinate 80,900,468 of CM019826.1, read as the reverse complement.
AGCATGAATATAGAGTTCAAAAACGTGTGCAATGCAAGCAAGCATATGAACATGCACAAATAAAATGCAACAACCAAGTTCATGAGCTTGCTCCCCCTACTTGTGTGCTCAAAAATCATTTTCAAAATTTTGATCCCTTTCATTTTATCTTTGTGACTTTCTCTCCCCCTTTGTCATCTATTTCCATAAAAGGTTTGCATAAAGGTTCAAATTGTTTAGGAGAGAGTTAGTTCCTTTCATATTTGGTTCAATCTAGGTCATTTGCATGAAACATTTAACACAGTTTGCTCTGAGTAAGCTTCTTCACACATCTTGCAATGGTTATCTTACTCACGTTGGTTAAACATTCCATTGCTCTTTCTCTGGATTAACCACTAGGATTGCAAGCCCATAAATATGTCATATGTTACCACTAGACCATATCAAGTCATAGAAACAATAGTGGTATCATATAATCATAAAAATCATTTTATTTTCGTGAATGAGCCTAATAATCACGAGGAATGACTAGATGTAATAAACGTGTCCTTAGCAAAGCATGAATGCATTTGTCGAAGGAAAGGCATGTCATGTAAGTGTGGGTGCATCAACACATATTTGAGCAAGCAAGTATGTTCAATTCATTCCTGAGCTTGCAAAACCTCTTCTCATCAAGTGACTTGGTGAATATGTCGGCAAGTTGATCATCGGTACCAACACTCTCAATTGAAATATCACCCTTTTGTTGATGGTCTCTTATGAAGTGGTGCCTAATATCAATATGCTTTGTTCTTGAATGTTGCACGGGGTTGTCTGTGAGCTTCACCGCACTCTCATTGTCACATAGCAATGACACTTGTTTGAATTTGATTCCAAAGCCATACAAAGTTGCTTTCATCCAAAGTAATTGAGCACAACAACTACCAACAGATATGTATTTGGCTTCGGCGGTTGAAAGTGCTACACTATTTTGCTTCTTTGATGACCAAGACACAAGTGATCTTCCTAACAATTGACATGTGCCCGATGTGCTCTTTCTATCAACCTTGCAACCCGCATAATCAGAGCTCGAATATCCAATCAACTCAAAGTTTGACCCCTTTGGATACCACAAACCAACATCTTGTGTATGCTTCAAGTACCTCAATATTCTCTTTATTGCCTTCAAGTGACTCTCTCTTGGTGAGGCTTGGAATTTTGCACACATGCATACACTAAACATGACATCCAGTCTTGATGCAGTCACATAGAGTAGGCTTCCAATCATAGACCGATAAAACTTTTGATCCACCATATTGCCACTTGCATCACTATTTAATTGTCCATTTGTCCCCATAGGAGTGCTAATGGCTTTTGCATCTTGCAATCATACTTCTTGACCATGTCCTCGATGTAGTTGCCTTGACTTACAAATGTGCCTTCCTTCGATTGCTTGATTTGTAGACCAAGGAAGTAGCTAAGCTCTCTAATCATTGTCATTTCAAACTCATTAGCCATCAATTCACCAAACTCTTTACAAACATCTTGATTGGTTGAACCAAAAATGATATCATCAACATAGATTTGCAACCCAAACAGGTCTTTTCCAATCTTCTTGGTGAAGAGAGTAGTATCAATCTTTCCCATCTTGAACCCTTTAGAGAGGAGAAAATCCCTTAATCTCTCATACCATGCTCTTGGTGTTTGTTTCAAACCATAAAGTGCCTTCTTGAGCTTGTAGACATGGTTGGGCTTTTTGCCATCTTCAAAACCGGGAGGTTTGTCAACATATACTAACTCATTGATGTATCCATTGAGAAATGCACTCTTGACATCCATTTGATATAACTTGATGTTGTGGGAACAAGCATAAGCTAATAGAATTCTTATTGCTTCTAATCTTGCAACCCACAAGTTTCACCAAAGTCAAGACTCTCTACTTGAGTGTAACCTTGGCTACTAATCTTGCTTTGCTTCTCACCATAATGCCATCTTGATCTTGCTTGTTTCGAAAGACCCATTTAGTGCCAATCACATTGTAGTACTTAGGCCTCTACCAATTCCCATATTTGATTTCTTGTGAAGTTGTTGAGCTCTTCATGCATGGCATTGACACAATCAACATCTTGTAATGCTTCTTCAATCATGGTTGGCTCGATGGATGATACAAAAGAGTAATGTTCACAAAAAGAAGCCAATCTTGATCTTGTTTGCACACCACTTTGAATTCCATCAATAATTTGATCTAATGGATGATCTCTTGCAACATTGGTTGGTTGGAGCACTTGGACTTGATTGCTTGTACTTGCTTGATCATTTGAATAAGATGAACTAGCCACTTGTTGATCTTGCAATTGAGAACCACTAGCTTGCACAATTGGAGAGGTGAGCACTTGATCTTTGTTATCTTCAACATCAATCACTTCCTTAGGCCGAATATCACCAAAATGTCCATACTCTTCATTGCATTTGCCAATTGAGTTCCTCTCACATCATCTAGATTTTCTTCTTCGTCTTGAGAGCCATTTGTTTCATCAAACTCAACATCATGCACTTCCTCAAGAGTACCACTAGCCAAGTTCCAAACTCTATATGCTTTGCTTGTAGTGGAGTAACCAAGTAAGAATACCTCATCACATTTCTTCTCAAATTTTCTCAATCTAGTGTCTTTCTTGAAGATATAGCATTTGCAACCAAAGACCCAGAAATATGCAATGTTGGGCTTTCTTCCATTCAATAGCTCATAAGGAGTCTTCTCCATCCCCGACAATAGAGGCGGTTGCTACAATAGCAAGCCGTGTTGATAGCTTTGGCCCAAAATGGATGACACACAATGTACTCACTAAGCATAGACCTTGCCATATCAATGAGAATTCTATTCTTCCTTTCAACAAGACCATTTGATTACGGAGTGTACTTGGCCGAGAATTGATGTCTAATTCCAAATTCATCACATAACTCATCAACTCTTGTGTTTCTAAATCACTACTATTGACATCTCTTAGCATCACTTTAGATAACGGTGCCAGAAATGCGGGTAGACAAATCTTAACGTCATCACCTTTAAAGCTAGGCTGTCACCACTAGCAACAACACTAGAGATGTGGTTGTATTTATGATCATGCCCTTATAAAATATGAAATAAGATTATCCGCAAGCGCACAGATAAAATATACCAGTTGTAGCATTTCACCTAGGAGAGTTCCCATGTAACATTATTTATATTATGCCTCTACTTCTAAGTCTCAAGAGAGTGGCAGAAGATAAATTTCTACAAATTAAAACACACACATGTATGATTATGATAAGAGTTCCACTAGATCTTCTCAACATAGGAATCAATCATAACAAATATAGGATAAATAAATAGAACAGGATAAACCGAAAATAGTTCCACAGAGCATTTTCCATCCAGGGTTTGATCATAACTAGAACTAGAAAGAGATAGATTAAGATCCTAACATGGTTCTAACTATAGGTCATAGACTACATCAATTAGTGCAATTATGTTTAGCAATCATGGTTAGAATAACTTATATTTATACATAGGAGACATCACGGATGGAGGATCAGATCCAGAGTCTATCCCCTCCGGGTGACCGCGTCTTGCTAGGCCTATATTCGGGGAGTGGACTACAGAGGAATCAATGAGGCTATAAGAGTCACCCTCGTGATCTACCACTTGTTGGCCCATAATATAGGGTGTATTCGCAGGTAAACAACATATAAGCACCATGCTTACACAATGTTGACCACTCACCCCTCGATCATCGGAATGAGTGCTATACAAACAAGAGCATAAACATAAAGATACCCTAGCTATGTTAAACATATAATCAAAGTAGTTGATGAACATTATAATCATGAACATGAAATAGTAACAAGTCATATCAAGTAACAACTAGAACAAGAACTAGAAGATGAATAAGAACTAGAAAAATAATTAGAAGTAGACTAACACAATGATGAACTAGAAGAACCAGATGATGAATTAGAACACAAAGATGATGAACAAGAGGACAATTAGACAAATTGAAGAACAATGTTGATACAAGAGAGAAGTTACAAGGCTATTACCTAGCCTCCTCACGACTAGATTCAGAATCCGAGCTTCCCTTGACTCTTCTGATTCTATTCTAGCTATGCCCTAGGATGGTGGAGCTCTTGGTTGTCCTCTCAAGGAATACCTCTAAACTAAATGATTGAAAATTTGATTATGATGTGATTGATGCCTTAGGGGGAGGGGGTCTAGGGCTGTTTATATAGTCCTGTGGGATGAACCGTAGCCTTTGGATCAAACCGACCTTAATCAAGGGCCTAGATACGAAGTAGAGGTCAGTTAGGTCACGTCGCACGAAGGAGGGGAGGCTGCCAGGTGGGCTGTTGTCGGTTCTTAACTCACATTTTATACCGCCAACTTGCTTTGAAAACCTGCCATATCAAGAACCAAAACTTAGGATTAGACATTAAACTCACAATTTCCATGAGTTTTGGATGTATCAATTGTTTTGTAGGAATCACGGGAAAACCTTACCTGAGATGGGCCAAAAGTGCATACCAAATTCAACATGTCAAAGCCCAGAGCACTTTCGGCCCATCCAAATGAAGAGAAATGAAGCCCAAGGCCCATCACACTCCACAACTAGGCTGGAAACCCACATCACAAGCATCAGGGCCCAACCAACAGTCCACCATGCGAAGGCGGTGGACAGAGGTGGGGCTAGGGGTGTGCCCGCAACCCTGGTGTGCCCGCACCGACGCTGGCCCCCCTGTTGACGCTCACTAATGCTCATAATTAACCACCTACTATTGCATGAAATGACACTAAATGAATCACAAAGCATAGTTGTAGGGTTTGAAACTAACAAGTTCCACGAGTTTTGGTGCTCTCACTTGTTTTGCAGGATTATCAATATTTCACCATATAAAAGTATCTCAAGTGATGAAACAGAGCACACCATTGCGAAGATCTCGTCGAGATGATCGAAACGGACATATGGTTTGCTACATTTGGAGTCCCGACGAGAGAGTCCTCGATGGATACGACTAGGAAGATTCTAGAACATTCCAGAAGACACGAGAAGGCGACCCACGGAAGGCGGGGCCCACCTGTCATAGGGGCAGACCGACCGGTCTCCCTCCTGGACCGACCGGTCTGGTACTGGGCCCAATCTGCTCCCCCTTCGCGTGACGCACTCCAACCGACCTCTCTAACACGTTTTGGCCCATTTAGGCCCAAGTGCATATGACGAAGGATTTAGTTCCACATCGCTTGCTCAAGGTGGAGGGGAGGCCAGGAGCCCCTATATAATAAACCCAGGACCCCCCTGAGGCAATACATCATTATCATGGAGTTGTAGAGGCGTCCCTCGAATGGATAACCTCTCCTCTCTATGTAATTAGGTTTAGATTTTCCAATGTAATAACTTAGCTCTAGTCGGGAGTTAGGGAGAGCGGAGCTGCGCTCCGGTTCCGGAGGAGTCTTCAGAGTTTTGGTATGTCTTTGTATCTTTTCTTTGTAAGACTTATGCTTTAATATATTTATCTTCTCTATTTACTTTATGCCTTTAATATTATGATTAGTATAGTTGTTATGTTCTAGCATAGGATCTTCGCTCGTATCGAGTGCTCTATTTGTAGGCCATAGTTAGAGTAGTAATCGATAGATTAGACTTGGTGTTTAGTCTATAGGTTACCTGAGGTTGCGCTCAACCCCACGGATAGTTGTGGTAGCCCCAGGTGGTGACAACCCTGATGGCCGATGTATTCCACCACGTTCGGGTTGATGTTCGTAGGACCGTAGTCCGAGCTTCCCAACCCCCTTCTCATCCCTTTCTATGGTTGGTGTTCTGATGTCCCGAAGTGTTATTATATGACTGCTATATCTTTTCATCCTTGTTACCTTAGAACCCAAGTAATAGAGAAGAGCATAGGAACCTTGATCTCTCCCGTTGTCCTCCCACTATAGTTATCTTTACATTTATCATTAAATTCTCTTTATTGTGCTTTTATTCATTATCATATCATATATCATTCACTCCTGCTCTAGTCTAATTAGTACTCTAATTTAGTAGATGCATGATAGTGAATTATTAGATTCTTGACCCTAGCTTCCCTGTGGTAAAATATAAATAATGATCCTGGAATACTCCCGGTAAAATGCTACAATGGTGTTCTGTGCGCTTGCGGAATCTTTCATATTCTATTTGCACTAACGAATGTCAACAAGCATTTTTGGCACCGTTGCCGGGGAAGCAATTGGTGTAAAGATTTTGATAATGATCTTGATGTCTGCTAATTTAGTGTACCACTAGCTTTAGTAGGATTACCCCTTGTTCTGTTGAGTGTGGAATAGACAGGACATCAAACGCCGTTTCGACCTTATGGCGAGCTTCCACGAGAATGAAGAACCCAGGGTGCCTGAATATTCAAGATCCATCATTAATTCTGGAACCCTGCCATCTCACAGGTTTGTGTATACATATATATATATATATTATTTATTCTAACCATGTGTAGATTGGAGAAAAGGTCGTCATCACAAGAATTCAACTCTCATCCCATGTGATGGATATTTACGCTGCGCACTCACAAATACCAGTTGTGAGTCATGGTAAGTATGATCAAGGTGAGACAGTCTTGCTCATGGACTTTAAACTTTATGAGTAGTTATCTTTTTAATTTCTTGCATACCACTGCATGTTTACTTTTAATCATTCATCCACTCCATTTAGTTTATCTTTCCTCACATCAAGTCCTTGCATGCATTCATGTCATTTGCATTTAAAAAAAATATTTTTTAAAAAAATCACTGTGATCATACTCTATCTTTCTATTTGAATAAATCTCTTTTATGCTTTCATGCTACCTATGTCTATGCTAGTATATTTTCGGTTTGAAAGTACTTCATATGGGTATTTTCATAGGCTTTTTAAATTAAGCGTGGTGCTTAGGTTAAATAGTCTACCTTAATCAAATTAGACACGGAGTTTGGTTTGATTATTGATCTGAAATTAGCTTGTGTAGACATTGGATATTTTGTTGGACTAACCCCTGCAGAGAACTCTAAATACACTTTGGGAAAGTCCTGAGATGAATTCACATCAGAGATGAAGCAAGGCATACGGTGAACTGCATAATGAAGACTCAGCTCATTCATCATTGATGAAAGAACTGTGAGTATTAAAATTTATTTAAGTATATCTTCTGCGGATACATGGGTGTATGCCGAGTCTCTGAGTGATGAGTGATTGTCAACTAGGATAATACGCATGTTCTTTGGCCTGTGTTGTGCAGGTGTCGAGCACGGATACAGTGATCAGAGGCAAGGTGAAGGTCAAGTAGAGACATGCCATGCGGATGGACCGAGAGTGGCGAAGGGCGGACGTGAGGCCTGGACGGAGGGACCGGTTGCCCGAGGATCAGCTGTGGTGGCTGACAGCCTGGGACAGCGACGAGCGAAGACTTGCGGGCATGGTGTTGCCTGGGTCGTGGACCTAGGGACACGTGTCGGTGGATGGGGTGCACGGGCGGTGCATCCCCTCTACGGCTCGGTTTGGTGGTTGAGCCACAGAAAAACCACCGAGTGGAAGGTTTCCAGGTTTGGGCCTCAAAACCTGGGCGCTGATGGTTTCCGAGTTTGGGCCACAAAACTCGGGATGAGGACGGTTTCCAGGTTTGGGCCTCAAAACCTGGGCGCTGCGGGTTTCTGAGTTTGGGCCACAAAACTCAGGCGATGGACGGCTGGTTTCCCGGTTTGGGCCTCAAAACCGGGGGTTGGTCGTGAAGGCTGGTTTCCTGGTTTGGGCCACAAAACCGGGGGCGAAGTCCGGGAAAAGGACGAGCGGAGCGGTGGCGGCACGTGGCAGCAATCGGTGAGGTTGCGTCGAGGCAACGCTACCAGTTGTGCAGGCGTGGCCGTCGGATCACCAGCTACCTTGAGTTGGTCCAGAATAACCCTAGGGTTTAGCTGGTTCACTTTGTAATTAGTGAGGGGTAGAGTAGGAATTAGAATTAGGATAAGTAGAGGGAGACAACCTCCTCCCATCCTATCTCAGTCATTTGCTCTTTTGCTTCTAGGGTTTCCTGCTCTCCCATTCCCTGCTGTAGCGAACTGAGATCCACAGAGAAGAGAACAATACCTCTGTGCCCGTGAGATTTTGAGGAAGTGAGACCGTAATCTCACTATTGTAGCATGTGGTAGCCACACGGTTGCAAATTGGTGGTTGTGATTCGCGTTTTGTTCTTGTTCTTCGCGGGTTACTTTTCTCCACGTTTTTCCCGTCGATCGATTTCTTTGCTTGGTGTGTCTTTTGGAAAGCCATTTGAACCATGTTGTTCTAGATCGTGAGGCACTTCTTTCCATCGAAGGAATTCATCCCTAACCTCACGACCTAGTAGATCGGTTGATTTTTGTTTTGGATCGATTTTGCTCCTTTAGTCCCGATTTCTTCCAATCAATCGATTTGGAGTTAGATGCGAGCCATGATTCCCAAAGGATAGCTCACTAACCTCCTTGAGACTCCTCATACCAAGTCTAAGCCTTAGTGCTTTTGATTCGGAGGAGATCGAGTGGATTTCGCGGAAGAACAGTGCAGTATCGGGACCATCGGACGCTGTGTTCTTGAGCATCGGACGCTGAGTCGTTTTCCATCGGAGCGTCCGGTACCACGTGTCGTCTGACAGTGCTTTTAAAGGAGCATCGGACGCTGACCATCGGAGCGTCCGTTGCCATCGGACGCGCCGGGGGTCGAGCATCGAACGCTAGGGTTGCACTGTAGCAGCTTCCGATGCTGGTTCAGTAAGGTTCCAGAAGTGTCCTGTTTGCATCGGACGCGTCCGGTGTTTTGACATCGGATGCTGCCAGCGTCCGATGCTGCTGAGTCTGCGCAGTTTCGTCCGCAGTTCGTTCGTCTATTGTCGGTTTTGATTTCCGGCTTTTGCGTTGGGTTTCTAGAGTCGTAAAGTGTCTCGCTGTGCTTCTTGGAAGCATCCACCCTATCTCTAAGGTTGTGGACACTTACGAGCTCTAGGTTTTGCTCTTAGGGTTGAATTTTGGGACAGCGGCGACAAATTTTCGAAAGGAAAATTGAAGCTACCATTCACCCCCCTCTGGTCGCTTTCTGGTAGCATTCTCGGTCCTTCAATTGGTATCGGAGCGGGTTAAGGATCTTCCACCTTAGCCGGTTCTAGATCCACAGAAGGCGACATGGATCGCGGCGTGGGCAAACCGCCATTTTTCGATGGGATGAACTATGCGTATTGGAAGATACGCATGTCAGCTTATCTCCAGAGTTTGGGTGCTTTCATCTGGGATATTTGCAACTCTGCCGATTACGTGGTCTTGGCTGCTCGTGCTACTCAGCATCAAATTGATGAGCACGATGCCAATAGACGAGCCCGTAATGCTCTTTTCTCATGTTTGAGCATGAGTGAGTTTGATCGCGTTTCTCACCTCGCTACGGCTTGGGAGATTTGGGCTACCCTCATGCGTTTCCATGAGGGAACCACTCAAGTCAAAACCCGTCTCTACGAGTCGTTCAAGCGAGAGTATGAGAACTTTCGACATATGCCTGGCGAGAGCATAGAGAGTTTATTCGCTCGCTTTCAGGTGATTGTCAACAGGATGAGGGCTAACAAGGAGCTGTTGCCTTTTGACGATCATGAGAGAGCTCTCAAGCTACTCCATACTCTTGATCGGTCGGTGTGGGATTCCAAGGTTCAGGCGATCATCGAATCGCGTAACTATGAGACCCTCACGTGCGACGAGCTCTTCAGTAAGCTCAAGTCCAGTGAGATCGATGCCATGGCGAGGGCTTCTTATGAAAATCCTTCAGGCCCGTCAATGGCTTTGCTTTCTGGCTGTTCTGCTAACACCTATGGAGGCTTTGCACTTTCCTCTCTTCTTTCTGTCATAGAGGAGCAACTGGAGTTCATGGGGGATGACGAGCTGGCATTGCTCGCCAACCGGTTCTCGCGGTTCCACAACAACCGCATGAACCGTCGACGCGGAGGAGGACGCTCAGGATGCTTTGAGTGCGGCGACCCCAATCACTTCATCGCCAATTGCCCAAAGAAGAACAAGGATACCTTCGGCAAGGCGGATCATGGGCACAAGTACGACTCCGGCAAGCGCAAGGAGAAGTACGTCCCCACGAAGCACAAGCGGAAGGGCGGCTTCAACAAGGAGTACATCGAGACGAAGTACTTGGAGAAGGCCCAGGCTGAGCAGCGTGCGTTCTTCGCCACGCTCAGCGACGTCGACGACTCGGATGACGACTCCGCTTCCTCAAGCGACGACGAGTCCGAGAAGAAGAAGAGAATCGAGGACAAGCTCAACGGACTCTGCTTCTTCACCAACGACGAATGCTTCTACACCATGGCCCTCGGCAAGGAAGTCGATGGCGAGTTTGAGGAGACCCCTCGGAACGACGACGACGACGACGACACCTCCCAGGTATCTCTGACCCCCGACGAGCTTTCTACTGAGGTCGAGAAACTTACTGCCGCTCTCCTTAGTCAGGACAAGTTGCTTAGGCGTGCCGCTAGAGAGCGCAAGGAGTTTAGGTAGAAGTGGGAGGATACGGTGAAGGAACTTGAATCTGTCAAGTCCACCGTTGTTGTCACCGAGGAGGAGGAGTGTGAGATGTGCACCACGCACATGACTGACCTTCTCACTTTGAGAGGTAAGTATGTTGCGTTGGTAGGAGAGGTGGATGAGCTGAAGGCTAGATCCTTGCAGTTGGGTGCATGCAAGTCTTGTGCGGGCTTGCAAACCGAGTTGACAGAGAAGAATGCCAAGATTGTGTCTCTTGAGAAGGCTAGCTCGGGTAGCACTTGTGTGACTAGGTTCGTGTTGTGTGAGGGCTTGGAGATGGAGATAGCCAACGTGAAGCATGACAAGATGCAAACCGAGGAGGAAAACACATACCTTCGGACCATCTTGTCATGGGTGTCTAGTGGTGAGCTACAGCTTGGGTTGATGATCTCCCAGTTCAAGCGTGCTGCCGGAGGTCCTGGTGTAGGTTTCGCTTAGGGTGTTGATGTGTCATCTTTTGGCAAGATTGGAGAGTCGAGTGGTCTGAACCCATGTGAGAAGCCCAACTCCACCACTACTCCTAAGCTTACAAAGATTCCACCCAAAGAGCCTCTCAAGCCCAACACCAAGGATGGTGTGTTCGTTGAACCTCCGAGAGCTCCACCCAAGAAACAGACATGGCATCCCAAGCCCAACCACCTGAAAAACAAGCTTGACACGATGCCACCTATCCAGGAGGAGCTTATGCCACAGAAGGGCAAAGTGATCCACAACCACTACCGTGAGTACCAACAACCCCCTTTGAGAGCGGTGAGGTACCATTGTGAGCACTATGGGAGAGATGGACACTTGAGTGAGTTTTGCTTTAGGCGCAAGAGAGAGGCGCGCCGTGCAAAAGAGATGAACAACACGGACATGTACCATCCTTTCCATGATGTACATGTGCCCAATGTTCAGAGGCGTGCTGCTAGGCCTAGAGGTCCGAAACCTCAAGTTCCTAGGCCTAGGCCGCGAAGAGAGCGTGCCTAGCGGGAGCCAGCAGTTGTAGGCTATGGACCCCGTGGCGGTGGCTTTGTAGTTGAGCGTTTCCCTCCACCGCGTTTTGAGTACCGCGATGGACGCTCCTCCCTTAGCGGACCACGTTTTCCTCTACGTGGTGATCGCTCTTCTCGTAGACGTGCTAGGAATGGTTTTTCTGCTAACCGTTCTTTTGAGCAGCCGGCCCAACACTGGTATTCTCCCTACTTCACTAACCCCAGTGTTGGACCGCATGCTCACCCTATGTCTTTTTATTGATGTAGGTAAAACGATTGGAGAACATTTGGTTGGTGGATTCTGGGTGTTCGAGGCACATGACCGGAAACGCCAAGTGGTTCTCCAGTCTTAGTCCGGTCGCCGGAAAGGAGTTTATCACCTTCGGCGACAACAAGAAAGGTAAGGTGCTGTCTCGTGGGTCGGTGCGAGTTAATGAGCACTTTGTGTTGCGCGATGTTGCTCTTGTTTCTAACTTGCACTTTAATCTTCTTTCGGTTTCACAACTTTTCGATGATGACTATGAGATTCGTTTTAAACCGAATCTCAGTCGTATTTTGGATCCTCAGGGCAATCTTTTGTGTTTGATTTCGCCCTTTGGAAAAGTCTTTCGTGCGAATTTCTCGGAGTCTTTTGGCATTTCTCATTGTCTTGTGGCTGGACCTTCCTCCTCTGATCTTTGGAAGTGGCATAGGAGACTTGGAAATTTGAGCTTCGACTTGCTTGTGCGGATACATGGGTGTATGCCGAGTCTCTGAGTGATGGGTGATTGTCAACGGGTTTGATGCGCATGTTCTTTGGCTTGTGTTGTGCAGGTGTCGAGCACGGAGACAGTGATCGAGGGCAAGGTGAAGGTCAAGTTGAGACGTGCCGTGCCGACGGACTGGGTGCGATGAAGGATGGGCGTGCCGTGCGGCGGACGTGCCATGCCGATGTATCGAGCAGTGAAGGGCGGACGTGAGGCTTGGACTAAGGGACTGGAGTGCCTGAGGATCAGCTGTGGTGGCTGGCAGCCTGGGACAGCGACGAGCGGAGACTTGCGGGGCACGGAGTTGCTCGGGTCGAGGACCTGGGGACACGTGTCGGTGGACGGGGTGCACGGGAGGTGCATCTCCTCTACAGCTACGGTTTGTTGGTTGAGCCAGAGAAAAACCAACGGGTGGACGGTTTCCAGGTTTGGGCCTCAAAACCTGGGTGCTCGGTTTCCAGGTTGAGCCACAAAACCTGGGCGCGGACGGTTTCCGAGTTTGGCCACAAAACTCGGGCGATGGGCCGGTTTCCGAGTTTGGGCCTCAAAACTCGGGCGCTGCGGGTTTCTGAGTTTGGGCCACAAAACTCAGGCTGGTGGGCTGGTTTCCCGGTTTGGGCCTCAAAACCGGGGGTTGCTGGAAAAGGCTGGTTTCCCGGTTTGGGCCACAAAACCGGGGGTGCAGAGCAAGGGCGGCACGTGGCGGCGATCCAGAGGTTGCGTCGAGGCAACGCTTCGGTTCGAGCGGGCGTGGCCGTCGGATCTACCTACCACCGCGGGTTGGACCAGAGTAGCCTTAGGGTTTAGCTGGTTCGCTCTGTAATTAGTTTAGAGAGGGGTAGAGTAGGAAATAGGCTTAGTCTAGGCTAGTATAAGTAGTCCAGGGGAGACACCCTCCTCCCCATCTCAGTTATTTCAGTTTTAGCCATCTCATTTGCTTCCTGCACTTAGGGTTTCCTGGTCTCCCATCCCCTGCTGTAGCTGAGATCCGCAGAGAGACTTGCAACTCTGTGTACTGTTGATTTTGAGGAAAGGAGGCCGTAACCTCCTTGTCGTAGCGTGTGTTTGCGCTTTAGCTTGCAATTCGTGGGTGTGATTCGCGTTTTGTCCGTGTTCTTCGCGGAATCCTTTTTCTCCACGATTTTCCCGGCGCTTGATCTCTTTGCTCGGTTCGTCTTTTTCAAATCCGTTTGAACCAAGTTGTTCTAGATCATGAGGCACTTCTTTCCACCAAAGGAATCCTCCTCAAACCTCATGGTCTAGGAGATCGATCGATTTTTCGTTTCGGGTCAAGTTTTCTTCCTTCCCCCGAAATTCTTCGATTCACCGATTTGGAGATAGATTCGAGCCATGATCTCTTAGAGATAGCTCACTATACTCCTTGTGACTCATCTCACCAAGTTTGATCCCTAGAGGAATTGTTTAGGGTGAGATAGAGGCAAATCGGTGGACGAACAGGGCTGCTGCGAGTCGACCGGACGCCCAGTCGGGGTGACCGGACGCTCGGTCTGTGAGTCCGGTCGATGAACAGCACGTAACCATGTTCTTCACTTTGACCGGACGCTCTGTTCACGTTTTGACCGGACGCACCGCTTCCACTGTTCATAGTGTTTGTTCGCTTCTGACCGGACGCACTTCTCTCGACCGGACGCTCCGTACTCGTGAGTCCGGTCGCGAACAGTAAGGTTCCAGAGCCGATTTTTGTCGACCGGACGCGTCCGGTCCCTGCTGACCGGACGCTGGCCAGAGTCCGGTCGATCCAGTTTCACACGTTTTCGTTCGCGGTTCGTTCGTTCTTGATCGGATTCGAGTTCCGTCTTTTGCGTTGGCTTTCTAGGGTTGTCTAGTGTCCCGCTGTGCTTCTAGGAAGCATCCACCCTACATATAGGGTCGTGGACATTAGCAAGCTCTAGGGTTCGCTCTTGGGGTTGATTTTGGGACAGTGGCATCTAGTTTCCGTAAGGAAATTTTGAAGCTCCCATTCACCCCCCCTCTGGTCGCTTTCGGCTAGCTTCTCGGTCCTTCAATTGGTATCGGAGCGGGTTAAGGATCTTCCACCTTAGCCGGTTCCAGATCCACCGAAGGCGACATGGATCGCGGCGTGGGCAAACCGCCGTTTTTCGATGGAACGAACTATGCGTATTGGAAGATACGCATGTCGGCCTATCTGCAGAGTTTGGGTGCTTCTATTTGGGATATTTGCAACTCTGCTGATTACGTGGTCTTGGCTGCTCGTGTTTCTCAGCAACAGATCGATGAGCACGATGCCAATAGCCGAGCCCGTAATGCTCTCTTTTCTTGTTTGAGCATGGGTGAGTTTGATCGAGTTTCTCACCTTGCTACGGCTCGGGAGATCTGGGACACTCTCATGCGTTTCCATGAGGGCACCTCTCAAGTCAAAACCCGACTCTACGAGTCGTTCAAGCGTGAGTATGAGAACTTTCGACATCAGCCTGGCGAGAGCATAGAAAGTTTATTCGCTCGCTTTCAGGTGATTGTCAACAGGATGAGGGCTAACAAGGAGCAGTTGCCTTTTGACGATCATGAGCGTGCTTTGAAGCTCTTGCATACTCTTGATCGGTCGGTGTGGGACTCTAAGGTTCAGGCGATCATCGAATCCCCGAACTATGAGACCCTCACTTGCGACGAGCTCTTCAGTAAGCTCAAGTCCAGTGAGATTGATGCTATGGCGAGGTCTTCTTTTGAAAATCCTTCTCGCCCGTCCATGGCTTTGATTTTCGGCTCTTCCTCTAACCCTTCAGCTGGCTTTGCTCTTTCCTGTCTCTTTTCTGTTACAGAGGACCAGCTGGAGACGTTGGGAGACGACGAGTTGGCTTTGCTTGCCAACCGGTTCTCGCGGTTCCACAACAACCGCATGAATCGCCGTCGTGGAGGAGGACGCACGGGATGCTACGAGTGCGGAGACCCCGACCACTTCATCGCCGATTGCCCCAAGAAGAACAAGCATTCCGAGAAGGGCGATCAAGGGCGCAAGCGCAACTCCAAGTACAAGGAGAAGCACGTCCCCCCAAGACACAAGAAGCGGGGCGGCTTCGACAAGGAGTACATCAAGAAGAAGTACTTGGAGAAGCAGCAAGCTGAGCAGCGTGCCTTCTTTGCCACGCTCAGCGACGTCGACGGCTCGGATGACGACTCCGCTGGCTCCAGCGATGACGAGTCCGTGAAGAAGAAGCTAGAGGACAAGTTCAACGGCTTGTGCTTCTTCGCCGACGACGGAGGCTTGTGTACCATGGCGCTCGGAGATGAGGTCGGAGGCGAGCTGGAACATACGCCTCGGAACGACGACGACGACGACACCTCCCAGGTATCTCTCACCTACGACGAGCTTTCCTCCGAGGTAGAGAAGTTGACCGCTGCCCTCCTTAGCCAAGATAAACTGCTTAGGCGTGCCGCTAGAGAGTGCAAGGAGTTCAGGCAGAAGTGGGAGGACACGGTGAAGGAGCTTGAGTTCGCTCGGTCCACCGTGGTTGTGTCGGAGGAGATGGAGTGTGAGTCGTGCACCGCGCACATGACTGACCTTCTCACTTTGAGAGGTAAGTATGTTGCGTTGGTAGGAGAGCTAGATGAGCTGAAGGCTAGACCTTCTCTGTTGGGTGCATGCAAGACCTGTCCCGTCTTGCAATCTGAGTTGGCAGAGAAGAATGCTAAGATTGTGTCTCTTGAGGAGGCCAACTCAGGTAGCACTGGTGTGGCGAGGTGCGTTTTGTGCGAGGGCTTGGAGCTGGAGATTGCCAATGTGAAGCATGGCAAGATGCAAACCGAGGAAGAAAACACATACCTTCGGACCATCTTGTCATGAGATTGCCGCAGCTCGGGATGATGATCTCCCAATTCAAGCGAGCTGCTGGGGCTCCTGGTGTAGGTTTTGCTCAGGGTGTTGATCCTTCTGCTTTTGGGAAGATTGGAGAGTCGAGTGGTTTGAATCCATGTGAGAAGCCTAACTCCACCACTACTCCCAAGCTTGCCAAACTTCCACCCAAAGAGCCTGCCAAGCCTACCACCAAAGATGGTGTGGTTGAGGAACCCCCGAGAGCTCCTCCCAAGAACCAAATTTGGGCACCCAAGCCAAACCACCTCAAGAACAAGCTTGATGCTATGCCACCCATTAGAGAGGAGTGTTTGCCACAGAAGGGCAAAGTGAACCACACCCACAGCCCTGGTCACCAACAACCCCCTTTGCGTGCGGTGAGGTACCAGTGTGATTTCTGTGGGAGAGATGGTCACTTGATCGAGTTCTGTTTCCGGCGCAAGCGAGAGGCGCGCCGTGCTCGGGAGATGGAGAACCCGGACATGTACCATCCAGCTCATGGTGGACATGTGCCGAAGGCTCAGGGGAGAGCTGCTAGGTCCGGACGTCAAGGTCCCCGGCCTAGGCAGGAGATGAGAGCCCCTAGAAGGGAGACTAGGCCTAGAGGTCCAGCACCTCAGTTTGTTAGGCCTAGGCAGGGAAGAGCTCCGAGGAGAGACGCTAGAGCAGTTGAGCCCCAGGCTCCTAGGCGTAGATCTCGTAGAGAGCGTGCCCGACGGGGTCCTGCTTTTGCAGGTAACGGACCCCGTGGCGGAGGCTTCGTTGAGCGCTTTTCCCCACCGCAGTGTGAGTACCGCGGTGAGCGCTTCTTCCCCAGCGGACCACGTTTTCCTGTGCGTGGTGATCGCTACCCCCGTAGACAGACTAGGAATGGTTTTTACACTAACCCTTCTTTTGAGCAGCCGGCCCAACACTAGTTTTCCCCTTATTCCACTAACCCCAGTGTTGGACCGTATGCTCACCCTATGTCTTTTTATTGATGTAGGTGAGACGGTTGGAGGACATTTGGTTGGTGGATTCTGGTTGCTCGAGGCACATGACCGGAAACGCCAAGTGGTTCTCCAGCCTTAGCCCGGTCGCCGGAAAGGAGTACATAACCTTCGGTGACAATAGTAAAGGTAAGGTGTTATCCCGTGGGACGGTGCGGGTTAATGAGCACTTTGTGTTGCGCGATGTTGCTCTTGTTTCTAACCTGCATTTTAACTTGCTTTCTGTTTCGCAACTTTTTGATGATGACTACGAGATTCGTTTTAAACCGAACCTTAGTCGCATCTTAGATCCTCAGGGCGATCTTGTATGTCTGATTTCGCCCTTTGGGAAAGTCTTTCGCGCGAATTTCTCGGAGTCGTTTGGTTCTTCTCGCTGTCTTTTGGCTAGTCCTTCTTCCTCCGATCTTTGGAAGTGGCATAGGAGGCTCGGTCATTTAAGCTTCGACTTGCTTGCAAGACTTAGCTCACTTGGCCTAATCCGAGGATTGCCCAAGCTTTCGATGGAGAAAGATCTAGTTTGTCATTCTTGCAGACATGGGAAGATGGTTGCCGCTCCCCACCATCCAGTGACTAAGGTCATGACCTCGCACCCCGGAGAGCTTTTACACATGGACCTTGTTGGTCCGGCTCGGGTGAGCTCGGTTGGTGGCAAGTGGTATGTTTTGGTTGTTGTTGACGACTTTTCGAGATATTCATGGGTCTTCTTTTTGACTGAGAAGACTGAGACTTTCTCCTTCGCCCGCAATCTGATTTTGCGTCTTCAGAACGAGTTCCCTTTGAACTCGATGCGAGCTATTAGAAGTGATAATGGTTCCGAATTCAAAAATTCGGATTTTGAGAAGTTTTGTGACCGCCTTGGTTTGGAGCATCAGTTTTCTTCCCCCTACACACCGCCCCAAAATGGTGTTGTAGAGAGGAAGAATCGGACCCTTGTTGAGATGGCCAGGACGATGCTTGATGAGCATAGGACTCCTAGGCGCTATTGGGCCGAAGCTATGAACACTGCATGCTACATTTCAAATCGCATTTTTCTGAGAGCCTTTTTGAAGAAGACCTCTTATGAGTTGCATTTTGGTCGCCAACCCAAGGTGAGTTATTTTAGAGTCTTCGGTTGCCACTGTTTTATATTGAAGAAGGGCAACCTGGACAAGTTTGAGTCTCGTTCTTCTGACGGGGTATTTTTGGGTTATGGCACTCACACTAGAGCATATCGTGTACTTAACCTTGATACTAACCGAGTCATGGAGACATCAGATGTCACCTTCGACGAGACTCTTGTTTCTCCTTCTTCTCGTTTTGAGCGTGCAGGTGATCATGAGGTTGGAGAGCCTCTTTTTGATGACGAGGACGAGGGTGCTGAAAATATGGATGATCCAGCACCCCCTCCACCTGCCGCGCCGCAAAGAGCGGCCTCTACGAGGACTCACGGCCCCGACACTTCTTCTTCCTGGGGGCCGTGGGATCCTCCACCTCGCGCGGTACCTTTTGTACCCAGGGTGGAACCAGCTGCTGTTGAGGGGGAGGTCACTTCTTCCCGGGAGGCGCCACGACATATCCAGCGCCAGCACCCCCCCGAACAGATGATCGGCGACATCGGAGAGCGAGTCACTCGCTCCAGGTCACAGCACATCTCTCATTTCGCTCACTCTGCTTTTGTTGCTAATTTTGAGCCCCGAGATGTTGGACACGCTTTGACGGATCTGGATTGGGTAAATGCCATGCATGAGGAGTTAGAGAACTTTGAGCGAAATCGGGTTTGGGTTCTAGTTCCACCTCCACCTAACTATAAGCCTATTGGGACAAAATGGGTTTTTAAAAACAAGCAAGGAGAGGATGGCCATGTTGTGAGAAACATGGCCAGGCTTGTAGCGAAGGGTTATAGTCAGAAGGAGGGGATAGACTATGAGGAGACGTTTGCTCCTGTAGCACGTTTAGAGGCTATTAGGATACTCTTGGCTTATGCTGCATCCAGAGGTTTCAAACTTTTTCAGATGGATGTCAAGAGTGCCTTCTTAAACGGCTACATAGAGGAGGAGGTTTATGTTGAGCAACCCCCCGGTTTTGAAAATCCCAAGTTTCCTAACCATGTCTTTAAACTTCATAAAGCTTTATATGGTTTGAAACAAGCCCCTAGAGCCTGGTATGATAGGTTGAAAACCTTTTTGCTTGCTAAGGGTTTTAAAATGGGATGTGTAGATAAAACGCTCTTTCTCCTCCGGCAAGGCAAAGACACGCTCTTGGTCCAGATTTACGTGGATGATATCATTTTCGGTGGTTCTTCTCACGCTTTGGTTGCCAAGTTTGCAGATACTATGAGCAGGGAGTTCGAGATGAGCATGATGGGCGAGCTGACATTCTTTCTCGGGTTGCAAATTAAGCAATCCCGGGAGGGGACGTTTGTGCACCAGGGCAAGTACACCAAAGACTTGCTGAAGCGTTTCGATATGGGTGAGGCCAAGCCTCTACCAACACCCATGTCGACGACGACTGCCCTGGATGCGGATGTGGAGGGAGAAACAGTGGACCAGAAGGAGTACCGTAGCATGATCGGGTCGCTACTCTACCTGACGGCGACACGCCCGGACATCCAGTTCGCGGTGTGTCTGTGCGCGCGCTTTCAGGCGTCGCCGCGCACTTCTCACCGTCAGGCGGTGAAGCGCATCTTCAGGTACCTTCGTTTCACTCCTGAGTTTGGGATTTGGTATTCTGCTTCCTCCACCCTCTCGCTTTGCGGTTATTCCGATGCTGATTTTGCTGGTTGCCGTATTGAGCGCAAGTCCACTTTTGGGACTTGCCAATTTATTGGATCTTCTCTTGTATCGTGGTCTTCTCGCAAGCAGTCTAGTGTCGCCCAGTCTACTACAGAGGCTGAATATGTTGCTGCGGCTAGCTGCTGTTCCCAGTTACTCTGGATGATGGCCACTTTGCGTGATTTTGGTTTGAGCTTTTCTCGCGTGCCTTTGCTTTGTGACAGCACGAGTGCTATTAGCGTTGCTAAGAACCCTATGCTTCACTCGAAAACCAAACACATTGATGTGCGCTTTCATTTCTTGCGAGACCACCAGGAGAAGGGTGATATCGACCTTCGCCATGTCGATACTCATCATCAACTGGCTGATATTTTCACCAAGCCTTTAGACGAATCAACCTTTAATCGGTTGAGGGGTGAGCTTGGTGTGTGTTTCCCCTTTTAGATGGGGGAAACCTTTTGGATCTTGTATAGACTGACTCTTTTATTTTGAGTTTCTTTTCTTTGCATTTTAGCATACGCATTTACATTCTGAGCTTCATGTTTATAATCACTAGAATGTAACTATGCTCTATCTAGTATGCTCCGATGCTTATATGGATGCTTGTAGCTTATGCTCTTCCTGATCACTAGTACATGTTATGAGCTGAGCTATTTTGGAATGGTGAATTTACTTAGTAACTTACAATCTGAAAATGTTCACCATTGAGATATGCAACTAGCATGTGTAGGATATGTTGAGTTCTCTCGTGCTTTTCATATATGCTAGGTTGCTATGTCTCTAGTTATGAGTCATTCACTTGCTTGGTCTGTTCATATCATGTATAAAAATTGAACCAAGTTTTAGTAAATTTGAAAAGATCGAGATGGGACTGCTTGTCAACACCTCACGGTATCGAGACTGTTTCTCATTACACCTTGAGTTAAACTTGAGCTGTGTAGTGTATGACCGAAACCGTTGCTTTAAGCTTCCGATTGCATATGCATAGGCTTCGCACGGTTGAAAAGTTAGGCAAAGACAAGCTTTCAACCTTTCGCAATCACATGCTGAAATTGAACTTGTGTAATTTCACCGCTGCAACTCCAATATAAAAATGAAATCACAAGTATATGCTTCATTCCTATGCATGATGATTGAACTTTGCTAGGGGTAGTTCACCTTGTATACATGTTTAGCACTTGTCTGGATTCCTATCTTTACATGTGTAGTGCTATTCTGATGGTGACTATCTTTTTGGCTAAAAACTGCTCACTTGCTCATATGCTTCATATTTCGTTGTGTGATCAGTTTGAGCCTTCGCTATTTGAGTGCTTAGTTGTGCCATTGGAGCTATACCGATTAGAGCATTTTTGCACTCTTTTGATTATATGCCTGAAGCTGCTAACTTGCATTTCTGACTTCATATGCATTTTAGAAGGGGGAGTTTTGTTGGCTCAAGGGAAGAGTTTGTGCTTGATAAGTGCATTTTCAACTAAGGGGGAGAGTTTTTGCAAATCATATGTCTCCTGGCGTTCAATTAAGGAGGAGCTTTTGCTAAGGGGGAGATTTTCAGATCTTTATGCTCTTTTCTTGTTGGACCTAAGGGGGAGTCCCTGGTTGCTTGCACTTGTCGAGGGAAGTGTGCTAGTTGTGTTGAGCCGTTGCCTCTATCTTGAGGAACTAGCATGTTTGCCAGTTTGTGCTCCGATTTTCGATTGGCTTTTGCTAGCGGTGTTGAGCCTGTTCTACCTCTTCTTGAGGGCTAGCTTTGCTTTGCTTGGTTGTGTCGAGCCGTCGCCCATGTCTTTGGGAACCAAGTTCTTTGCTTCTTCCACTTGACCTTCTTCGGCTTTGCTATGCTTTTGGGTCATCTGGTTGAGTTCTCTCTTCCCCTTCCTCCTACCTTCTTCCTTTGTTATGATTTGTGTGAGTAGTTGACAATGCACTCATCAAGGGGGAGATTGCGGATACATGGGTGTATGCCGAGTCTCTGAGTGATGAGTGATTGTCAACGGGTTTGATGCGCATGTTCTTTGGCTTGTGTTGTGCAGGTGTCGAGCACGGAGACAGTGATCGAGGGCAAGGTGAAGGTCAAGTTGAGACGTGCCGTGCCGACGGACTGGGTGCGATGAAGGATGGGCGTGCCGTGCAGCGGACGTGCCATGCCGATGTATCGAGCAGTGAAGGGCGGACGTGAGGCTTGGACTGAGGGACTGGAGTGCCTAAGGATCAGCTGTGGTGGCTGGCAGCCTGGGACAGCGACGAGCGGAGACTTGCGGGGCACGGAGTTGCTCGGGTCGAGGACCTGGGGACACGTGTCGGTGGACGGGGTGCACGGGAGGTGCATCCCCTCTACAGCTACGGTTTGTTGGTTGAGCCAGAGAAAAACCAACGGGTGGACGGTTTCCAGGTTTGGGCCTCAAAACCTGGGTGCTCGGTTTCCAGGTTGAGCCACAAAACCTGGGCGCGGACGGTTTCCGAGTTTGGCCACAAAACTCGGGCGATGGGCCGGTTTCCGAGTTTGGGCCTGAAAACTCGGGCGCTGCGGGTTTCTGAGTTTGGGCCACAAAACTCAGGCTGGTGGGCTGGTTTCCCGGTTTGGGCCTCAAAACCGGGGGTTGCTGGAAAAGGCTGGTTTCCCGGTTTGGGCCACAAAACCGGGGGTGCAGAGCGAGGGCGGCACGTGGCGGCGATCCAGAGGTTGCGCCGAGGCAACGCTTCGGTTCGAGCGGGCGTGGCCGTCGGATCTACCTACCACCGCGGGTTGGACCAGAGTAGCCTTAGGGTTTAGCTGGTTCGCTCTGTAATTAGTTTAGAGAGGGGTAGAGTAGGAAATAGGCTTAGTCTAGGCTAGTATAAGTAGTCCAGGGGAGACACCCTCCTCCCCATCTCAGTTATTTCAGTTTTAGCCATCTCATTTGCTTCCTGCACTTAGGGTTTCCTGCTCTCCCATCCCCTGCTGTAGCTGAGATCCGCAGAGAGACTTGCAACTCTGTGTACTGTTGATTTTGAGGAAAGGAGGCCGTAACCTCCTTGTCGTAGCGTGTGTTTGCGCTTTAGCTTGCAATTCGTGGGTGTGATTCGCGTTTTGTCCGTGTTCTTCGCGGAATCCTTTTTCTCCACAATTTTCCCGTCGCTTGATCTCTTTGCTCGGTTCGTCTTTTTCAAATCCGTTTGAACCAAGTTGTTCTAGATCATGAGGCACTTCTTTCCACCAAAGGAATCCTCCTCAAACCTCATGGTCTAGGAGATCGATCGATTTTTCGTTTCGGGTCAAGTTTTCTTCCTTCCCCCGAAATTCTTCGATTCACCGATTTGGAGATAGATTCGAGCCATGATCTCTTAGAGATAGCTCACTATACTCCTTGTGACTCATCTCACCAAGTTTGATCCCTAGAGGAATTGTTTAGGGTGAGATAGAGGCAAATCGGTGGACGAACAGGGCTGCTGCGAGTCGACCGGACGCCCAGTCGGGGTGACCGGACGCTTGGTCTGTGAGTCCGGTCGATGAACAGCACGTAACCATGTTCTTCACTTTGACCGGACGCTCTGTTCACGTTTTGACCGGACGCACCGCTTCCACTGTTCATAGTGTTTGTTCGCTTCTGACCGGACGCACTTCTCTCGACCGGACGCTCCGTACTCGTGAGTCCGGTCGCGAACAGTAAGGTTCCAGAGCCGATTTTTGTCGACCGGACGCGTCCGGTCCCTGCTGACCGGACGCTGGCCAGAGTCCGGTCGATCCAGTTTCGCGCGTTTTCATTCGCGGTTCGTTCGTTCTTGATCGGATTCGAGTTCCGTCTTTTGCGTTGGCTTTCTAGGGTTGTCTAGTGTCCCGCTGTGCTTCTAGGAAGCATCCACCCTACATATAGGGTCGTGGACATTAGCAAGCTCTAGGGTTCGCTCTTGGGGTTGATTTTGGGACAATGGCATCTAGTTTCCGTAAGGAAATTTTGAAGCTCCCATTCACCCCCCCTCTGGTCGCTTTCGGCTAGCTTCTCGGTCCTTCAGCTTGCAAGGCTTAGCTTACTTGGCCTAATCCGAGGATTGCCTAAGTTGTCTATGGAGAAGGATCTTGTTTGCCACTCTTGTAGACATGGGAAGATGGTTGCCGCTCCCCACCATCCAGTGACTCAGGTCATGACCAAGCGCCCTGGAGAGCTTTTGCACATGGATCTTGTTGGTCCGGCTCGGGTGAGCTCGGTTGGGGGGAAATGGTATGTGCTTGTTGTTGTTGACGACTTTTCGAGATATTCGTGGGTCTTCTTTTTAGCTGAGAAGACCGAGACTTTCTCCTTTTCTCGCAATCTGATTTTGCGTCTTCAGAACGAGTTCCCTTTGAACTCGATGCGAGCTATTAGGAGTGATAATGGTTCTGAATTCAAAAATTCAGATTTTGAGAAGTTTTGCAACTCTTTGGGTTTAGAGCATCAGTTTTCTCCCCCCTACGCACCCCCTCAGAATGGTGTTGTAGAGAGGAAGAATCGGACCCTTGTAGAGATGGCCAGGACGATGCTCGATGAACATAGGACTCCTAGGCGATATTGGGCTGAAGCTATGAGCACTGCATGCTACATTTCCAATTGCATTTTTCTCCGAGCTTTCTTGAAAAAGGCTTCTTATGAGTTGCGTTTTGGAAAACTGCCCAAGGTGAGTTATTTTAGAGTCTTTGGTTGCCACTGTTTCATACTTAAGAAAGGCAACTTGGATAAATTTGAGTCTCGTTCTTCTGACGGTGTGTTTTTGGGTTATGGCACTCATACTCATGCATATCGTGTACTTAATCTTGACACTAACCGAGTCATGGAGACATCAGATGTCACCTTCGACGAGACCATGGTTTGTCCTTCTTCTCGTTTTGAGCGTGCAGGTGATCATGAGGTTGGCGAGCCTCTTTTTGATGATGAGGAAGAGGGTGCTGAAGGGATGGACGACCCAGCACCACCTCCACCTGCTGTGCCGCAAAGAGCGGCTTCTACTACGACTCACGGCCCCGATCCCTCTTCTTCATCTTGGGGGCCGTGGGATCCGCCACCTCGAGCGGTACCTTTTGTACCCGAGGAGGCGCCAGCTGCTGTTGAGGGGGAGGCTACATCAGTTCAGGAGGTGCCACGACACATCCAGCGCCAACACCCGCCTCAACAGATGATCGGCAGCACCGGCAAGCATGTCACTCGGTCAAGGTCACAACAAATCTCTCACTTTGCTCATTATGCATTTGTTGCTGATTTTGAACCACGAGATGTTGGACACGCTTTATCTGATCCAGATTGGGTCAATGCCATGCATGAGGAGCTTGAAAACTTTGAAAGAAATCGAGTTTGGGTTTTGGTTCCTTTTCCTCCTGAGTGTCACCCTATTGGGACAAAATGGGTTTTTAAAAACAAACAAGGAGAGGATGGCCATGTTGTGAGAAACAAGGCCAGACTTGTAGCCCAGGGGTATAGTCAGAAGGAGGGGATAGACTATGAGGAGACTTTTGCTCCTGTAGCTCGTTTGGAGGCGATTAGGATACTCTTGGCTTTTGCTGCATCCAAAGGGTTTAAACTGTTTCAAATGGATGTCAAGAGTGCCTTCTTAAACGGCTACATAGAAGAGGAGGTGTATGTGAGACAACCCCCCGGTTTCAAAAATCCCAAGTTTCCAAACCATGTTTTTAAACTTCATAAAGCTTTGTATGGTTTGAAACAAGCCCCTAGAGCCTGGTATGAAAGGTTGAAAACCTTTTTGCTTGCTAAGGGTTTTAAAATGGGATGTGTGGATAAAACGCTTTTTCTCTTGAAGCAAGGCAATGATACTCTCTTGGTCCAGATTTACATGGATGATATCATTTTCGGTGGTTCTTCTCACGCTTTGGTTGCCAAGTTTGCAGACACTATGAGCAGGGAGTTTGAGATGAGCATGATGGGCGAGTTGACGTTTTTCCTCGGGTTTCAAATCAAGCAATCCCGAGAGGGAACATTCGTGCACCAGGGAAAGTACACTAAGGACATCCTGAAGAAGTTTGACATGGGTGAGGCCAAGCCTCTTCCAACACCCATGCCGACCACGGCGGCCCTGGATGCGGATGTGGATGGAGAAGCAGTGGATCAGAAGGAGTACCGGAGTATGATCGGGTCGCTGCTGTACCTGACGGCAACACGCCCGGACATCCAGTTCGCGGTGTGTCTGTGCGCGCGATTTCAGTCGTCGCCGCGCACCTCTCACCGTCGGGCGGTCAAGCGCATTATGAGGTACTTATGCTTCACTCCTGAGTTGGGGATTTGGTATTCTGCTTCCTCCACCCTCTCCCTTTGTGGTTATTCCGATGCCGATTTTGCTGGTTGCCAGATTGAGCGCAAGTCCACTTCTGGGACTTGTCAGTTTATTGGTTCTTCTCTTGTATCGTGGTCTTCTCGCAAGCAGTCTAGTGTCGCCCAGTCTACCACGGTGGCTGAGTATGTTGCTGCGGCTAGCTGTTGTTCCCAGTTGCTTTGGATGATGGCTACTTTGCGTGATTTTGGTCTGAGCTTTTCTCGCGTTCCTTTGCTTTGTGATAGCACGAGTGCTATTAGCGTTGCTAAGAACCCCGTGCTGCACTCTAAGACCAAACACATTGATGTGCGCTTTCATTTTCTGCGAGACCACTATGAGAAGGGTGATATCGACCTTCGCCATGTCGATACTCATCATCAGTTGGCTGATATTTTCACCAAGCCTTTGGACCAATCAACTTTTGCTAGGTTGAGAGGTGAGCTTGGTGTTTGTTTCCCCTTTTAGATGGGGGAAACATTTTGTCTCTTGTATTATAAACTGACTTTGTGTTTTTTCAATTGGTATGCATTTCATCTTGCATATTTACATTCAGAGCTTCATGTATATAATCCTTAGAATGAGACTATGTTCTGTATAGTGTATGCTCCGATGCTTTATGATGATGCTTGTAGCTTATGCTCTTTCTGATCACTGATACATGTTGTTAGCTGAGCTATTTTATGAATGGTGAACTTGCTAAATGAACCTAAAAACTGAAAATGTTCACCATTGAGATATGCAACTAGCATGTGTAGGATGTGTAGAATTCACTCGTGCTTTTCATATATGCTAGGTTGCTATGTCTCTAGTTCTGAGTCATTCACTTACTTGGTATGTTCATATTCTGAGATAAAATTTTGAACCAAGTTAAGTGAATTGGAAAGATCGAGATGGGTTTGCTAGTCAGCACATCACAGTTTCGAGACTGTTTCTCATTGCACTTTGAGTTAAACTTGAGCTGTGTAGTGTATGACCGAAACTATTGCTTTAAGCTTTTGATTGCTTTTGCATAGGCTTCGCACAGTTGAAAAGTTAGGCAATGACAAGCTCTCAACCTCTCGCAATCATATGCTGAAATTTGAACTTGTGTAATTTAAACCGCTGCAACTCCGATAAAATTTTGATACACAAGTCTATGTTTCATTCTATAGCATGATGATTGAACTGTGCTAGGGGTAGTTCACCTTGTATACATGTTTAGCACTTGTTTGACTTCCTGTCTATACATGTTTGGTGCTACTTTGATGATGAATACCTTTTGGCTGAAAACTGCTCACTTGCTCTCATTTCACATTTGGTGATCAGTTTGAGCCTTTGCTAGCATTCTGTGCATTTTATGCGTCATCGGATCAGCACTCTGTAGAGCATCTTCTCATTCTATCGACTATATTCCTGAAGCTGCTAACTTGCATTTTTTTTACTCATATGCATTTTGGAAGGGGGAGTTATTCTGTCAAGGGGGAGAAATTTGCTTGATGGTGCATTTTTTCTTTGCTTGATGGTGCATTTTCAACTAAGGGGGAGAAATTGCAAATCATTTGTTCTCCAAGTGTTCAACTAAGGGGGAGAAAAACATTTTCAAAATCTTGTGCTTTTCGAGTTGAACTTAGGGGGAGAGTTCTTGGTTGTGTGCACATCGTGAGGGGGAGTTTTTGAGCTGGTAGCTAGTTGTGTTGAGGCTTTGCCTCTTTCTTGAGGGACTAGCACCTTTGCTATTATGACTCTTCAATTGGTATCAAGCTTTCTTCGTTTGGTATCGAGCCTCCTCGCTAGCGGTGTTGAGCCCGTTCTGCCACTTCTTGAGGGCTAGCTCTGTTTTGCTTGATTTTCAATTGATTTTCCAATTGGTATCGAGTTTTCCCGCTAGCGGTGTGGAGCCTGTTCTACCTCTTCTTGAGGGCTAGCTTTGCTTTGCTTGGTTGCGTCGAGCCGTTGCCCATGTCTTTGGGAACCAAGTTGTTTTGCTCTTTCCACTTGACCTTCTTCGGCTTTGATATGCTTTTGGGTCATTTGCTCGAGTTCTCTCTCTTTCTTCCTTCCTTCCTCTATTCCATTATGATTTGTGTTGGTAGTTGACAATGCACTCATCAAGGGGAGATTGCGGATACATGGGTGTATGCCGAGTCTCTAAGTGATGAGTGATTGTCAACTGGGATAATGCGCATGTTCTTTGGCTTGTGTTGTGCAGGTGTCGAGCACGGATACAGTGATCAGAGGCAAGGTGAAGGTCAAGTAGAGACGTGCCGTGCCGATGGACCGAGAGTGGCGAAGGGCGGACGTGAGGCTTGGACTGAGGGACCGGTGGCCCAAGGATCAGCTGTGGTGGCTGACAGCCTGGGACAGCGACGAGCGAAGACTTGCGGGCACGGTGTTGCCTGGGTCGTGGACCTGGGGACACGTGTCGGTGGACGGGGTGCACGGGCGGTGCATCCCCTCTACGGCTCGGTTTGGTGGTTGGGCCACATAAAAACCACCGAGTGGACGGTTTCCAGGTTTGGGCCTCAAAACCTGGGCGCTGATGGTTTCCGAGTTTGGGCCACAAAACTCGGGCTGAGGACGTTTCCAGGTTTGGGCCTCAAAACTTGGGCGCTGCGGGTTTCTGAGTTTGGGCCACAAAACTCAGGCGATGGACGGCTGGTTTCCCGGTTTGGGCCTCAAAACCGGGGGTTGGTCATGAAGGCTGGTTTCCCGGTTTGGGCCACAAAACCGGGGGCGAAGTCCGGGAAAAGGACGAGCGGAGCGGTGGCGGCACGTGGCGGCAATCAGTGAGGTTGCGTCGAGGCAACGCTACCAGTTGTGCGGGCGTGGCCGTCGGATCACCAGCTATCTTGTGTTGGTCCAGAATAACCCTAGGGTTTAGCTGGTTCGCTCTGTAATTAGTGAGGGGTAGAGTAGGAATTAGAATTAGGATAAGTAGAGGGAGACACCCTCCTCCCATCCTATCTCAGTCATTTGCTCTTTTGCTTCTAGGGTTTCCTGCTTTCCCGTTCCCTGCTGTAGCGAACTGAGATCCACAGAGAAGAGAACAATACCTCTGTGCCCGTGAGATTTTGAGGAAGTGAGACCGTAATCTCACTATTGTAGCATGTGGTAGCCACA
Source organism: Coix lacryma-jobi var. lacryma-jobi (assembly GCA_009763385.1). Classification (NCBI taxonomy): domain Eukaryota; kingdom Viridiplantae; phylum Streptophyta; class Magnoliopsida; order Poales; family Poaceae; genus Coix; species Coix lacryma-jobi. The sequence continues at coordinate 80,871,253 of CM019826.1, read as the reverse complement.
TGGTTGCAAATTGGTGGTTGTGATTCGCGTTTTGTTCTTGTTCTTCGCGGGTTACTTTTCTCCACGTTTTTCCCATCGATCGATTTCTTTGCTTGGTGTGTCTTTTGGAAAGCCATTTGAACCATGTTGTTCTAGATTGTGAGGCACTTCTTTCTACCGAAGGAATTCATCCCTAACCTCACGACCTAGTAGATCGGTTGATTTTTGTTTTGGATCGATTTTGCTCCTTTAGTCCCGATTTCTTCCAATCTATCGATTTGGAGTTAGATGCGAGCCATGATTCCCATAGGATAGCTCACTAACCTCCTTGAGACTCCTCATACCAAGTCTAAGCCTTAGTGCTTTTGATTCGGAGGAGATCGAGTGGATTTCGCGGAAGAACAGTGCAGTATCGGGACCATCGGACGCTGTGTTCTTGAGCATCGGACGCTGAGTCGTTTTCCATCAGAGCGTCCGGTGCCACGTGTCGTCTGACAGTGCTTTTAAAGGAGCATCGGACGCTGACCATCGGAGCGTCCGTTGCCATCAGACGCGCCGGGGGTCGAGCATCGGACGCTAGGGTTGCACTATAGCAGCTTCCAATGCTGGTTCAGTAAGGTTCCAGAAGTGTCATGTTTGCATCGGACGCATCCGGTGTTTTGACATCGGATGCTGCCAGCGTCCGATGCTGCTGAGTCTGCGCAGTTTCGTCCGCAGTTCGTTCGTCTGTTGTCGGTTTTGATTTCCGGCTTTTGCGTTGGGTTTCTAGAGTCGTAAAGTGTCTCGCTGTGCTTCTTGGAAGCATCCACCCTATCTCTAGGGTCGTGGACACTTACGAGCTCTAGGTTTTGCTCTTAGGGTTGAATTTCGGGACAGCGGTGACAAATTTCCGAAAGGAAAATTGAAGCTCCCATTCACCCCCCCTCTGGTCGCTTTCTAGTAGCATTCTCTGTCCTTCATCTTCTACTGCAAGTTATATTTTGCCTTGAACCATATCAAAATGCAGCCAACACATAAAATACTAATCTATGCTAAATTAATCCTAAAATCATCTTTTCATTAGCATGGATAAATAAAAAAAAGAGAGTAAAAAAAATAGTGGACAACATCCCACATTTCAAATTAAGTACAATCCTTCGGGTATGTCCACTAACATTTTGTAGGAGATAAGGTTTGCTTGTTCATGGTGTGAAACTTAAAGATCTTAAATCCAACCCGTGGATAGACAAAACTCATCATCAGACAAGTCACTAGTGATGTCGAAGGCATCCAAGCTTTGAGCAATCCCAAGGCCTAAGCAAGGACACTGATGACGAGCAGGATGCAACTCACCTCGTATGGGTCAATCTATGCCTATGCTCATCATTGTCGAAGACATCAACACTGACACAAACAACAAATTTCAAGGTGATGATATGCCACTACATTATAACATCTATGTGTCATCTGAAGGAAGTCTGTTGGTGGTTCACTATGAAGACAGGCAGTGGAAGTTCTCCTCACTTCTAATCATTGCAACACAAGAGCTAGTTTGGGGGACGAGGTGGTACGACTTCAACAACAACAAAGTCTACAATTTCAACTCATGAACATGTTGTTGAATAAATTTGGGCATCCACCTACTTCACAAGCCTGCTTGGGGGAGACACAATTCTGTTGTCTAGATTTGTTTCATGATCAAGGGAAGGAAGGAGAAACTCAACTTCAAGACACTTTGACCTCCTACTCACCACTTTGATTAGTACAAGTCACTAGACGCTGCCCCAGCTAAGCAGAAGAATATGATTCATCACTCATTCTTGGAAGACCTTTCTTGAACACCACCAAAGTTGTCATCTATGTCGGACCTAGAGACATCCACTTTAGGATCTTCGATCAAAAGGATTGCTGCTTCATCAACAACTACACCATTTATGAGCAGCCGAAGGAAACCAAGAGAAGACGTTGACTCAGCCGACAAAGGAAGAACCAACTACCAGGAATTAAGGGGGGCATCATGAAGGACGAAGCCACTGCACTGGAAGAATTCAAAGATGGAGAGATAGTACCCGAGCCTAAAAATCAAGAGAATAATTGACAAAGCCTCCATCGTTTGGACCTATTGAGGACAAGACTCAGCTGGCCCACTGTGAGATAGACAAGAGAAGACAAGCCATTCATGAACACAACCAGCTAGACAAGAGAAGCTTTCACAAGGTGGTTTGACACAATCACTCTTCAATGATAAAGTAACATTTCAAGGTAAGTGACCATCACTTTAAAAGCTTCTCCTTATTTCTGGTATGCGCATGAATAAAGAACCAAACATGTTTAAATTGCACCTCACCTGATTCAACCTAATCAACTCAACATGTTCAGTTCTTTACTCTTTGTTCCTAGCTTTACTCTCTTGATCTCACTATCTTAACCAAATGAGCTAAAATGTTATGCATCCTACCTTTGGAAGATTATATATCACAATCATGAAAAGATTAACACATTATGCATAGATTATCCCTCCTTGGGTTAAGCACTCTGGTCTATTAAATATTTTAAGATGCTACTTTCATGCTCATCTGATGATCCAATCACTCATGTTAAGATTGAATAGAACACATAAACAATAAGTTTATCTTGTGCAATGTGCCTAAGGTTAGAGAGGAATGAACAAAACTTTTGGTTCTGTTGGTGTTTTTCCACCAACAGAGCCCATGCACTTGATCTCTACCTTGTCTTTATGAGCAGGACACACTCTTGAGCAAAACATGGAGGGGTTTGTCAACTCCCAAATTCTATAGAGTGAAGGTCCTGGATCTATAAGAACATACACACTGAGCAAGATGCTACCAGCTTCCACAATCAAAGTTTCACTTCAAATTGTTGGGTGAACGAAGAACATGAGTGACACCATAACAAGAGGTGTAGTTATCAAAGTCTATATATCGGAATCAAATGATGCACCTCAGGAATGGACATGGTGAGAAGTCCTGTTCAGAGGACTTAAAACATTGAACCCTCGCCGAAAGTTTTGTTGTCTGAGTTTCACATGATTAAAGACCAAGAAAAGCTGACGAGCAAGTGGATGTTCCATCCACTGTTGGAGCACTATTTCAACAACCATCAACAACAATCAATGCTCTAATAGAGGAACAACATTTTTACTGTCAGTCTGCTACATTGCAAGATCGAACGACTACGTCAACATTCAGCTTGGGGGAAAGCACTCCCGTGTATCCAGGTAAGTATCTTTATCCTCTTAAGTTTTTGTTTTTATAAATAAATTCAAAATACAAAAAAAATATGTGAGCACATGAAGGCTCACCCTTAAAAAGAAAAAGAACAGGCACATGAAGGCTCGATGCGATCGAAGGGATTAGCTTGGGGGAGGTGCACCCTCGTAATCTTTGTAATTCAGGTATGTCTTACTACTATCTTAATGTTTTTAAGTAATAGGTTATAGTGTGTGTTAGATTAAATAAATAAAGCATGTCAAATCTGAAGAACTCTCTCTCTAATTTCTTAAAATAGAAATGATGAATAGTTGCTCTATTGTAATTTCTTTCTAGTACCTAGCCTTCAAGCATGAGTTCTCTTAAGTTTAAAAATTAATGATGCCTTAAAATAAAATTAAATATATGGGTAACAAATGCTTGATCTAGAGTTTAGGTAATTGACAGATATGATATGTGATGATTTGAGCTATTGTTATCTTGTTCTAAACAACACTAGAGTTCCGGAGAGTTTCCAATATTAATATGACCAATAATTGCATTGAGTTAAATTAAGCTTTGTTGACCCTGTGAGAAGTTATCATACTATTGAATTGAGATCACTTACACACTTTATCCATCTTCCGCATAAATGCTCATGATTATCTGTTACTATCCTCTCAAAAGTTTGTTGGAAGCATGTGGCTATTGAAAAAAAGGAGAAAAGAAAAAGAAAAGAAAAAAAATCTGAGGAAATAAAAAGGGACAAGTGTCCGAAACCTCAAAAAAGATAGATCCTGAGAAAATAAAAATGGACAAGTGTCCGGAACCTCGAAAAAAAGAGAAAAAAAAATAATATCAGAAAAAATGGGCATGTGCCCGACAGTAGAATTTGCCTGATAGCCATGTGTTTCTAATAAACAAAAGATAGTGATATATTCAAAAGAGCATCCGCCTTCATTTTCCATACACATGCACTTCTCGATTCAATGGTGTGGTTGACTTTCTCTTTGGATCCTTTGTTTAATTTGACAACATATGTTCTTAAGCTTTTTGAAAATTCATAAAAACTCTGGGATAATGGTGAAGTGAAAGAGCTAGAGACATAGTGCTTGATTTGATTGTTCTATCTTTCAATTACTCAAGATTCAAGGTAAAGTACTGAGCCCCGTGATAAATAATATGATATCTTTTTCTAATCCAAATGAGAACTTTTGTTTGAATGCAAGTGTACTTGTTAGAAGTGCAGATATTGCAGCAACTCCTGATCCATTGTTGAGTTTGACTTTGCTAAGGGACTACCAAAGGTTAAGCTTGGGGGAACTTGTTGACGCTCACTAATGCTCATAATTAACCATCAACTATTGCATGAAATGACACTAAATGAATCACAAAGCATAGTTGTAGGGTTTGAAACTAACAAGTTCCACGAGTTTTGGTGCTCTCACTTGTTTTGCAGGATTATCAATATTTCACCATATAAAAGTATCTCAAGTGATGAAACAGAGCACACCATTGCGAAGAGCTCGTCGAGACGATCGAAATGGACATATGGTTTGCTACATTTGGAGTCCCGACGAGAGAGTCCTCGATGGATACGATTAGGAAGATTCTAGAACATTCCAGAAGACACGAGAAGGCAACCCACGGAAGGCGGGGCCCACCTGTCATAGGGGCAGACCGACCGGTCTCCCTCCTGGACCGACCGGTCTGGTACTGGGCCCAATCTGCTCCCCCTTCGCGTGACGCACTCCAACCGACCTCTCCAACACGTTTTGGTCCATTTAGGCCCAAGTGCATATGACGAAGGATTTAGTACCACATCGCTTGCTCAAGGTGGAGGGGAGGCCAGGAGCCCCTATGTAATAAACCCAGGACCCCCCTGAGGCAATACATCATTATCATGGAGTTGTAGAGGCGTCCCTCGAATGGATAACCTCTTCTCTCTATGTAATTAGGTTTAGATTTTCCAATGTAATAGCTTAGCTCTAGTCGGGCGTTAGGGAGAGCGGAGCTGCGCTCTGGTTCCGGAGGAGTCTTCAGAGTTTTGGTATGTCTTTGTATCCTTTCTTTGTAAGCTTATGCTTTAATATATTTATCTTCTCTATTTACTTTATGCCTTTAATATTATGATTAGTATAGTTGTTATGTTCTAGCATATGATCTTCGCTCGTATCGAGTGCTCTAGTTATAGGCCATAATTAGAGTAGTAATCGATAGATGAGACTTGGTGTTTAGTCTATAGGTTACCTGAGATTGCGCTCAACCCCACGGATAGTTGTGGTAGCCCCAGGTGGTGACAGCCCTGATGGCCGATGTATTCCACCACGTTCGGGTTGATGTTCGTAGGACCGTAGTCAGAGCTTCCCAACCCCCTTCTCATCCCTTTCTGTGGTTGGTGTTCTGATGTCCTGAAGTGTTATTATATGACTGGTATATCTTTTCATCCTTGTTACCTTAGAACCCAAGTAATAGAGAAGAGCATAGGAACCTTGATCTCTCCCGTTGTCCACCCACTATAGTTATCTTTACATTTATCATTAAATTCTCTTTATTGTGCTTTTATTCATTATCATATCATATATCATTCACTCCTACTCTAGTCTAATTAGTACTCTGATTTAGTAGATGCATGATAGTGAATTATCAGATTCTTGACCCTAGCTTCCCTGTGGTAAAATATAAATAACGATCCTGGAATACTCCCGATAAAATGCTACAATGATGTTCTGTGCACTTGCGGAATCTTTCATATTCTATTTGCACTAACGAATGTCAACACCCCCTCGGGCCCACCTTCGGGGGTCGGTTGCATGGCGGCATGCTAAGGCGGTGCAAAGGGGTTTCCAAGTTTATCTCGCCCAAACCAACCTCAAGTCACTATAAAAGCAAAGGTAGAGCTCTCTTCAAATCATGGAAGTGTAGAGCAACATCTTGTAGATTTAGATTAGTCCATTCCCACCTTGTAAAGGATCCATTCTAGAGAAGAAGTAGTGCCTCAAGTATCATAGCTCTAGTAGCTACTTAGAAGAGGGAGCGAGTGAGTGCAAGTCGGAGAAGTGCCAGGGCTGTCGGCTACTTCCTCAAGTGTACTCCTACACTTAGCGGAAGGAACACCGGAATCGCCGGTACGACTTCACTTGTACCTCGGCGAATCGCAATACTATTTGGAGTATTAACGTTCGTGTTTATCTTTGCTTACACATTCTTATCGTGTTCTAGCTTGTTGCTTTCGTAGCTAGCTGGACCGGCCGTTCACCTTCGGGTGGGTGCTCTAGTAAGAGGGCGCAAGTCCTAGCTACCACTAGAGTAGTGGCCCTTAGCATAAACGCGGTGTTTAGGCTAAGTGGTTACATGTTGGTTGCCTGGGTCTCCACGGTTGAGGAGGTAGGCGGCAGGTGGGGACAACCCTGTCCGTCCTTCGTAATCCGCCCACGTTCGGGATTCCAGGTAGAGTTATATTGGCATAGACTGAGAAACTAGTTTCCACCCGTTGATCGAAGCAGGCTACGCTTAGTTAAGACTAGATCACTTTGGAGTATGTTGCCTAGAGAAAACCTCGTTATCCTAAGGTCGTTCTTCTTCTCATCCTAAGCCGGGAGATCTATACCCAGAGACTATAGCACACCGTTCCCTGTGGAAAATACGATACCCTGAAATACTTCCGGGTGAAGTGCTACAACGGTACTTCCATGCAGCTGCAGACTTTTGTTGCTTACGCTAAGAAATACCAACAAGCATTTCTGGCGCCGTTGCCGGGGAACGGTTGTTGTCTTTAGTCTCTGTCGGTGTTTGTTAACCGACAACTCGTCTTGGGGATTCCCAGACGATTTGTTCGGTGGGGATCGGCGTTCGTAGAACCCGGCGAGTACATAGGGACAGCGATTTATACTGGTTCATGCCTCTTAATAGCGTAATACCTTACGTCCAGTGGTGGCATGTGCCTTGTGTTATGATTCAAGATTCAATGATAGAGGTGTATGCTGAAGGACCGAGAATGCTAAAGCAAGGCGACCAGAGGGTGGGGGGTGAATGGGAGCTTTTAAAATTTCTTTTGAAATGTTTAGGCTCCTGTCCCAGAAAATCAACCCCAAGACCAAAACAATTACACGTGATGTCCACGACCCAAGAGAATGGGTGGATGTTCCCTAGGAACACAATGAGACACCACAAAAGCCTTCTCACTCAAGTTCACGCAAGTCAACTAGTGACAGGATGGACTTTGGGTAACCTCAACCTCCCCCGAGCAACGTGAGGGGGATTCAGGCTATTTCGCACAGCGGGAAGTCCGATTTCTGTAGAGCACGAAGTCAGAAATCCAACGCAAAAACCCAAAATCAAATCCAAAGTCAAATGATCAAATTGCGGACGAAACAGTGCAAAAGTCACTGCATCGGACGCTGGCAGCGTCCGATGCCTACCCAACGGATGCGTCCGATGCAATCAGGTCCTTTCTAGAACCTTACTGCATGACCATCGGAGGCTGCTACAGTAACAGCCCAGCGTCCGATGCTTAGGCCCCGACGCGTCCGATGAACAACGGACGCGTCCGATGCCCTGCGTCCGATGCACACTTAAAACCCCAGAACTAACACGTGAAGGACCGAGAAGCTATCCGAAAGCGACCAGAGGGGGGTGAATGGGAGCTTCAAAATTTCCTTTCAGAAACTAGATGCCACTGTCCCAAAATCAACCCCAAGAGCGAACCCTAGAGCTTGCTAATGTCCACGACCCTAGATATAGGGTGGATGCTTCCTCGAAGCACAGCGGGACACTAGACAACCCTAGAAAGCCAACGCAAAAGACGGAACTCGAATCCGATCAAGAACGAACGAACCGCGAACGAAAACGCGCGAAACTGGATCGACCGGACTCTGGCCAGCGTCCGGTCAGCAGGGACCGGACGCGTCCGGTCAACAAAAATCGGCTCTGGAACCTTACTGTTCGCGACCGGACTCACGAGTACGGAGCGTCCGGTCGAGAACAGTGCGTCCGGTCAGAAACGAACAAGCGCGATGAACAGTGGATCCTGCGCGTCCGGTCAGCTGACACCGGATGCGTCCGGTCGCTGAAAAACCGATCTGGACCCTCTCTGTTCTTGACCGGACTCACGGAAGGGAGCGTCCGGTCGTTTGAACAGAGCGTCCGGTCACACGCAAACAACCACAGTGGTGTTCAACCACCGGACGCACGACCTGAGTGTCCGGTCGGCCCGAGCAGCGTCCGGTCACCCAGACAGCCCTCTGTTCTTCCACCGATTCGACTCAAACTCACTCAAAACGAATCCTCTAGGGATCAAACTCGATGAGTGGAGTCACAAAGAGTATAGTGAGCTATCTCTAAGAGATCATGGCTCGAACCTATCTCCAAATCGGTGAATCGAAGAATTTCGGGGGTGAAGAGAAAAAGTGACCCAAAACTAAAAATCGATTGGTCTCCTAGACCGTGAGGTTAGAGGATGATTCCTTCGGTGGAAAGAAGTGCCTCACGATCTAGAACAACTTGGTTCAAACGGATTTGCAAAAGATGAACCGAGCAAAAAGATCAAGCGACGGAAAAATCGTGGAGAAAAGGATTCCGCGAAGAACACGAACACAACGGAAATCACAGCCACGAGTTCGAATCAAGGACGCAAATCAAGCCAACGATCTGTGCTCCAAGGTGAGGATACGGCCTCACTTCCTCAACTCAACAGTACACAGAGTGGAGTCTCTCTGCGGATCTCAACTAGCTAAAGCAGGGACGGGAGAGCAGGAAACCCTAGCAAATGAAAGCACTAACTGAGATAGGGGAGGAGGGTGTCTCCCCTGACTACTTATCCTATTCTAGTCTAAGTCTATTTCCTACTCTACCCCTCTCTATTCTAATTACAGAGCGAACCAGCTAAACCCTAAGGCTATTCTGGTCCAACCCGCGGTGGTAGGTAGATCCGACGGCCACGCCCGATCGAACCGAAGCGTTGCCTCGACGCAACCTCTGGATCGCCGCCACGTGCCGCCCTCGCTCTGCACCCCTGGTTTTGTGGCCCAAACCGGGAAACCAGCCTTTTCCAGCAACCCCCGGTTTTGAGGCCCAAACCGGGAAACCAGCCCACCAGCGTCTGAGTTTTGAGGCCAAACTCAGCAAACCATCCGCGCCCAGGTTTTGAGGCCCAAACCTGGAAACCATCCTCAGCCCGAGTTTTGTGGCCAAACTCGGAAACCCTCAGCACCCAGGTTTTGAGGCCCAAACCTGGAAACCGTCCATCGGTGGTTTTTCACTGGCTCAGCCACCAAACCGAAGCTGTAGAGGGGATGCACCGCCCGTGCACCCCGTCCACCGACACGTGTCCCCAGGTCCTCGACCTGAGCAACACCGTGCCCCGCAAGTCTCCGCTCGTCGCTGTCCCAGGCTGCCAGCCACCACAGCTGATCCTCAGGCACTCCAGTCCCTCAGTCCAAGCCTCACGTCCGCCCTTCACTGCTCGATACATCGGCATGGCACGTCCGCCGCACGGCACGCCCATCCTTCATCGCACCCAGTCCGTCGGCACGGCACGTCTCAACTTGACCTTCACCTTGCCCTCGATCACTGTCTCCGTGCTCGACACCTGCACAACACAAGCCAAAGATCATGCGCATCAAACCCGTTGACAATCACTCATCACTCAGAGACTCGGCATACACCCATGTATCCGCAATCTCCCCCTTGATGAGTGCATTGTCAACTACACACACAAATCATAAAATGAAAGAAGAAGGTAGGAGGAAGGAGAGGAAGAGAACTCAACCAAATGACCCAAAAGCATAGCAAAGCCGAAGAAGGTCAAGTGGAAGAAGCGAGAACTTGGTCCCCAAAGACATGGGCAACGGCTCGACGCGACCAAGCAAAGCAAAGCTAGCCCTCAAGAAGAGGTAGAACAGGCTCAACACCGCTAGCAGAAAACCAATTGAAAATCGGAGCTAAAAAATGGCAAAGTGCTAGTCCCTCAAGATAGAGGCACAGAGGCTCAACACAACTAGCACGAAAACCACTCCGAACCAATTGAAAAACAATCGAAGAGTCTTCGAACCAATCGAAATCAAACTCGATGCCAAATGAGGAAAATGTTTGCTAGTCCCTCAAGATAGAGGCAACGGCTCAACACAACTAGCAAACTCCCCTCGACAAGTGCAAGCAACCCGGGACTCCCCCTTAGGTCCAACAAGAGAAGAGCATAAAGATTTGAAAATCTCCCCCTTAGCAAAAACTCCCCCTTAATTGAACGCCAGGAGACATATGATTTGCAAAAACTCTCCCCCTTAGTTGAAAATGCACTTATCAAGCACAAACTCTTCCCTTGAGCCAACAAAACTCCCCCTTCTAAAATGCATATGAAGTCAGAAATGCAAGTTAGCAGCTTCAGGCATATAATCAAAAGAGTGCAAAAATGCTCTAATCGGTATAGCTCCAATGGCACAACTAAGCACTCAAATAGCGAAGGCTCAAACTGATCACACATACGAAATATGAAGCATATGAGCAAGTGAGCAGTTTTTAGCCAAAAAGATGGTCACCATCAAAGTAGCACTACACATGTATAGATAGGAATCCAGACAAGTGCTAAACATGTATACAAGGTGAACTACCCCTAGCAAGGTTCAATCATCATGCATAGGAATGAAGCATATACTTGTGATTTCCGTTTTATATCGGAGTTGCAGCGGTAAAGAATTCACAAGTTCAATTATTTCGCATGTGATTGCGAGAGGTTGAAAGCTTGTCTTTGCCTAACTTTTCAACCGAGCGAAGCCTATGCCGAAGCAATCAGAAGCTTAAAGCTACGGTTTCGGTCATACACTACACGGCTCAAGTTTAACTCAAAGTGCAATGAGAAACAGTCTCGATACCATGAGGTGTTGACAAGCAATCCCATCTCGATCTTTTCAATTCACTAAAACTTGGTTCAAATTTTATACATGATATGAACAGACCAAGCAAGTGAATGACTCATAACTAGAGACATAGCAACCTAGCATATATGAAAAGCACGAGTGAACTCAACATATCCTACACATGCTAGTTGCATATCTCAATGGTGAACATTTTCAGATTGTAAGTTATTAAGTAAATTCACCATTCCAAAATAGCTCAGCTCATAACATGTACTAGTGATCAGGAAGAGCATAAGCTACAAGCATCCATATAAGCATCGGAGCATACTAAATAGAGCATAGTTACATTCTAGTGATTATAAACATGAAGCTCAGAATGTGAATGCGTATGCTAAAATGCAAAAGAAAAGAAAGACAAAAGAGTCAGTCAAATATACAAGATCCAAAATGTTTCCCCCATCTAAAAGGGGAAACACACACCAAGCTCACCCCTCAACCGATTAAAGGTTGATTCGTCTAAAGGCTTGGTGAAATTATCAGCCAGTTGGTGATGAGTATCGACATGGCGAAGGTCGATATCACCCTTCTCCTGGTGGTCTCGCAAGAATTGAAAGCGCACATCAATGTGTTTGGTTTTCGAGTGAAGCACGGGGTTCTTAGCAACGCTAATAGCACTCGTGCTGTCACAAAGCAAAGGCACGCGAGAAAAGCTCAAACCAAAATCACGCAAAGTGGCCATCATCCAGAGTAACTGGGAACAGCAGCTAGCCGCAGCAACATACTCAGCCTCCGTGGTAGACTGGGCGACACTAGACTGCTTGCGAGAAGACCACGATACAAGAGAAGATCCAATAAATTGGCAAGTCCCAGAAGTGGACTTGCGCTCAATACGGCAACCAGCAAAATCGGCATCGGAATAACCGCAAAGCGAGAGGGTGGAGGAAGCAGAATACCAAATCCCAAACTCAGGAGTGAAACGAAGGTACCTGAAGATGCGCTTCACTGCCTGACGGTGAGAAGTGCGCGGCGACGCCTGAAAGCGCGCGCACAGACACACCGCGAACTGGATGTCCGGGCGTGTCGCCGTCAGGTAGAGTAGCGACCCGATCATGCTACGGTACTCCTTCTGGTCCACTGCTTCTCCATCCACATCCGCATCCAGGGCAGTCGTCGTCGACATGGGAGTTGGAAGAGGCTTGGCCTCACCCATATCGAACCGCTTCAGCAAGTCCTTCGTGTACTTGCCCTGGTGCACAAACGTCCCTTCCCGGGATTGCTTAATTTGCAACCCAAGAAAGAATGTCAGCTCGCCCATCATGCTCATCTCGAACTCCCTGCTCATAGTATCTGCAAACTTGGCAACCAAAGCGTGAGAAGAACCACCGAAAATGATATCATCCACGTAAATTTGGACCAAGAGCGTGTCTTTGCCTTGCCGGAGGAGAAAGAGCGTTTTATCTACACATCCCATTTTAAAACCCTTAGCAAGCAAAAAGGTTTTCAACCTATCATACCAGGCTCTAGGGGCTTGTTTCAAACCATACAAAGCTTTGTGAAGTTTAAAAACGTGGTTTGGAAACTTGGGATTTTCAAAACCGGGGGGTTGCACAACATAAACCTCCTCCTCTATGTAGCCGTTTAAAAAGGCACTCTTGACATCCATTTGAAAAAGTTTGAAACCCCTGGATGCAGCATAAGCCAAGAGTATCCTAATAGCCTCCAAACGTGCTACAGGAGCGAAGGTTTCCTCATAATCTATCCCTTCCTTCTGACTATAGCCTTTCGCTACAAGCCGGGCCTTGTTTCTAACAACGTGGCCATCCTCTCCTTGCTTGTTTTTAAATACCCATTTTGTCCCTATAGGCTTACAGTCAGGTGGAGGTGGAACTAGAACCCAAACCCGATTTCGCTCAAAGTTCTCTAACTCCTCATGCATGGCATTGACCCAATCCGGATCCGTCAAAGCGTGTCCAACATCTCGGGGCTCAAAATTAGCAACAAAAGCAGAATGAGCGAAGTGAGAGATATGCTGTGACCTAGAGCGAGTGACTCGCTCGCCGATGTCGCCGATCATCTGCTCAGGGGGGTGCTGGCGCTGGATCTGTCGTGGCGCCTCCCGGGAAGAAGTGACCTCCCCCTCAACAGCAGCTGGTTCCACCCCGGGTACAAAAGGTACCGCGCGAGGTGGAGGATCCCACGGCCCCCAGGAAGAAGAGGTGTCGGGGCCTTGAGTCGTCGTCGAGGCCGCTCTTTGCGGCGCGGCAGGTGGAGGGGGTGCTGGATCATCCATACCTTCAGCACCCTCGTCCTCGTCATCAAAAAGAGGCTCACCAACCTCATGATCACCTGCACGCTCAAAACGAGAAGAAGGACAAACCATGGTCTCGTCGAAGGTGACATCGGATGTCTCCATGACTCGGTTAGTGTCAAGATTAAGTACACGATAAGCTCGAGTGTGAGTGCCATAACCCAAAAACACACCGTCAGAAGAGCGAGATTCAAATTTGTCCAAGTTGCCCTTTTTGAGTATAAAACAATGGCAACCAAAAACTCGAAAATAACTCACCTTGGGCAGTTTGCCAAAATGCAACTCATAAGAAGTCTTTTTCAAGAAAGCTCTCAGAAAAATGCGATTGGAAATATAGCATGCAGTGTTCATAGCTTCGGCCCAATAGCGCCTAGGAGTCCTATGCTCATCAAGCATCATCTTGGCCATCTCAACAAGGGTCCGATTCTTCCTCTCTACAACACCATTTTGGGGCGGTGTGTAGGGGGAAGAAAACTGATGCTCCAAGCCAAGGCGGTTACAAAACTTCTCAAAGTAAGAATTTTTGAATTCGGAACCATTATCACTTCTAATAGCTCGCATCGAGTTCAAAGGGAACTCGTTCTGAAGACGCAAAATCAGATTGCGAGCGAAGGAGAAAGTCTCAGTCTTCTCAGTCAAAAAGAAGACCCACGAATATCTCGAAAAGTCGTCAACAACAACCAAAACATACCACTTGCCACCAACCGAGCTCACCCGAGCCGGACCAACAAGGTCCATGTGTAAAAGCTCTCCGGGGTGCGAGGTCATGACCTTAGTCACTGGATGGTGGGGAGCGGCAACCATCTTCCCATGTCTGCAAGAATGGCAAACTAGATCCTTCTCCATCGAAAGCTTGGGCAATCCTCGGATTAGGCCAAGTGAGCTAAGTCTTGCAAGCAAGTCGAAGCTTAAATGACCGAGCCTCCTATGCCACTTCCAAAGATCGGAGGAAGAAGGACTAGCCAAAAGACAGCGAGAAGAACCAAACGACTCCGAGAAATTCGCGCGAAAGACTTTCCCAAAGGGCGAAATCAGACATACAAGATCGCCCTGAGGATCTAAGATGCGACTAAGGTTCGGTTTAAAACGAATCTCATAGTCATCATCAAAAAGTTGCGAAATAGAAAGAAGGTTAAAATGCAGGTTAGAAACAAGAGCAACATCGCGCAACACAAAGTGCTCATTAACCCGCACCGTCCCACGAGACAATACCTTACCTTTACTATTGTCGCCGAAGGTTATGTACTCCTTTCCGGCGACCGGGCTAAGGCTGGAGAACCACTTGGCGTTTCCGGTCATGTGCCTCGAGCAACCGGAATCCACCAACCAAATGTCCTCCAACCGCCTTACCTACATCAATAAAAAGACATAGGGTGAGCATACGGTCCAACACTGGGGTTAGTGAAGTAAGGAGAATACCAGTGTTGGGCCGGCTGCTCAAAAGAACGGTTAGTGTAAAAACTATTCCTAGCCTGTCTACGGGGGTAGCGATCACCACGTACAGGAAAACGTGGTCCGCTGGGGAAGAAGCGCTCACCGCGGTACTCAAACTGCGGTGGGGGAAAGCGCTCAACTAAGCCTCCGCCACGGGGTCCGTTACCTGCAAAAGCAGGACCCCGTCGGGCACGCTCTCTACGAGATCTACGCCTAGGAGCCTGGGGCTCAACTGCTCTAGCATCTCTTCTCGGAGCTTTCTCCTGCCTAGATCTAACAACCTGAGGTGCTGGACCTCTAGGCCTAGTCTCCCTCCTAGGGGCTCTCATCTCCTGCCTAGGCCGGGGACCTTGACGTCCGGACCTAGCAGCTCTCCCCTGAGCCTTCGGCACATGTCCACCATGAGCTGGATGGTACATGTCCGGGTTCTCCATCTCCCGAGCACGGCGCGCCTCTCGCTTGCGCCGGAAACAGAACTCGATCAAGTGACCATCCCTCCCACAGAAATCACACTGGTACCTCACCGCACGCAAATGGGGTTGTTGGTGACCAGGGCTGTGGGTGTGGTTCACTTTGCCCTTCTGAGGCAAACACTCCTCTCTAATGGGTGGCATAGCATCAAGCTTGTTCTTGAGGTGGTTTGGCTTGGGTGCCCAAACTGGATTCTTGGGAGGAGCTCTCGGGGGTTCCTCAACCACACCATCTTTGGTGATAGGCTTGGCTGGCTCTTTGAGTGGAAGCTTGGCAAGTTTGGGAGTAGTGGTGAAATTGGGCTTCTCACATGGGTTCAGACCACTAGACTCTCCGATCTTCCCAAAAGCTGAGAGATCAACACTCTGAGCAAAACCTACACCAGGGGCACCAACAGCTCGCTTGAATTGGGAGATCATCATCCCGAGCTGCGGCTCACTACTGGAGACCCATGACAAGATGGACCGAAGGTATGTGTTTTCTTCCTCGGTTTGCATCTTGCCATGCTTCACATTGGCAATCTCCATCTCCAGGCCCTCACACAAAGCACACCTCGAGACACAAGTGCTATCTGAGCTGGCCTTCTCTAAAGACTCAAGCTTGGCATTTTTCTCTGCCAACTCAGATTGCAAGACAGGACAAGTCTTGCACGCACCCAACAGCTGCGGCCTAGCACGGAGCTCATCCACCTCTCCAACCAACGCAGCATACTTACCTCTCAGAGTGAGAAGGTCAGTCATGTGCGCGGTGCACGACTCGCACTCCGCCTCCTCCGACACTACCACGGTGGACCGAGTGAACTCAAGCTCCTTCACCGTGTCCTCCCACTCTGCCTAAACTCCTTGCGCTCTCTAGCGCACGCCTAAGCAACTTAATCTTGGCTAAGGAGGGCAGCAGTCAACTTTCTCACCTCGAGGAAAGCTCGTCGTAGGTGAGAGATACCTGGGAGGTGTCGTCGTCGTCGTCATTCCGAGGGGTACGCTCCGGCTCGCCGTCGACCTCATCATCTCCGAGCGCCATGGTGCACAGGCCTCCGTCGCCGGCGAAGAAGCAGCAAGCCGTTGAACTTGTCTTCCAGCTTCTTCTTCACAGACTCGTCATCGCTGGAGCCAGCGGAGTCGTCATCCGAGCCGCGACGTCGCTGAGCGTGGCGAAGAACGCACGCTGCTCAGCTTGCTGCTTCTCCAAGTACTTCTTCTTGATGTACTCTTTGTCGAAAGCCGCCCCGTTTCTTGTGCCTGGGGGGACGTGCTTCTCCTTGTACTTGGAGTCGTGCTTGCGCCCATGTTCGCCCTTGCCCGAGTGCTTGTTCTTTTTTGGGGCAGTCGGCGATGAAGTGGTCGGGGTCGCCGCACTCGTAGCATCCCGTGCGTCCTCCTCCTCGACGACGGTTCATGCGGTTGTTGTGGAACCACGAGAACCGGTTGGCAAGCAAAGCCAACCGTCGTCGTCTCCCAAGACTCCAGCTGGTCCTCTGTCATAGAAAAGAGAGAAGAGAGCGCAAAGCCAGCTGAGGGGTTAGAGGAAAGAGCCGGAATCAAAGCCATGGACGGGCGAGAAGGATTTTCAAAAATCCCTCGCCATAGCATCAATCTCACTGGACTTGAGCTTACTGAAGAGCTCGTCGCAGGTGAGGGTCTCATAGTTCGGCGATTCGATGATTGCCTGAACCTTGGAGTCCCACACCGAACGGTCAAGAGTGTGCAAAAGCTTCAAAGCACGCTCATGATCGTCAAATGGCAACTGCTCTCTGTTAGCCCTCATCCTGTTGACAATCACCTGAAAGCGAGCGAATAACTCTCTATGCTCTCGCCAGGTTGATGTCTAAAGTTCTCATACTCTCGCTTGAACGACTCGTAAGTCGGGTTTGACTTGAGAGGTGCCCTCATGGAAACGCATGAGGGTGTCCCAGATCTCCCGCGCGTAGCGAGGTGAGAAACACGATCAAACTCACCCATGCTCAGACAAGAAAAAAGAGCATTACGGGCTCGGCTATTGCATCGTGCTCATCGATCTGTTGCTGAGAAACACGAGCAGCCAAGACCACGTAATCAGCAGAGTTGCAAATATCCCAAATGAAAGCACCCAAACTCTGCAGATAGGCCGACATGCGTATCTTCCAATACGCGTAGTTCGTTCCATCGAAAAACGGCGGTTTGCCCACGCCGCGATCCATGTCGCCTTCGGTGGATCTGGAACCGGCTAAGGTGGAAGATCCTTAACCCGCTCCGATACCAATTGAAAGGACCGAGAAGCTATCCGAAAGCGACCAAGGGGGGGTGAATGGGAGCTTCAAAATTTCCTTTCGGAAACTAGATGCCACTGTCCCAAAATCAACCCCAGAGCGAACCCTAGAGCTTGCTAATGTCCACGACCCTAGATATAGGGTGGATGCTTCCTCGAAGCACAGCGGGACACTAGACAACCCTAGAAAGCCAACGCAAAGACGGAACTCGAATCCGATCAAGAACGAACGAACCGCGAACGAAAACGCCGAAACTGGATCGATCGGACTCTGGCCAGCGTCCGGTCAGCAGGGACCGGACGCGTCCGATCAAACAAAAATCGGCTCTGGAACCTTACTGTTCGCGACCGGACTCACGAGTACGGAGCGTCCGGGTGAGACTGCGTCGTCAGAAAAACACAAGCGCATGAACAGTGGATCCTGCGCGTCCGTCAGCTGACACCGGATGGGGTACCCGGTCCGGTCGCTAGCAAAACCGATCTGGACCCTCTCTGTTCTTGACGCGGTCTCACGTAAGGAGCGTCCGTTCGTTTGAACAGAGCGTCCGGTCACACGCAACAACCACAGTGGTGTTCAACCACCGGACGCACGACCTGAGTGTCCGTCGGGGCGGCCGAGCAGCGTCCGTCCCCCTATACAGCCCTCTTTCTTTCCCACCGATTCGACTCAACTCACTCAAAACGAATCGTCTAGGGATCAACTCGGTGAGTGGAGTCACAAGAGTATAGTTGAGCTATCTCTAAGAGATCATGGCTCGAACCTATCTCCAAATCGGATCGTTGAATCGAGAATTTCCGGGGTGAAGAGAAAAAGTGACCCAAAACTAAAAATCGATTGATCTCCTAGACCGTGAGGTTAGAGGATGATTCCTTCGGTGGAAAGAAGTGCCTCACGATCTAGAACAACTTGGTTCAAACGGATTTGCAAAAGATGAACCGAGCAAAAGATCAAGCGAGGAAAAAATCGTGGAAAAAGGATTCCGCGAAGAACACGAACACAACGGAAATCACTCCACGAGTTCGAATCAAGGACGCAAATCAAGCCAACGATCTGTGCTCCAAGGTGAGGATACGACCTCACTTCCTCAACTCAACAGTACACAGAGTGGAGTCTCTCTGCGGATCTCAACTAGCTAAAGCAAGGGACGGGAGAGCAGGAAACCCTAGCAAATGAAAGCACTAACTGAGTAGGGGAGGAGGGTGTCTCCCCAGACTACTTATCCTATTCTAGTCTAAGTCTATTCCTACTCTACTCTACCCTCTCTATTCTAATTACAGAGCGAACCAGCTAAAAACCTAAGGCTATTCTGGTCCAACCCGCGCTGGTAGGTAGATCCGACGGCCACGCCCGCCTCGAACCGAAGCGTTGCCCGACGCAACCTCTGGATCGCCGCCACTTGCCGCCCTCTTTCTCTCTGTCACACCTGGTTTTGTGGCCCAAACCGGGAACCAGCCTTTTCCAGCAACCCCGGTTTTGAGGCCCAAACCGGGAAACCAGCCCCAGCGTCTGAGTTTGAGGCCAAACTCAGCAAACCATCCGCGCCCAGGTTTTGAGGCCCACCCCTGGAAACCATCCTCAGCCCGAGTTTTGTGGCCAAACTCGGAAACCCTCAGCACCCAGGTTTTGAGGCCCAAACCTGGAAACCGTCCATCGGTGTTTTTTCACTGGCTCAGCCACCAAACCGAAGCTGTAGAGGGGATGCACCGCCCGTGCACCCCGTCCACCGACACGTGTCCCACCAGGTCCTCGACCTGAGCAACACCGTGCCCCGCAAGTCTCCGCTCGTCGCTGTCCCAGGCTGCCAGCCACCACAAGCTGATCCTCAGGCACTCCAGTCCCCTCAGTCCAAGCCTCACGTCCGCCCTTCACTGCTCGATACATCGGCATGGCACGTCCGCCGCAGCACGGCACGCCCATCCTTCATCGCACCCAGTCCGTCGGCACGGCACGTCTCAACTTGACCTTCACCTTGCCCTCGATCACTGTCTCCGTGCTCGACACCTGCACAACACAAGCCAAAGAACATGCGCATCAAACCCGTTGACAATCACTCATCACTCAGAGACTCGGCATACACCCATGTATCCGCAACACGTGACACTGAAGCGTCCGATGCTATGAATTGCAGCGTCCGATGCCCCGTGAACAGCACAGTTCTTCGGCGATTCAACCCAATCTCCTCCAAATCTAAAGCACTAGGGCTAAGATTTGATCTGAGAGGTCACAAGGATGTTAGTGAGCTACTCCTAAGAGATCATGGCTCGAGCCTAACTCCAAATCGGTGAATCGGAAGAATTTGAGGGAAAAAAGTGAAAGTCGATCCAAATACGAAAACCGATCGATCTACTTGCTCGTGAGGTTTGAATTAAATTCCTTTGGTTGAAATGATCCCCTCACAGTTAAGAACAAGTTGATTCAAATGGTTTTGCAAACGAAGCCACATGGAAAGAGATCGATCGACGGGAAAATCGTGGAGAAAAGAAGAACGCGAAGAACAGGTTCAAAACGTGAATCAAGATCACGAATTGCCAGCCGAAATTCATCCCCACGAGGAGACAACGAGATTACGGTCTCGTTTCCTCAAAAAGAAAATACACAGAGGTATTGTTGACCATCTCTGCGGATCTCAGTTGCTACAGCAGGGATATGGGAGAGCAGGAAACCCTAGGAGAAAATAGCAAATGGCTGAGATAATCTGGAGGGAGGGGCTGCCTCTCCTTATATAGCCTAATACAATTGTTCCCCTTCTACCCCTACTGCTAATGAGCGAGCAGGCTAACCCTAAGGGTATTCCTGACAAACTCGAAGTCGATGGTGATCCGACGTCCACGCCCGCACAACTAGTAGCTTCGCCTCGACGTGACCTCACCGATTGCCGCCACGTGCCGCCACCGCTCCACTCGTCCTTTTCACGGACCTCCCCCGGTTTTGAGGCCGAAACCGAGAAACCTAGGCCATCCCCCGGTTTTGAGGCCGAAACCGGGAAACCTATCGTCCGTCGCCTGAGTTTTGTGGCCCAAACTCAGAAACACGCCAGCACCCAGGTTTTGAGGCCCAAACCTGGAAACCGTCCTCAGCCCGAGTTTTGTGGCCCAAACTCGGAAAACCCGACGCGCCCAGGTTTTGTGGCCCAAACCTGGAAACCGTCCACCCGTTGGTTTTTCTGTGGCTCAACCACCAAACCGAGCCGTAGAGGGGATGCACCGCCCGTGCTCCCCGTCCACCGACACATGTCCCCAGGTCCTCGACCTGAGCAACACCGTGCCCCGCAAGTCTCCGCTCGTCGCTGTCCCAGACTGTCAGCCACCACAGCTGATCCTCAGGCCACCGATCCCTCAGTCCAAGCCTCACGTCCGCCCTTCACCGCTCTAGGTCCGTCGGCACGACATGTCTCTACTTGACCTTCACCTTGCCTTCGATCACTGTCTCCATGCTCGACACCTGCACAACAAAGCCAAGAACATGCACATCAACCCGTTGACAATCACTCATCACTCGAGTCTCGGCATACACCCATGTATCCGCAATGTCCCGCTTGATGAGTGCATTGTCAACTACCAACACAAATCATAATGAAGGTAGAATAAGGAAGAAGAAGGAGAAGAGAGAACTCGACCAAATGACCCAAAGCATAGCAAAGCCGAAGAAGGTCAAGTGGAAAGAGCAAGACACTTGGTCCCCAAAGACATGGGCAACGGCTCGCGCAACCAAGCAAAGCAAAGCTAGCCCTCAAGAAGAGGTAGAATAGGCTCAACACCGCTAGCGAGAAAGCTCGACACCTATTGAAATACCAATTGAAATTCAAGCAAAATAGAGATAGCCCTCAAGTAAAGGCAGACAGGCTCAACACCGCTAGCGAGAAAACTCGATATCAACTGAAAAGCAAAAGAGCTCGATACCAAGTGAGAGAGCATATAGGCAAAGTCGCTAGTCCCTCAAGAAAGAGGCAAAGGCTCAAACAACTAGCTACCAAAAATGCTCCGAACCAATTGGAAAAATGGTCCAAACCATTAAAAATTCATCAAACAAAGCGAGCAACTCCCCCCTCCAATAGTGCACAAAACTAGGATATGATTTTATGATTTGACAAATTTCTCCCCCTTAGTTGATAATGCACTATCAGGCAAACTTCTCCCTTCCAAATGCATGTGAGTCAGAAATGTAAGTTAGCAGCTTCAGGAATATAGTCAATAGAACGAAAAGATGCTCTACAAAGTATAACTCCAATGACTCAACAATAAGCATACATGCCAGCAAAGGCTCAAGCTGATGACCAAATACGAAATATGAACATATGAGCAAAGTGAGCAGTTTTGGCCAAAAAGTATTCACCATCAAAATAGCACTTAAACATGTATGGACAGGAAGTAAAACAAGTGGTAAACATGTATACAAGGTGAACAACCACTAGCAAAGTTCAATCATCATGCGGCAAAATGAAACATATACTTGTGATTTCAGATTTGAATCGGAGTTGCAGCGGTGAAATTACACAAGTTCAAAATTCAGCATGTGATTGCGAGAGGTTGAAGGCATGTCATTGCCTAACTTTTCAACCGAGCTAAGCCTATGCAGAAGCAATCAGAAGCTTAAAGCGTCAGTTTTGGTCATACACTACACAGCTCAAGTTTAACTCAAAGTGCAGTGAGAAACAGTCTCGATACCGTGTTGTGTTGACAAGAAATCCCATCTCGATCTTTCCAATTCACTTAACTTGGTGCAATGTGCAATGATACTAATATGAACATACTAAGCAAGTGAAAGACTCAGAACTAGAGACATAGCAACCTAGCATATATGAAAAGCACAAATGAATTCAACACATTCTATACATGCTAGTTGCATATCTCAATGGTGAACATTCCAAGTTTTATGTTCATTAAGCAAATTCACCATTCATAAAATAGCTCAGCTCACAACATGTATCAGTGATCAGAAAGAGCCTAAGCTACACATATAATCATATAGCATCAGAGCATACTAGATAGAGCATAATCACATTCTAAAGATTATATATATGAAGCTCAGAAAGTAAAGGTGCATGATGAAATGCAAAGACTAACTTATCAAAACAAAAACAACGAATGAAAAAGAGTCAGTCTATGATACAATACCCAAATGTTTCCCCATCTAAAAGGGGAACACACACCAAGCTCACCTCTCAACCTAGCAAAAGTTGATTGGTCCAAAGGCTTGGTAAAAATATCTGCTAACTGATGATGAGTATCGACATGGCGAAGGTCGATATCACCCTTCTCATAGTGATCTCGCAGAAATGAAAACGCACATCAATGTGTTTGGTCTTAGAATGCAGCACGGGGTTCTTAGCAACGCTAATAGCACTCGTGCTGTCATAAAGCAAAGGAACGCGAGAAAAGCTCAGACCAAAATCACGCAAAGTGGCCATCATCAAAGCATCGGGATAGCAGCCGCAGCAACATATTCAGCCTCTGTGGTAGACTGAGCGACACTAGACTGCTTGCGAGAAGACCAAGACACAAGAGAAGAACCAATAAACTGACAAGTCCCAGAAGTGGACTTGCGATCAAGTCGGCAACCACCAAAATCGGCATCGGAATAACCCACAAGGGAGAGGGTGGAGGAAGCAGAATACCAAATCCCAAACTCAGGTGTGAAGCATAAGTACCTCATAATGCGCTTGATAGCCTGACTGAGAAATGCGCGGCGACGACTAAAATCGTGCGCAAAGACACACCGCGAACTGGATGTCCGAGCGTGTCACCGTCAGGTACAGCAGCGACCCGATCATACTCCGGTACTCCTTCTAGTCCACAGCTTCTCCATCCTTGTCCGCATCCAGGGCCGTAGTGGTCGACATGGGTGTTGGAAGAGGCTTGGCCTCACTGTAACACCTCTGGTG
Source organism: Coix lacryma-jobi var. lacryma-jobi (assembly GCA_009763385.1). Classification (NCBI taxonomy): domain Eukaryota; kingdom Viridiplantae; phylum Streptophyta; class Magnoliopsida; order Poales; family Poaceae; genus Coix; species Coix lacryma-jobi. Next base: position 80,847,894 of record CM019826.1, on the reverse strand, counting down.
TTTAACTGTAATTAACTTGACATATCATCATAATCATCTTTAAGTATCTTGATCATGATTTCATGTGTATGCATTTTGCTAGTGTATCATTTTATGTGAATTCCCTCTATTGCAAAAACCCTATTTAGCCCACTTCTCTCTACTAGGGCAAAATGGTAATTTCACCTCTGTGCCTAGCTTTGTGTAATTCTTGTTCCTTTGGTGTCTTGAAGTGTTGTTGTGTTGGCCAAAGTTCAAAATCAGAATTTGATTTCAAATCTCTTTGCAAAACCCTGATTTCCAAACCCTGGATTTTATCCCTCTTTTTGTAATTTAAAAATTATTCAAAATTTGGGTTGGTCCAAAAAGCAAAGTTGTAGATCTGTCAAAGAGAAACAACTTTGGTATTTACAAATTTTCAAGTTGCAGTACAAAGTTTGAGTTATTTCAAATTCAATCAAACTCCAGTTTTTGTCCCCTTTTCAGTTTTCAAAATGAGTTCAAAAACTAATGAGTTTCTGGAAAAGTGTATAATAGCAAAGTTGTAGGTTTTGATAAAAGGAACAACTTTCATGTTTACAGATTTTCAAATTTCAGTTTGAAATCCAGAGTAATTTGATTTGAATCAAGTTGAAAAAGTGTCCCTTTACTGTTTTCAAATATTGTTCAAAAACTATTTGGAATTTGAAAATGTTCATATTGACAAAGTTGTAGATCTCGTTTTTCTTAACAACTTTGGTGTTTTAAGTTTTTGTCGCACAGTTCAAATTTTGGGAGAAATTTGAAAAATACAGAGATCAGCCAAAGTCAAACCTACACCCTACCCTGTTCATCTTCTCCGGTAGGGGGGGGGGCCCGGCCATGGCCGCCTCGCCGGCGCCGCGTGCGCCGCGCGCCTGGCTGCTCCCCACGCGCCTCCACCCTGCCGCCGCTGTCCCCTTGTCCCCTCCGCGCCCGCACGCGAGCGCTGACCCGCGCTCCCGTCCCCTACAGTGCTCTGCGCGTCGCCGCCGCGTGGCCGATCGCCGGCGAGCTCACGCCCAGGCCCCGGCTGCACGCCATCATCTCCGCCAGCTCGCAATCGATTGCGCGTGCCTCGGCCGAACTCGTCCACACCTCTCGAGCTCTCTACCGGCCGCTAGCCGCGGCTATATAAGCCGCCGGAGCCCCGAGCTCACTCACCCACCTCCGCCACCGTGGCCAGTCCACTACAGAGCTTCCGCCGCTCAACCAACTAGCTCAACAGCTCCGCCTTGATCCCGTGCAGCTTCCCCACTCCTCAATTTGGTCTCTACCGTCCCTGTTTGCCCGGCGTAACTCGCCGTTCCCATCTCCGGCGAGAAGCCCGTCGAGGTCGGGATTGTGAAATACTCCTCTCCGGCTTTGATCATCTCCCTCCGACCCCCGCATCATCTTCCTTACTCCTTTGCGCCTCTGACTGACCCCTTGCGGTCACTGTGTCGCGCAGGATCATCGGGACGACGATCGCCGCCGTGAGCTTTTCCGCCGGCCACCGTCGACCACCTCCCTCCGTTCATCCCCTTCCCTCGCCGAGCCGCTTAATCGACTCACGGTGAGCTCCTGAAGCCTCCCATCTCCTCGGTTTCGCCTGAGACGCCTCGTCGCGGCCGGCGTAGCAGCGCCGCCGTCGTCGGTGGTCGCCGGCGAACGGAGGAGAAGAACAGTGCCGTTTCCTTTTTTTCTCATACATGTGAATAGTGTTCAGATTTCATATTTTTGTGTGATTTTCTGTATTGATCCATAAATTCTGAAAATTTTGTGGTAGACTCTTTATGCTCTGAAGTATTTTATAAAATATAAAACTTGACTTTCCTGCAAAAATTTGAAAATGAAAATTCCCCTTTTAATTGAAAAATGAAGGCTTTGGTATTTTTAGAGAGTGTTCTGTAGCTCCAAAAATCTTGAGATTAATTTTGCAAGCTAGTTGTGTCATGATGAGTCTCTGGTAAAATTTTGAAGTCATTTGGAGCAAGTTGATTTTTGAGCTTTATTTTAATTAAGGAATAGTGCCTTTTGTTAATTAAATGGCTAGATTTAATTAAGCACCTTAATGACCTCCAAAAATTATGAAATTTGTTTTGCCATATACTTGTACCCTAATGAACTTGTGTGATTAATTTGGTAATTTTTGGAGCACCTTCATAAAATGACCTTTTTAATAATTAAGAAAAATAGAAAAGGTGATTAGGGTTAGCGTTGAATGCCCTGTGATGTGACTTTTGGGATTGCTTGATGTTCATAGACCCCTACCCTTTGGCCTATGATGTTTGTGATGCTATGTTTGGTTGATGCTTAGGATAGTTATGATAAAGTCTAGTTTAATCAATTTTGCTTAAGGAAGAAATGGTTACCTTTTATGCTCAACCTAGATTTCGGTTATGCCTTGATGCCTAAGAGTAATCTTGAATCTGTGGTATGGTCTTGCCCTTAAGTCCATATCAGCATTCTCATGAGCATTCATCATTGCATCAATCCGTATAGTTACGAAGAAGGCCCTGAAGTCGAGGTCCCCGAAGGATCTGTCCCCGAGGCAACCCCGAGCTCCGACACCTATACCTACCCGACTCTGCTCTTTTTGCCGTCCAAGGCAAGCCCCGGTGCATTTAACCCTACCTTGCTTTTATAAATGTTTCCTTAAAATTTTTGAGTTAAATTGTTGCATTAGGTTGATGGAGTTGAGTGAAATCCTATCTGATGCATTATCTACCTTGACCAATGATACACCCGATACCTGCTTTTTCAAAAACTATTTGCAAAGTGCTTAGTATGCTATATGATAGAATTGCAATAAAAATGCCAATTTCAAAAGTGTGATCACTTTAAGAACCTTTATGGGAATTTCTGGTTTTACTCCCACTATTGCTAAGTATCTGATCCGTACCTAGTCAATGGGAAGGAGAGGTTGTCCTTGCGTACGGTGCCGTCATGTTTGTGTCCGGGACTCAACAGTTGACACCTACCGGGACAGGGTTGAAAAACTGACAGGACCTGTACTCTCGGTTTAGAGTCCCGAGGTGCTTGTCGCTGGCTGGAAAATTTAGGGACCACCTGTATGGGGGCCTGCTGACTAAGACTTGCAACTATTCACATACTACGGAAAGCTTCGGCTCCGAGGAATCCTTTTATTGGACCGACAACCGCGCACTGGGAGTGGGAGAGATGGCGGAAGTAGCATGTACCCACGTGGGTTAGAGTCCCGGATTGGAGTGGTGTACTGTACTTCCTGGGGGCGTAGGACCGGGCCCAATCTTGGAGGAATCGTGGTAGTCGAGTTGGCATATGCAAGCTTGGGTGCTACATATGCAGTGTGGATAGGGACCTCAGCTGAGTATTATTTATCCGGATTAACGCTGCTCCTCGGTTATGGAGACTTAGTCACTGACTGTCAACAGGGAGTGGTTCTCAACTAGGTCTGTTTTGAAAAGTAAAATGAATCAAGGATTATGTTGGAACAAGGAATACCGAATCTTTCAAAATAAATAAGGTTTACCAAAAATGCTTTTCTGCAAAAAACTTGAACTTGCTTAAGCCTTACCTTGACCTACTACCCTAAGCCTGCATTCCTGAGTCTTCTCCCTTTTTCTTTAGTCGGGTAAGTCTTGTTGAGTACCTTTGTACTCAGGGTTCTTTTACCCATGTTGCAGGTATGGCAGATTCCTCAGTATGCCTTGGACCCTGCGGGTGTGACTGTTGTTCAGGAAGAGGCCGATGAGGCCGATGAGTGATTACTCACCCTCGGCTGGGTGATGTATCTTTATCCTTAGTTGTTGTCATCTGCTACCCTGCCAACTCTATTGAACTATGGTCTGTAATAACTTCACTTTAAGTTTACGTTGAACACTGGTTTGTAAACTATTGTTATCTAAGTCTTCCGCTATTTACTCCGATGTTATTTGTCAAAATGTTCAAGAGGTTGTAACTGAATTGTGAGATGATCCTGCGGACATCGGGCACTGATGTAGCCCAGTGGCGAACCCGGTCTTAATCTCTTGGCTGTACGGATCGACTGTCAGTGGTTGATAGTGATCAGTGGGCCATGGGTTAGAGCTGTTACGTCACAGAGTGGTATCGGAGCATCTCACTACGACGTTGCAATCTTTTTGCGAAAACTTCAAAGGTCTTTGAGTCCAAAAACTAACTTGACTATTGTGAGTCCAAATTGCTTCTCTCATCTCATCTAATCTTTGGCAACTTGTAGCAAGACAACTTGTATAAGCCCTATGTACTTTACCTTAGTAGTTGCATTGCCTTGTTCCGTAGGAACGATTCATGCATCATGTCATAATAACTTAAGATAATAACTTCCTCTCTAAGTCTGTTGGGTTAGTATGCCTTTACCTTTTCTTGCTAGCCTTATGCTTCTCTTCTATCTATCTGATCCAGACATGGCCCGTATCAAGTTCACCGCTCGCAAGTCGACTGGACCGCATGGTGTGCCGCGTCACCAGCTGGCGCCATGCACCGGAGAAGAGACTGGAGAACCCTCCAATGGACGTCGTTTTCCCCCCCGTCAGACCCGCAAGCAGCTGAAGGAGGAGATCAAGAATCTCAAGGCTGAGATGGAGAACATGGAGCATGACTTCTACCTTTCCCGCCTGGAGTTCTACGAGGCACGAGCCGCTCTTGAGGAAGCTAACCAGAATGTGGTTCGCGCTATCCAGCAGCGTGATGCAACATGGATCCGAGAGGATGTCACCAGAGCCCAGCAGCTCCATGGACTGCAGCAGTACACGGCCCAGATTGAGCAGTACAATGATATGCTTCATGAGGGAGTTACATCAACTGTACGACCAACTTCACCCCGTGATTCCACCTGTTGCTGAGGATCCCGAAGATGGAGTCGTGGAGGAACCTGAAGTAGAACATGAGCCAGTCCAGAATGAAGAAGTGGAACCTGCTAAAGATGTTCACGTTGAGGACAGGATGAGGAGGAAGAGCCTGAGCTCATCATCGAAGATGAACGACGATGAAGAGATGATCATCATCGATGACGACTAATTCCTTGTGTCTGTACCATCTGCTCACCTAAAGCCTTAGTCTAGGTTTGGACGTTAGTTGGTCTTCTGTCTAGTCGAGTCTGTATCGTGTCTTGTACCTTTCCTTTGTCAATTAGTGGTTATCTATCGAACTTCTGTATCAGTTAACTACCCTTGCATCAATGAATCTTATCAGTCAGTTTTCGTTCAAAATCAATCTTTGATGCTAATTTCCCAAATTCTTAACAGATGCCTGTGAACACCCGCACTGGAGCCGGAGTTCCGGAGGTGCCAACCTTCCAAACCCCCACCAGTTCCTGCTACCCTGGCAGATGCCATTGCAGCCTTGGCCGCCGCTGCCACCTGATGGCTCAGAACCAAGGACAGCAGAATGTTGTCACCGTGGCCGTCACAACCAAGAGACCACCTATGTGGAGTTCACTGAAACCCGTCCACCGTTTTCACCAGAGCCGATGAACCCCTCGAAGCTGATGATTGGCTCCGCACCATGGAGCAGAAGTTTGGTCTCATCCGATACTGAAATCCAGAAGCCCCGTTTGCCTTCCAGCAGCTCCGTGGTCAGCAAGTGCTTGGTATGCCAACCTGTTGCTGCCCAGCCTGAAGGTCACCAGCTGACCTGGGAAGAGTTCCGCACCGCTTTCCGTGCACACACATCCCGTCAGGTCTGATGAGATGAAGCTTGATCAGTTCCTAGCCCTGCAACAGAGAATTCCACCGTTATGCAGTACGTTGACAGTTCAACCACCTGAGCCAGTTATTCCTCCGACTATGTCAACACGGATGATAGAAGAAGAGAGATTGTTTTCTCAGGGGTCTGCACCCTAAGATTCGCAGAGGTCTATCCAACAACCTCAATGGATCTATCATGATGTCGTTGATCGTGCTGTCGCTTTCGAGGAGAGTAACCGCCAGTACAAGAGGAGAGAAGAAGAAGAAGGCTGGGTCTAGCAGCTTCTCCAGCAACCATAAGCGCCCAAGAATCATCTATCACCCCAGCCACCACCAAAAACCGTGCCCATACCCCATCAGCAAGTGGTCGTTCGTACCGCGGCCACCACTCATAATGCCAACCAGCAAAGTGCCACTCAGCCGAAGCCCCCAGGTGTTCGTGTCACCACCCCTCAAACAGCTTACAACCATCCATGCTACAACTGTGCCAAGTTGGTCACTGGTCTCGCGATTGCCCAAAACCCAAGAAGAATGCCCACATGCACAGAAAGGCCCTGGAGGATCACAGCAGCAGCACCGTGCACCGCAGCAGCACGTCCAGAAGGGCAAGTTTGTCAAGAAGCACGGGCAAGTCTACTTCACCACCGTCAGTAACATCCAGAAGGAGAGCCCGTCATGCTCGGTAGGTTCCCTGTTGCCAATCATCCTGCAGTCGTCTTGTTTGATTCTGGTGCATCGCATTCCTTCATCAGTCGCACTTTTGTCATCAAGCATGAGTTACCCATGGGGGTTAACAGAAAGTTTTTGCATACTTTCGCCTGGAGGCGGATAAATACTAAGGAAGTGGTCCGCAGTATACCAGTAATGTTGGGGGAACATGTCTTTCCTACCACCATGATAGTACTGCGCAATCAAGAGATAGATGTCATCTTAGGCATGAATTGGATGTGTCAGTATAAAGCCATGATAGACATCTTGAATAGAGTTGTGAGAGTGGATATTCCTAACAGCAGCTCCAAACTCCTTCTCCAACTTCCTATGCCTCAAAAACCACACCACCCAGTTGAATACCGCCTGTGTTCCGGAAATCAGGGATATTCCCGTGGTCTGTGAGTTCCCTGATGTCTTTCCAGAAGATCTACCCGGTCTGCCTCCCGACCGTGATGTTGAGTTTGCCATAGAGCTAAAGCCCGGGACTGCTCCTATATCCCGTAGAGCTTATCGAATGCCTCCCAGAGAGTTGGCAGAGCTGAAGATCCAATTGCAAGAGCTCTTGGACAAGGGTCTCATTCGCCCAAGTTCATCTCCTTGGGGCTGTCCTGCTATCTTTGTGAAGAAGAAGGACAAAAGTCTTCGTCGGTGCGTTGACTATCGCCCGCTCAACGAGGTCACCATCAAAAATAATATCCCTTGCCTCGCATTGACCTTCTTTTTGATCAGTTGTCTGGAGCCAGAGTGTTCTCCAAATTGATCTCAGATCTGGCTATCACCAAATAAAAATCCGTCCAGAAGACATTCCTAAAACAGCTTTCACCACCAGATACGGCCTATATGAGTACTTGGTCATGTCCTTCGGCTTGACCAATGCCCCCGCTCATTTCATGTATCTCATGAACTCTGTGTTCATGCCAGAGCTCGATAAATTTGTAGTCGTGTTCATTGACGACATCCTTGTCTATTCAAGAACTCCTGAAGATCACGCCAAGCATCTTCGAATCGTTCTCTCTCGTCTCAGGATCACCAGCTGTATGCCAAGTCAGCAATGTGAATTCTGGCTAGATCGAATTCAATTCCTTGGTCATGTCCTGTCCGCGGAAGGTGTGTCAGTTGACCCTGAAAAAGTGGCAGATATCTTGGATTGGAGCCACCTACCACTGTCCGCGAAGTTCGCAGCTTCATGGGAATGGCTGGATACTATCGTCGTTTCATCCCAGATTTCTCCAGAGTCGCCAAGCCTATCACGGGTTGTTGAAGAATTCCGTGGATTTCGTTTGGTCACCAGCCTGTGAGCAAGCCTTTCAAGCCCTGAAGAAACTGCTAACTACATCACCAGTCCTAGCTCAACCTGATATCGAGAAACCCTTCGATGTATACTGTGATGCATCTGGTACTGGTTTGGGCTGTGTTTTGATGCAAGAAGGACGAGTAATTGCTTATGCCTCACGGCAGCTTAAGCGACATGAGGAAATTACCCAACCCATGATCTTGAGCTAGCAGCAGTCGTGCATGCCTTGAAGATTTGGCGTCACTATCTGTTGGGCAGCACCTGCAATATGTACACGGATCACAAGAGCCTAAAGTATATCTTCACTCAAGAAGAATTGAATATGAGGCAGAGAAGATGGCTTGAGTTGATTAAAGATTATGATCTCGAAGTACATTACCATCCTGGTAAGGCAAATGTAGTTGCCGATGCCCTCAGTCGCAAGTCACACTGCAACTGTCTGACGACGAAGCCCTACGATCTTTCCTTGTGCCATGAACTTGAAGGGATGGGTATCGAAATGATCCCGCAAGGAAGCTTGAACAATGTCAGCATAGAAACAACCATCAAGGATCAAGTCATTGCTGCTCAGAAGGATAACCCTGGAATCAAGCACATCATCGAAAAGATCCAGACCGGAAGGCTGATTGTTTCAGGATCGATGACGTAGGAGTTGTTTGGTTCAAGAACCGTCTAGTAGTTCCCAAGGTGCCTGAATTGAGACAGTTAATCCTTGATGAAGCACACTTGACCAGATTCTCTATTCACCCCGGCAGTAACAAGATGTACCAAGACTTAAAGCAGAGATTCTGGTGGACTAAAATGAAGATTGAGATCGCCCGTATGTCGCTCAGTGTGATACCTGCCAAAGAGTCAAGGCAGTACACATGAAGCCTGGAGGAGAATTGCAACCTTTGTCAGTACCCGCTTGGAAATGGGACGACATTAGTATGGATTTTGTCAATGGACTACCCAAGACACAAAAAGGTTTTGATTCCATTTGGGTAATCGTGGACCGACTCACCAAACAAGCTCACTTTCTGCCAGTGAAGACCAGTTACACGTCCCCACGTATGCCCTTTGTACAAAAACAACATAGTGAAGCTTCATGGCATACCCAAGACCATTGTCTCTGACCGTGGTACCCAGTTTGTCGCTAAGTTTTGGAAAGCGTTCCATACCTCACTTAGAACCAAGCTCTTACATAGCACAGCTTATCATCCGCAAACTGATGGACAAACTGAGCGAGTCAACCAAGTGCTGGAGGACATGTTGAGAGCCTGTGTTCTTACCTTCGCAGATACTTGGGATGACTGTTTGCCTTTGGCAGAGTTCTCTTATAATAACAGTTACCAAGAGAGCATCAAAATGGCACCCTTTGAAGCACTGTACGGTCCGTCGTTGTCGTACACCCCTCAGTTGGTCTGAGCCCGGAGAAAGAGAATTCTTTGGAGTTGACCTGGTCAAGATATGGAAGAGAAAGTCAAGCAGATACAAGAGAATATGAAGATTGCCCAATCTCGACAGAAGAGCTACGCTGACAAGAGACGTCGACCTCTGAAGTTTCAAGTTGGAGATTATGTATATCTCAAGGTCTCACCGACCAAAGGAGTCACTCGTTTTGGAGTCAAAGGAAAGTTAGCACCCCGCTACATTGGTCCGTTTGAGATTTTGGAATGTTGTGGCAAGGTAGCTTACAAGCTGAAGTTGCCCGATCATCTCTCCGCTGTCCACAATGTTTTCCATGTCTCCCAACTCAAGAAGTGTCTCCGAGTACCAGAACATGTCGTGGAAGTTGAAGGTGTCGAGCTAGAGCCTGATCTATCCTACTCGGAATATCCAGTTCGCGTGTTGGATCACAAAGATCGTGTTACCCGAAGAACCACCACGAGATGGTACAAAATCCAGTGGAACCAGCACTCCGAAGAAGAAGCCACCTGGGAATCTGAAGACTTCTTAGCAAAGAAACTACCCCGACTTTCTCGAATCCCTGTCAATGTAAAGTTTGCCTTTATCCCTCTTTGTCCTTTTTTAAGACGTGGAATCTCGGGGCGAGATTTCGTTTAAGGGGGAAGGCTGTAACACCTCTGGTGTTTAACTGTAATTAACTTGACATATCATCATATCATCTTTAAGTATCTTGATCATGATTTCATGTGTATGCATTTTGCTAGTGTATCATTTTATGTGAATTCCCTCTATTGCCAAAACCCTATTTAGCCCACTTCTCTCTACTAGGGCAAAATGGTAATTTCACCTCTGTGCCTAGCTTTGTGTAATTCTTGTTCCTTTGGTGTCTTGAAGTGTTGTTGTGTTGGCCAAAGTTCAAAAATCAGAATTTGATTTCAAATCTCTTTTGCAAAACCCTGGATTTTATCCCTCTTTTTGTAATTTAAAAATTATTCAAAATTTGGGGTTGGTCCAAAAAGCAAAGTTGTAGATCTGTCAAAGAGAAACAACTTTGGTATTTACAAATTTTCAAGTTGCAGTACAAAGTTTTGAGTTATTTCAAATTCAATCAAACTCCAGTTTTTGTCCCTTTTCAGTTTTCAAAATGAGTTCAAAAACTAATGAGTTTCTGGAAAAGTGTATAATAGCAAAGTTGTAGGTTTTGATAAAAGGAACAACTTTCATGTTTACAGATTTTCAAATTTCAGTTTGAAATCCAGAGTAATTTTGATTTGAATCAAGTTGAAAAAGTGTCCCCTTTACTGTTTTCAAATATTGTTCAAAAACTATTTGGAATTTGAAAATGTTCATATTGACAAAGTTGTAGATCTCGTTTTTCTGAACAACTTTGGTGTTTTAAGTTTTTGTCGCACAGTTCAAATTTTGGGAGAAATTTGAAAAATACAGAGATCAGCCAAAGTCAAACCCTACACCCTACCCTGTTCATCTTCTCCGGTAGGGGGGGGGGGGGCCGGCCATGGCCGCCTCGCCGGCGCCGCGTGCGCCGCGCGCCTGGCTGCTCCCACGCGCCTCCACCCTGCCGCCGCTGTCCCCTTGTCCCCTCCGCGCCCGCACGCGAGCGCTGACCCGCGCTCCCGTCCCCTACAGTGCTCTGCGCGTCGCCGCCGCGTGCCGATCGCCGGCGAGCTCACGCCAGGCCCCGGCTGCACGCCATCATCTCCGCCAGCTCGCAATCGATTGCGCGTGCCTCGGCCGAACTCGTCCACACCTCTCCGAGCTCTCTACGGCCCTAGCCGCGGCTATATAAGCCGCCGGAGCCCCGAGCTCACTCACCCACCTCCGCCACCGTGGCCAGTCCACTACAGAGCTTCCGCCGCTCAACCAACTAGCTCAACAGCTCCGCCTTGATCCCGTGCAGCTTCCCCACTCCTCAATTTGGTCTCTACCGTCCCTGTTTGCCCGGCGTAACTCGCCGTTCCCATCTCCGGCGAGAAGCCCGTCGAGGTCGGGATTGTGAAATACTCCCTCTCCGGCTTTGATCATCTCCCTCCGACCCCCGCATCATCTTCCTTACTCCTTTGCGCCTCTGACTGACCCCTTGCGGTCACTTGTGTCGCGCAGGATCATCGGACGACGATCGCCGCCGTGAGCTTTCCGCCGGCCACCGTCGACCACCTCCCTCCGTTCATCCCCTTCCCTCGCCGAGCCGCTTAATCGACTCACGGTGAGCTCCTGAAGCCTCCCATCTCCTCGGTTTCGCCTGAGACGCCTCGTCGCGGCCGGCGTAGCAGCGCCGCCGTCGTCGGTGGTCGCCGGCGAACGGAGGAGAAGAACAGTGCCGTTTCTTTTTTTCTCATACATGTGAATAGTGTTCAGATTTCATATTTTTGTGTGATTTTCTGTATTGATCCATAAATTCTGAAAATTTTGTGGTAGACTCTTTATGCTCTGAAGTATTTTATAAAATATAAAACTTGACTTTCCTGCAAAAATTTGAAAATGAAAAATTCCCCTTTTAATTGAAAAATGAAGGCTTTGGTATTTTTAGAGAGTGTTCTGTAGCTCCAAAATCTTGAGATTAATTTTGCAAGCTAGTTGTGTCATGATGAGTCTCTGGTAAAATTTTGAAGTCATTTGGAGCAAGTTGATTTTTGAGCTTTATTTTAATTAAGGAATATTAGTGCCTTTTGTTAATTAAATGGCAGATTAAGTAAGCACCTTAATGACCTCCAAAAATTAGAAAGTGTTTGGCATATACTTGTAACTAATGAAACTTGTGTGATTAATTTGTTAATTGGAGCACCTTCATAAAATGACCTTTAAATAATTAAGAAAAAATAGAAAAGGTGATTAGGGTTAGCGTTGAATGCCCTGTGATGTGACTTTTGGGATTGCTTGATGTTCATAGACCCCTACCCTTGGCCTATGATGTTTGTGATGCTATGTTTGGTTGATGCTTAGGATAGTTATGATAAAGTCTAGTTAATCAATTTGCTTAAGGAAGAAATGGTTACCTTTTATGCTCAACCTAGATTCGGTTATGCCTTGCCTAAGAGTAATCTTGAATCTGTGGTATGGTCTTGCACCTTAAGTCCATATCATATTCTCATGAGCATTCATCATTGCATCCGTATAGTTGACGAAGAAGGCCCTGAAGTCGAGGTAGCCACCGAAGGATCTGTCCCGAGGCAACCCGAGCCCGACACTATACCTACCCCGACTCTGCTCTTTTTGCCGTCCAAGGCAAGCCCCGGTGCATTTAACCCTACCTTGCTTTTATAAATGTTTCCTTAAATTTTTGAGTTAAATTGTTGCATTAGGTGATAGGAGTGAGTGAAATCCTATCTGATGCATTATCTACCTGACCAATGATACACCCGAACCTGCTTTTCAAAAAACTATTTGCAAAGTGCTTAGTAATGCTATATGATAGAATTGCAATAAAAATGCCAATTTCAAAAGTGTGATCACTTAAGAACCTTTATGGAATTCTGGTTTACTCCCACTATTGGCTAAGTATCTGATCCGTACCTAGTCAATGGAAGGAGAGGTTGTCCTTGCGTACGGTGCCGTCATGTTGTAGTCCGGGACTCAACAGTTGACACCGACCGGGACAGGGTTGAAAAACTGACAGGACCTGTACTCTCGGGTTAGAGTCCCGAGGTGCTTGTCGCTGGTTGGAAACTTTAGGGACCACCTGTATGGGGCCTGCTGACTAAGACTTGCAACTATTCACATACTACGGAAAGCTTCGGCTCCGAGGAATCCTTTATTGGACCGACAACCGCGCACTGGGAGTGGAGAGATGGCGGAAGTAGCATGTACCCACGTGGGTTAGAGTCCCGGATTGGAGTGGTGTACTGTACTTCGGGGTGGCGTAGGACCGGCCCAATCTTGGAGGAATCGTGGTAGTCGAGTTGGCATATGCAAGCTTGGGTGCTACATATGCAGTGTGGATAGGGACCCTCAGTGAGTATTATTATCCGGATTAACGCTGCTCCTCGGTTATGGAGACTTAGTCACTGACTGTCAACAGGGAGTGGTTCTCAACTAGGTCTGTTTTTGAAAAGTAAAATGAATCAAGGATTATGTTGGAACAAGGAATACCGAATCTTTCAAATAAAAATAAGGTTACCAAAAATGCTTTTCTGCAAAAAACTTGAACTTGCTTAAGCCTTACCTTGACTACCCTAAGCCTGCATTCCTGAGTCTTCTCCTTTTTCTTTAGTCGGGTAAGTCTTGTTGAGTACTTTGTACTCAGGGTTCTTTTACCCATGTTGCAGGTATGGCAGATTCCTCAGTATGCCTTGGACCCTGCTGTGTGACTGTTGTTCAGGAAGAGGCCGATGAGGCCGATGAGTGATTACTCCCTCGGCTGGGTGATGTATCTTTATACCTTAGTTGTTGTCATCTGCTACCCTGCCAACTCTATTTGAACTATGGTCTGTAATAACTTCACTTTAAGTTACGTTGAAACACTGGTTGTAAAACTATTGTTATCTAAGTCTTCCGCTATTTACTCCGATGTTATTTGTCAAAATGTTCAAGAGGTTGTAACTGAATTGTGAGATGATCCTGCGGACATCGGGCACTGATGTAGCCCAGTGGCGAACCCGGTCTTAATCTCTTGGCTGTACGGATCGACTGTCAGTGGTTGATAGTGATCAGTGGGCCATGGGGTTAGAGCTGTTACGTCACACTCACCCATATCGAACTTCTTCAATATGTCCTTGGTGTACTTGTCCTGGTGCACGAACGTCCCCTCTCGGGATTGCTTGATTTGCAACCCGAGGAAAAACGTCAACTCGCCCATCATGCTCATCTCAAATTCTCTGCTCATAGTATCTGCAAACTTGGCAACCAAAGCATGAGAAGAACCACCAAAGATGATATCATCCACGTAAATCTGAACCAACAAAGTGTCATTGCCTTGCTTGAGGAGAAAAAGCGTTTATCCACACATCCCATTTTAAAACCCTTAGCAAGCAAAAAGTTTTCAACCTATCATACCAGACTCTAGGGGCTTGTTTCATACCATATAAAGCTTTGTTATGTTTAAAAACATTGTTTGGAAACTTGGGATTTTCAAAACCGGGGGCTTGTTTCACATACACCTCTTCTTCTATGTAGCCGTTTAAGAAGGCACTCTAGACATCCATTTGAAAAAGTTTAAACCCTTTGGATGCAGCAAAAGCCAAGAGTATCCTAATTGCCTCCAAACGAGCTACAGGAGCAAAAGTCTCCTCATAGTCTATCCCTCCTTCTGACTATACCCCTGGGCTAGAAGTCTGGCCTTGTTTCTTACAATGTGGCCATCCTCTCCTTATTTGTTTTTGAAAACCCATTTTGTACCAATAGGTTGACACTCAGGAGGAGGTGGAACCAAAGCCCAACCCGATTCTTTCAAAATTTTCTAACTCCTCACGCATGGCATTAACCCAATCCGGATCAGATAAAGCGTGTCCAACATCTCGGGGTTCAAAATCAGCAACAAATGTAGAATGAGCAAAGTGAGAGATTTGTTGTGACCTTGACCGAGTGACACGTTCGTCGATGCTGCCGATCATCTGTTGAGGCGGGTGTTGGCGCTGAATGTGTCGTGGTGCCGCCCGAGTTGAAGAAACCTCCCCCTCAACAGCAGTTGGCGCCTCCTCGGGTACAAATGGTACAACCCGAGGTGGCGGATCCCACGGCCCCCAAGTAGTCGACGAAGAGGGGTTGGGGCCGTGAGTCGTCGTAGTAGAAGCCGATGCTTGCGGCACAACAGGTGGAGGTGGTGCTGGATCATCCATTCCTTCAGCACCCTCGTCCTCGTCATCAAAAAGAGGTTCGCCAACCTCATGATCACCTGCACGCTCAAATCTAGAAGAAGGACAAACCATGGTCTCGTCGAAGGTGACATCGGATGTCTCCATGACTCGATTAGTATCAAGGTTAAGTACACGATATGCACGAGTATGAGTACCATAACCCAAAAATACACCGTCAGAAGAACGAGACTCAAACTTGTCCAAGTTGCCTTCTTGAGTATAAACAATGGCAACCAAAAACTCTAAAATAACTCACTTTGGGTTGTTTTCCAAAACACAACTCAGAAGAAGTCTTTTTCAAGAAAGCTCAGAGCAAAATGCAATTGGAAATATAGCATGCAGTGTTCATAGCCTCGGCCCAATACCGTCTAGGAGTCCTATGCTCATCGAGCATCGTCCTGGCCATCTCTAAAAGGGTCCGATTCTTCCTTTCTACAACACCATTCTGTGGCGGTGTGTAGGGGGGAGAAAACTGATGCTCCAAACCCAAAGAAACACAAAACTTCTCAAAATCCGAGTTTTTAAACTCGGAACCATTATCACTCCGAATAGATCGTATTGAGTTCATAGAGAACTCATTCTGAAGACGCAAAATCAGATTGCGAGCAAAAGAGAGTCTCAGTTTTCTCAGCTAAAAATAAAACCCACGAATATCTCGAAAAGTCATCAACAACAACAAGCATATACAACTTCCCACCAACCGAGCTCACCTGAACCGAACCAACAAGGTCCATGTGCAAAAGCTCTCCAGGGCGCTTAGTCATGACCTGAGTCACTGGATGGTGGGGAGCGGCAACCATCTTCCCATGTCTACAAGAATGGCAAACAAGATCCTTCTCCATGCATAACTTGGGCAATCCTCGGATTAGGCCAAGTGAGCTAAGCCTTCCAAGCAAGTCAAAGCTCAGGTGACCAAGTCTCCTATGCCACTTCCAAAGATCAGAGGAGGAAGGTCCAGCCAAAAGACAATGAGAAATTCCAAACGACTTCGAGAAATTCGCATGAAAGACTTTCCCAAAGGGCGAAATCAAACATACAAGATTGCCCTGAGGATCTAAAATATGACTGAGATTCGGCTTAAAACGAATCTCATAGTCATCATCAAAAAGTTGCAAAACAGAAAGAAGGTTAAAATGCAAGTTAGAAACAAGAGCAACATCACAAACACAAAGTGCTCATTAACTCGCACAGACCCACGAAACAACACTTTACCTTTACTATTGTCGCCGAAGGTGATAAACTCCTTTCTGGCAACTGGACTAAGACTGGAGAACCACTTGGCGTTTCCGGTCATATGCCTTGAGCACCCGGAATCCACCAACCAAACGTTCTCCAATCGTTTTACGTACATCAATAAAAAGACATAGGGTGAACATACAGTCCAACACTGGGGTGAGTAAAATGGGAATTATACCAGTGTTGGGCCGGCTGCTCAAAAGAATGGTTAGTAGCAAAACCATTCCTAGCACGCCTACGGGGAAAGCGATCATCACGCTGAGGAAAATGTGGTCCGCTAAGGGAAGAGCGTCCATCGCAATACTCAAAACGCGGTGGAGGGTAGCGCTCAACTACAAAGCCACCGCCACGGGATCCATAGCCCACAAATGCACGCTCCCGCCGGGCACGTCCTCCTCTACATAGGACCTTGAGGCATTGGACCTCTAGGCCTAGCAGCTCTCCTTTGAACATTCGGCACATGTACATCATGGAAAGGATGGTACATGTCCGTGTTGTTCATGTCCTTTGCACGGTGCTCCTCTCTCTTGCGCCGAAAGCATAACTCCCTCAAGTGTCCATCTCTCCCACAGTGCTCACAATGATACATCACCGCTCTCATAGGGGTGTTGGTACTCACGGTAGTGGTATGGATCACTTGGCTCTTGGTGGCATGAGCTCCTCATGGATAGGTGGCAGTGTCTAGTTTGTTCCTGAGGTGGTTTGGGTTTGGAGCCCATGTTTGTTTCTTGGGTGGAGCTCTTGGAGGTTCCACAAACACTCCATCCTTGGTGTTAGGTTTGAGAGGCTCTTTGGGTGGAATCTTGGTAGTTTGGGAGTAGTGGTGGAGTTGGGCTTCTCACTCAGATTAAGACCACTCGACTCTCCAATCTTACCAAAAGATGAAGCACACTCAACACCCTGAGCAAACCAACACCAGGACCTCCAGCAGCACGTTTGAATTGGGCTATCATCATCCCAAGCTGCGGCTCACCACTAGACACCCATGACAAGATGGTCTGAAGGTATGTGTTTTCTTCCTCGGGTTGTATCTTGTCATGCTGCACATTCGCAATCTCCATCTCCAAACCCTCACACAAAGCGCATCTAGACACACAAGTGCTACCCGAGCTAGCCTTCTCAAGAGACACAAGCTTGGCATTCTTCTCTGGCAACTCGGATTGCAAGCCTGCACAAGACTTGCACGCACCCAACAACACGGGACTAGCCCGGAGCTCATCCACCTTTCCAACGAAAGCAGCATACTTACCTCTCAAGGTGAGAAGGTCAGTCATGTGCTTGGTGCACATCTCGCACTCACCCTCCTCAGAGACAACTACGGTGGACTTGGCAAACTCAAGCTCCTTCACCGTATCCTCCCACTTCTGCCTAAACTCCTTCCGCTCTCTAGCAGCACGCCTAAGCAGCTTATCTTGACTAAGAAGGGCGGCAGTAAGTTTCTCAACCTCAGTAGAAAGCTCGTCGGGGGTCTGAGATACCTGGGAGGTGTCGTCATCGTCATCGTTCCGAGGAGTGTCCTCCAGCTGGCTGTCGACCTCCTTGCTGAGGGCCATGGTGCAGAAGCCCTCATTGTCGGCATAGAAGCAGAGGCCGTTCAACTTGTCCTCGATCTTCTTCTTCTTCTCGGACTCGTCGTCTCTTGAGGAAGCGGAGTCGTCATCTGAGTTATCGACATTGCTAAGCATGGCGAAGAAAGCACGCTGCTCAGCCTGGGCCTTCTCCAAGTACTTCTTCTTGATGTACTCCTTGTTGAAGCTGCCCTTCCGCTTGTGCTTCGCGGGGACGTACTTCTCCTTACGCTTGCCGGAGTCGTACTTGTTCCCATGATCGCCCTTCCCAAAAGCTTGCTTGTTCTTCTTGGGACAGTTGGCGATGAAGTGATCGGGGTCGCCGCACTCGAAACATCCCGAGCGTCCTCCTCCACGGCGATGGTTCATGCGGTTGTTGTGGAACCGCGAGAACCGGCTGGCAAACAAAGCCAACTCGTCATCCCTCATGAACTTCAGCTGCTCCTCTGTGACAGAAAAAAGAGAAGAAAGTGCAAATCCTCCAGAGGGGTTAGCAGAAGAGCCAAAAAGCAAAACCATCGACGAGCCAGAAGGATTCTCATAAGAAGCCCTCGCCATGGCATCAATCTCACTGGACTTGAGCTTACTGAAGAGCTCATCGCATGTGAGGGTCTCATAGTTAGGCGATTCGATGATCGCCTGAACCTTCGAGTACCGCACCGACCGATCGAGAGTATGCAAAAGCTTGAGAGCCCTCTCATGATCGTCGAAAGGCAGCAACTCCTTGCTAGCCCTCATCCTGTTGACAATTACCTGAAAGAGAGCGAAAAAACTCTCTATGCTCTCACCAGGCATGTGTCAAAAGTTCTCATACTCTCGCTTGTGCGACTCGTAGAGACGGGTTTTGACTTGAGTGGTTCCCGCATGGAAACGCATGAGGGTAGCCCAAATCTTCCGAGCCGTAGCGAGGTGAGAAACGCGATCAAACTCTGTCATGCTCAAACATGAGAAAAGAGCATTACGGGCTCGGCTATTGGCATTGTGCTCATCGATCTGATGCTGAGTCGCACAAGCAGCCAAGACCATGTAATCTGCAGAGTTGCAAATATCCCAAATGGAAGCACCCAAACTCTGGAGATAGGCCGACATGCGTATCTTCCAATACGCATAGTTCGTCCCATCGAAGAACGGCGGTTTGCCCACGCCACGATCCATGTCGCCTTCTGTGGATCTGGAACCGGCTAAGGTGGAAGATCCTTAACCTGCTCCGATACCAATTGAAGGACCGAGAATGCAAAAGCAAGGCGACTAGAGGGGGAGGGTGAATGGGAGCCTAAAAATTTCTCTCGAAACTTTGGCCTCTGTGCCAAAAATCAACCTCCAAAAGCTTCGACCGAAACGTGATGCCTACGAACCTTGGAAGAGGGTGGATGATCCCTAGGATTACAGCGAGGCACCACCGAGCAAGAGCGAACCAAATACCAAAAGCTTCGGCTCAAGTTCAACCCCAAAAACCGACCCTCGAACGTAGATGGAAGACTACGTCGAGTGATCTCCAAATACCTATGCTAACAAGTAGCATAGATACCTAGAGAGGTTTCTTGGTTAACTCAAGGATCAAACGAGAAGTCTGAAAACCAAATGGAAAAGCCGAGAGGCAATATGCACTGTCCAGGACAAGTCTGTGAAGTCGCGGACAGTCCGCGGGTACGGTCCCGGACTGTCCGCGGTACCGCCGGACTGTCCGCGAGGAAGGGACGGATTGTCCGCCGGCAGAATCCCCAAAACAGCAAGGTTGCTGAACACTTCTGCTTGACTCCCGGACTGTCCGCGAGTCCTTACGGCAGACTGTCCGCCGGTCAAAGAACAGCAAAGCAGCCGAAGAACACAGCCACAGATCTAGCCTGCCCCCGATGTCCGGACTGTCCGTGAGTCCTTACGATGGACTGTCCGCCGGTCAAAGAACAGCAAAGCAGCCGAAGAACACATCCACTGATCTGGCCTGCCCCAGACGCCCGGACTGTCCACTGGTCAGGTGGCGGACTGTCTGCGACCTTGCAGAGAGGGCGATTTCAGTCGCCTTCTCCCCAAATCTCCCCAAAATCGATCCAAATCAAAATCCCTTGATCCCAAACTTGGAGAGGATGATCACGAGGTAGTTAGGAGACTATCCCCAAGAAATCATCCGCTCAAATCAACTCAATCAACGGGAATTCGAAAGGGAAGGAGTATGAACCGAAAAAGCGCCACAAAAATTGAATCGAACCGATCTACTTGTTCGTGAGGGTAGAGATGAATTCCTTCAGTGGAAATGTTCTCCTCACTATAAAGAACAAGTGGATTCATGTAGATTTCAAAAAGACGCAGTAGAGAGAGAGATCGAGTGATGGGAAAAACGTGGAGAAACGAAGAACGCGAAGAACAAAATCAAAATGCGAATCACACCACGAATTTGCAACCGTGTGGCTACCACACGCAACAACAGTGAGATTACGGTCTCACTTCCTCAAAATCTCATGAACATAGAGGTATGGTTCTCTGCGGATATCAGTTGCTACAGCAGGGGATTGGGAGAGCAGGAAAACCCTAAGTGGAGAATAGCAAATGACTGAGATAGGATGGGAGGTGGGTGTCTCCCTCTACTTATCCTAATTCTAGTTCCCACTCTACCCCTAACTAATTATAGAGCAAACCAGCTAAACCCTAGGGTTATTCTGGACCAACTCAAACTAGATGCTGATCCGACGGCCACTCCCGCACAACTGGTAGCGTTGCCTCGACGCAACCTCACCGATTGCTGCCACGTGCCGCCACCACTCTACTTGTCCTTTTCATGGACTCCGCCCCCGGCTTTGAGGCCAAAAACTGGGAAACCTGTCTTCACGACCAACCCCCGGTTTTGAGGCCCAAACCGGGAAACCAGCCGTCCATCGCCTGAGTTTTGTGGCTCAAACTCAGAAACCCGCCAGCGCCCAGGTTTTGAGGCCCAAACCTAGAAACCGTCCTCAGCCCGAGTTTTGTGGCCCAAACTCAGCAAACCCGAAGCACCCAAGTTTTGTGGCCCAAACCTGGAAACCGTCCACCGGTGGGTTTTCTGTGGCTCAACCACCAAACCGAGCCGTAGAGGGGATGCACCGCCCGTGCACCCCGTCCATCGACACGTGTCCCCAGGTCCTCGAGCCGAGCTACACCGTGCCCCGCAAGTCTTCGCTCATCGCTGTCCCAGACTGTCAGCCACCACAGCTGATCCTCAGGCCACCGGTCCCTCAGTCCAAGCCTCACGTCCGCCCTTCACCGCTCTCGGTCCGTCGGCACGGCACGTCTCTACTTGACCTTCACCTTGCCTTCGATCACTATCTCCGTGCTCGACACCTACACAACACAAGCCAAAGAACATGCGCATCAAACCCATTGACAATCACTCATCACTCGAGACTCGGCATAGACCCATGTATCTGCAGAAACGCGATCAAACTCCGTCATGCTCAAACATGAGAAAAGTGCATTACGGGCTCGGCTATTGGCATCATGCTCATCGATCTGATGTTGAGTCGCACGAGCAGCCAAGACCACGTAATCAGCAGAGTTGCAAATATCCCAAATGGAAGCACCCAAACTCTAAAGATAGGCCGACATGCGTATCTTCCAATACGCATAGTTCGTCCCATCGAAGAACGGCGGTTTGCCCACGCCGCAATCCATGTCGCCTTCTGTGGATCTGGAACCGGCTAAGGTGGAAGATCTTTACCCTGCTCTGATACCAATTGAAGGACTGAGAATGCTATACAAAGACGACCAGAGGGGGGCGGGTGAATGGGAGCTTTAAATTTCTTTTCAGAAACTTATCACAACTGTCCCAAGAATCAACCCAAGAGCAAACCTAGAGTTAGTGAGTGTCCACGACCCTAGATGTAAGGTGGATGCTTCTAAGAAGCACAGCGGGACATTACACGACTCTAGAAGTTCAATGCAAAAGTCCCAAATCAAATCCAAAGTCGGACGAGCAAACAACGAACAAAATAGTGAAGGACCGAGAATGCAAAAGCAAGGCGATTAGAGGGGGGGGGGTGAATGGGAGCCAATAAAATTTCTCTCGAAACTATGGCCAAATGTCCCAAAATCAACCCCCAAGAGCTACTGTCGAAAACGTGATGCCCACGACCCTTGGAAGAGGGTGGATGATCCCTAGGATCACAGCGAGGCACCACAAAAACTTCCTCACCCAAGTTCACGCAAGTCAACTAGTGACAGGATGGGTTTTGGGTAACCTCAACCTCCCCCGAGCAACGCGAGGGGGATTCAGGCTATTTTGTAAAACGAGAAGTCCGATTTCTGAAGAGCATGAAGTTAGGAATCCAACGCAACAAGCGGATCTCAAATAGGAAGTCGGTTGAACAAACCGCGGACAAAAACGCGCAGAACAGCTTTGACCGGACTCTGCCTGCGTCCGGTCAGGCACCACCGGACGCGTCCAGTCAAGCCAAAATGATTTTGGACCCTTACTGTATTGGATCGGACTCTGTGAAGCAGTGCGTCCGGTCACAAGCAGAGCGTCCGGTCAGAGAGAGACAAAATAGTGAACAGTACCAGGGGTGCGTCCGGTCACTCTCGAGTCCCAGCGTCCGGTCAAGTCACAGAGAAAACGCGCTGGGAGCTCAACGACCGGACTCTGGTCTGGTGCGTCCGGTCAGCACGACCCAGCGTCCGGTCACCCCGAAATCCTGCTGTTCGTCCACCGATTCAACTCGATCTCACCCAAAACGAATCCTCTAGGGATAAAACTTGGTGAGAGGAGTCACAAGGAAGATAGTGAGCTATCTCTAAGAGATCATGGCTCGAACCTATCTTCCAAATCGATGAATCGAAGAAATTCGAGGGAAAGGAGAAAAGCTTGACCCAAAACCGAAATCGATCGATCTCCTAGACCGTGAGGTTAGAGGTAAATTCCTTCAGTGGAAAGAAGTGCCTCACGACCTAGAACAACTTGGTTCAAACGGATTTGCAAAAGATGAACCGAGCAAAGAGATCAAGCGACGGGAAAAACGTGGAGAAAAGGATTCCGCGAAGAACACGAACAAAACACGAATCACAACCACGAATTGCAACCGTAGCGCAAACTCACGCTACAACAGTGAGGTTACGGCCTCACTTCCTCAGAATCAACAGTACACAGAGGCAAGTCTCTCTGCGGATCTCAGCTAGCTACAGCAGGGGATGGGAGAGCAGGAAACCCTAAGTGCGAAAGAGCAAATGACTGAGATGAATGGGAGGAGGGAGTCTCCCGAGTACTTATCCTACTACTAGCCTAAGTCTATTTCCTACTCTACCCCTCTCTATTCTAATTACAGAGCGAACCAGCTAAACCCTAGGGTTATTCTGGACCAACTCGGTGGTAGGTGTATCCGACGGCCACGCCCGCACAAACCGAAGCGTTGCCTTGACGCAACCTCCAGATCGCCGCCACATGCCGCCCTCGCTCTGCACCCCCGGTTTTGTGGCCCAAACTGGGAAACCAGCCTTTTCCAGCCAACCCCTGGTTTTGAGGCTCAAACCGGGAAACCAGCCCACCAGCTTCTGAGTTTTGAGGCCAAACTCAGCAAACCCTCAGCGCCCAGGTTTTGAGGCCCAAACCTGGAAACCGTCCTCAGCCCGAGTTTTGTGGCCAAACTCGGAAACCCTCAGCCCGAGTTTTGTGGCCAAACTCGGAAACCGTCAGCCCGAGTTTTGTGGCCAAACTCGGAAACCGTCCACGCCCAGGTTTTGAGGCCCAAACCTGGAAACCGTCCATCCGATGGTTTTTCCCTGGCTCTACCACCAAACCGATGTCGTAGAGGGGATGCACAGCCCATGCACCCCGTCCACCGACACGTGTCCCTGAGTCCACGACTCAGGCAACACATGACCGCACTTCTTCACTTGTCGTCGTCACAGGCTGTCAGCCACCACAGCTGATCCTAGGGCCTCTGGTCCCTCAGTCCAAGCCTCACGTCCGCCCTTCACTGCTCGGTACCTCGGCATGGCACGTCCACCGCACGGCACACCCATCCTTCACTGCACCCGGTCCATCGGCACGACACGTCTCAACTTGACCTTCACCTCGCCGTCGATCACTGTATCCGTGCTCGACACCTGCACAACACAAGCCAAAGAACACGCACATCATCCCAGTTGACAATCACTCATCACTCAGAGACCCGGCATACACCCATGTATCCGCAAATAGTGCAAAACCTGCAGCATCGGACGCTGGCCTGCGTCCGATGTCCAGGCACCGGATGCGTCTGATGTAAAATGTGCAGTTCTAGAACCTCACTGCATGGTCATCGGACGCTGCTACAGTGAACCCTCAGCGTCGGATGCTCAACCTCCGGACGCGTCCGATGGACAACGGAGCGTCCGATGGTCAGCATCCGATGCTCCTTTGAAAGCACAGAACCTGACACGTGGCAACGACGCGTCCGATGCCAAGAACTCAAGCGTCCGATGCCCCCGAAAATGCATAGTTCTTCCACGAATTTAACTCGATCTCCTCCAAATCACAAGCACTGCAGCTTAGACTTGGTATGAGGAGTTCCAAGGAAGTTAGTGAGCTACCCCTAAGAGATCATGGCTCAAACCTAACTCCAAATCGGTAATTGGGAAGAATTGTGGACAAAAGGGAGAAAACCGATCCAAACACGAAAACTGCTCGATCTACTTGCTAGTGAGGTTTGAGTTGAATTCCTTCGGTGGAAATGATCCTCTCACAATAAAGAACAAATTGATTCAAACGGTTTTGCAAATGGAACAATGTGGAGAGAGATCGATCGATGGGAAACTTGATGAGAAAAGCAAAACGCGAAGAACAACACAAGAACGCGAATCACAACCTCAATTGCCAGCTGAAATTTGTCCCCACGAGGAGACAACGGGAATCCGGTCCCGTTTTCGCAAAATCCAAATACACAGAGGTATGATTAAACCATCTCTGTGGATCTCAGTAGCTACAACAGGGATGTGGGAGAGCAGGAAATCCTAGAATGAAAATAGCAATGGCTGAGATAATTTGGAGGGAGGGGTTGCCTCTCCTTATATAGCCTAATACAATTATTCCCCTTCTACCCCTACTGCTAATGAGCGAGCAGGCTAACCCTATGCGTATTCCTGACCAACGCAAAGTTGAAGGTGATCCGACGACCACGCCCGCACAACTGGTAGCTTCGCCTCGACGCGACCTCACCGATTGCCACCACGTGCCGCCACCGCTCCGCTCGTCCTTTTCACGGACCTCCTCCCAGTTTTGAGGCCGAAACCGGGAAACCTGGGCCATCCCCCAGTTTTGAGGTGAAACCGGGAAACTTGTCGTCCGTCGCCTGAGTTTTGTGGCCCAAACTCAGAAACCCGCCAGCACCCAGGTTTTGAGGCCCAAACCTGGAAACCGTTCTTAGCCCAAGTTTTGTGGCCCAAACTCGGAAACCGTCCAGCACCCAGGTGAAGGACCGAAAATGCTAAAGCAAGGCGACCAGAGGGGGGGGGGTGAATGGGAGCCTAAAAATTTCTTTCGAAATTCTGGCCTCTGTCCCAACAAAATCAACCCCAAGAGCAAAGCCGACACACGTGATGTCCACGACCCAAGAGAGTGGGTGGATGTTCCCTAGGAACACAGCGGGACAACACAAAAGCTCCCTCACCCAAATCCACGCGAGTCAACTAGTGACAAGATGGACTTTGGGTAATGTTGGAAATGCTCCTGCCCAACCTCCGCTGCAGAGCAAGGGCTCGGGACGAGGGCGTGCAACTGTCGGACTTTCGTAAAGAAGTTTGCGTAAACGTACACAAGCGAAGGTGTGGGAAAATTAGATGGCCGTGGAATTCTTCTATTGCCTTCTCCCAAGAAAAAATCCCTGTTTACACTGTTCATCCCCTGGTATTTATAGGGGATACCAAGGGGCACCGGTCAAATTACAAAAGGGTACAGGGAAGATTCCCCGGCACCGTACAGGGGAAGGGTAGGACCGTACAAACACAACTAGAGTGAAAACCCTAGCTTGCCTTCCTCCTGCCCGCCGCCATCTGGTCCTGCTCATTGTTGGAGGCACGGTCTGGCCCAACTCGCCTTCGCGGGAAAAGCGAGGTCAGACCCTCGACCCCGCCGGCTGCGAGGTCAGACCCAGACCGTGATCAAGACGCTCGAGGGCCGCCTTCTGTGTTCTTCGCGCGCCTTTGCTTGCAAGACATACAACGAACCGCGAGGGTCGAATTTGTATCCGAAGGTTAGGAAACGGGTCCGAAGGGTCCAAAAAATGGACAATGAACCGCGAGGGTCAGACTTGTATCCGAAGGTTAGGAAAACGGTCCGAAGGGTCCAAAAAACGGAGAGAAGAGAGTTCGAGAGAGGGCGCAGGTCGCGCGAGGGTTGTTCTTCGAGCCAGCCTGCGCGACGTCATTGCCGAGTGTCCCCTCCCCCAACATTAGCCCCTCGTTGCCTTGGATCTAAAGAACAGTATTTGGGCCCAAGCAGCGCTCTTTGATGTAACGGGGCCCTTGGCAGCGACGCCCGCGGCAGGCTTGGGCCGGGCCGTTATGTTTCTATTTGTTTTGTTGAGGTCCGTCTTGTTTTTTGCGCCGTGAACTTCGGTTGTCGTGCCAAGTTTGTCGGGTGGGGGGCACTTCTCCGCGCCCCAATAAATACGTCGGGTAGGTGGGGGTTTTGAACTTGTGTCATCCTTTTGCTCTAGCCATCCTGTTGATGCTTTTTGCTTGTTGCGAGGGTTTGTTTTTCTTTAGTTTCGAAGGTTGTGCATATTGTGTTCTGCGAGGGTTTTAAATTGAGAGATGGCGAGGTCAAAGCAAACCGCCCCTTGTTGCTTCGCCTTCTGCTGCGGATGAAGGAGTGGCCTTGGAGTTTGGACTCAGTCGGGTTTGTGCCTCGGAGTTGGCAGCTTATGTCAAGCGGGGCTGGATCGAGGATGGGAAAGAGAGGACCAGCGCTGGGGAGACTGTGCCGAGGCCTGATGCTGACGAGGTTGTTGTTTTTGAGGAGTTCTTCGCGGCTGGTTTGCGATTTCTGGTTGATTCGTTTGTGACTTCGGTTCTACAAAGGTTTAATGTGAAGTTTCATCAACTCACACCGTCATGCTTTACGAAGCTTTCGGTGTACGTTTGGGCTTGCCGCTCACAGGGCGTTGTCCCCCATGTCGAAGGTTTTGTTTGGACTCACCGCGTACATATGTAGCCTCGCAAGATTTCAGATCGCGAAGGTAACGCCAGTCTGGGTCAGTTCGCTGTGTACACGTTTTGTCATCGCGCCGGATCAGAGTTGCCAGTGCAGGCGCAAAAGAACAAATGGACCAGTGGGTGGAAAGAATTCTGGTTCTACTACAAGCTTGGTGGTAGTGTCGAGCTTTGCGGTGAGCTTCCGCTACTCGGCGATGTGAGTGCGGAGGCGAAGATGAGTGTCGAGGCGCATGCCGCCGTTGATTGTCTCAGGGTTGTTGCGCGGTCTCAATGTGCTCGCGACTTGGTCGAGGAGTACTGCTCCGCTAAAATTTGGCCTCTGAGTCAGAGACAAGTATGGTTTTCAGTCGTGGACGACCCCAGGTACGAGGGTAAAGGTTTAAAGAAACGTAAGTTGGAGTTGAACAGAGTTTGGGATAATGTTCTTAAGAAATTTCCCAGGCGTGTAGATGGAGTCGAAGCTATCTACAAGCGTGTTCAGCAGAAGGCAAAGGACCTTGTTGGGAAGTTGTCCACACTAGAGGTTAAGGCTATACATAGCTCGGTGGGTAGCGAAGGTCGTGTGAATAGGCTTTTCGACATTCTTGGGATCTAGTATGAGAACTGGCCCGCACCTTTGAGCGATGATGCGCCGAAGAAAAGGAAGCGTGCTATCGCTGAAGAGAAAGATGTTGCATCGCGACCGAAGAGGGGTCGTGGTCGAGGCCGCGGTAGCGCCAGTGGCCGAAGGAAAGCTCTTGCGACAAAAGTCGCTGTTGACTTGATCGTTATCGGTACTTCGTCCTCCTCGGCCGTTGTTTCGTTAGGGAGTGGCCGAGGCCTTGCGAAGGTTGGAGGGCGGGTACCTCGCGTCGGGGGGATTGGTGCCCTGATCCAAGTTTTGAACGATGAAGACGTCTCCGATGACGTCAAGAAGGAGGAGGAGAAAGATGTTGAAAAAGAGTCGGATACTGAAGATGACTCATCTGACGAGGTTAGCGGTACCTCGAGTGGCGAAGATGACTCTAATGATGATGTGTCTATCGAGGATGATCGTGGGAAAGGTATTGCCTCATCTGGTGCCGGCGCTACGGCTGCTCAAAGTATCGATGATATTATTCGGGACTTCGAGCCAGAGAGTCCTCCGCGAGGGTCAATTCCTGAGTTTGCTGGCTCGCATTTATGGGTCGATGGTTTCGAGGTTTCTGGTGATCTTGAATCTGAACGGACCCCCGAGAAGAGACCGTATGGCGAGGCTAGCCGATCGAGTCTTCCTTACTTTGCTAAGAAGCTTGGGGTCTGTGATCCGGCGACCGAGCTTTTCATGAGTCTGGACCTTCGAGAGTGCCACTTGCAGTGTGCTCCGGAGGAAAGGCGTTTTCTGGGTCGAGTGTTCATTCGTATTTGTGTGCCTGAAGCGGAGCTTCGCTGGGCCAACGAGCCCTTGGAGAACCTTCATGGTGACATCGATGTCAAGGTGGCTGAGTTAATGCTCCTGAATCGCTCGGCGCGTCGGAGGGCGAGTTATAATCTTCATTATTTGAATGCCTGTCGGTGTTTGTTAACCGGCAACTTATCTTGAGTAATCTCAGACGACTTGTTCGGTGGGGATCGGCGTTCGTAGGACTTGGCGAGTACACAGGGATAGCGATTTATACTAGTTCAGGCCGCTGAATAGCGTAATACCTTACGTCTAGTGCGGCATGTGCCTTGTGTATGATTATGATTCAATGTTCGATTATCTTTGGAGCCCGCACCTGCTTCCCCTTATATATCCGGGTGAAGCAGAGCGCAGACCGAGTCCTAGTCGGTTACATCAGAGGAGTCCTATTCTAATTACAAGACTTCCTTTAAGAACTCAACTAGGTTACAATAAGAGTCCTAATCCAAATACGCTACGTATCAAGTCTTTGGATCTCCAATGCCGTCCGGGATTAGTCGGAGGGATCATCTTCTGATGATATCTCTGACATTCTGGTCCGTCAAGCCCCTGAGCTGTTCATCATTTTCTCAAATCATTATCTTCTGGTTTCTCTTTGAGAATCTCCGAGTAATATCTTGAGAAATCTTGAAGTGCTCCGTAGCTAAAGAACTTCCATGGCATACACTTTTTCCTGAAAAGTGCACCCATAGGGTGTAGCCCCCGAGCCTCTTGTTATTTATAATAACTTTGAGGATCTTTTGAGCTTTTTCTGAGTAATTCTTGGGTAAGAAAAAACATTTTCTTTATAGATTATACCCCTCAGCCCTCGAGCCTGAGTTCCGAGTACTTTAGTAGTCGACACTTGGGATCTTCAGAAATATATGATCAGATAATCTATTTAAAAAATGAGGAGTCGGAACATGACACCAATTCGCTGCTTAAACCGTCCAAGTAATAAATATTCATCTTCAGGTGGGTAATGTTTTCAACAAACATCTCGTATCACCCCCAATGAATAAAAATTACCATGAGGCCAACAATAATTGACCAGTGACTGTTCCAGTTATCTGAAATAATGATGTTTGTCATTTTCTGCAACTGCAAACTTTGTCATTTTTGTCTTGAAGTACATGTGGGAAACAGCTCTGTTACCGATATCAAGCTTCACATGCACCACAGTACATTGGTTGAATTATTGCTCCAGCGGTCACTTTTGTTGATGAACCATGTCCATAGACCAAGAAGAAACCGCCTATAAATACCCTGCCTGGGAAGCAAGGAGTTCATATCCTATAGGAGTGTAGAACTTCTCTTAGTCCCATGAGTTTTATAGTTGTGATAACGGAGATGGCCGAGCCCCCGGGTGTCTTCCTTATGTAAAAAAGATGAGGTGTCCAGAAGAACTCTTGTGAAGGGACCATCCGCCAGGGTGGTTTCCAAGTGGTCGCGAGCAGAGGGATACAGAGGTGCGCCTAGAAGAACTCTTGTGACTACCACTCGTAGATAACCTCGGAGTCATAGGTTGTCAAAAGGGCGGAGAGGGTGATGGTCTTCCCTGGAGTTCCTTGAGTACCGGGGTGGTGCCTGAAATCCACCTTGGGATGCACTGAAAAGATAGTGTCTACCCAAGGTTCTGTGTCTGCTTTATTGCGTCTCACTGAACCCGGTCCTTGGTGCAATAGGCATCAAGGCTCTGTACCTTGATTACACTAGAGTAGTGTTTTACATCCTGATTGTACTTCTGCTGATAATCGCTGTATCTCAAGATGTTGCCATGTATCTCTGTTGTAATTCTGAGTAATAATAAATAAGATCTGGGTACTTGGAATATTTTCCGAGTCCTCTGTCTTATTCTCCAAGTACTAAATGTGTCTTGTGAAAGAAGGAAGCTTGCCTGTTTAGCTGGAGCTGACGCCGTTTGTAGCGCTTTCTCACCCGTTAGGGTTTTGAACAGTCTCTTAACGCCGTTTGTGAGAGATGAACGGTTGCCAAAACAGATCTATAATAAGCCACCGTCGGGTTGTATGTCCCTCACACTTTCATCAAGCTATTGCCTTCAGAGTTAGAAATCCCCTAGCGAACCGTTAGTTGATGCGTAGAAAGTCTCTCGTCATCAACATGGGTCCCAAGAGACAAGCCGCTGGTGATAAGAAGAAGGTTAGGATCACCACCACCGGAAAGCCAAAGCATCCCAATCCCCCAACTGACATATTGGTTTGGAAAAAACCAGACACCATCTTGTCAGAGCTGGCGTTCTTGGCGCAACAAGGATTACTTCGACCACAACCGCTTGATGGATGGAGAGTGCCCACCGATCACCGCGCTCCTGCCCCCAACACCACTGAAATAGTGATGTTCAAGTCCTTTGTCGAGCGGGGATTAGGGCTTCCTGCTTCTGACTTTTTCCGTGGATTGCTACACTATTATGGTTTGACTCTCAACCATATCACTCCCAATGCCTGCTTCCACATTGTAATTTTTACCCATCTGTGTGAAGCTTTTCTGGGTATCTGCCCTTCTTTTACTCTCTTATGCTATTTCTTCTGGGTGAAGTGCCAACCCAGTGATGCTAGTGTAGAGGTAGTCGGCAGTGCTAGCATCCAGTTAAGGTTAGAGGTAGCTAGTCAGTACATAGCTGTAGATTTGTCGGATTCTATCAAAGACTGGGCTTCCGGCTGGTTTTATATGGCAAACCCTCCGCCGGCGCTTCGTCGTCACGACGGGTGGCCTCCGCAAAAGTGCCGTGAGTGGAGAGACAAGATTAGAGCTGAAGGATTAGAGGCTATCCGACCTCTTATTGATTCCATAGAGGCATTAAAGCTCGACGGCGTGATCGGGTACTCTGTCGTCCAAGATTTTGTTGCACGACGCATCCATCATCTGCAACAACGAGATAATTTTGGCTTTGAGTACCTGGGTAAGAATGACCCGGGATGTCATGCCGTCGAACAGTTGTCAGACTATGAAGTCTTATGGAGGGTGAACCGACTTCTCAAGAGTCGTGAACACCTTGCTCCAGTGGTGACAACATTCTCCGCCATTAACCCTCCGCCTTAGGTAAGTATATGATTTACCATGTCTTTGAGGTTCTGAATAAATATCCTTCTGACCTGACTGAATGTTCTTCTTTTCTAGGGCCAGGGGAGAGATGACAATGATTGTCCTCCCCTGCATCCGGCGACTGAAGAAGGTGGAGGCATAGTTTTGGGGGGTCCTATCCGAAGTGAGGATCTTCCCAACAAGTCGAGCTCTCCTGAAGATCTTGACTGGCTTGACACAGATTCAACTGACTTTGATGTCATGCTTATAGACCCATAAGCCGAAGGTAGCCGGAAGAGGTCACCGACTCCACTTCAAGACGCCAGGGAAACTATCCCAAAGAAGGCTCACACTGGTAGGCGCCGTGCTGTTCGAAAAGTACTTTTGTCACCGGCTCTGGCTGAAAAGCACTGTAATATGGGTGCTCTTGGTAAGGGAAACCCGAGTACTCTATAGTCCTTTTGTATCTAGATTTTGATAAACTCTTGTCTTATATATGGCGATGTACCAGATGCTGAGACAACTCAAGGGACTTCAAGTGGTGTAATCCATGAAGAAACTCCGGTTCCGGATCCGCTTCTAAAGCAGCCTCTCTTGAAGTTGCCGAAGCCATTGAAGCTCGTGAAGTAAGTTTTCAGCTTTTGTAGAGTGTTCACAGATTTCTGATACTGACATGAGTACTCGTCTGTTTGTAGGAAAACAAAACCAGATGCAACAGCCTCGAGTACCGTTCCTGATTCTTAGGCGGTAGAGGAGTCGGGGTCGCTGGCCAAGGATGATTCCAGCGTGCCGCCAACCTTTAGCCAGGTAGATCCGCTGCCTGGCTCCTCTCCGTCCAAGTCTCAGGCCGATGCGGCTCCTGATGCGGATGTTCCCCTATTGCCTCAGGTTGGTTGGCCGTTGTCCATCTTTCGTTCTCCTGCTCAGCTGGAGTTTGACCAAGTGTTCAATGACTAGTTTTTCCGTACGCGACAGCCGGATGAACCAACCTTGGACATGGTCTTGGCGGATATCCGTGTAGAAGATTCAACTCGTCAACAGGGAGGGTCTGTAGATGTCCTCGAGTCCTCGCGCCAGGGGGCGACTCTCGACGTATCCGGGTATGATCAGGACCTCACCCGGTTAAAGGAGCTGAGTGATCAAGTGAGAGCTCTTGTCGAAGCTCTTCACCAATTTGTTGAGGTAAGATTGTCAATTTATTCTTGTTGTACTGTAGTCGCATCCGAGTACCCACAAAATTGTTTGTACGCAGGCCTTTAACTTCAAGGTTAAGGATCAGGTCGCCCGGATTCGCCTGGAGATGTCCCGTGAGAACCAAGAGCTCTGGGATTACATTGCCCAGGACCAGATTAGTCAAAAAGTAGCCACCCAGCTTCTGCATAACCGTATCAATGAACTCCAAGGCAGCCTCAAGGAAGTGGTGACAGAGCGTGATGCTGCTAACGATCGTGAGGTTGGGCTAATAGCCAAAGCTGCCTCTATGGAGCAGAAGATGAAGGAGCTGAAGAAGGCTTCCAAAAAACAGCTTGAGGGTAAACTTTGAAGTTTTCTGTGTCAGTCGATTCCATAGTGTCAATCTGATTATATGATAACCGACTGATATTTATGCAGATGCGAATAAGCTAGCTTCTGGGTGGCAGAGCGCATTCAACCAGAAATAGGCGGAGCTTGAGGAGGTATTTGCTAATGCGCAAAGTACTCTTCAGGAAGCCAAATTGATGCGTGAGGGTGCTGACCGGGACCTTCTGCAGGCTCTGAAGTCTACGAAGGAGTCGTGGGAGGCTCTCGAATCTTCGCAAGCTTCTCTGAAGGCCTTGGAGCATGCTGTCGAGCCCATCCTGAACATGATTTCGGCGCCAGAAGGAGTTGAGGAGACTTTGATTGATCGGGCCAAGGCTGCGCCTGGGCGGCTGGCTCAATATATCAAAGATATGTCGATTTCTGTAGTGCAAGGACTGATGGCGACACTGCGGTTGCATCTGCCGTCTTTCGACCTGTCTGCTCTGATGACCCTCCCTGAAGGCAAAGGCGACGAGGACCTTGCAGCGATGCAAGAGGAGGTGAAGGCCGCGGCAGAGGAGTACTCACAGATTCTAGATCTTGTAGAGTAATTTAGTCTCCTTAGTCTTTTCCGCGTGACTTGTATCCCCTGCAAACGATTATTATGAAATATAAAAAATATTGGTTACTTTTAAATCTCATGGATTTCGTATATGATCAACTCCTTATTGCGAGAAATTTCTTCGGCAATAGGTTGAGTTTACTTTATGTGGATGTATGACCAGGCGTCTGATTAGACGAGCCTATCCAAGTGCTCTCTAGCACTTTTGTTGTGGGTCGTACGACTTTGTCTCTCTAGTGATTGTGTAGAGAACTTAGTCTTGCCCGAGTACTACTCTTAGTACCCTTGTTCAAGGGATAATTCTGATCAGGCACCTCTTGAAGGACCGTAACCGTGGTTCCTTCTGGGTGGATCATATCCTCTTGATTGTCGCAGCTTGGGTGCGAAGGTAGATGGACCTCTGTCCGGTAAATATGTAACAGGGTGGGTACTATTCCACCTTGTTATGCCTTATAGGAACTAGTATCTACTACGGCAGATACCATATTCACTATAGGCTGATAGCCGGGTGTTAAGCTGTACTACCTTGTGAGTTGTATTGAGCTCAAAGCTCGTAACTCAAATATGGTTACCGCTGAACAGATTCATCTGAGTAATATTAAATATTAATCGGTGGTAAGCCCTGCTATTTCAAAGATTTTTATGCGACTGT
Organism: Coix lacryma-jobi var. lacryma-jobi; assembly: GCA_009763385.1. Taxonomy (NCBI): domain Eukaryota; kingdom Viridiplantae; phylum Streptophyta; class Magnoliopsida; order Poales; family Poaceae; genus Coix; species Coix lacryma-jobi. Next base: position 80,813,849 of record CM019826.1, on the reverse strand, counting down.
TTAGTCGTGATGAGATGTAGAAAAAAGCCTGGATAATTTGTAAAGTTCTTGTTTCTGATGAACTCCAATCTTTATTAATATCCGACTAATAAATACAAATGCCCTGGGTCAGGATTATAGCATAGTTCTTAAGTATGGAATTTCTTCAAGTGCTCAATATTCCATGAATTTGGCAGTGGAGATCCATCTTCAGTGACTAGCTCAAATGACCCGGGTCTTGTTACTTTGGATACAATGTAAGGTCCTTCCCATGGACTCATAAGCTTGTGGCGCCCTGTAGTATTCTGAATTTTCTTCAGGACCAGGTCACCTACTTGAAAAGTGCAGTGATGGACGTTCTTGTCGTAGTAGCGCCTGATCGCTTGAAGGTACCTTGCTGACTGAAAGAGTGCGGTTAATCGAGCTTCTTCGAGGCTGTCGACTTCTAGCCGCCTGGTGTCATCAGCTTCGCCTTCGTTATACTGCTCTGTTCGTGGGGCGTTCCAGATTAAGTCAGCTGGGAGGATTGCTTCAGTGCCATATACCAGGAAGAAAGGAGTTTGGCCTGTTGCCCGACTTCGTTGTGTCCGTAGCCCCCAGACTACTTTAGGCAGTTCTTTGACCCACTTTCCGCCGTGATCTTTTAGTAGGTCAAATAGTCTTGGTTTTAACCCTGCAATAATCAGGGCGTTTGCTCGTTCAACTTGGCCGTTGGACCGTGGATGAGCTACTGATGCATAGTCTATCTTGATTCCGCAGTTGCTGGCCCATGACTTGAATTCAGTAGCCGTGAAAGGGGACCCGAGGTCGGTGATGATTCTGTGCGGCATCCCGAAGCGGTGAAAGATGCTCTGCATGAATTGTACTGATTTAGATGCATTGAACTTGACCAAGGGCATATACTCGATCCACTTTGTGAATTTGTCGATTGCGACGTAGATGTATTCAAACCCGCCTGGAGCACGCTTAAGAGGACCCACCATGTCAAGTCCCCAGCATGAGAAAGGCCATGATGGTGGAATACAGATCAATTCATGTGCAGGTACATGCTGCTGCTTGGCAAAGAACTAGCATGATTGACAGCGACGGACTAAGTCTTCTGCGTCTTTCAAGGCTAAGGGCCAATAGTACCCTGATCTGAAAATTTTTCCGACTAGAGTCCTTGAAGCTGCATGGTTACCGCAACACCCGGAGTGAACTTCATTTAAGATTTCCCTGCCTTCTTCTGGTGAGATGCATTTGAGGAGGATTCCTGATGAAGCTCCGCGTCGATATAGCTTGTCCCCGACTAAAACATAGTTCTTGCTACGTTCGGAGACGTGCTCTGCGGTAGTTTTATCACTTGGCAGTTTATGCTCTTTGAAGTAGTCAATGAAGTCTTGTGTCCAGTCAGGTGCTAGAGTTAGAACCTCGATGGATGGTGCTGACTCGACCTCTTCTTTCTTTTAGATTGACGGTTTGGATAATTCATGTACGAAGGTACCACTAGGGACCAAAGCTCTGTCAGATCCTAATTTTGCTAGGATGTCTGCTGCCACATTGAGATCCCGGGTAATATGAATGAGTTCCAGCCCAGAAAAGTGTTTTTCCAGCTTGCGGACTTTCGCACAATAGGCGTTCATTGTTTCCTTTGTGCAATCCCAGTCTTTATTGGCTTGGTGAATTACTACGGAAGAATCGCCATAGACTAGGAGTCGCCTGATGCCCAGTGTGACTGCTAGCTTGAGTCCATGGAGTAGCGCTTCATATTCTGCTTCGTTGTTGGTGGCGGGCCACAATATCTGCAGAACGTATTTGAGCTGCTCTCCGGCGGGTGATACTAGAAGTACTCCGGCTCCTGCTCCTCCGAGTTTTAGGGACCCGTCGAAGTACATTTTCCAGTGATCAGGAATAGCATTGTCTTGGATCTGCTGTATCTATGTCCACTCAGCGACGAAATCTGCTAGAGCCTGTGACTTGATTGCTTTCCTCGGAGTGAACTTGATGTTGAGTGCCCCCAATTCGACTGCCCACTTGGAAATCCTTCCAGTGGTGTCACAATTATGGAGGATTTCTCCCAGAGGAAAATCCAAGACGACTGTAATTTCATGAGCCTCGAAGTAATGCCGTAGCTTTCTTGAAGATATGAGTAGAGCGTAGAGTAATTTCTGTACTTGTGGGTATCTGACCTTCGAATCGGAGAGTACCTCGCTAATGTAGTACACTGGTCGCTGGGTGTGGTAGATGTGCTTGTCATCTTTGCGCTCAACCACGATCGCTGTGCTTACGACATGTGTGGTTGCTGTGATATAAAGCATCATCGGCTCCCTGGGTTCTGGTGGTGTCAGTATAGGTGAATTGGTTAGGTATCTATTGAGTTGTTCAAAGGCCCTGTTCGCTTCTTCCATCCACTGAAATTTATCGCCAACCTTGAGTAATTTCAAGAAAGGTAATCCCTTTTCTCCTAGCCGTGAGATGAATCGATTTAGTGCAGCCATGCACCCGGTGAGCTTCTGAACATCCCTGACTGAGGTAGGTGGTTTCATGTTGATGATAGCTGTGATTTTTTTTGGCTAGCCTCGATGCCCCGATGGCTAACGAGAAATCCGAGTAATTGGCCCGAAGGTACTCCAAAGACACATTTTGTGGGATTGAGTCTCCATTGGTATGCGCGTAGTCGGTTGAAAGTTTCCTCCAAGTCTGATATCAGGGTAGTCGGATCCTTTGTCTTTATGACCACATCATCGACATAAGCTTCTGCATTGCGGCCAATCTGATCACCCAAGCAATCTTGAATAGCCCATTGATAAGTGGCTCCTGCATTCTTTAACCCAAAGGACATGGTTTTATAACAGTAGGCGCTGAAAGGAGTTATAAACGATGTCATGGGTTGGTCCTCTTCCTTGAGGGCAATCTGGTGGTACCCGGAATAGCAATCCAAAAAGGATAAAAGAGCGGAGCCTGCGGTGGCATCAACTATTTGATCTATCCTTGGTAATCCGAAAGGATCTTTTGGACAGTGTTTGTTGAGGTCTGTGTAGTCGACACACATGCGCCACTCGGCAGAGTTCTTCTTCTTGACTAGCACTGGGTTAGCTAACCACTCCGGGTGGAGGATTTCTCTGATGAATCCAGCTGCGAGTAGTTTGGCTATTTCCTTCTTGATTGCCTCTTTTTTCTCTGGTGAGAATCGTCATAATATTTGCTTGATAGGTCTAGACCCTTCTTTTAATTCCAGTTTGTGCTCAGCCAAGTTCCTTGGGACTCCCGGCATGTCAGCCGGTTTCCAAGCAAATATATCTTTGTTTGCTCTAAGAAACTTGGTGAGCGCGAATTCCTATTCTTCAGATAGGTGACCGCTGATAACTGCCGTCTTGGAGGGATCACCGGTTTCTAGGTCGATGCTTTTTGTAAAGACTACTGTTGATGGTTGGATAGTACCTGCCTTCTTGGTTGGGATTTCTGAATCTCCAGGCTTGGTATTATGTACCATCTGAGCGATTTCTTGTAACTCCCGGGTGAGTTGAGCTTTTTCAGCGATTTGGACAGCCTCTGTATCACAATCGAATGATCGCTTCAAGTCACCTCTGAAAGTTAGGATTCCTTTATGACCCGGCATCTTCAGGAGAAGGTACGTGTAGTGAGGTACTACCATAAACTTGGCGATGGCTGGTCGTCCAAATATGGCGTGGTATGATGACTCGAAGTCGGCTACCTCGAAACTGATGTACTCAGTTCGGTAATTGATCTGAGTTCCAAAAGTTACGGGTAATATGATTCTTCCGAGTGGTACAACCGCCTTTCCGGGTACCATGCCGTAGAAGGGGGCACTTGATGGTGTGAGCTGTGTTGCGAGATCCAGATTGATCTTGCGTAGGGTGTTTGCAAAGATGACGTTGAGTCCTGCTCCTCCGTCGATGAGTACCCTGCTCAGGGTAAACCCGGCGACCGTGGGATCCAGGACTAGCGGGTAGTGCCCTGCATTGGAGACGCTGGTCCATTGGTCCGCTCGGGAGAAGCTGATCGGGTGCTCTGACCAGTCAAGGTATCTAGGAGTTGCTGGTTCTGTAGACATGATCTCTCGTAGCGAAAGTTTTTGAAGCCTCTTGCTGTCACTGGTAGTTACTCCCCCAAAAATGACATTGATAGCCCCTTTGGGGTGTTGGAAACCACCGGTGTCTTGCGGAGGGTCCTCAACTGTCTTCTTGCCTTTGTCCTTCTTGTTTTTGTTGAAGTCGAAGTTCAAGCCTCGCCCCTTGAGTTGTCGATAGTGCTTTGCCTGATGTCTGGCTTTCGGATGAAAAGGGCACGGTCCGTCGAGTAAGTCATCAAAGGTGAATGGTTTGTTCCCCTTCTTCTGAGGCTCCATGGCAGCAACAGTATTGTCTCCTGTCCTTTTCTGGGTGTTTTGCTGTGGTGCCTGGTTGCCTCTCTGGTTGTTCCCTCGATCACCCTGCGTGTTTCTATCGGGAAAATGCTCCTGTGTACGTTCTTCTGTCGCCATCATGGAGTTTACGGCCCGATGGAACTCGTCAGCGGTGGTCGGGTCCTACTTGATGAAATCTTTGTAATTGTACCTTTCGCAAATGTCGTTGCCAAATAGGTCAATTACTTCTCTGTCCGTGATGTCGGATACTGTGGAGCGGATCTCTGAGAAGCGCCTATAGTATTCCCGCATTGATTCGTTTTTCTGTTGCTTACAGGTTCTGAGCTTAGTCCGGGGATCTGATCTCTCTGGGACACCCGCAAAGTTTTCGATGAAGATACGATGGAGTTGTTCCCAGGAGTCGATGGATTCGGGGTTAAGCCTGTAGAACCAAGCAAGTGGCATTGTTTCTAAAGCCATGGGGAGATAGAGTGCTTTGACATCGTTGCTTCCACCGGCCAGCTCAACTGTTTGAGCATACAACCTGAGCCATCGTTTAGGTTCTATTTCCCGTCGTACTTTGAATAGTTCCCGAGTTTGAATTTTTGCGGGAACGAGACTGCCTGGAGCCTTTGGGAGAAGCAGGCGAAGCGATTGACTGCGTCAGATACTGTGACTGCGATTCCCCTGTATGAAGATTCAGCTCCTCCCTCAGCTTGATCAGGTACTCGGTGACCTAGGCGACTCCTTGCTGGGACTCGACCGAGTCGCTCTTGAACAGGCCGCCTCTGGCTCGGGTGAGATGAAGCTTGCTCATCGGCTAGGGACTCAAGATTCCATCCTCGAAGTTGAAGTGCGGTAGTCTGAAGCATGACTAACCGTCGTTCTTCCTCGGGGGTGCGGTTGGCCTTGGCCCCCATTTCCGTGGCTAGAGCCAGGATGTTTTGGTACGGAGTCTGGAAGACTTTATGGCCGGCGACACTCATAAACTCAGGCTCGAGGTTACGGGAGCAATTGGCTCGTCGACGATTGTGCTCGTTCTGTGACTGATACTCCTGGTCACGTTGAGCGCGAGCTCGATTTTCCGCGTCTTCCTCTAGACGCACCCGGGTATTCTCGAGTCGTACGTTGTAACGGTCTACGGCTTCCTTGCGATGAGTTTCTCGCCTTCTGCGAGCTTCTTTAGCTTGATTCTTCCTGATTCTCTCAGCCTTCATGGTCTCGGTTTCTACGGGCCCTTCCGGGTCGTTATCAGATATCATACTCAGAGTTTCATCATCCTAGAAGACATCTGGGGGGGTTGGAGGTCGTAGAGATGACTGATGCCTCCCCATGAAGACTTCACGAGTGTAGCCCTGGTTTGATGATCCTGGCGTAACCGATTCCAAAGTAGAGGTACCGGAGATTAGTTCTATTGAGGTGTCATGTTCCTCAAAGGGGAGCTGTTGTCCATACTGGTATGGAAGTTGCTGATCGATTGTGCCAACCAGCCTGGCCGGAGCTGGTTGTATTGGCCAATGGACGATGTTACCCTCCTTGGTAGAGCTAGAAACGAGTCCTTGCTGAGCTCCAGTCAAAGGTATCTCTTGATACTTTTTGAACTTTGAGTCAATTAGGTCTCGCAGGTCCTGAGCTGAGTTCCGTAGTCCGAAGGTGATGCCATGTTTGATCTCTGGGTCCTTTTCATTCTCTGAATTTGAGTTCGAGTAGGAGTCGGGTACTTCAAGTTGGCTCTCGGAATCTCGCGGATCTTGGACTGCGAGTTTTGCTAGGTTCTGAGTGAGATCATCCATCTTTGGCATAGCTTGCACTCCCGGATCAGTGTGAAGTTGTCGACGTAGCTTTCCTTCATCATCTGCGATGCAAGTCCATGAGCCAAAAACAAAAATTGATCCCGCCGAGAACATGTTGTCGTGGTTCGCCGGGCTCTTGGTCGTCGAATCGCCGAAAGCCCCTACCTGGCGCGCCAGCTGTCGGTGTTTGTTAACCGGCAACTCGTCTTGAGTAATCTCAGACGATTTGTTCGGTGGGGATCGGCGTTCGTAGGACTCGGCGAGTACACAGGGACAACGATTTATACTGGTTCAGGCCGCTGAATAGCATAATACCTTACGTCCAGTGCGGCATGTGCCTTGTGTATGATTATGATTCAATGTTCGATTATCTCTGGAGCCCGCACCTGCTTCTCCTTATATATCCGGGTGAAGCAGAGCGCAGACCAAGTCCTAGTCGGTTACATCAGAGGAGTCCTATTCTAATTACAAGACTTCCTTTAAGAACTCAACTAGGTTACAATAAGAGTCCTAATCCAAATACGCTTCGTATCAAGTCTTTGGATCTCCAATGTCGTCCGGGATTAGTCAGAGGGATCATCTTCTGATGATATCTCTGACATCCTGGTCCATCAATGACCGGTTGGTTGAAGTCGAGAAGGATAACAAGGACCTTCGTCGGAGCTTGGAGAATAAGGAGATTGATCTCAAAGCTGCTCTAGAGAAAGTTAAGAAGTCCCGAGAGGAAGCACAAGGGGTTGCAAATAGTAATACTGAACTCCTGGCTGCTTGCCAACAAAAAGACAAGGATCTGTTAGCCGCAAATAGTCGCATACAAGAGCTGTCCTCTGAGTTGGCTTCTCGCTCCGAGGCTTGGCAAAAAAGCACGGGGGAGGTGAAAAGTAAAATTGACACCTGCTTGACTGAGGCCGGCGGCTCTGCTGGGGAGCCGTTACCTGCCGTTGATGCTGTGGCATTCGAGGGTTGGCTTAAAAATGAGCTAGATGTTTTCAGTTCTTTGGTTGATAATGCAGCCGACTTCGGATGTTACGCTGGAACTTTGGCCATGGCTGGGACCCTTCGCCAAGCAAACTGTGAGCACCTTCAGAAAATTAGGAAGCTGAACCACGTCTTCCCAACTGTTGACGAGGTTCGTCAAATGAAGGTTGATGATGCGGAGGTTCAAAACTGCGCGATGCGCTTGCTCCGGAGGTTTTGGATCAACGGAGGTGGACGCGCCCTCGCCTTCGAAGAGACAGCGGAAGCTACTCGTCAGGTATCAACTTGTATGAGTTGTTCGTTCCATGTTTCTATTTCATGGACGATCATATTGGTATTTAATTCGGTGGTCTATTTTTGCTTGCTCGGAAAGATGCACTGCCTTCGCCGAGCGCGACTGAGGATGTTGGCGGACGCTCCAAGTCTGCTCCTGTGCCCAGCTCTGCGGAGGTTCCACTAGCGGAGGAGGTACCCTCGGCTGGGGATGCTCTAGTGGCTGGAGAAACCAACGTAAAAGAGGCGGCGACGGATGAAGCACCTGCTGAGGGCTTGGATGCTACCAGTGGCGAAGGTTTGGATCTTGCGACTGGCGAAACTGGGGCGGATGAGCAGGGGGGAGCCGAGCAGGTGTGAAAACTTAGGATTTGCTCGAACGAGTGGGTTATTTTGTAGTATGTCAGGTAGTTGGAATTTGATGACGCTGAGATACTTTTTAATTCTGTGAAAATGCAGGTTCCTGATGGAACCGTGCTAGAAGTATTTGATGTGACACCACTGACGCTAAAATATCAAGATACTTTCATAACTGGTGAATCGTGGGCTCGGGCTAGGCTTAAACACCCTTCGCTGTCTTTTGAACGATTTTGGTGGTCGAAGGTGCGAAGGTACGATCTGAAGAACAGCATATCGAATCGTTTTTGGCGCGAGGCAGATTATACTGATTGACAGGCTACACGGTACTTGTTTGGTTCTTCTTTGTCCGCCCAATCTGTTATTGACGATGATATCGATGAGAATACAACTCTGGATTACTTGTTTGGGCGGAGCAATCTAGATCTAGGTTCGGATGGATCACTTGTGGTTCCGAAAGAGGAACCTTCGGAAGTTATTGATGTAAATCGTAGATATATGTATCGGGCGAGGGTTTTGCCCGGGGAGCTTCCGATTGTTCCTGCAACTCCTTTGTTGTGGGGACCCATTGTTTTGGCAGAAACAGGATTTGAGGAGGGTAGCGAGGGTTTTGATGATTTGATGTTAATTGAAGGAGGTGATGGTTCCTTGCAATTTTGTAACCTTTATTGATTGTGTGACGTTGTGAAGTTGTTTGGTAAATGAAACAGGAAAATTGTATGTTTGTTTTGTGTAAATACGATTCACTTTTGTAATTTTTGTGGTGGATGTTTGGTCCTTGATGAATATTGACGAGGTCCGTTAGCTGTTCGCTTTTGCGTTTCTTGTTGTGTATGATGTTCAGTAAAGAAACGACGCCCCCTTTCTTTTTAGCGAGGCTCGCTTTTCATTGAAGAGAGATGTTTTAATAAAAACAGCGACGCCCCCTCTTCTTTTTAGCGAGGCTCGCATTTGGTTGATGAGAGATGTTTTAATAAAAACAGCGACGCCCCCTCTTCTTTTTAGCGAGGCTCGCTTTTGGTTGATGAGAGATGTTTTAATAAAAACAGCGACGCCCCCTCTTCTTTTTAGCGAGGCTCGCTTTTGGTTGATGAGAGATGTTTTAATAAAACCAGCGACGCCCCCTCTTCTTTTTAGCGAGGCTCGCTTTTCGTGGTGCTCGACTTACTTTGTACTTCGCGCCTCCCCTTGTCTTAGATGGATGTGTATTTTGCTTTGCGAGCCCCTGGCGTGTTTTGCAAGGGCGCTCGACTTTTTGTACTTCGCGCCTCCCCTTGTCTTAGGTGGAGGTGAAGTTTGCTTTTGCGAGCCCCTGGCGTGTTTTGCAAGGGTGCTTGACTTTTTGTACTTTGCGCCTCCCCTTGTCTTAGGTGGAGGTGAAGTTTGCTTTGTGAGCCCCTAGCGTGTTTTGCAAGGGTGCTCGACTTTTTGTACTTCGCGCCTCCCCTTGTCTTAGGTGGAGGTGAAGTTTGCTTTGCGAGCCGCTAGCGTGTTTTGCGAGGGTGCTCGACTTTTTGTACTTCGTGCCTCCCCTTGTCTTAGGTGGAGGTGAAGTTTGCTTTGTGAGCCCCTAGCGTGTTTTGCAAGGGTGCTCGACTTTTTGTACTTCGCGCCTCCCCTTGTCTTAGGTGGAGGTGAAGTTTGCTTTGCGAGCCGCTAGCGTGTTTTGCGAGGGTGCTCGACTTTTTGTACTTCGCGCCTCCCCTTGTCTTAGGTGGAGGTGAAGTTTGCTTCGAAGAAGTTTGTTTTTTGAAGCAATCTTTGAGGGTTATCATCGATTATAGCGTTCTTGAAGGAAAACTGCTTTTTTCGATGTTTGTTAACCAAGGTAACAATTTGGAGTTTTGTTTTTTCGGGGGTTCTAGTTTGTATTAAAGATTTGGATGCTGCCTCGTTAAAAAACCTTACGCCCCTTCGTAAGGAAAAAGAGTGCAGCTCCTCTGTTTTTGTTACATGCACGGAATTGAAAGGAGGCGTAAGTGAAAAAAACAAATTACATCTTGCGAGGGCTCGCTAAGGCTCCGCTATGGATAGTATTTGCGAAGGTCGTCAACATTCCAGGTGTGAGGTAGGATGTTTCCCTCGCTATCGGAGAGGTGATAGGAACCGGGACGCTTGCATTCTACTATTAGGTATGGACCTGTCCATTTTGGTTGAAACTTTCCCGCCATGTTGGCGTTTTGCTTCCGAATGAGAATGGGGTCACCCATCTTTAGTTCTTTGATTCTCACCTTTTTGTCTCTCCATTTTTTTGTTTCTTCCTGATACTTGCGAAGGTTGTGCACTGCATTGCATCTTGTTTCTTCGAGTAAGTCTTTGTCAAGCAGTTGGTTTTGTTCATCTGTTTCGAGGGTTGTTCTGAGTGATCCATGCTTCAATTCTTCTGGTAACACCGCTTCTTCCCCAAACAGGAGCCTGAAAGGTGTAAATTTTGTGGCTCTGCATTCCGAGGTGTTATGGGACCAGGTGACCGAGGTTAGTTCTTCTGCCAACTTTCCCTTGGGCCTGCCTTACAATTTTTTTGATATGGCTTGGAAAATTGTTGCATTGGCTCTTTCAACTAAGCCATTGGATTGAGGGTGGCGGACTGAGCCGAAACACAAGACTGTTCTGATTTGTGCGCAGAATTCTTTGAAGACCTCGCTGTCAAACGGAGTGCTATTGTCGACAGTTAGGTATTTGGGGACTCCAAACCGACAAATTAATTGCTGCCAGAAAAATTTCTTCACGGCTAGGGAGGTGATGGAAGCCAGTGGTCTAGTTTCAATCCACTCCGTGAAGTATTCCACAACTACCACTGCGTAGCGAAGGTTTCCTGGAGCTGTTGGTAGTGGACCAACGAGGTCCATTGCCCATCTTTGCAAAGGCCATGTTGGGCATATCAGAGTTGTTGGAGCCCCTGGGGCGTTTTGTGTTTTTGCCGTTAGTTGGCAACCCTCGCAATGTTTGACAATGCCTTCTGCATCTTTTAATGTTGTTGGCCAGTAGAAACCTTGTCGGAAGGCTTTCCCAACTAACGCCCTTGGGCCGTTGTGTGAACCACAGATACCTTCGTGAATAAGCTTGAGAATATCATTTCCTTCAATCTGTGACACGCATTTGAGCCATGGCGAGGTTACCGAAGCTTTGAGCAGGATATTGTCCGCAATTTTGTACCCTCGAACTCTTTGTTTTAGTCTGTTTTCTTCCTCTTTGGACTCGGGTTCATGCAACCCGTTGATATAGGCCATGATGGGTGCTCTCCAGTCTTCGTTCTGGATTGCATTGATCAGCTTGGCATTCTTTTCGGAGGTTTCGAATGCTGATTGAGTTGTTACCTCGTGAAACACGTCTGGCGGCAGCTGTAGCTGTTGTGCTGCTGCTTTAGCTAGGCTGTCTGCCTCGTTGTTTTCTGACCTCGGTATTGCTTTCACTGTTATGCCGAGGAAGAAAGATTCTAACCTTCGAACATACTGGACGTATTTTTGGAGCTCTGGGTCTTTTGCTTTGTAATTTTTCTCAATGTGTCCCGCAATAACTTGGGAGTCCGTGTTGATGACCGCCCTTCGAACTGATAAGGATCAGAGCTTTGAGAGTGCTAGTATGATAGCTTCGTACTATGCGGAGTTATTTGTGCACTTGAAGTCGAGTCTTTTTGCGTATCTTAACTTCGATCCGGATGGCGAAACTAGGATGGCCAAGGCTCCTGCTCCAGCTACTCCCCTGGCTCCATCGACATACACTGTCCAAAACGGCTCTGATTGGGCTCCATCACTGCGAGGGTCTGGGGTCCATTCAACTATGAAATCTGCTAGTGCCTGCGATTTGATCGCTGTTCTACCCACGAAGGTTATGGTGTAACTGTTGAGTTCGACTGCCCACTTTGCTATTCTGCCGACCGACTCATTGTTCTTGAAAATGTTGTCGAGTGGGTATGCCGAAGGTACATGGACCTCGTGAGCCTGGAAGTATTGTTTTAGCTTTCTTGACGCCATAACCACGACGTATGCTATCTTCTCGAGCTCTGAGTAGTTTCGTTTGGGACCCTCGAGGGTCTCTGATACATAGTAGATTGGGGCTTGCCAGGTTTTGTTGTTCTTGTGTAACTCTTTGATTAGAACTGCGCTTGCTGCATGAGGCGAAGCTGCGACATATAGCAGTAGCAGGTCCCCTTTGTTTGGGCTGGTTAAGATAGTCGAGTTGATGAGATACTTTTTCAGATCCTCGAAAGCTTTCTGCTGCCGAGGTCCCTAATTAAATGGAGCTGTGTTTCTCAATGTTTCGAAGAAAGGTAACCCTCGCTCAGCGGACCTGGAGATGAACCTACTGAGTGCTGCTAAGCGGCCTGATAGACGCTGAGCTGCTTTTTTGGTTGTTGGTGGTTCCATGTTGATGATGGCATCAATTTTTTCAGGGTTGGCTTCAATTCCCCTTGCTGAGACGATGCAGCCTAGCAATTTTCCTTCGCTTACCCCGAAAACACATTTTTCGGGGTTTAATTTTAGTCCGGGGGATCGAAGGTTGTTGAACACTCTTGCCAAGTCTGATATGTGATTTTCTTTTAGCTCGCTTTGGACAATCAAATCATCGACGTAGGCAGAGATGGCGTGTTCATCTTTGAAGACTTCAGATGTCATGCGAGTGAAGGTTGATCCTGCGTTTCTCAGGCCTTCTGCCATTCTTCAAAAACAAAAGGTGCCCGAAGGTGTAATGAAGCTTGTTTTTTCCTCATCCTCTTCATTCATCCAGATCTGGTGGTACCCTGAGAAACAGTCGAGGAGAGAAAGCATTTGGCAGTCAGCTGCTCTGTCGACCAAAGTGCTTATGTTAGGTAGGGGAAAGTCATCCTTCGGACAGGCTTTGTTCAGGCACGTAAAATCTACACACATTCTCCATTTCTTGTTCTTTTTCTGCACTAGGACCACGTTTGAGAGCCATGTTGGATATTTGACTGGGCGGATGACACCTGCGTCCAAAAGTCTTTTTACCTCTGCCTTCGCTGCCTCTTTCCTTTCTTCTGACATTTTGCGAAGCTTTTGTTTAACTGGGCGATAGCCTAGTTTGATGTTTAGGCTGTGCTCTATCAAAGTTCTGTTTACCCCTTTTAGGTCCTCTGCGGACAAAGCGAAGGTGTCAGAGTTTTCCTTGAGGAAAAAGACAAGGTTGTTTTCTGATTGGGGGTCTAGGTTTGCTGAGATGATCACTTTTCTTTCGGTGTTGCTCTCAAAGAGTTGGACTTGTTTAGTCTCTTCTTTAGGTGATGCTTTTACTTTATCGATGCATACTTCACCTTCGTCGCTGAGGTTTGTAGATTGAGGCTTTGACAAATTGTGGACATTACGTTGCCCCGATGCTACTGTTCCTTCAGCTGCTCTTGCAATGTCTTGATCTCTGTATACCGCAACGACCCCCTTCGGGGCAGGAAGCTTCATGCAGAGGTATGCATGGTGGATTACAGCATTGAAAGCATTGGTGACACCTCGGCCAAATATTGCATTGTAAGGATAGAACATGTCAACTACGTCGAAGGTTATATGCTCAGTTCTGCAGTTCAGCTGATCTCCGAAGGTAACGGATAGAGATATTTTTCCAACAGCTCTTACTTGTTGTCCGCCGAAACCGTATAGTGGGTTGTCGGCAGGTTGCAAGATGTTTCTGTCAAGCTTCATGCTGTTGAAGGTTGTGGCGAACAGGATGTCAGCGGAGCTTCCTGTGTCGACGAGAATTTTGGTGACTGTCCACCCTGCTAGGTTAGTCTCGATCACCATTGCATCAGTGTGAGGGTAATCCCTTAACCTCATGTCACTAGAATCGAAGGTTATTGGGATGTGAGACCATCGGTCGAACTTGTGCGGTCCTTCGACGGCTACATGATGTACTCTTCTAGCATGTTCTTTCCTTTGCCTCTTATTGACGTGATCTTCGTTCGAGCCTCCTGTGATGGCTAGGATAACACCGAAGGTTTATGTTGGGTTGTTGATGGTTGTTTGGGTTTGGGCTTCAGATTTGACGGGTTGGGGAGCTGGTAATGCTGGTATTGGTGGTGGTGGTGGTAAAGTATTGTTTATTTGTTGGTTGGTTTGGGTTTGGCTTTGGGGGGTTGTTGGGTATGTGACGGTATATGGTGCATTTTGGCGTTGTGAGGTGGCGGTTGCTTGATAAGAGGCTTGGTAGGCTTGGTTGTAGTGTGGGTGGTGTGAGTAGAAAGGTTGGTGCGAAGATAGGCCGTAGTTTATGGGGGTGTAATGGTATGGGGGATTGGGTTGGTTGGAGTTTGTTTTCCTGGTGTGATTGATGGTTCAGTTGTCTGCCGAAGTGGCTCTTTTGGACTCCTGGTACTCTTTCCCCTTAGCGAAGCACTCGCATTGCTTGGTGGTATGTCCTTTCCCTAGACCACAAAAATGGCAGTACATTTTCGCGGGATCTTTGTGTTGGTTTCTTTGGTCTGGCGGGGGTGGAAATCCTATGTGACGTAACGGCCCTAATCCCATGGCCCACGTGTCCCTGTCAACTTCTGACAGCCGAACCCATGTTCCATGTGATTAAGACCTGTTCGCCACCGGGCTACATCAGTGCCCAATGTCCGTAGGATCATCTCACAATTCGGTTACAGCATTTCATACTTTTATAAATAACATCGGAATAAAGAGCGGAAGACTTAAATAACATTAGTTTTACAAACCGAGGTTTCAAATGAGGTAAGGAGTACGATTATTACAAACCATTGTTCGGGAAATTCAAAGTAGACAACGCAGCGGGAACAATAACATAAAGATACATGTAACACCCAGCCCGAGGGTGCACATTTACTCATCGGCCTCATCGGCCTCTTCCTGGACGAAGGTCACGCAACAGGGTGCGAGACACATCGGGGTCTCTGTCATACCTGCAGCATGGGTAACAAAACCCTGAGTACTGGGGTACTCAACAAGACTTACCCGACTAAAGAAAAAGGGAGAAGACTCAGGAATGAGAGGCTTAGGGTAGTCAAGGTAAGGCTTAAACAAGATCAAGTATTTTGCAGAAAAGCATTTTTGTAAACCTTATTTTATTTTTGAAAGATTCAGTATTTCTCAATTCTTCATTATTCATGATTCATTTTACATTTCAAAACATTCCTAGTTGAGAACCACTCTCCGTTGACAGTCAGTGGACCAAGTCTCCATAACCGAGGAGCAACGTTAATCCGGATAAATAATACTCAGCTGAGGATCCCTATCCACACTGCATATGTAGCACCCAAGCTTGCATATGCCAACTCGTCTACCACGATTCCTCCAAGATTGGGCCCGGTCCTACGCCACCCGGAAGTACAGTACACCACTCCAATTCGGGACTTTAACCCTCCAATCCGGGACTTTAACCCAGTGGGTACATGCTACTTCCGCCATCTCTCCACTCCCAGTGCGCGGTTGTCGGTCCAATAAAGGATTCCTCGGAGCCAGAGCTTTCCGTAGTATGTGAATAGTTACAAGTCTTGACCAGCAGGCCCTCATACGGATGGTCCCTAATTTTCCAGCCAGAACTACACCTTGGTTATATCTCACCCAAGCGTAATAGTCCTGTCAGTTTTTCAACCCTGTCCCGGTCGGTGTCAACTGTTGAGTCCCGGACTACAACATGACGGCACCGTACGCGCGGACAACCTCTTCTCGACAATGACCACATGCTAGCTAGGCAAGCAGTCATCGAACGGGAAGTAAAGCCAAATTCCCATAAAGATTCTTAAGTGATCACACTTTTGAAAATGACATTTTATTGCAAGTCTAATTCAATAAGCATTGCTAAGCATTTTTCAAATACTTTTGAAAGGCAGGTATCAGGTGTATCAGTGGTCAAGGTGGATAGTGCATCAATTAGGGTAGCACACAACTCCTATAAACCTAATGCAATAATTTAACTCAAAAGCATTTAAGGAAAACATTTTATAAATTCAAGGAAAGGGTTAAATGCACCGGGGCTTGCCTTGGATGGCAAAGAGAGCAGACTCGGGGTAGGTATAGGTGTTGGAGCTCGGGGTCGCCTCGGGAGTTGGTTCGTCAACAGCGGCCTCGACTCTGGTACCTTCTTCGTCAACTATACGGATGCAATGATGAATGCTCATGAGAATGATGATATGGACTTAAGGTGCAAGATAATACCACTGATTCTAGATTACTCTTAGGCAAGGCATAAACGAAATCTAGGGTGAGCATAAAAGGTAACCATTTCTCCCTTAAGCAATATTGATTAAACTAGACCTTATTATAATTATCCTAAGCATCATCTAAACATAGCATCACAAACATCATAGACCAAAGGGTAGGGGTCTATGAACATCAAGCAATCCAAAAGTCACCTCACAGGACATTCAACGCTAACCCTAATCACATTTTTCTAATTTCTTAATTATTTAAAAAAAATCATTTTATGAAGGTGCTCCAAAAATTACCAAATTAATCACACAAGTTCATTAGGGTACAAGTATATGGCAAAACAAATTTCATAATTTTGGAGGTCATTAAGGTGCTCAATTAAATCTAGACATTTAATTAACAAAAGGCACTATTCAGGAATTAAAATAAAGCTCAAAAATCAACTTGCTCCAAAAGACTTCAAAATTTTACCAGAGGTTCAGAAAGGCATAACTAGCACATAAAAATTTATCTCCAGATTTTTGGAGTTATAGAACACTCTCCAAAAATACCAAAGCCTTCATTTTCCAATTAAAAGGGGAATTTTACATTTTCAAATTTTTGCACAAAACTCAAGTTTCATATTTTTATAAAATACTACAGAGCATAAAGAGTCTACCACGAAAATTTCAGAATTTTTGGATGCACACAGAAAATCATACAAAAAAAAGAGAAAACAGAACACTATTCACAACTCTCAGAAAAAGAAAAGAGCACTGTGCTCCTTCTATGAAGGGCTCGGGCGAAACAGGCTCGGGCGAGACGGAAACTGAGTGCTCCGTCCGAGGCCTGGCTCGACGAGGCGGAGGGTGCACGGGTCCGCTCGAGACCTGGCTCGAGCGAAGTGGTGAGGGTCTGTCCGCCGAGGCTCGGGCTCGGGCGAGACGGAACGCGTGCTCGAGGCTTGGGCTCGGGCGAGACGGAGTGGAAGCAGAGGCCGGAGGCCTCGGGTGCTTACCACGGATCGGAGGCAGGGCTCGAGGGTAAGGCTCGACACGCGCTCGAGGGTGAGGCTCGACACGCGCTCGAGGGTGAGGCTCGAGACGTGCTCGAGGGGCGGTGGTTTGGTGGAGCTCCTTCGGCGGCGAGCGGCGGACGGCGCTCCGGCGACCCTGCGCAACACACGAGACCGCAAGGGTCTGGTCAGAGTCGCACGGGACCAAGGAACACGACACGGGGGTCGGTGAGGGATGGTCGTGGCCGGAGGCGACGAATTTCACGAACCCGAGCTCGCCGGGTTTCTGTCGGAGTTTGGGAAGATGGAGCTACGCCGGGCGATTGAGGGCGGGGAAGGTGAAATTGGAGGGTGGGAAAGCTTCACGAGTTCAAGGCGGAGCTTCTGAGCTAGGTGGTGGAGCGGCGGAGGCCGAGGACTGTGCTGGCGACGGTGGCGGAGTGAGTGCGGAGGTCGGAGCTCCGGCGGGCTTATATAGCCGCGGCCAGGGGCCGGTAGAGAGCTTGAGGTGGGGTGGATAAGCTCGGCGGGAGCGTGCGCACTCGATTGCGCTAAGGCGGAGGACGGGCGTGCAGCCGGGGCTCGGGCGCAAGCTCGGCCGGCGATGGCCACGCGGCGGCGGCGCGGAGAGGACTGTAGGGGACGGGAGAGAGAGTCAGCGCTCGCGTGCGGGCGCGGAGGGGACAAGGGAACAGCGGTGGCAGGTTGGTGGCGCGTGGGGAGCAGCCAGGCGTGCGGCACGCGCGACGCCGGCGGGGCGCCATGGCCGGGCCCCCCTGACCCTAGGAAGAAGAGGAACAGTAGGTAGGCCTAGGGTTTGACTTTGGCTGATCTCTGAATTTTGCAAAATACTTCCAAAATTTGAACTGTGCGACGAAAACTCAAAACACCAAAGTTGCTCAGAAAAATGAAATCTACAACTTTGTCAATATGAACATTTTCAAATTCCAAATAGTTTTTGAACAATATTTGAAATCAGAAAAGGGGACACTTTTGAAATTTGCATCACTTCAAAATTACTTTGGATTTTATACTGAAACTTGAAAATCTTCAAACATGAAAGTTGTTCCTTTTATCAAAACCTACAACTTTGCTATAATACACTTTTCCTGAAACTCATTAGTTTTTGAACTAATTTTGAAAACTAAAAAAAAAGGAACAAAAGTTAAGGTTTGAATGAATTTGAAATAACTCAAAACTTTGTACTGCAACTTGAAAATTTGTAAATACCAAAGTTGTTTCTCTTTGCCAGACCTACAACTTTGCTTTTTGGACCAATCCCAAATTTTGAATAATTTTTGAATAACAAAAAGAGGGATAAAATCCAGGGTTTGGAAATCAGGGTTTTGCAAAGGGATTTGAAA
Source organism: Coix lacryma-jobi var. lacryma-jobi (assembly GCA_009763385.1). NCBI lineage: Eukaryota > Viridiplantae > Streptophyta > Magnoliopsida > Poales > Poaceae > Coix > Coix lacryma-jobi. The sequence goes on along the minus strand of CM019826.1, from coordinate 80,795,652 downwards.
TCAAATTCTGATTTTTGAACTTTGGTCAATGCAGCAAACATCAGGGCACTAAATTTGAACAAGAATTAAATATAACTAGGCACAGAGGTGAAATTACCATTTTGCCCTTATAGAGAGAATTGGGCTTTTAGGGTTTTTGAAAAGGGAAACAAGGCATAGCAATTAGGCAAATCAAATGCATCACAGGAAATGATTAATGCTTAAGATGATGACATGTCAAGTTAATTACATTTAAACACCAGGGGTGTTACAGCCTTCCCCCCTAAAAGAAATCTCGCCCCGAGATTCCACGTCTTAAGAAGGAAAAGGCAAAACCTTACACCTACAAAGATTCGAGAAAGTCGGGATAGTTCTTTGCTAAGGAGTCTTCGGATTCCCAGGTGGCTTCTTCTTCAGAGTGCTGGTTCCACTGGATCTTGTACCATCTTGTGGTGGTTCTTCGGGTAACACGATCCTTGTGATCCAACACGCGAACTGGATGCTCAGTGTATGACAGATCTGGTTCTAGCTCAACGCCTTCAACTTCAACCACATGTTCAGGTACTCGGAGGCACTTCTTGAGTTGGGAGACATGAAACACATTATGAACTGCTGAAAGATGGTCGGGCAAACTTAACTTGTAAGCAACCTTGCCACAACGATCCAGAATCTCGAACGGACCAATGTAGCGGGGTGCTAATTTTCCCTTGACTCCAAAACGAGTGACTCCTTTGGTGGGTGAGACCTTTAGATACACATAATCCCCGATCTCGAACTGCAAAGGTCGACGTCTCTTGTCAGCATAACTTTTCTGTCGAGACTGTGCGATCTTCATGTTCTCTTGTATTTGCTTGACTTTCTCTTCCATATCCTGTACTAGGTCAACTCCAAAGAATTCCCTTTTTCCGGGTTCAGACCAACTGAGAGGGGTACGACAACGACGGCCGTACAGTGCTTCAAAGGGTGCCATTTTGATGCTCTCTTGGTAACTGTTATTATAAGAGAATTCTGCCAAGGGCAAACACTGATCCCAAGTATCTGCGAAGGTAAGCACACAGGCTCTCAACATATCTTCTAACACTTGGTTGACTCTCTCAGTCTGTCCATCAGTCTGCGGATGATAAGCCGTGCTATACAATAGCTTGGTTCCAAGTGAGGCATGGAACGCTTTCCAGAACTTAGCGACAAACTGAGTGCCACGATCTGAGATGATGGTCTTGGGGATGCCATGGAGCTTCACTATGTTGTTCTTGTATAAGGTGGCATAAGTTGGGGCGGTATAACTTGTTTTGACTGGTAGGAAGTGAGCTTGCTTCGTGAGACGGTCCACTATCACCCAAATGGAATCGAATCCCTTTTGAGTCTTGGGTAACCCATTGATAAAATCCATGCTGATATCCTCCCATTTCCAACCAGGTACTGACAAAGGTTGCAGCTCTCCTCCGGGCTTCATATGCACAGCCTTGACTTTCTGACATGTATCGCAACGAGCGACATGTCGAGCGATTTCGATCTTCATCTTTGTCCACCAGAATTTTTGCTTCAAGTCTTGGTACATTTTGTTGCTGCCAGGATGGATGGCAAATCTGGTTGAGTGTGCTTCATCAAGGATTATCTGTCTCAGCTCAGGTACCTTGGGAACTACCAGACGGTTCTTGAACCATACCACTCCTTCATCATCAATCCTGAAACAGTCAGTCTTTCCAACTTGAACCTTTTCGATGATGTGCTTGATTCCGGGGTTATCTTTCTGTGCAGCTATGATCTGTTCTCTGATAGAGGTTTCTACTCTGACATTGCCTAGACTTCCTTGTGGAACCATTTCAATACCCAGCTTCTCTAGTTCATAGCATAGGGAAGATTCATAGGATTTCATAACCAGGCAGTTACAGTATGACTTGCGACTGAGTGCATCGGCGACCACATTCGCCTTACCCGGATGGTAATGCACTTCGATATCATAGTCCTTGATTAACTCAAGCCATCTTCGCTGCCTCATGTTCAGCTCTTCTTGGGTGAAGATATACTTCAGGCTCTTATGATCTGTGTACACATTGCAGGTACTGCCCAACAGATAATGACGCCATATCTTCAAGGCATGAACCACTGCTGCTAACTCAAGATCATGAGTTGGATAATTTTCCTCATGTCGCTTAAGCTGCCGCGAGGCATAAGCGATCACTCTTCCTTCTTGCATCAACACGCAACCCAAACCAGTACCAGATGCATCACAGTAGACATCAAAGGGCTTTTCGACGTTCGGCTGAGCTAGCACTGGTGACGTGGTTAGCAACTTCTTCAAAGTCTGAAAAGCTTGTTCACAAGCTGGTGACCAAAAGAACTTCACAGAGTTCTTCAGCAACTCGGTGATAGGCTTGGCAATTCTGGAGAAATCTGGGATGAATCGACGATAATATCCTGCCATCCCCATAAAACTGCGGACCTTGTGAACGGAGGTAGGTGGCTTCCAATCCAGGATATCTGACACTTTTCCAGGGTCGACTGACACACCTTCAGCGGAAAGGACATGACCAAGAAACTGTATCTGATCTAACCAGAACTCACATTTACTGAACTTAGCATAGAGCTGATGGTCTCTGAGACGGAATAGAACGATACGAAGATGCTTGGCGTGATCTTCAGGGGTTTTTGAGTAGACAAGGATGTCGTCAATGAACACGACCACGAATTTATCAAGCTCTGGCATGAACATAGAGTTCATGAGGTACATGAAATGAGCAGGGGCATTGGTCAAGCCAAAGGACATGACCAAATACTCATATAGGCCGTATCTGGTGGTGAAAGCTGTTTTAGGAATATCTTCAGGACGGATTTTTATTTGGTGGTAACCAGACCTGAGGTCAATCTTAGAGAAGACCTTGGCCCCAGCTAACTGGTCAAACAGAAGATCGATACGAGGCAAGGGATATTTGTTTTTGATGGTGACTTCGTTGAGTGGGCGATAATCAACGCAAAGTCTGAGACTCTTGTCTTTCTTCTTTACAAAGATTGCAGGACAGCCCCAAGGAGACGAGCTTGGGCGAATGAAACCCTTGTCCAACAAATCTTGTAATTGGATTTTTAGTTCTGCCAACTCTCTGGGAGGCATACGATAAGCTCTGCGGGATATGGGAGCAGTCCCGGGCTTTAGCTCTATGGCAAACTCGACATCACGGTCGGGAGGTAGACCAGGTAAGTCTTCAGGAAAGACATCAGGGAACTCACAGACTACAGGGATGTCTCGGATCCCTTGATCATAGGTAGCATTTAGCTGTGTGGTAGCTGGTTTTGAAGGCATAGGAAGTTGGAGAAGGAGTTTGGCGGTACTGTTAGGAATATCCACTCTCACAACTCTATTCAAGATGTCGATCATGGCTTTATACTGACACATCCAATTCATGCCTAGGATGACATCTATCGCCTGATCTTTCAGCACTATCATGGTGGTAGGGAACGCATGATTTCCCAACATCACCGGTATACTGCGAACCACCTCTTTGGTGATTATACGCCCTCCAGGCGATAAAATGCAAAAACTTTCTTTCAACTCCCCAAATGATATGCCATGCTTAGAGACGAAGGTACGACTGATGAAAGAATGCGATGCACCAGAATCAAACAACACAACTGCAGGATGATTGGCAACGGGAAACCTACCGATCATGACGGGCTCCCCTTCTGGAATATCGCTGACAGTGGTGTAGTAGACTTGCCCGTGCTTCTTGACGAACTTGCCCTTCTGCACTTGCTGCTGTGGAGCACGGTGTTGCTGCTGCTGTGGTCCTCCAGGACCCTTCTGAAAGTTCTGAGCAGGCTTCTTGGGCTTTGGGAACTCACGAGTCCAGTGGCCCAGTTGACCACAGTTGAAGCAGGGATGATTATAGGCGGTTTGTGGGGTGGTGATACGAACACCTGGGGCGTTCGGCTGAGTGGCACATTGTTGGTTGGCGTTGTGGGTGGTAGCCGCGGTACGGACGACCACTTGCTGGTGAGGGTAAGGTGGACGATTGTGGTGGTGACTAGGATGATATATGATCCTCTGGCGCTTGTGATTGCCAGAGTGGCTGCTAGATCCTGCTTTCTTCTTCCTCTTCTCCTCTTGGTACTGACGGTTGCTCTCTTCAAAAGCAACTGCCCGGTCAACAGCCTCATGATAAGAACCGGTCAGGTTGTTGGACATGCTTCTGCGGATCTTAGGGTGCAATCCCCTAAGGAAACAATCTCTCTTCTTCTCATCCGTGTTGACATATTCCGCTGCATACTGACTCAGATGGTTGAATTGACCCACATACTGCATCACTGTGGAGTCCTTCTGCTGCAGGGCTAGGAACTGATCAAGCTTCATCTTCATCAGACCTGATGGGATGTGGTGTGCACGGAAAGCGGTGCGGAACTCTTCCCAGGTCAACTCATGACCTTCAGGTTGGGCAGCCAAGAGGTTGGCATACCAAGCACTTGCTGGACCACGAAGCTGCTGTGAAGCAAACCGGGGCTTCTGGATTTCAGTGCATCGGATGAGACCAAACTTCTGCTCCATGGTGCGGAGCCAATCGTCAGCTTCGAGGGGTTCATCGGCTCTGGTGAAAACCGGTGGACGGGTTTCAGTGAAATCCACATAGGTGGTCTCTTGGTTGTGACGACCACGGTGACCAACATTCTGCTGCCCTTGATTCTGAGCCATCAGATTGGCAGCGGCGGCCAAGGCTGCAATGGCATCTGCTAGGGTAGCTGGTACAGGTGGAGGGTTTGGGACGTTGGCATCATCAGAACCTCCGGCTCCGGTACGGGTGTTCACAGGCATCTGTATAAGCAACTCGGAACTCAGCATATATGGACAAAGGTTCTGAAACAACTTGATTGATAACTTCACTGATACAAAGATAGCCGGCTTGATAAAGATGACAACAGACTGATAAGGGGAAAAGGTACGAAAAGAACGATACATGCTAGACTTGGCAACAGACAGACTAACGCCCCCAAACCTAGTCTAAGGTTTTAGGTAAGCAGATGGTACAGACACAAGGAGTCTAGTCGTCATCGATGAAGATCAACTCTTCGTCATCATCATCATCCTCGATGATAAGCTCAGGCTCTTCCTCCTCATCTTCATCTTCAACGTGGACATCTTCCGCAGGTTCCACTTCCCCATTCTTATCGGGCTCGTGTTCCACTTCAGGTTCCTCCACGACTCCGTCTTCGGGGTCCTCAACAACTGGTGGAATCACGGGGTGAAGCTGGTTGTGCAGCTGGTGTACTTCCTCATGAAGCATATCATTGAACTGCTCGATCTGGGCGGTATACTGCTGCAGTCCATGAAGCTGGGCTCTGGTGACATCCTCTCGGATCCATGTTGCATCACGCTGCTGGATAGCGCGAACCACATTCCGGTTAGCTTCCTCAAGAGCGGCTCGTGCCTCGTAGAACTCCAGGCGGGAAAGGTAGAAGTCATGCTCCATGTTCTCTATCTCAGCCTTCAGATTCTTGATTTCCTCCTTCAGCTGCTTGCGGTTGCGGCGGGGAAAGCGACGTCCATTGGAGGATTCTCCAGTCTCTTCTCCGGTGCGTGGCGCCAGCTGGTGACGCGGCACACCGTTCGGTCCAGTCGACTTGCGGGCGGTCAGCTTGATGCGAGCCATTTCTGGACAAGAGGTTATAGATGAGAAAGGCTAGCAAGAAAAGGTATAGGTACACTATCCCAACGAACTCATTTATTAACTTAAGTGAATATGACATGATGCACGAATCGTTCCTACGGAACAAGGCAATGCAATACTTAACATATATAGGGCTTAAAACATGTTGTTCCACTAGCTAGTGTTGCCATAAGAGGGACAAGATGAGAGAAGCAATTTGGACTCAAAATAGTCAAATTTAAATTTTTGTTTGGACTCAAAAGAACTTTTGAAGTTTTCGCAAAAGAAACACTGCAACGTTAAAGTGAGATGCTCTGATACCACTCTGTGACGTAACGGCCCTAATCCCATGGCCCACGTGTCCCTGTCAACTTCTGACAGCCGAACCCATGTTCCATGTGATTAAGACCTGTTCGCCACCGGGCTACATCAGTGCCCAATGTCCGCAGGATCATCTCACAATTCGGTTACAGCATTTTATACTTTTATAAATAACATCGGAATAAAGAGCGGAAGACTTAAATAACATTAGTTTTACAAACCGAGGTTTCAAATGAGGTAAGGAGTACGATTATTACAAACCATTGTTCGGGAAATTCAAAGTAGACAACGCAGCGGGAACAATAACATAAAGATACATGTAACACCCAGCCCGAGGGTGCACATTTACTCATCGGCCTCATCGGCCTCTTCCTGGACGAAGGTCACGCAACAGGGTGCGAGACACATCGGGGTATCTGTCATACCTGCAGCATGGGTAACAAAACCCTGAGTACTGGGGTACTCAACAAGACTTACCCGACTAAAGAAAAAGGGAGAAGACTCAGGAATGAGAGGCTTAGGGTAGTCAAGGTAAGGCTTAAACAAGATCAAGTATTTTGCAGAAAAGCATTTTTGTAAACCTTATTTTATTTTTGAAAGATTCAGTATTTCTCAATTCTTCATTATTCATGATTCATTTTACATTTCAAAACATTCCTAGTTGAGAACCACTATCCGTTGACAGTCAGTGGACCAAGTCTCCATAACCGAGGAGCAACGTTAATCCGGATAAATAATACTCAGCTGAGGATCCCTATCCACACTGCATATGTAGCACCCAAGCTTGCATATGCCAACTCGTCTACCACGATTCCTCCAAGATTGGGCCCGGTCCTACGCCACCCGGAAGTACAGTACACCACTCCAATTCGGGACTTTAACCCTCCAATCCGGGACTTTAACCCAGTGGGTACATGCTACTTCCGCCATCTCTCCACTCCCAGTGCGCGGTTGTCGGTCCAATAAAGGATTCCTCGGAGCCAGAGCTTTCCGTAGTATGTGAATAGTTACAAGTCTTGACCAGCAGGCCCTCATACGGATGGTCCCTAATTTTCCAGCCAGAACTACACCTTGGTTATATCTCACCCAAGCGTAATAGTCCTGTCAGTTTTTCAACCCTGTCCCGGTCGGTGTCAACTGTTGAGTCCCGGACTACAACATGACGGCACCGTACGCGCGGACAACCTCTTCTCGACAATGACCACATGCTAGCTAGGCAAGCAGTCATCGAACGGGAAGTAAAGCCAAATTCCCATAAAGATTCTTAAGTGATCACACTTTTGAAAATGACATTTTATTGCAAGTCTAATTCAATAAGCATTGCTAAGCATTTTTCAAATACTTTTGAAAGGCAGGTATCAGGTGTATCAGTGGTCAAGGTGGATAGTGCATCAATTAGGGTAGCACACAACTCCTATAAACCTAATGCAATAATTTAACTCAAAAGCATTTAAGGAAAACATTTTATAAATTCAAGGAAAGGGTTAAATGCACCGGGGCTTGCCTTGGATGGCAAAGAGAGCAGACTCGGGGTAGGTATAGGTGTTGGAGCTCGGGGTCGCCTCGGGAGTTGGTTCGTCAACAGCGGCCTCGACTCTGGTACCTTCTTCGTCAACTATACGGATGCAATGATGAATGCTCATGAGAATGATGATATGGACTTAAGGTGCAAGATAATACCACTGATTCTAGATTACTCTTAGGCAAGGCATAAACGAAATCTAGGGTGAGCATAAAAGGTAACCATTTCTCCCTTAAGCAATATTGATTAAACTAGACCTTATTATAATTATCCTAAGCATCATCTAAACATAGCATCACAAACATCATAGACTAAAGGGTAGGGGTCTATGAACATCAAGCAATCCAAAAGTCACCTCACAGGACATTCAACGCTAACCCTAATCACATTTTTCTAATTTCTTAATTATTTAAAAAAAATCATTTTATGAAGGTGCTCCAAAAATTACCAAATTAATCACACAAGTTCATTAGGGTACAAGTATATGGCAAAACAAATTTCATAATTTTGGAGGTCATTAAGGTGCTCAATTAAATCTAGACATTTAATTAACAAAAGGCACTATTCAGGAATTAAAATAAAGCTCAAAAATCAACTTGCTCCAAAAGACTTCAAAATTTTACCAGAGGTTCAGAAAGGCATAACTAGCACATAAAAATTTATCTCCAGATTTTTGGAGTTATAGAACACTCTCCAAAAATACCAAAGCCTTCATTTTCCAATTAAAAGGGGAATTTTACATTTTCAAATTTTTGCACAAAACTCAAGTTTCATATTTTTATAAAATACTACAGAGCATAAAGAGTCTACCACAAAAATTTCAGAATTTTTGGATGCACACAGAAAATCATACAAAAAAAAGAGAAAACAGAACACTATTCACAACTCTCAGAAAAAGAAAAGAGCACTGTGCTCCTTCTATGAAGGGCTCGGGCGAAACAGGCTCGGGCGAGACGGAAACTGAGTGCTCCGTCCGAGGCCTGGCTCGACGAGGCGGAGGGTGCACGGGTCCGCTCGAGACCTGGCTCGAGCGAAGTGGTGAGGGTCTGTCCGCCGAGGCTCGGGCTCGGGCGAGACGGAACGCGTGCTCGAGGCTTGGGCTCGGGCGAGACGGAGTGGAAGCAGAGGCCGGAGGCCTCGGGTGCTTACCACGGATCGGAGGCAGGGCTCGAGGGTAAGGCTCGACACGCGCTCGAGGGTGAGGCTCGACACGCGCTCGAGGGTGAGGCTCGAGACGTGCTCGAGGGGCGGTGGTTTGGTGGAGCTCCTTCGGCGGCGAGCGGCGGACGGCGCTCCGGCGACCCTGCGCAACACACGAGACCGCAAGGGTCTGGTCAGAGTCGCACGGGACCAAGGAACACGACACGGGGGTCGGTGAGGGATGGTCGTGGCCGGAGGCGACGAATTTCACGAACCCGAGCTCGCCGGGTTTCTGTCGGAGTTTGGGAAGATGGAGCTACGCCGGGCGATTGAGGGCGGGGAAGGTGAAATTGGAGGGTGGGAAAGCTTCACGAGTTCAAGGCGGAGCTTCTGAGCTAGGTGGTGGAGCGGCGGAGGCCGAGGACTGTGCTGGCGACGGTGGCGGAGTGAGTGCGGAGGTCGGAGCTCCGGCGGGCTTATATAGCCGCGGCCAGGGGCCGGTAGAGAGCTTGAGGTGGGGTGGATAAGCTCGGCGGGAGCGTGCGCACTCGATTGCGCTAAGGCGGAGGACGGGCGTGCAGCCGGGGCTCGGGCGCAAGCTCGGCCGGCGATGGCCACGCGGCGGCGGCGCGGAGAGGACTGTAGGGGACGGGAGAGAGAGTCAGCGCTCGCGTGCGGGCGCGGAGGGGACAAGGGAACAGCGGTGGCAGGTTGGTGGCGCGTGGGGAGCAGCCAGGCGTGCGGCACGCGCGACGCCGGCGGGGCGCCATGGCCGGGCCCCCCCTGACCCTAGGAAGAAGAGGAACAGTAGGTAGGCCTAGGGTTTGACTTTGGCTGATCTCTGAATTTTGCAAAATACTTCCAAAATTTGAACTGTGCGACGAAAACTCAAAACACCAAAGTTACTCAGAAAAATGAAATCTACAACTTTGTCAATATGAACATTTTCAAATTCCAAATAGTTTTTGAACAATATTTGAAATCAGAAAAGGGGACACTTTTGAAATTTGCATCACTTCAAAATTACTTTGGATTTTATACTGAAACTTGAAAATCTTCAAACATGAAAGTTGTTCCTTTTATCAAAACCTACAACTTTGCTATAATACACTTTTCCTGAAACTCATTAGTTTTTGAACTAATTTTGAAAACTAAAAAAAAGGAACAAAAGTTAAGGTTTGAATGAATTTGAAATAACTCAAAACTTTGTACTGCAACTTGAAAATTTGTAAATACCAAAGTTGTTTCTCTTTGCCAGACCTACAACTTTGCTTTTTGGACCAATCCCAAATTTTGAATAATTTTTGAATAACAAAAAGAGGGATAAAATCCAGGGTTTGGAAATCAGGGTTTTGCAAAGGGATTTGAAATCAAATTCTGATTTTTGAACTTTGGTCAATGCAGCAAACATCAGGGCACTAAATTTGAACAAGAATTAAATATAACTAGGCACAGAGGTGAAATTACCATTTTGCCCATATAGAGAGAATTGGGCTTTTAGGGTTTTTGAAAAGGGAAACAAGGCATAGCAATTAGGCAAATCAAATGCATCACAGGAAATGATTAATGCTTAAGATGATGACATGTCAAGTTAATTACATTTAAACACCAGGGGTGTTACATCCTAGTGGATTTTGGTTGCCCGAAGGTTGAGTACCCCTTCTTTGCTGAAAGGGGCCTGCCTTGTTGATTGCGCCAATGTTGCTTTGTTCTTGGCGAGGGTTGTTTTCTCTCGCTTGAGGCCTCGGTTGTGGCTTCTGTTGTGATCTTCGGGCGTCGGACTTTGCCCTGAAGTCCATGTCTGCTCTACAATATCTCTCCATTGTCTCATGGAGCTCTTCGATAGTGTTCGCTGGTTTTCTGGCAAACTTTGAGGAACACGGGCCTGGACGTAGACCGCTGACTGCAGCGAGGATTATGGCTTCGTTGGATATTCCCGGAGTTCTTGCTCTGATTTGGATGAACCTTCGCCAGTAATCTTGCAGTGGTTCGCTCTCTTCTTGTTTACAATTGAACAACTCGATGGGGTTTGATGGGGCTGCTGTGATACCCTTAAAGTTTGTGCAGAGCCTATCTCTGAGGTTGGCCCAGGAGTCCACAGTTCTAGGGCGAAGGTTGCTGTACCAAGTTTGCGCAATGTCGCAAAGGATAATTACGAAGGACTTTGCCATTGTTGATTCATCTCCCCCTGCTGCGGCGACTGCCGCCTCATAGCTCATGATGAATTGGTGAGGGTCTGTAAGACCGTCGTAACGGGGTAGATTTTGTGGGTTGTAGCATGATGACCAAGGTTGAGTTTGTAGTATCTGGGAGAGGGGTGATTTTGGGTCATATGGCATTTGATGTTGTTGGGCTCTCCGTTGGTTGCAAAGGTTTGGCTCTCTTTCCTCTGGGTAGAGTTGGCGAAAATTTGGTTGTCTCATGGGGTATGGGTTATCTGGGTGAGTTGGTGGTGGAGGGGGTGATGGATGGTGGCGGAGGTTGCCCTGATCCTGCTCTTCATTCCCCTCCTGTGGTGGTGACATTCCCCTGTCGTTCCAGACCTCGGCTTTGGTCTCTGCTGCCACGAGGGACTCCTCCATCCGGCGAAGCTGTTCCCTTGCCTCGTCCGCCTTTTGCCTGATGGCACGCAACCGGTTGTGTCTCTCAAGCTGGTCCAGACGCCTTTTCTTCTTCTGCAACTCTGCTTGAAGTCTTTCCAGGGCCTCGAGGCCCAACTCCTCTTCGTCTTCTCCCTCACCTTCTCCGGAAGTGTGGGGGTACGACTGTGTCGCCGACCGGGTTTGAGGGTCCGGGACTTCTGAATCTGGGGTGACATTTTCTGCTCCCGAGGGTCTCACAATCTCTTCAGCAGGTGGAACTACCGTCACAACCTCTCTAGCCGCACGATGGTCTCTGGTTGTGGGCGCTCTTCTGTTTCCCGCCATTTCGCTCCCCACGGTCAGTGCCAAACTATTGGAAACGCTCCTGCCCAACCTCCGTTGCAGAGCAGGGGCTCGGGACGAGGGCGTTCAACTGTCGGACTTTTGTAAAGAAGTTTGCGTAAACGTACACAAGCGAAGGTGTGGGAAAATTAGATGGTCGAGGAATTCTTCTATTGTCTTCTCCCAAGAAAAAAATCCCCGTTTACAATGTTCATCCCCTGGTATTTATAGGGGATACCAAGGGGCACCGGTCAAATTACAAAAGGGTACATGGAAGATTCCACGACACCGTACAAGGGAAGGGTAGGACCGTACAAACACAACTAGAGTGAAAACCCTAGCTTGCCTTCCTCCTGCCCGCCGCCATCTGGTCCTGCTCATTGTTGGAGGCACGGTCTGGCCAACCTCGCCTTCGCAGGAAAAGCGAGGTCAGACCCTCGACCCCGCCGGCTGCGAGGTCAGACCCAGACCGTGATCAAGACGCTCGAGGGCCGCCTTCTGTGTTCTTCGCGCGCCTTTGCCTGCAAGACATACAACGAACCGTGAGGGTCGAATTTGTATCCGAAGGTTAGGAAACGGGTCCGAAGGGTCCAAAAAACGGACAACGAACCGCGAGGGTCGGACTTGTATCCGAAGGTTACGAAAACGGTCCGAAGGGTCCAAAAAACGGAGAGAAGAGAGTTCGAGAGAGGGCGCGGGTCGCGCGAGGGTTGTTCTTCGAGCCAGCCTGAGTGGCGTCATTGCCGAGGGTCCCCTCCCCCAATAGGTAACCTCAGGCTTTTTCGCAAAGCGGGAAGCCCGGTTTCTGTAGAGCACAGAGTCGGGAATCCAACGCAAAAAGCAGATCTCAAATCGGATCTCGAACGTAAAAGATACGTACGAAAACGCGCAAACACAGCACTGACCGGACCCTGAGGTGCGTCCGGTCAGGATCGATCGGACGCGTACGGTCAGAGAAAAATCATTTCGGGAGCTCTCTTGAACTGACCAGACTCTAGGAGGTGGAGCGTCCAGTCAGCACAGGACTCAGCGTCCGGTCACAGCTGCACGGTGAACAGTAGTAGCAGCGCGTCCGGTCAAGGGATTCCCGAGCGTCCGGTCACGCAAAACACTCTCTGGAGCTGACCGGACTCAGCAAGGGGTGCGTCCTGTGAAGTCCAGGCCAGCGTCCGGTCACCACGCGCGAACTGGACTGCGCGTGTGTTCAATGACTAGACTCTGTCAAGGTGCATCCGGCCGCTATTAGGCAGCGTCCGGTCACCCCGGCCAGCCCCCTGTTCTTCCACCGAATCGACCCGATCTCCCTCAAATCAAAAGCACTAGGGCTCAAACTTCGTGTGGAGGGTCACAAGGATGTTAGTGAGCTACTCCTAAGAGATCATGGCTCGAACCTAACTCCAAAACGGTGAATCGAAGAAAACGGTGAAGAACGGGCAAGAACTCGATCCCAAAACTAAATCCGCCTGATCTGTGAGTTCGTGAGGTATTAGAGAAATCCCTTCGGTAGAAAGAAGGCTCTCACAAAGCTACACAAGATGGTTCAAACGGATTTGTGAATCTTCCCTCTGCGGATACATGGGTGTATGCCGGGTCTCTGAGTGATGAGTGATTGTCAACTGGGATGATGCGCATGTTCTTTGGCTTGTGTTGTGCAGGTGTCGATCACGGATGCAGTGATCAAAGGCGAGGTGAAGGTCAAGTAAAGACGTGCCGTGACCGATGGACCGAGAGTGGCGAAGGCGGACGTGAGGCTTGGACTGAGGGACCAAAGGCCCGAGGATCAGCTGTGGTGGCTGGCAGCCTGTGACGACGACAAGTGAAGAAGTGTGGTCATGTGTTGCCTGAGTCGTGGACTCGGGGACACGTGTCGGTGGACGGGGTGCACGGGAGGTGCATCCCATCTACGACGTCGGTTTGGCGGTAGAGCCAGGGAAAAACCATCGGATGGATGGTTTCCAGGTTTGGGCCTCAAAACCTGGGCGTGGACGGTTTCTGAGTTTGGCCACAAAACTCGGGCTGAGGACGCTTTCCAGGTTTGGGCCTCAAAACCTGGGCGCTGAGGGTTTTCTGAGTTTGGCCTCAAAACTCAGATGCTGGTGGGCTGGTTTCCCGGTTTGGGCCTCAAAACCGGGGGTTGGCTGGAAAAGGCTAGTTTTCTGGTTTGGGCCACAAAACCGGGGGTGCAGAGCGAGGGCGGCACGTGGCGGCAATCGGAAGGTTGCGTGGAGGCAACGCGGACGAGTTGTGCGGGCATGGCCGTCGGATACACCTACCACCGAGTTGGTCCAGAATAACCCTTGGGTTTAGCTGGTTCGCTCTGTAATTAGAATAGAGAGGGGGTAGAGTAGGAAATAGACTTAGGCTAGTAGTAGGATAAGTAGTCGGGAGACACCCTCCTCCCAGATATCTCAGTCATTTGCTCTTTGGCACTTAGGGTTTCCTGCTCTCCCATCCCCTGCTGTAGCTAGCTGAGATCCGCAGAGAGACTTGCCTCTGTGTACTCTTGATTCTGAGGAGGTGAGGCCGTATCCTCACTGCGGTAGCGTGTGGTAGCCACACGGTTGCAATTCGTGGTTGTGATTCGCGTTTTGTTCGTGTTCTTCGCGGAATCCTTTTTCTCCACGTTTTTCCCATCGCTTGATCTCGTTGCTCGGTTCATCTTTTTCAAATCCGTTTGATCCAAGTTGTCCTAGGTCGTGAGGCACTTCCTTCCACCGAAAGGATTCACCTCTAACCTCACGGTCTAGGAGATCGAACGATTTTCGTGTTGGATCGGTTTTTGGTCCATTGCCCCAATTTCTTCTAATTCCTCGATTTGGAGTTAGGTTCGAGCCATGATTCCCGTGGGATAGCTCACTAACATCCTTGGAACTTCTCACACCAAGTCTAAGCCCTAGTACTTTTGATTTGGAGAAGATCGAGTGAATTTCACGGAAGAACTGCTCTGCGTCGGGGGCATCGGACGCTCGAGTTCGTAGCATCGGATGCTGACCCTTTTGGCATCGGAGGCTCCGTTGCCACATGTCAGAATCTGACATTTTCTAAGGAGCATCGGACGCTACCACCGCACGCTCCGTTGTGCATCGGACGCGCCGGAGTGAGACCATCGGACGCTGAGAGTCTACTGTTCATAGCGTCCGATGGGTGTCCAGTAAGGGTTCTGTTTTGCACTTTTTGCATCGAACGCGTCCGTTGGTTGGGCATCGGACGCTGCCAGCGTCCGATGCTGCTGTGACTGCGCAGTCTCGTTCGCTGTTCGTTCGTGCGATCTCGGATTTGGTTTCCATCTTTTGTGTTGGCCTTCCTGAGTTGTGTAGTGTCCCGCTGTGCTTCTAGGAAGCATCCACCCGACATCTAGGGTCGTGGACACTAGCAAGCTCTAGGGTTTGCTTCTGGGGTTGATTCTTGGGACAGTGGCTACTAGTTTCCGAAAGGAAAATTTGAAGCTCCCATTCACCGCCCTCTGGTCGCTTTCTGGTTGCTTCTCGGTCCTTCAATTGGTATCGGAGCGGGTTAAGGATCTTCCACCTTAGCCGGTTCCAGTTCCACAGAAGGCGACATGGATCGCGCCGTGGGCAAACCGCCGTTCTTTGATGGGACGAACTATGCGTATTGGAAGATACGCATGTCGGCCTATCTCCAGAGCATGGGCTCTTCTGTTTGGGAGATTTGCAACAGGGATGATTACGTTGTCTTGGCTGCTCGTGTCTCTCAGCTCCAGATCGATGAGCACGAGGCCAATAGCCGGGCACGTAACGCTCTGTTCTCCTATTTGAGCATGTCCGAGTTCGATCGTGTTTCTCACCTCCCCACGGCTCGTGAGATTTGGGCGACCCTCATGCGCTTCCATGAGGGAACCACTTAGGTCAAATCTCGCCTCTATGAGTCGCACAAGCGGGAGTATGAGAACTTTCGACATATGCCTGGCGAGAGCATAGAGAGTTTATTCGCTCGCTTTCAGGTCATTGTCAACAAGATGAGAGCGAACAAGGAGTTGTTGCCTTTTCACGATCATGAGAGGGCTTTGAAGCTTTTGCACACTCTTGATCGGTCGGTGTGGGACTCAAAGGTCCAGGCGATCATCGAATCGTCTAACTATGAGACCCTCACTTGCGACGAGCTCTTTACTAAGCTCAAGTCTAGTGAGATTGACGCCATGTCGAGGGCTTCTTATGAGAATCCTTCTGGCCTGACTATGGCCTTGGTTTCTGGCTCTTCTAACCCCTCTGGAGGTTTTGCTCTTTCGTCTCTCTTTTCTGTCACAGAGGACCAGCTTGAGTCGTTGGGGGATGATGAGCTGGCAATGCTCGCAAATCGGTTCACGCGGTTCCACAACAACCGCATGAACCGTCGCCGCGGAGGAGGACGCTCAGGATGCTATGAGTGCGGCGACCCCGACCACTTCATCGCCAACTACCCCAAGAAGAAGCATTCATCTGGGAAGGGCGAACATGGGCACAAGTACGACTTTGGCAAGCGCAAGGAGAAGTACGTCCCCGCGAGGCACAAGCGGAGGGGCGGCTTCGACAAGGAGTACATCAAGAAGAAGTACTTGGAGAAGGCCCAGGCTGAGCAGCGTGCATTCTTCGCCACGCTCAGCGACGTCAACGGCTCGGATGACGACTCCGCTTGCTCAAGCGATGACGAGTTCGAGAAGAAGAAGAGGATCGAGGACAAGCTGAACGATCTCTGCTTCTTCGCCGACGACGACGGCTTCTGCACCATGGCGCTTGGTGAGGAGGTCGACGGCAAGCTGGAGCACTCTCCTCGGGACGACGACGATGACACCTCCCAGGTATCCATGACCCACGATGAGCTCTTTGCTGAGAATGAGAAGCTTACTGCCGCCTTGCTTAGTCAGGATAAGCTGCTTAGGCGTGCCGCTAGAGAGCGCAAGGAGTTTAGGCAGAAGTGGGAGGACACGGTGAGAGAGCTTGAGTTTGCCAAGTCCACCGTGGTCGTGTCGGAGGAGGTTGAGTGTGAGATGTGCACCACGCACATGACTGACCTTCTCATGTTGAGAGGTAAGTATGCTGCGCTGGTAGGAGAGGTGGATGAGCTGAAGGCTAGACCTTCTTTGTTGGGTGCGTGCAAGACTTGTCCTGTCTTGCAATCTGAGTTGGCAGAGAAGAATGCCAAGATTGTGTCTCTTGAAGAGGCCAACTCAGGTAGCACCTGTGTGGCTAGGTGCGCTTCGTGTGAAGGTTTGGAGATGGAGATTGCGAATGTCAAGCATGGCAAGATGCAAACCGAGGAAGAAAACACATACCTTCGGACCATCTTGTCATGGGTCTCTTGTATTGAGCCGCAGCTCGGGATGATGATCTCCCAATTTAAGCGAGCTGCTGGAGGTTCTGGTGTAGGTCTTGCTCAGGGTGTTGATCTTTCTGCTTTTGGGAAGATTGGAGAGTCGAGTGGTCTGAATCCTAGTGAGAAGCCCAACTCCACCACTAATCCCAAACTGACCAAGCTTCCACCCAAAGAGCCCGTCAAGCCTACCACCAAGGATGGGGTGTTTGAGGAACCTCCAAGAGCTCCACCCAAGAACCAAGTGTGGCATCCCAAACCCAACCACCTAAAGAACAAGCTGGATACAATGCCACCTATCCAGGAGGAATTGCCACAGAAGGGCAAAGTGGTCCACACCCACAGCCATGAGTACCAACAACCCCCTTTGCGTGCGGTGAGGTATCATTGTGACTTTTGTGGGAGAGATGGTCACTTGAGCGAGTTCTGCTTTAGGCGCAAGAGAGAGGTGCGCCGTGCTAGGGAGATGGACAACCCGGACATGTACCATCCTTTCCATGATGTACATGCACCGAATGTTTAGAGGAGAGCACCGAGACGTGCTGCTAAGCCCAGAGGTCCAGAACCTCAAGTTCCCAGGCCAAGGCAGCAGAGAGCTCCGAGGAGAGATGCTAGGCCTAGAGGCGCAGTGCCTCAAGCTGCTAGGCCTAGGCCTCATAGAGAGCGTGCCCGGCGGGAGCCTACAGTTGTAGGCTATGGACCCCGTGGCGGAGGCTTTGTAGTTGAGCGTTTTCCCCCACCGCGGTTTGAGTATCGCGATGGACGCTCCTCCCTTAGCGGACCACGTTTTCCTCTACGTGGTGATCGCTCCTCTCGTAGATGTGCTAGGAATGGTTTTTCTGCTAACCGTTCTTTTGAGCAGCCGGCCCAACACTGGTATTCTTCCTACTTCACTAACCCCAGTGTTGGACCGTATGCTCACCCTATGTCTTTTTATTGATGTAGGTAAAACGGTTGGAGGACATTTGGTTGGTGGATTCCGGTTGTTCGAGGCACATGACCGGAAACACCAAGTGGTTCTCCAGCCTTAGTCCTGTTGCCAGAAAGGAGTACATAACCTTCGGCGACAATAGCAAAGGGAAGGTATTGTCTCACGGGTCGGTGCGAGTTAATGAGCACTTTGTGTTGCGCGATGTTGCTCTTGTTTCTAACTTGCATTTTAACCTTCTTTTGGTTTCGCAACTCTTTGACGACGACTATGAGATTCGTTTCAAACCGAATCTCAGTCGTATTTTGGATCCTCAGGGCAATCTTGTGTGTTTAATTTTGCCCTTTGGAAAAGTCTTTCGTGCGAATTTCTCGGAGTCTTTTGGCACTTCTCGTTGTCTTATGGCTGGACCTTCCTCCTCTGATCTTTGGAAGTGGCATAGGAGACTTGGACATTTGAGTTTCGACTTGCTTGCAAGGCTTAGTTCACTTGGCTTAATCCGAGGATTGCCCAAGTTGCATATGGAGAAGGATCTTGTTTGCCACTCTTGTAGACACGGGAAGATGGTTGCCGCTCCCCACCATCCAGTGACTCAGGTCATGACCAAGCGCCTTGGAGAGCTTTTGCACATGGACCTTGTTGGTCCGGCTCGGGTGAGCTCGGTTGGGGGGAAGTGGTATGTGCTTGTTGTTGTTGATGATTTCTCGAGATATTTGTGGGTCTTCTTTTTAGCTGAGAAGACCGAGACTTTCTCCTTTGCTCGTAATCTGTTTTTGCGTCTTCAAAACGAGTTCCCTTTGAACTCGATGCGAGCAATTCAGAGTGATAATGGTTCCGAATTCAAGAATTCAGATTTTGAGAAGTTTTGTAACTCTTTGGGTTTAGAGCATCAGTTTTCTTCCCCCTACACACCCCCTCAGAATGGTGTTGTAGAGAGGAAGAATCGGACCCTTGTTGAGATGGCCAGGACGATGCTCGATGAGCATAGGACTCCTAGGCGTTATTGGGCCGAAGCTTTGAACACTGCATGCTGTATTTCCAATCGCATCTTTCTTCGAGCTTTCTTGAAAAAGACCTCTTATGAGTTGCGTTTTGGAAAACTCACCAAGGTGAGTTATTTTCGAGTGTTTGGTTGCCATTGTTTTATATTGAAGAAAGGCAACCTGGATAAATTCGAGTCTCGTTCTTCTGATGGAGTATTTTTGGGTTATGGCACTCACACTCGCGCATATCGTGTACTTAACCTTGATACTAACCGAGTCATGGAGACATCAGATGTCACCTTCGACGAGACCATGGTTTGTCCTTCTTCTCGTTTTGAGCGTGCAGGTGATCATGAGGTTGGTGAGCCTCTTTTTGATGACGAGGATGAGGGTGCTGAAGGTATGGATGATCCAGCACCCCCTCCACCTGTTGTGCCGCAAAGAGTGGCTTCTACGACGACTCACGGCCCCGACACCTCCTCTTCTGGGGGGCCGTGGGATCAGCCACCCCGAGCGGTACCATTTGTACCCGGAGAGGCACCAGCTGCTGTTGAGGGGGAGGCCACTTCGGCAAAGGAGGCGCCACGACACATTCAGCGCTAGCACCCCCCTCAGCAGATGATTGGCGACATTGACGAACGAGTCACTCGGTCCAGGTCACAGCACATTTCTCACTTTGCTCATTCTGCATTTGTTGCTGATTTTGAACCCCGAGATGTTGGACACGCTCTGACGGATCCCGATTGGGTCAATGCCATCCATGAGGAGTTAGAAAATTTTGAGCGAAATCGGGTTTGAGTTCTAGTTCTACCTCCTCCTGAGTGTAAGCCTATTGGGACAAAATGGGTTTTCAAAAACAAGCAAGGAGAGGATGGCCACGTTGTTAGAAACAAGGCCAAACTTGTAGCGAAGGGTTATAGTCAGAAGGAGGGAATAGACTATGAGGAGACGTTTGCTCCTGTAGCTCGTTTGGAGGCTATTAGGATACTCTTGGCTTTTGCTGCATCCAAAGGTTTCAAACTTTTTCAAATGGATGTCAAGAGTGCCTTCTTAAACGGCTACATAGAAGAAGAGGTTTATGTTGAGCAACCCCCCGGTTTTGAAAATCCTAAGTTTCCAAACCATGTTTTTAAACTCCACAAAGCTTTATATGGTTTGAAACAAGCCCCTAGAGCCTGGTATGATAGGTTGAAAACCTTTTTGCTTGCTAAGGGTTTTAAAATGGGATGTGTAGGTAAAACGCTCTTTCTCCTCAAGCAAGGCAAAGACACTCTCTTGGTCCAGATTTACGTGGATGATATCATTTTCGGTGGTTCTTCTCACGCTTTGGTTGCCAAGTTTGCAGATACTATGAGCAGGGAGTTCGAGATGAGCATGATGGGCGAGCTGACGTTTTTCCTCGGGTTGCAAATCAAGCAATCCCGGGAAGGGACGTTCGTGCACTAGGGCAAGTATACCAAGGACTTGCTGAAGCGGTTCGATATGGGTGAGGCCAAGCCTCTTCCAACACCCATGTCGACGACGACTGTTCTGGATGCGGATGTGGATGGAGAAGTAGTGGACCAGAAGGAGTACCGCAGCATGATCGGGTCGCTCCTCTACCTGACGGCGACACGCCCGGACATCCAGTTCACGGTGTGTCTGTGTGCGCGCTTTCAAGCGTCGCCGCGCACCTCTCACCGTCAGGCGGTGAAGCGGATTTTCAGGTACCTTCGTTTCACATCTGAGTTTGGGATTTGGTATTCTGCTTCCTCCACTCTCTCTCTTTGTTTTTATTCCGATGCCGATTTTGCTGGTTGCCGTATTGAGCGCAAGTCCACTTCTGAGACTTGCCAGTTTATTGGGTCTTCTCTTGTTTCGTGGTCTTCTCGCAAGCAGTCTAGTGTCGCCCAGTCTACCACAGAGGCTGAGTATGTTGCTGCGGCTAGCTGTTGTTCCCAGTTGCTCTGGATGATGGCCACTTTGCGTGATTTTGGTCTGAGCTTTTCTCACGTGCCTTTGCTTTGTGACAGCACGAGTGCCATTAGCGTTGCTAAGAACCCCGTGCTTCACTCGAAGACCAAACACATTGATGTGCGCTTTCATTTTCTGCGAGACCACCAGGAGAAGGGTGATATCGACCTTCGCCATGTCGATACTCATCATCAACTGGCTGATATTTTCACCAAGCCTTTAGACGAATCAACTTTTAACCGGTTGAGGGGTGAGCTTGGTGTGTGCTTTCCCTTTTAGATGGGGAAACATTTTGGATCTTGTATAGTAGACTGACTCTTTTTCGTTTGTCTTTCTTTTCTTTTGCATTTTAGCATACGCAATTACACTCTGAGCTTCATGTCTATAATCACTAGAATGTAACTATGCTCTATGTAGTATGCTCCGATGCTTATGATGATGCTTGTTGCTTATGCTCTTTCTGATCACTGGTATATATTGTGAGCAGAGCTTGATTGAAATGGTGAATTTGATTAATAACTTAAAATCCAAAAATGTTCACCATTGAGATATGCAACTAGCATGTGTAAGATGTGTTGAGTTCACTCGTGCTTTTCATATATGCTACGTTGCTATGTCTCTAGTTCTGAGTCTTTCACTTGCTTGGTCTGTTCATATCATGTTTAAAATTTGAACCAAGTGTCAGTGAATTGAAAAGATCGAGATGGGATTGCTTGTCAACACATCACGGTATCGAGACGGTTTCTCATTGCACTTTGAGTTAAACTTGAGTCGTGTAGTGTATGACCGAAACCGTAGCTTTAAGCTTCTGATTGCTTCGGCATAGGCTTCGCTCGGTTGAGAAGTTAGGCAATGACAAGCTTTCAACCTCTCGCAATCACATGCTAATAATTGAACTTGTGTAATTTCACCGCTGCAACTCCGATCTAAATTTGAATTCACAAGTGTATGTTTCATTCTTAAGCATGATGATTGAACTTTGCTAGGGGTAGTTCACCTAGTATACATGTTTAGCACTTGTTCAGACTCCTGCTTATACATTGCTAGTGCTCTTTTGATGGTGAACACCTCTTGACTCACAACTGCTCTTTTTGTGCTCATATGTTCATATTTCATATCTGGTGATCAGTTTGAGCCTTTGCTGAGTTTTGCTGTTATTGAGTCCCTGGAGCTATACCGTTTAGAGCATCTTTGCATTCTCCTGAATATATGCCTGAAGCTGCTAACTTGCATTTTGACTCATATGCATGTTGGAAGGGGAAGACCCTCCCTAGTTCGCACTTTTGTTGGTGCCCTTCTGATGGGGAGAGCCTTTTATTTGATTAGTGCATTTTCAACGAAGGGGGAGAAGTTGCAAATCATATGTGCTTCCCGAGTGTTCATTTGAAGGGAAGTGTTTTCTTGGTTGTGCTTCCCGAGTGTTCATTTG
Source organism: Coix lacryma-jobi var. lacryma-jobi (assembly GCA_009763385.1). Lineage (NCBI taxonomy): Eukaryota > Viridiplantae > Streptophyta > Magnoliopsida > Poales > Poaceae > Coix > Coix lacryma-jobi. The sequence continues at coordinate 80,773,533 of CM019826.1, read as the reverse complement.
AAGGGAAGTGTTTTCTTGGTTGTATGCACTAGTCGAGGGGGAGTTTGAGCTTTGCTGTCTCTTGTTGTCCGTAAGACTTTGGTATCAAGCTTTCTTTGCTAGTTGTGTTGAGCCTCGGTGCCTCTATCTTGAGGGACTAGCATTTTTGCTTCGATTTTCCAATTGATGTCTGCTAGCGGTGTTGAGCCTGTTCTACCTCTTATTGAGGGCTAGCTTTGCTTTGCTTGGTCGCGTCGAGCCGTTGCCCATGTCTTTGGGGACCAAGTTGTCTTGCTCTTTCCACATGACCTTCTTAGGCGTTGCTACGCTTTTGGGTCATTTGGTTGAGTTCTCTCTTCTTCCTTCTTCCTTCTTCTTAGTTGACAATGCACTCATCAAGGGGGAGATTGCGGATACATGGGTGTATGCCGGGTCTCTGAGTGATGAGTGATTGTCAACTGGGATGATGAGCATGTTCTTTGGCTTGTGTTGTGCAGGTGTCGAGCATGGATGCAGTGATCAAAGGCGAGGTGAAGGTCAAGTAAAGACGTGCCGTGACCGATGGACCGAGAGTGGCGAAGGGCGGACGTGAGGCTTGGACTGAGGGACCAGAGGCCTGAGGATCAGCTGTGGTGGCTGGCAGCCTATGACGACGACAAGTGAAGAAGTGCGGTCATGTGTTGCCTGAGTCGTGGACTCGGGGACACGTGTCGGTGGACGGGGTGCACGGGAGGTGCATCCCATCTACGACGTCGGTTTGGCGGTAGAGCCAGGGAAAAACCATCGGATGGACGGTTTCAAGGTTTGGGCCTCAAAACCTGGGCGTGGACGGTTTCCGAGTTTGGCCACAAAACTCGGGCTGAGGACGGTTTCCAGGTTTGGGCCTCAAAACCTGGGCTCTGAGGGTTTGCTGAGTTTGGCCTCAAAACTCAAATGCTGGTGGGCTAGTTTCCCGGTTTGAGCCTCAAAACCGGGGGTTGGCTGGAAAAGGCTGGTTTCCCGGTTTGGGCCACAAAACTGGGGGTGCAGAGCGAGGGTGGCACGTGGCGGCAAACGGAAGGTTGCGTGGAGGCAACGCGGACGAGTTGTGCGGGCATGGCCGTCCAATACACCTACCACCGAGTTGGTCCAGAATAACCCTAGGGTTTAGCTGGTTCGCTCTGTAATTAGAATAGAGAGGGGTAGAGTAGGAAATAGACTTAGGCTAGTAGTAGGATAAGTAGTCGGGAGACACCCTCCTCCCAGATATCTCAGTCATTTGCTCTTTGGCACTTAGGGTTTCCTGCTCTCCCATCCCCTGCTGTAGCTAGCTGAGATCCGCAGAGAGACTTGCCTCTGTGTACTGTTGATTCTGAGGAGGTGAGGCCGTATCCTCACTGTGGTAGCGTGTGGTAGCCACACGGTTGCAATTCGTGGTTGTGATTCGCGTTTTGTTCGTGTTCTTCACGGAATCCTTTTTCTCCACGTTTTTCCAATCGCTTGATCTCGTTGCTCGGTTCATCTTTTTCAAATCCGTTTGTACCAAATTGTCCTAGGTCGTGAGGCACTTCCTTCCACCGAAAGGATTCACCTCTAACCTCACGGTCTAGGAGATTGAACGATTTTTGTGTTGGATCGGTTTTTGGTCCATTGCCCCAATTTCTTCCAATTCCTCGATTTGGAGTTAGGTTCGAGCCATAATTCCCGTGGGATAGCTCACTAACATCCTTGGAACTTCTCACACCAAGTCTAAGCCCTAGTACTTTTGATTTGGAGAAGATCGAGTGAATTTCACGGAAGAACTGCTCTACGTCGGGGGCATCAGACGCTCGAGTTCGTAGCATCGGATGCTGACCCTTTTGGCATCGGAGGCTCCGTTGCCACGTGTCAGAATCTGACATTCTCTAAGGAGCATCGGACGCTACCACCGGACGCTCCGTTGTGCATCGGACGCGCCGGAGTGAGACCATCGGACGCTGAGAGTCTACTGTTCACAGCGTCCGATGGGTGTCCAGTAAGGGTTCTGTTTTGCACTTTTCACATCGGACGCGTCCATTGGTTGGGCATCGGACGCTGCCAGCGTCCGATGCTGCTGTGACTGCGCAGTCTCGTTCGCTGTTTGTTCGTGCGATCTCGGATTTGGTTTCCGTCTTTTGTGTTGGCCTTCTAGAGTTGTGTAGTGTCCCGCTGTGCTTCTTGGAAGCATCCACCCTACATCTAGGGTCGTGGACACTAGCAAGCTCTAGGGTTTGCTTCTGGGGTTGATTCTTGGGACAGTGGCTACTAGTTTCCGAAAGGAAAATTTGAAGCTCCCATGCAACCCCCTCTGGTCGCTTTCTGGTTGCTTCTCGGTCCTTCACCCTCGAAATAAGAAATCTCGTGAAGATCAGAAGAGGGGAAAACGTGCAAACGCGAAGAACAAAATCGCAAGACAAATTAAAGCACGAATTTGATCCTTGGATTCAGCAAGATGGATGATTGATTAAGCACTTGGTGTCGGGCTACAAGCCACTCCTAGCAACACAAAGCTTGGATGGCGAAAAGCTCAAGAACAAGAGCCGGTCGCTCCTCTAGCCCTAGCCTCCTCTCACCTAAACAAAATGAGAGTGACACCTCCAAGGATTGCTGCCCTAGCAGCCCCTTCACATATATATAGGCGCACGTCCGAAGACCAAAACGCCCTCACATGAAGCACTCAACCCAAATACCCCTAGGGGTAAAACTGTCCAACCCTAGCAATTTTCATTCGACAGCCACGCCCACACATCCGGTAGCTTCGCCTCGACGCGACCTCCCTGATGCCGCCACGTGCCGTCATGTCGACCACCGCGCCTTCCTCGTGGATAGCTTCACCGCCGCACCAGCCTCTCCATGCCGCCACGCGCCGACCGTCCTTTTGGACCTTCCCCTGGTTTTGAGGCCCAAACTCGGAAACCGGTCACCCCGAGTTTTGAGGCCCAAACTCGGAAACCGTCGAGGGTAGCTTTTTGAGGCTCAACTACCGAACCCGCGTCGTAGACGGGATGTGTGACGTAACGACCCTAATCCCATGGCCCACTGACCACTATCAACCACTGACAGTCGATCCGTACAGCCAAGAGATTAAGACCGGGTTCGCCACTGGGCTACATCAGTGCCCGATGTCCGCAGGATCATCTCACAATTCAGTTACAATCTCTTGAACATTTTGACAAATAACATCGGAGTAAATAGCGGAAGACTTAGATAACAATAGTTTTACAAACCAGTGTTCAACATAAACTTAAAGTGAAGTTATTACAGACCATAGTTCAAATAGATAGAGTTGGCAGAGTAGCATATGACAACAACTAAAAGATAAAGATACTTCACCCAGCCCAAGGGTGAATAATCACTCATCGGCCTCATCGGCCTCTTCCTGAACAACAGTCACACAGCAGGGTCCAAGGCATACAGAGGAATCTGCCATACCTGCAACATGGGTAAAAGAACCCTGAGTACAAAGGTACTCAACAAGACTGACCCGACTAAAGAAAAGGGAGAAGACTCAGGGATGCAGGCTTAGGGTAGTCAAGGTAAGGCTTTAATCAAGTTCAAGCATTTTGCAGAAAAACATTTTTGGTAAACCTTTTTTTAATTTTGAAAGATTCGGTATTCCTTGTTCCATCATAATCCTTGATTCATTTTACTTTCCAAAACAGACCTAGTTGAGAACCACTCCCTGTTGACAGTCAGTGACTAAGTCTCCATAACCGAGGAGCAGCGTTAATCCGGATAAATAATACTCAGCTGAGGGTCCCTATCCACACTGCATATGTAGCACCCAAGCTTGCATATGCCAACTCGTCTACCACGATTCCTCCAAGATTGGGCCCGGTCCTACGCCACCCGGAAGTACAGTACACCACTCCCATCCGGGACTCTAACCCACGTGGGTACATGCTACTTCCGCCATCTCTCCACTCCCAGTGCGCGGTTGTCGGTCCAATCAAGGATTCCTCGGAGCCGAAGCTTTCCGTAGTATGTGAATAGTTGCAAATCTTAGTCAATCAGGCCCCCATACAGGTGGTCCCTAAATTTTCCAGCCAGCGACAAGCACCTCGGGACTCTAACCCAAGAGTACAGGTCCTGTCAGTTTTTCAACCCTGTCCCGGTCGGTGTCAACTGTTGAGTCCCGGACTACAACATGACGGCACCGTACGCAAGGACAACCTCTCCTTCCCATTGACTAGGTACGGATCAGATACTTAGCCAATAGTGGGAGTAAACCAGAAATTCCCATAAATATTCTTAAAGTGATCATACTTTGGAATTGGCATTTTATTGCAAATCTATCATATAGCATTGCTAAGCATTTTACAAATAGTTTTTGAAAAGCAGGTATCGGGTGTACCATTGGTCAAGGTAGATAATGCATCAGATAGGATTTCACTCAACTCCTATCAACCTAATGCAATAATTTAACTCAAAACATTTAAAGAAAACATTTATAAAAGCAAGGTAGGGTTAAATGCACCGGGGCTTGCCTTGGATGGCAAAAAGAGCAGAGTCGGGGTAGGTATAGGTGTCGGAGCTTGGGGTTGCCTCGGAGACAGATCCTTCGGTGGCTACCTCGACTTCAGGGCCTTCTTCGTCAACTATACGGATGCAATGATGAATGCTCATGAGAATGATGATATGGACTTAAGGTGCAAGACAATACCACAGATTCAAGATTACTCTTAGGCAAGGCATAATCGAAATCTAGGTTGATCATAAAAGGTAACCATTTCTTCCTTAAGCAAAACTGATTAAACTAGACTTTATCGTAACTATCCTAAGCATCAACCAAACATAGCATCACAAACATCATAGACCAAAGGGTGGGGGTCCATGAACATCAAGCAATCCCAAAAGTCACATCACAGGTCATTCAACGCTAACCCTAATCACCTTTTCTATTTTCTTAATTATTTAAAAAGGTCATTTTATGAAGGTGCTCCAAAAATTACCAAATTAATCCCACAAGTTCATTAGGGTACAAGTATATGGCAAAACAAATTTCATAATTTTTGGAGGTCATTAAGGTGCTCAATTAAATCTAGACATTTAATTAACAAAAGGCACTATTCCTTAATTAAAATAAAGCTCAAAAATCAACTTGTTTCAAATGACTTCAAACTTTCACCAGAGACTTGTCATGGCATAACTAGCTCACAAAAAGTGATCTCATAATTTTTGGAGTTATAAATCATTTTCTAAAAATCCAAAACCATCGTTTATTAATTAAAATGGAGATTTTTCATTTTCAAATCTTTGCAGAAAAGTCAAGTTTTATATTTTTATAAAATACTTCAGAGCATAAAGAGTCTACCACAAAATTTTCAGAATTTATGGATCAACACAGAAAATCACACAAAAATATGAAATCTGAACACTATTCACATGTATGAGAAAAATAGAAAACAGCACTGTTCTTCTCCTCCGTTCGCCGGCGGCCGGCCGATGGCGGCGGCGCTGCTACGCCGGCCACGACGAGGCGTCTCAGGCGAAACCGAGGAGATGGGAGGCTTCAGGAGCTCACCGTGAGTCGATTAAGCGGCTCGGCGAGGGAAGGGATGAACGGAGGGAGGTGGTCGACGGTGGCCGGCGGAAGGCGCACGGCGGCGATCGTCGACTCGGCGATCCTGTGCGACACAAGCGACCGCAAGGGGTCAGTCAGAGGCGCAAAGGAGCAAGGAAGGTGATGCGGGGGTCGGAGGGAGATGATCAAGGCCGGAGAGGGAGTATTTCATGATCCCGACCTCGACGGGGTTCTCGCCGGAGATGGGAACGGCGAGTTACGCCGGGCAACCAGGGACGGTAGAGACCAAATTGAGGAGTGGGGAAGCTGCACGGGCTCAAGGCGGAGCTGTTGAGCTAGTTGGTTGAGCGGCGGGGGTTCTGTAGTGGGCTGGCCACGGTGGCGGAGATGGGTGAGTGAGCTCGGCTCCGGCGGGCTTTATATAGCCACGGCTAGCGGCCGGTAGAGTGCTCGGAGAGATGTGGACGAGTTCGGCCGAGGCACGCGCAATCGATTGCGAGGCCGAGGGTCAGCGGTTTCGTTGCGTAGGGTCGGGCGCACGGCTCACCGGCGGCGAACGCGTGGCGGCGACGAACTGCGGGCGGTAGGGGCCGGGAGAGAAGGTCAGCGCTCGCGTGCGGGCGCGGAGGGAACCGGGGAACATCGGCGACAGGGTGGAGGCGCGTGGGGAGCAGCCAGGCGTGCGGCACGCGCGACGCCGGCGGCTGGCCATGGCCGGGCCCCCCCCCCCTACCGGAGAAGATAAACAGTAGACTAGGCTAGGGTTTGACCTTTGAGCAGTTTCAGAAATTTGCAAATTGCTCCCAAAATTTGAACTGGGCAACAAAAACTCAAAACATCAAAGTTGTTCAGAAAAACGAGATCTACAACTTTGTCAATAAGAACATTTTCAAATTCCAAATAGTTTTTGAATTATTTTCAAAACAGTAAAGGGGACACTTTTTCAAACTTGATTCAAATCAACATTACTCTGGATTTCAAACTGAAACTTGAAAATCTGTAAACATGAAAGTTGTTCCTCTTATCAAAACCTACAACTTTGCTATTATACACTTTTCCAGAAACTCATTAGTTTTTGAACTCATTTTGAAAACTGAAAAGGGGACAAAAACTGGAGTTTGATTGAATTTGAAATAACTCAAAACTTTGAACTGCAACTTGAAAATTTGTAAATACCAAAGTTGTTTCTCTTTGACAGATCTACAACTTTGCTTTTTGGACCAATCCCAAATTTTGAATAATTTTTGAATCACAACAAGAGGGATAAAATCCAGGGTTTGGAAATCAGGGTTTTGCAAAGAGATTTGAAATCAAATTCTGATTTTTGAACTTTGGTTAACACAACAAAACTTCAAGACACCAAAGGAACAAGAATTACACGAAGCTAGACACAGAGATGAAATTACCATTTTGCCCTAGTAGAGAGAAGTGGGCTAATTAGGGTTTTTGCAATAGAGTTACTTCACATAAAATGATACACTTAGCAAAATGCATACACATGAAATCATGATCAAGATGCTTAATGATGATATGTCAAGTTAATAACATGCTAAACACCAGAGGTGTTACAGGATGTGGTTCGCACACCCCGACTACCGGCACTAATGCCGATGCATGTCCAGCCTCCACGCCGGGCACAACGCCTTCGCCTTCCTTCTTGACTCGGCCGACGGCACTTGCGCCGCACGCAAGCCCGTGTCCGACCTCCCGCCAAGTGCCACGACGCCATCGTCTTCCTCCTGACTCGGCCGATGAATCACACATCCCCATGTGCTCCTGCTCGCCGATGCCACGTGCCAGCTACCACAGCTGGTCCTCTGGTCCGTCAGTCCAAGCCTCACGTCCGCCCTTCACCGCTCTGGGTACATCGACATGGCACGTCCGCCGCACGGCACGCCCATCCTTCACCGCTCCTGGTCCGTCGGCACGGCATGTCTCTACTTGACCTTCACCTCGCCATCGACCACTGTATCTGAGCTCAACACCTGCACATCAACACAGCCAAGGGACACATGTTGCACACGCACACCAACACAGAAACACCGCAACTCAACGCCACCGGTTAGTCATAAGCATTAAGCACAAAGCGAGATAATGACTCAACCGGGAAAAGCCTCAAACCTTCCTCATCAAAGTCAATCATTCATCATATATGTTCTCAATCTCCCCCTTGATGAATGCATTGACTAACAATAAAACCAAAAAGGAAGGGTTTGAAAGCAAACCTCATTCAAGTGCCCAAAAGCCAATAAAAAGCAAACGCAACGCCACTTGAGATGAGGAAGGATCATGAAAACTCCAAATAAAAGCTCTCGGTCCCGAAAGAAACGGGAAAAGCGGGCAAAGCCTCCACACAACCGAAGAGACAAGAGAAGATAAGAGTTCATGAATCCCAAAAGGCACTAAAAAACCAATCTCAAATAAAATTGTCAAACAATCATCACAAAAGAAACCAAGGTACTTATCCACTTGGATCACAAAAGAAACCAAGGTACTTATCCACTTCGGTTTCGAAAATTAAGGTTACTTCTTGGGTTTCGAAATTTCTCCCCCTTGATAATTGAATTGACAAAAACTTGGCACAAGAGATGGTTTGAGATACAAAAACTGAAAACTTGGTCCCCAAAGACATGGGCAACGGCTCAACGCAACCAAGCAAAGGATCGGAGCAACAACTCAGCAAAGAGCAAAACTCGATCACACAGAGCAAAAGACTTGGTTCCCAAAGACATGGGCAACGGCTCGACGCAGCCAAGTCAAAAATGAGCTAGCCCTCAAGAAAAGGCAGAAAAAGGGCTTAACACCACTAGCTCAAGGATTGATACCAATTGAGGCTGAATCAACGCATAAGAATGCAAAACTGCTAGTCTCTCAAGATAGAGGCACAGAGGCTCATCACAACTAGCAGAAAATTCGATACCAACCACAAACAGCCAAAAATTGGTGAAAACAGCTAGTTCCTCAAAACTGAGGCAAAAGTGGCTCGACACAACTAGCTGAAGGCTCCAAATCAATCAAAAATACCAAGCAAAAACTGCTAGTCCCTCAAGATAGAGGCATAACAGCTCATCACGACTAACAGGCTCGATACCGACTGAGAAAACACAAAAAGAAGCTCAAAAACCAAATGAAGCACAAACATTCGGAGCACGCGGAGAAGCAGCAAAGCAAAAGCGGCTCCCCCTGAATGCAAGCCTACACATAAAAGCTATGCAACAAAGCTCACTATGAAGGATACCAATTAACGCACATAAAAGAGCTAAACTCCCCCTAGCTCAAAGCTCTCCCCAAAAATGCATGACTCTTCCATTTGTGCCAACACATAAACTCCCCCTTACAAACAACTTCTCCCCCTTGACAAAAGGGAACATGCTGAGGGGTTTTAACATTTCTCAGCTAAAAAGAAGACCCACGAATATCTCGAAAAATCGTCAACAACAACAAGCACATACCACTTCCCCCCAATCGAGCTCACCCGAGCCGGACCAACAAGGTCCATGTGCAAAAGCTCTCCAGGGCACTTAGTCATGACCTGAGTCACTGGATGGTGGTGAGCGGCAACCATCTTCCCATGTCTACAAGAATGGCAAACAAGATCCTTCTCCATGGATAACTTGGGCAATCCTCGGATTAGGCCAAGTGAGCTAAGTCTTGCAAGCAAGTCGAAGCTCAAATGTCCTAGTCTCATATGCCACTTCCAAAGATCAGAGGAGGAAGGTCCAGCCACCAGTCAATGAGAAGTGCCAAAAGACTCTGAGAAATTCGCACGAACGACTTTTCCAAAGGGCAAAATCATACAAACAAGATTGCCCTGAGGATCCAAGATACGACTGAGATTCGGTTTAAAACGAATTTCATAGTCGTCGTCAAAGAGTTGCGAAACAGAAAGAAGGTTAAAATGCAAGTTAGAAACAAGAGCAACATCATGCAACACAAAGTGCTCATTAACTCGCACCGACCCACGAGACAACACTTTACCTTTGCTATTGTCGCCGAAGGTGATAAACTCCTTTTCGGTGACTGGACTAAGACTGGAGAACCACTTGGCGTTTCCGGTCATGTGCCTCGAGCAACCGGAATCCACCAACCACACGTTCTCCAATCGTTTTGCCTACATCAATAAAAAGACATAGGGTGAGCATACGGGCCAACACTGGGGTTAGTGAAGTAGGGAGAATACCAGTGTTGGGCCGGCTGCTCAAAAGAACGGTTAGCAGAAAAACCATTCCTAGCACGCCTACGGGGAAAGCGATCACCACGCTGAGGAAAACGTGGTTCGCTGGGGAAGGAGCGCTCACCGCGATACTCAACACACGGTGGAGGAAAGCGCTCAACTACAAAGTCCCCGCCACGGGGTCCATAGCCTACAACTGCAGGCTCCCGCCGGGCACGTCCTCTCCGCTGCCTAGGCCTGGGAACTTGAGGTTCTGGACCTCTAGGCCTAGCAGCACGCCTCTGAACATTCAGGACATGTACATCATGGAAAGGATGGTACATGTCCAGATTGTTCATCTCCCTTGCACGGCGCGCCTCTCTCTTGCGCCGAAAGCAAAACTGACTCAAGTGTCCATCTCGCCCACAATGCTCACAATGGTACCTCACTGCTCTCAAAGGGGGTTGTTGGTACTCACGATAGTGGGTGTGGATCACTTTGCCCTTCTGTGGCATAAGCTCCTCCTGAATGGGTGGCATGGTGTCAAGCTTGTTCTTGAGGTGGTTTGGTTTGGGAGCCCAAGATTGTTTCTTTGGTGGAGCTCTCGGGGGTTCAACAAAGACCCCATCCTTGGTGTTAGGCTTGAGAGGCTCTTTGGGTGGCAGCTTGGTAAGTTTGGGAGTAGTGGTGGAGTTGGGCTTCTCACTCGGGTTCAAACCACTCGACTCTCCAATCTTCCCAAAAGCAGATACATCAACGCCCGGAGCAAAGCCTAAACCTGGACCTCCAGCAGCTCGCTAGAATTGGGAGATCATCATCCCGAGCTGTGGCTCACCGCTAGACACCCATGACAAGATGGTCCGAAGGTATGTGTTTTCCTCCTCGGTTTGCATCTTGTCATGCTTCACGTTTGCGATCTCCATCTCCAAACCCTCACAAAGAACACACCTACCCACACATGTGCTACCTGAGTTGGCCTCTTCAAAAGACACAATCTTGGCATTCTTCTCTGCCAACTCAGATTGCAAGACAGGACAAGTCTTGCACACACCCAACAGCATGGGTCTAGCCCGGAGCTCATCCACCTCTCCTACCAACGCAGCATACTTACCTCTCAAAGTGAGAAGGTCAGTCATGTGCTTGGTGCACATCTCACACTCCTCCTCCTCAGTGACAACAACGGTGGACTTGACAGACTCAAGTTCCTTCACCGTATCCTCCCACTTCTGCCTAAACTCCTTGCGCTCTCTAGCGGCACACCTAAGCAACTTGTCTTGACTAAGGAGAGCGGCAGTAAGTTTCTCGACCTCAGCAGAAAGTTCGTCGGGGGTCAGAGATACCTGGGAGGTGTCGTCGTCGTTCCGAGGAGTCTCCTCCAGCTCGCCGTCGACCTCCTTGCCGAGGGCCATGGTGCAGAAGCCCTTGTCGTCGGCGAAGAAGCAGAGGCCGTTGAGCTTGTCCTCGATCCTCTTCTTCTTCTCGGACTCGTCGTCGCTTGAAGAAGCGGAGTCATCGTCCGAGTCGTCGATGTCGCTGAGCGTGGCGAAGAACGCACGCTGCTCAGCCTGGGCCTTCTCCAAGTACTTGGTCTTGATGTACTCCTTGTTGAAGCCTCCCTTCCGCTTGTGCTTCGCGGGGATGTACTTCTCCTTGCGCTTGCCGGAGTCGTACTTGTGCCCATGATCTGCCTTGCCGAAGGTCTGCTTGTTCTTCTTCGGGCAATTGGCGATGAAGTGGTTAGGGTCGCCGCACTCAAAGCATCCTGAGCGTCCTCCTCCGCGGCGACGGTTCATGTGGTTGTTGTGGAACCGCGAGAACCGGTTGGCGAGCATAGCCAACTCGTCATCCCCCAAAGACTCCAGCTACTCCTCTATGATAGAAAAGAGAGAAGAGAGTGCAAAACCTCCAGAGGGGTTAGCAGAAGAGCTAGAAAGCAAAGCCATCGACGGGCCAGAAGGATTTTCATAAGAAGCCCTCGCCATGGCATCGATCTCACCGGACTTGAGCTTACTGAAGAGCTCGTCGCACGTGAGGGTCTCATAGTTAGGCGATTCGATGATCGCCTGAACCTTGGAATCCCACACTGAACGATCGAGAGTATGCAAAAGCTTCAAAGCTCTCTCATGATCGTCGAAAGGCAACAGCTCCTTGTTAGCCCTCATCCTGTTGACAATTACCTGAAAGCGAGCGAATAAACTTTCTATGCTCTCACCAGGCATATGTCGAAAGTTCTCATACTCTCGCTTGAACGACTCGTAGAGATGGGTTTTGACTTGAGAGGTTCCCTCATGGAAACGCATGAGGGTAGCCCAAATCTCCCGAGCCGTAGCGAGGTGAGAAACGTGATCAAACTCACTCATGCTCAGGCATGAGAAAAGAGCATTACGGGCTCGGCTATTGGCATCGTGCTCATCGATCTGAAGCTGAGAGACACGAGCAGCCAAGACCACGTAATCAGCAGAGTTGCAAATATCCCAGATGGAAGCACCCAAACTCTGCAGATAGGCCGACATGCGTATCTTCCAATACGCATAGTTCGTCCCATCAAAGAATGGCGGTTTACCCACGCCGCGATCCATGTCGTCTTCTGTGGATCTGGAACCGGCTAAGGTGGAAGATCCTTAACCCGCTCCGATACCAATTGAAGGACCGAGAATGCACTAGCAAGGCGACCAGAGGGGGGTGAATGGGAGCTCAAATATTTCTTTCAAAACTTTGGCCGATTGTCCCAAAATCAAACCCCAAAAGCTACGACCGAGAACGTGATGCCCATGACCCTTGGAAGAGGGTGGATGATCCCTAGGATCACAGCGAGGCACCACAAAGCGATAGCAAACCAAACACAAAAAGCTCCGGCACAAGTTCGACCCTTGAAAACCGAGTCCCGAACGTAGATAGACGGCTACGTCGAGAAATCCCCAAATACCGATGCTAACAAGTAGCAAGGATACCTAGAGAGGTTCCTTGGTCAACTACAAGGCCAAACAAGAAGTCCAAAAACCAAGCGAGGAAGCCGGGAGAGCAAACGCACAAAACCGGAAGCTTCAGCCGATCCCCGGACTATCCGGACCTAGGGTCCCGGACTGTCCGCGCCTACTGCGGACTGTCCGCACTCTGGTGGCGAACTGCCGCCGGTCAAGTGTGCAAAAACACACGGCTGCTGAAGTCCCCCTGCTCGGTCCCGGACTGTACGCGCTTTAGCACGGCGGACTGTCCGCCGGTGTCCCGAGCCAAAACAGCAGAGGCAGCCAGTGGCTGGACTGGACCAGCCCCGATGCGCGGACTATCCGCGCCTGGGGTGGCGGACTGTCCGTCAACACCCAGTGAGGGCGATTTCGGTCGCCCTTCACCCAAATCTCCTCCAAATCGATCCAAACCAAAATCCCTTGATCCCAAACTTGGAGAGGATGATCACGAGGTAGTTAGGAGACTATCCCCAAGAAATCATCCGCTCAAATCAACTAAATCAACGGGAAATCGAAGGGGAAGGTGTATGAACCGAAAAATCACCACGAAAACAAAATCGACCCGATCTACTTGTTCGTGAGGAGTTAGATAAATTCCTTTGGTCGAAATGACCTCCTCACTACAAAGAACAAGTTGATTCAAACGGATTTCGCAAAGACGCACTAGAGAGGGAGATCAAGTGACGGGGAAATCGCGGAGAAATGAAGAACACGAAGAACACGAACCAAAACGCGAATCAACACATCGATCTGCAACCGTGTGGCTACCACATGCTACAACAGTGAGGTTACGGCCTCACTTCCTCAAAATCTCCAGTACACAGAGGTATGGTTCTCTGCGGATCTCAGCTAGCTACAGCAGGGGATTGGGAGAGCAGGAAACCCTAAGTGCAAAGAGCAAATGACTGAGATAGGTGGGGAGGTGGGTATCTCCCCCTACTTATCCTAATTCTAACTATTCCTAATTCCCACTCTACCCCTGACTACTTACAGAGCGAACCAGCTAAACCCTAAGGTTATTCTGGACCAACTCGTGGTAGGTGGTGATCCGACGGCAACGCCCGCACAACTCGTAGCGTTGCCTCGACGCAACCTCCCGATTGCCGCCACGTGCCGCCACCGCTCTGCGTCCTTTTCCTGGACGTCGCACCCCCGGTTTTGTGGCCCAAACCGGGAAACCAGCCTTCACAGTCAACCCCGGTTTTGAGGCCCAAACCGGGAAACCAGCCGACCGTCACCTGAGTTTTGTGGCCCAAACTCAGCAAACCCGCAAAACCCATGTTTTGAGGCCCAAACCTGGAAACCGTCCTCAGCCCGAGTTTTGTGGCCAAACTCGGAAACCATCAACGCCCAGGTTTTGAGGCCCAAACCTGGAAACCGTCCACCCGATGGTTTTTCTCTAGCTCTACCACCAAACCGAAGCTGTAGAAGGGATTCACCGCCCGTGCACCCCGTCCACCGACACGTGTCCCCAAGTCCATGACTCAGGCAACACATGACTGCAAGTCTTCGCTCGTCGCTGTCCCAGGCTGTCAGCCACCACAGCTGATCCTCGGGCCACCGGTCCCTCAGTCCAAGCCTCACGTCCGCCCTTCGCCACTCTCGGTCCCTCGGCATGGCACGTCTCTACTTGACCTTCACCTTGCCTCTGATCACTGTATCCGTGCTCGACACCTGCACAACACAAGCCAAAGAACATGCGCATCATCCCAGTTGACAATCACTCATCACTCAGAGACTCGGCATACACCCATGTATCCGCAATTAAGTCATCCAAGAAACAACTAACCGGTAAGTTGATCATGAATTTCAGTGTCCTTAGTTTTTTGAAGTCATAGTACTCATCCACTTTTGTGCTTTACATTTCAGAGTCGCAAAGTCTTGCAGCGGGATGGCAGAATGCCTTCAACCGTAAGGAGTCGGAGCTTGAGGAGGTATTTGCTAATGCACAAAGTACTCTCCAAGATGCCAAATTGATCCGTGAGGGTGCTGACCGAGACCTACTGCAGGCTTTGAAATCGACCAAGGAGTCACGAGAAGCTCTGGAGGCGGTTCAGGCGCAACTAAGGGAGTCATGGGAGTCTCTGAAGACTTCACAGGATTCCTTGAAGGCGCTGGAGCAAGCTGTAGAGCCGATCCTTGACTTGGTGCCGCGCCCTGAAGGAGTTGAAGAGTCCTTGATTGATCAAGCTAGAGCGGCACCTGGTCGCCTTACACAATACATCAAGGATATGGCCACTTCGGTGGTGTGCGGTCTGCTTGCAACTTTGCGTCTCCATCTGCCGTCTTTCGACCTTTCTTCTGTCATGAGCTTGCCCAAGGGTAAGAGTGATGAAGACCATGCGGCGACGAAGGAGGATGTCAAGATTGTGGCAGAGGAGTACTCCCAGATTTTAGATCTTGTAGGGTAGTAGGCCGTTCTTAGTCTTGACCTAAATTTGTATCCTCTAACAGCAAATACTGAACAAACAAAGTATAATTTACTTTTGAGTCTTTCGCTGGCTTTGAGCGTTTTTATTTTATCGACTCGTCATTGCAAGAAATTTCTTGTCAATGGGTCTGTGTTTGGTGGATGTATGACTAGACATTTCATTGAACGGGTCTATCCGAGTGCTTTTTAGCACCTTGGTTTGGGTTATTCGACTTTGTTTCTCTTGTAGTCTTTGGCGACTTGTTAGAGAACTTAGTCTACCCTAGTACTACTCTTAGTACCTAGTTTCAAGGGATAAAATTGATCAAGCACCTCTTAAGGACCATTACAATGGTTCCTGCTAGGTGAATCATATCCTCTTGACGGTCGCAGTTTGAGTGCGAAGTAAGTTGGACCTCTGTCTGGTAACAGGGTGAGAACTACTCCCCTTGTTATACCTTATAGGAATCAATATCTACCTTGTAGATATTGTATTCTATATAGGTTGATAGCCGGGTTTTTAAGCCGTACTATCATTTGAGTTGTATTGAGCTCGGAGCTCGTAACCCGGGTATGGTTGCCTCTGAACCATGAAAGGAGTCTATCCGAGTAATATTATATATTAGTCAGTGGGATACAAAAACTAAAGCTTATTGTATGCTTTTAAAGATTTTACCCGACTAAATAGCCATGACAAATGTAGAAGAAAAGAGACCCCTGGTGATCATGCTTCTGATGAAAACCAAGCTTTATTAATATATATGTAAATGGATACAAATTTGCCCTGAGTCGTAACTGTAGTATAGTCTTTTAGGTATGGAATCTCTTCAGATGCTCAATATTCCATGAATTTGGCAATGGAGAGCCATCCTCGGTGACTAGCTCGAAAGACCCGGGTCTTGTTACTTTGGATACTGTGTAGGGTCCTTCCCATGGACTCATAAGTTTGTGGCGTCCTATGGTATTCTGAATTTTCTTTAGGATCATGTCGCCTACTTGGAAAGTGCAGTGATGGACGTTCTTGTCGTAGTAGCGCCTCATCCCTTGGAGATATCTTGCTGACTGAAAGAGTGCAGTTAGTCGGGCTTCTTCAAGGCTGTCAACTTCTAATCGCCTTGTATCATTCGCCTCTCCTGCATTATACTGTTCCGTTCGTGGGGAATTCCAGATTAGGTCCGCTAGAAGGATTGCTTCTGTGCCATAGACCAGGAAGAAAGGAGTCTGTCCTGTTGCTCTCCTTTGCTGTGTCCGTAGCCCCCAGACTACCTTAGGCAATTCCTCGACCCACTTTCCACCATGGTCTTTTAGAAGATCAAATAATCTTGGCTTTAGACCGGCTAGGATGAGGGTGTTGGCTCTTTCAACTTGACCGTTTGACTATGGGTGAGCTACTGATGCGTAGTCTATCTTTATTCCACAGTCGCTGGCCCATGACTTGAATTCAATTGCCGTAAAGGGAGAACCAAGATCAGCGATAATTCTGTGTGGCATTCCAAAGCGATGAAAGATGCTCTGCATGAATTGAACTGATTTGGATGCATTGAATTTGACTAGTGGCATGTACTCGATCCATTTAGTGAATTTGTCGATCGCCACGTAAACGTACTCAAATCCTCCTGGAGCACGCTTTAGAGGACCCACCATGTCGAGTCCCCAACATGAGAAGGGCCACGACGGTGGGATACAAATCAACTCGTGAGCTGGGACATGCTGTTGCTTTGCGAAGAACTGACATGATTGACAGCGGCGGACTATGTCTTCTGCATCTTTCAGGGCGGAGGGCCAATAGTACCCCGATCTGAAGATTTTTCCGACTAATGTCCTTGATGCTGCGTGATTGCCGCAACACCCAGAATGAACCTCATTCAGTATTTCTTTGCCTTCTTCTGGTGAAATGCACTTGAGGAGGACTCCTGTTGGTATAAATTAACGCACACTCTAATTTATCCGCAAGCGCATAGATAAAATGTACCGATGTAGCACTTCACCGGAGTAACCCAGTTTTAATATCGAACCCAAAGGAACAGATAGTGTTAAGCCTTAATGTCTAACCGCTGAGTAGCTAACAAGGATGGAGAATCTAGAAGTATGGAGGGGATCACTAAGGCTAATTCCAATTTAAGAGTGATATGTTTATATTATTCTTAGTGGGGAAGTTGCCATAAAAGGTCACAAACAGAGTATGAGTCTTTTATGCAAATGTATAATCCTACCGAGCCTATACACGGGTAAGTGGACTATAGAAGAATCAACAAGGCTATAAGAGTCACCCTTGCGAACAACCACTAATACCGGCGTTATAGGAGGCATTATGAGCTATCAAGTCTAAGAACCACGCTTACACTATCCAACTACTCTAACTCTAGAGCAACTTAGAATTAAATTACTCAAAAGAGAGTCATAAACCTTAAGAATAATAAGAACAATGGCTCAAACTTAAATATAGACGTTGATTACCGAAACAATCGCTGAAGCAAGTTAAAGATGAACTTGAATCCGCAGGTACAAGATGAAGAAGTTGATTCGACAGACCGGAGCTTCTTCTTGATCTCTTCCTCTCTCTCTCTTCTAGTTCTAGTATAAGACTATGTTCTAAACCTAAACTAGAGGGGCAACTAGTCTTCTACTTGAAAGCTGGCTCTTGAAGTCTTCTTCTAGGGTTTCTGAATGAGGCATAGACTTTTCTGAAGAGAGACTTGTTCTACCCTGGGGCCTGGGGGCCTGTTTATATAGCCCTGAGGGATCAACCGCGACCGTTAGATCAAACCAACTTCACGTAGGGCTGAGATGGATCCTCAAAGGCGGTGGACGAAGCTTCCAGAAGACGGAGTCCAGCGGGCCCAGGGGCAGACCGACCGGTCCTAGGGTGGGACCGGTCGGTCCCACCTGGCGGCCTCTCGGGGTGTCCCGCCTCATGGTGTCCTCTAGATCCTTCTGGAGTATTATGACGTGCTGGTTTCGTAATCTTCCGTCGGTTTCCTTCTAGGAGAAGTAATCTATGCTTGTTTCCTGGTTTAGTCCCTCCAGAATCACAATTCACCAAAACTCGTGGAATATTGTCAATTAAAACCCTAAACCTTTATTGGTGATTGAATTCATGCCCTTTTCATATTTATTTATCCTTTAATTTTGATAGATAACCAGTGTCAACAACTCCCCCAAGCTTACCTTTTGCTAGTCCCTTAGCAAAACCAAAAATGAATAATGGATCAGGAGTTGCTACAATATCTTCACTTCCAACAAGTATACCTGTTGTTAAACAAAAATTCTCCAAAATATATTATCTTATTCTCCATGGGGCTTATTACTTTTACCTTAGATCTTGAGTAATTGAAAGATTGAACGATCAAATCAAGCACTATGTCTCTAGTTCCTTCACTTCACCTTTATCCCAGAGTTTTAATTAATTTTTTAAAAGCTTTAATACATATGTTGTCAAATTAAACAATGGATCCAAAGAGAAAGTCAACCAACCACTGAATAAAGAAGTGCATGTGTATGGTAAAATGGAGTCGGATGCTCTTTTGAATATATTCACTCTCTTCTGTTTATCAGAGACATATGACTATTAGGCTAATTCTACTATCGGGCACGTGCCCATTTTTTCTGATATTTTTTTCTTCGAGGTTCCGGACACTTGTTCTTCTTATTTCCTCGGGATCTATCTTTTTGAGGTTTCAGACACTTGTCCCTTTTTATTTCCTTGGATCTTTCTCTCTTTCTCTTTTTTTTCTTTCTCTTCTTTTTTTAATAGCCACATGCTTCCAACAAACTTCTGAGAGGGTAGCAACAGATAATTATGAGCATTTATGCGGAAGATGGATGAAATGTGTAAGTGATCTCAATTCAGTGGCATGATAAACTACTCATAGGGTCAACAAAGCTTAATTTAACTGAATGCAATTATTAGTCATGTTTATATTTAGAAATTTCTGGAACTCTAGTGTTGTTTAGAACAAGATAATAGCAGCTCAGATCATCACATGTCATATACCAATTACCTAGACCTTAGATTAAGTATTTACCAACCATGCATTTAATTTTATTTTAAGGCATCATTATTAATTAGGAGAACTCATGCTTTGAAGACTAGGTACTTGAAAGAAATTAGATGGAGCAACTATTCATCATTTCCATGCAAAAGATTAGAGAGAGGGTTCTCTTTTAGTCATCAACTTCTTAAAACACACTATTTTATTTATTTAATCTAACACAGATATAACATAAAAGCTAATAATAATAGTAGTAGTAATAATAATAATAAAGACATACCTGAATCGCGAAGATAACGGGGGTGCGTCTCCCCCAAGCTGGTTCCCTTAATAGCGTTGAGCGTGCATGTGCGCATATATTTTTGTCTCTTTTTTTTAATTAATGGTGAGCCTTCATGTGCTCATATTTTTATGTTCTTTTTTAATTAATGGTGAGCCTTCATGTGCTCACATATTTTTGTTCTTTTCTTTTTAGGGTTGAGCCTTCATGTGCTCACATTTTTTTTAATTTGAATTTGTTTATAGAATGAAAAACTTAAGAGGATAAAGATACTTACGTGGATACACGGGGTGCCTTCCCCCAAGCTGAATGTTGACGTAGTCGTTCGATCTTGCAATGTAGCAGACTGACAGTGGATATGTCCTTCCTCTATTAGAGCTTCCTTTATTAGAGCTTTGATTGATGTTGATGTTTGTTGAGACAGTGCTCCAACAGTGGATGGAGCATTCACTTGCTCACCAGCTTTTCTTGGCCTTTCTGAAGGATTGAAAGTGCTACCAGAAAGCGACCAGAGGTGGGGGGGTGAATGGGAGCTTCAAATTTTTCTTTCGGAAACTTGTTGGCACTGTCCCGAGAATCAACCCCAAGAGCAAACCCTAGAGCTTGCAAGTGTCCACGACCCTAGATGTAGGGTGGATGCTTCCAAGAAGCACAGCGGGACACTACACAACTCTAGAAACCCAACGCAAAAACCGGAAATCGAATCCGACAACGGTCGAACGAACCACGAACGAAAGCGTGCGAAGCTGCACTGACCGGACTCACTGGAGCGTCCGGTCAGTCAGGATCGAACGCGTCCGGTCGTGCAAAAACCATTTTCGGACCTTACTGTTCGCGATCGGACTCACTAGTCAGCAGGTCCGGTCAGTTGAACAGAGCGTCCGGTCAGCAGTGAAAAACCCAATGAATAGTACTAGAGTCGAGTCCGGTCGTTAACCAACTGAGCGTCCGGTCAAGTCGCAAACAAAAACCACAGAACATATTCAATGACCGGACTCAGGGTCAGCGTCCGGTCGTTGAACAGGCAGCGTCCGGTCACCCCGATTTCGTGCTATTCGTCCACCAATTCGACTCGATCTCACCCAAAACAAATCCTCTACGGATCAAACTTGGTGAGAGGAGTCACAAGGAGGATAGTGAGCTATCTCTAAGAGATCATGGCTCGAACATATCTCCAAATCGATGAATCGAAGAAATTCGGGGGAAAGGAGAAAAAACCCAACCGCAACGAAAATCGATCGATCTACTAGCTCATGAGGTTAGAAGAGAATTCCTTCGGAGGAAAGAAGTGCCTCACGATCTAGAACAACTCAGTTCAAACGGATTTGCAAAAGGTGCACCAAGTAGAGAGATCGATCAACGGGAAAAACGTGGAGAAAAGTAACCCGCGAAGAACAACACCAAAACGCGAATCACAACCACGAATTTGCAAACGTGTGGATACCACACGCTACAATAGTGAGATTACGGTCTCACTTCCTCAAAATCTCACGGACACAGAGGTATTGTTCTCTTCTCTGTGGATCTCAGTTCGCTACAGCGGGGAATAGGGAGAGCAGGAAACCCTAGAAGGCAAAGAGCAAATGACTGAGATAGGATGGGAGGTGGGTGTCTCCCTCTACTTATCCTAATTCTAATTGCTATTCTACCCTTAACTAATTACAGAGCGAACCAGCTAAACCCTAGGGTTATTCTGGACCAACTCATGGTAGGTGGTGATCCGACGGCCACGCCCGCACAACTGGTAGCGTTGCCTCGACGCAACCTCACCGATTGCCGCCACCGCTGTGCTTGTCCTTTTCCCGGACTTCGCCCCTAGTTTTGTGGCCCAAACTGGGAAACCAGCCTTCAGAACCAACCCCGGGTTTTGAGGCCCAAACCGGGAAACCAGCCGACCATCGCCTGAGTTTTGTGGCCCAAACTCAGGAACCCGCAGCGCCCAGGTTTTGAGGCCCAAACCTGGAAACCGTCCTCAGCCCGAGTTTTGTGGCCCAAACTCGGAAACCATCAGTGCCCAGGTTTTGAGGCCCAAACCTGGAAACCGTCCAATCGGTGGTTTTTCTGTGGCTCAACCACCAAACTGAGTCGTAGAGGGGATGCACCGCCCGTGCACCCCGTCCACCGACACGTGTTCCTAGGTCCACGACCCAAGCAACATTGTGCCCGCAAGTCTTCGCTCGTCGCTGTCCCAGGCTGTCAACCACCACAGCTGATCCTCAGGCCACCGGTCCCTCAGTCCAAGCCTCACGTCCGCCCTTCACCACTCTCGGTCCATCGGCACGACATGTCTCTACTTGACCATCACCTTGCCTTCGATCATTGTATCCGTGCTCAACACCTGCACAACACAAGCCAAAGAACATGTGCATTATCCCAGTTGACAATCACTCATCACTCAGAGACTCAGCATACACCCATGTATCCGCAATCTCCCCCTTGATGAGTGCATTGTCAACTACCAACACAAATCATAATGGAATAGAGGAAGGAAGGAAGAAGGAGAGAGAACTCGACCAAATGACCCAAAAGCATAGCAAAGCCGAAGAAAGTCAAGTGGAAATAGCAAAACAACTCGGTTCCCAAAGACATGGGCAACGGCTCGACGCAACCAAGCAAAGCAAAGCTAGCCCTCAAGAAGAGGCAGAACGGGCTCAACACCGCTAGCGAGGAAGCTCGATACAAACTGAAGAAAGCTTGATATCAACTGAAGAGCATAAAGACAAGGTTGATAGTCCCTCAAGAAAGAGGCAAAGGCTCAACACAACTAGCTACCAAAAATGCTCCGAATCAACTGTTACTAGCTCAAAAACTCAGCAGCGAGCAAACTCCCCCTCACATAGTGCACACAACCAGAAAATCTCCCCTTTAGTTCAACTCGGAAGGCAAAGATTTGAAAATATTTTCTCCCCCTTAGTTGAACACAGAAAGTACACATGATTTGTCAATATTTTCTCCCCCTTAGTTGAAAATGCACCATCAAGCAAATAGGCACAATCAATCAAGTTTCTCCCCCTTGACAGAATATCTCCCCCTTCAAGAATGCATATGAGTTAAAATGCAAGTTAGCAGCTTCAGGAATATAGTCAAGAGAATGCAAAGATGCTCTACACAGTTCTGATCCGATGACTCAACAACATTCATAAAAGCTAGCAAGGGCTCAAACTGATCACCAAATACGAAATATGAACATTAGAGCAAAGTGAGCAGTTTTATCCATTCGGAAAAAGGTTATTCACCATAGAAATAGCATTGAACATGTATAGACAGGAAGTCAAACAAGTGATAAACATGTATACAAGGTAAACTACCCCTAGCAAAGTTCAATCATCATGCTATAGGATGAAACATAGACTTGTGTATTTAAATTTTATTGGAGTTGCAGCGGTTAAGTTACACAAGTTCAAATTTCAGCATGTGATTGCGAGAGGTTGAAAACTTGTCATTGCCTAACTTTTCAACTGTGCGAAGCCTATGCAGAAGCAATCGGAAGCTTAAGGCAACAGTTTCGGTCATACACTACACAGCTCAAGTTTAACTCAAAGTGCAATGAGAAACAGTCTCGAAACTGTGATGTGCTGACAAGCAATGCCATCTCGATCTTTCCAATTCAATTAACTTGGTTCAAAATTAAAGCAAAATATGAGCATACCAAGCAAGTGAATGACTCAGAACTAGAGACATAGCAACCTAACATATATGAAAAGCACAAGTGAAATCAACATATTCTACACATGCTAGTTACATATCTCAATGGTGAACATTTTCAAGTTTTATGTTCATTAAGCAAATTCACCATTTAATAAAATAGCTCAACTCACAACATGTATCAGTGATCAGAAAGAGCATAAGCTACAAACATCATCATAAAGCATCGGAGCATACACTAAACAGAGCATAGTCACATTCTAAAGATTATATACATGAAGCTCTGAATGTAAATATGCAAGATGAAATGCAAAGATGCATGAAGAAAAGATACCAAATGAAAAAACACAAAGTTAGTTTATCATACAAGAGTCAAAATGTTTCCCCCATCTAAAAGGGGAAACACACACCAAGCTCACCTCTCAACCTAGCAAAAGTTGATTGGTCCAAAGGCTTGGTGAAAATATCAGCCAACTGATGATGAGTATCGACATGGCGAAGGTCGATATCACCCTTCTCATAGTGGTCTCGCAAAAAATGAAAGCGCACATCAATGTGTTTGGTCTTAGAGTGCAGCACGGGGTTCTTAGCAACGCCAATAGCACTCGTGCTGTCACAAAGCAAAGGAACGCGAGAAAAGCTCAGACCAAAATCACGCAAAGTGGCCATCATCCAAAGCAACTGGAAACAGCAGCTAGCCGCAGCAACATACTCAGCCTCCGTGGTAGACTGGGCAACACTAGACTGCTTGCAAGAAGACCACGATACAAGAGAAGAACCAATAAACTGACAAGTCCCAAAAGTGGACTTGCGATCAATGCGGCAACCAGCAAAATCAGCATCAGAATAACCGCAAAGGGAGAGGGTGGAGGAAGCAAAATACCAAATCCCGAATTCTAGAGTGAAGCATAAGTACCTCATAATGCGCTTGACCGCTTGACTGTGAGAAGTGCGCGGCGATGACTGAAATCGCGCGCACAGACACAGCGCGAACTGGATGTCCGGGCGTGTCGCCGTCAGGTAGAGCAGCGACCCAATCATACTCCGGTACTCCTTCTGGTCCACAACTTCTCCATCCACATCCGCATCCAGGGCCGCAGTGGTCGGCATGGGTGTTGGAAGAGGCTTGGCCTCACCCATGTCGAACTTCTTCAGGATGTCCTTAGTGTACTTGCCCTGGTGCACGAACGTCCCCTCTCGGGATTGCTTGTTTTGCAGCCCGAGGAAAAACGTCAACTCGCCCATCATGCTCATCTCAAACTCCCTGCTCATAGTATCTGCAAACTTGGCAACCAAAGCGTGATACGAACCACCGAAAATGATGTCATCCACGTAAATCTGGACAAAGAGAGTGTCACTGCCTTGCTTGAGGAGAAAGAGCGTTTTATCCACACATTCCCTTTTAAAATCCTTATCAAGCAAAAAGGTTTTCAACCTATCATACCAGGCTCTAGGGGCTTGTTTCAACCATATAAAGCTTTGTGGAGTTTAAAAACATGGTTTGGAAACTTGGGATTTTCAAAACCGGGGGGTTGTTTCACATACACCTCCTCTTCTATGTAGCCGTTTAAGAAGGCACTCTTGACATCCATTTGAAAAAGTTTAAACCCTTTGGATGCAGCAAAAGCCAAGAGTATCCTAATTGCCTCCAAACGAGCAACAGGAGCAAAAGTCTCCTCATAGTCTATCCCCTCCTTCTGACTATAACCCTTGTTTCTCACAATGTGGCCATCCTCTCCTTGTTTGTTTTTGAAAACCCATTTTGTCCCAATAGGGCGACACTCAGGAGGAAGAGGAACAAGAACCCAAACCCGATTTCTCTCAAAGTTTTCAAGCTCCTCATGCATGGCATTGACCCAATTCGGATCCGTCAAAGCGTGTCCAACATCTCGGGGTTCAAAATCAGCAACAAATGCAGAATGAGCAAAGTGAGAGATTTGTTGTGACCTTGACCGAGTGACACATTCGCCGATGCTGCCGATCATCTGTTGAGGCGGGTGTTGGCGTTGGATGTGTCGTGGCGCCTCCCGAGCTGATGTAGCCTCCCCCTCAACAGCAACTGGTGCCTCCTCGGGTACAAAAGGTACCGCTCGAGGTGGCGGATCCCACTGCCCCCAAGTCGAAGAAGAGGGATCGGGGCCGTGAGTCATAGTAGAAGCCGCTCCTTGCGGCACAGCAGGTGGAGGAGGTGCTGGATCATCCATCCCTTCAACACCTTCGTCCTCATCATCAAAAAGAGGCTCACCAACCTCATGATCACCTGCACGCTCAAAACGAGAAGAAGGACAAACCATGGTCTCGTTGAAGGTGACATCAGATGTCTCCATGACTCGGTTAGTATCAAGGTTAAGTACACGATATGCACGAGTATGAGTGCCATAATCCAAAAATACACCGTCAGAAGAACGAGATTCAAACTTGTCCAAGTTGCCCTTTTTGAGTATAAAACAATGGCAACCGAAAACTCTAAAATAACTCACTTGGGCTGTTTTCCAAAACGCAACTCATAAGAAGTCTTTTTCAAGAAAGCTCGGAGAAAAATGCGATTGGAAATGTAGCATGCAGTGCTCATAGCTTCGGCCCAATATCGCCTAGGAGTCCTAAGCTCATCGAGCATCGTCCTGGCCATCTGTACAAGGGTCCGATTCTTCCTTTCTACAACACCATTTTGTGGCGGTGTATAGGGGGAAGAAAACTGATGCTCTAAGTCCGAGTTTTTGAACTCGGAACCATTATCACTTCGAGTAGCTCGCATTGAGTTCAAAGGGAACTCATTCTGAAGATGCAAAATCAGATTGCGAGCAAAAGAGAAAGTCTCAGTTTTCTCAGCTAAAAAGAAAACCCACGAATATCTCGAAAAATCGTCAACAACAACAAGCACATACCACTTCCCCCCAACCAAGCTCACCCGAGCCGGACCAACAAGGTCCATGTGCAAAAGCTCTCCAGGGCGCTTAGTCATGACCTGAGTGTTGACACTCCTTAATGGAATCACTCTAAAATAGACTTCATAAACAATAACCTAGTGAAGGCACTAAGAAGTGTACGGGACACTACTAGCATCACTTACGTCAAGTTGTCATCCCCAACATGAAACTAGCAATGTGATTATATCATAGCATTGACTCTAAAGATAAATATTTATCCGCAAGCGCACAGATAAATACACCCGTTGTAGCAGCATTTTACCCAGAGATGTTTCAAGTATCGTTATTTATATTTAGCACTAGGAATGAAGTGAGATAAATAAGGTCAAGAGCTACTCTACACATGTGATAGGAGAATTGAGAGCAAAGCAAGAACAGACTCCTTTATCCTAAACAAGGATCAATCACAATAATGAGGTACATTATAAATGATAAAAGATCAATCTATGATAGTCCTAAGTACATTTCAACTTAGACAAGGCATGCGGATTAGAATAGACATTATAAAGAAGTATTCCTAAGTTATTCTAATTATAAGTCATAATATACATTGATCAGTGCAATTATATTTGGCAATCATTGGCTAGGTTATCCCATATTCATATTCAAGAGGCAACTCCATAGTAAAGGTGCCAAACAGAGTAACCCCTAAACCATGAGTTAACTGAGCCATACTGAACACTACATTCGGGAGGTGGAATACAAAGGACTCAACAGGCCTGTCACACCCGCGATCTACCACTCTATCCGGATCATAGGACGCATTCACAGATAAATAGTGTATAGGCACCACACCTACACAACATTTATCACTCACCCGTTGATCTTTAAGATGAGCGCTATACGAACATGAGTATAAACATGATGATAATCTATCTATGCCAAATATATAATCAAAGCATACTACAAGCAGTATAATTAAGAATATAGTAATTAATGTCTTAGTCATATCAATTATATCTAAACTATTATGAACTAGACTATAAACTAACACACAATGATGAATAGTATGATGAACTAGAACACATAGATGAACTAGAGTACGAACTAGAAGATGAACTAGACGATGAACTAGAACTAGAAGATGAACTAGAACATGAACAATGAAGAACAATGAAGAACTAGAAGAACAATTATGAACTGGAAACATAATTAGATCCATAATGTTGATACAAGAGAGAGATCTTGGGTTTAACGAGCCTTCTCGCGACTAGATCAAGAATCCAAGCCAAGCTTGCCTATTCTAATTCTAATTCTATCAGCTATGCCTAAGTTGATGTGCTCTAAGGAATTAGGGTTCCTGATGATCCTCCTCCTCTTCTAATGATGAGATCTGATGATGTCTGATGACATCTGATTGATGATGGAGAAGGGGGGTCTGGGTTTATTATATAGGGGCTCCTAGCCTCCCCTCCTCCTTGGACAAGCGATGTGGGACTAAATCCTTCGCCATATGCACATGGGCTTAAATGGGCCAAAACGTGTTGGAGAGGTCGATTGGAGTGCGTCACGCGAAGGGGAGCAAGTTTGGGCCCTACACCAGACCGGCCGGTCCCTGGAGGAGACCGGTCGGTCAACTTCTATGATAGGTGGGCCCCGCCTTCCTTCGGTCGCCTTCTCGTGTCTTCTGGAATGTTCTAGAATCTTCCAAGTCGTATCCATCGAGGACTCTCACTCCGGGACTCCAAATATAGCAAATGATATGTCCGTTTCGATCGTCTCGATGAGGTCTTCGCAATGGTGTGCTTTGTTTCATCACTTGAGATACTTTTATATGGTAAAAACATGGATGTTCCTACAAATAAGTGACCACCAAAACTCGTGGAACTTGTTAGAGAACCCTACAACTATGCTTTGTAATTCATTTAGTGCCATTTCATGGAATAGTTGATGGTTAATTATGAGCATTAGTGAGCGTCAACAAGTTCCCCAAGCTTACCTTTTGCTAGTCCCTTAGCAAATAGTCATGATGAATCAGGATTGCTACTATGCTTTCACATCTCACTGGTACATATGTTTAAAAAAAATCTTCCCTTGAATTAGTGTTAACTATTCTGACTTTCCCATATTAACTTTAACTATGGAGCTTTTGCGTTCACCTGAATCTTAAAACATTGAAAGATAGAACAATCAAGTTAAGCACTGTATCTCTAACTCTTTGATCAACCTTCATTCTGGAGTTTTATAATATTTTAAAATGGAAATCAGAGATTCTACTGTAGGACACTCTCAATCGCTCTTTTATATTTTATGATTCCTTACTGATGCATTTCCTTCTTTTCTATGAATATATATCTGGAGCTTTAAGAAGTGAAAAGCATATCTTACCAAGTCAAAGTTCAAAGCTAGGGAGAAAGATGTCATACTCATAGATCAAGAACTTAGAACTTTTGAAATTTGTCATCTCTTGCTGGCATATTGTAATTAGAGGGACCATGGGCTATCTTTCTTTTTCTCTTTCATATTTTTATCACAATGCTTTCCTTCTCTTTTTTCTTTTGAGGTAGTCGACACTTGTGCCTTTTTATTTCCTCCTTTTATACTTTTGCATAGTCCCATGCCTCTAACACAATACTACTTCGGAAGAGTGAATCTTTTAATAAACGTTCTTGATTTCTAGAGCATGATAAATTTCTCAAACATAACTAAAAACTTAGAACAAAGCAAGTAGCCTTATTAAGATCATATTAATGGCTCTAGGTAGGAATTCATGTGATGTCATACAGGATCTCATCATGTGTTTTTAATCTTTTCAAAATGTAAATCTCCAGAATTCTAGTATCTCTAGTAATTAGATAAACATCAGCTCAAACCTTTTTATATCATATCTCACAATTATTTAGATCAAGCATTTGCCATCCACAAGGTCAGGTTCAGAGTTTATTCAGAACAACTTTATCTAAACTCAAAATAATTTAAGTTTGAACAGTAGGTACTTAAGAGGGATTATGGCAGAGCAACTATTCATCATTTTCATCATGAGCAAAATTAAGTTCATATCAACTTAGGCATTCATTCATTATATACTATATTTATTTGGTTTTATAATAGTTATACATCTTTTTATTGGTTTTTATATATAATGACCTGGATCTAGCTAAAACGAACTAATAGTAAATAAAAATAGTCGTGGTACAATACTTATCGTGATAACTGAGGGTGCTCTCCTCCAAGCTGGATCTTGACATGATCTTTTTCCCAGAAGATGAGTAGACCATCAATAGTGGCTTAAGTCCCTCTCTTCTTTATTTCCTGCTGAACTTAAAAATAGACAACACAACTAGTGGAACTTGATTAAGTAAGTGTTAGTGATAAATATTCTTTCCCTTATCTAGTTGTCTAAAGCTCTTAAGATCATTTATGTTCTTCCTTTCCACTAAGCAGAAATTCAGCAGTTCTCTATAGTGTCTCTTTTTAGATTTAATGGTGCGCCTTCATGTGCCCACATATTTTGTCTCTCTTTTTTAATTAATGGTGAGCCTTCATGTGCCCACATATTTTTGTCTCTCTTTTTTAATTAATGGTGAGCCTTCATGTGCCCACATATTTTTGTTTTTGAATTTATTATAGAATGAAAAACTTAAGAGGATAAAGATACTTACGTGGATACATGGGCATGCCTTACCCCAAGCTGAATGTTGACGTAGTCACTTTGTAATGTAGCAGACTGACAGTGGATATGTCCTTCCTCTATTAGAGCTTTGATTGATGTTGATGTTTGTTGAGACAGTGCTCCAATAGTGGATGAAGCATTCACTTGTTCATCAGCTTTTCTTGGCCTTTCAAATCCTGTGAAACTCAAATAGACAATAAAACTTGTGGAACAGATTAAGCATTAGCGGTTGGCCACTCAAGCCTTAGTTGTCTAGAATTTCAGTAAGATCTCTTTCTCAATGTTTTTATATTTTAATATTTTTTTTACGATGCAAGAAAAATGCAACATGATGAATGTATGCATATTTATTTTTAGTATTATTATATTATTATATTTTTTATGCCACCACAGTGAACATTCCTGTGGGTTTTTACACACCATAGAATTATTCATGCGGGGCTTAAAGTTTTTTCATATTTTTATTTCTTTTTAATGCAGATATAATTTGCTAAGAAGTAAATATGCATCTAGAAGTAAAATGATATGATTATGCAGTACTTAATTTATTGCTAAAGAAATATGGATAACTACCGAGTTACCTTTCGGCGAGGATTCGATGTTTATAGTCTATCGAACAAGACTTCTTGCACGCTCTTTATTCTTCCTTGGGTACGTCAGCAGATCCTCATGGTGAAGACCTTAGTTGTACTTCAGTAGAACTCTCTTTCGTCTTTAAGTGGCTGGTGGACTTGTCTCCTCTGGTTCACTGCTCTTCATATTCTTTAATGGGTGTTGTCATGGTCATTTACTTTGAATCCTTGATAGCGTAGATGTTCATCACTTCTCTTGAGCTATAACCATTGATGATTGGCTCTTGAGTGGACGAAGACTTCGTCGGCATCATAGTGGAATTCCAATCTTCTATTGAAACTCAGACATACAACAAAGCTCGTGGAATGGATTAAGGGTTAGTGAAAAACTACACCATAATAATTTTAGAGTCTTGATTTATTTCTTTCAAGCACAAAGCAACAGAGTTTGGGATTTCCATTTATGTATGTGAGTCAATGATGGTGCAATAATTGTTTTATCACATATGTATCAAGAAAATAGGAGGTAAATGTCAAACTAACATTTTAAGAAAATAGGAGGTAATGTCAAACTAACATTTTAAAGTGAAGCATTAATACTGTAAGCTAGCAACATCCTCTAGAATTCATGAAACTTTGGGAGACCATTCTTTGTATAGTGTGTCCTACTCGCAAAACTAAGGCAGAGATCAAGAACACCAATAAACCAAAACTTCATTTACTCTACTCTAACCTTAGGCACATTAATAATATGATAAGATTTATATTGTGCATTGTTTCATTCTTAAAACTTGGGTGATGAAATTAGAAGAGTGAGCATGAATTTGACAACGAGGGTTGAGTTGTTCAAGACTAAGTGATTAAAACAGTGATACTCAAAGAACAAAGCATGTTGAGTTTTTTTGATTAAACATTTAAAGTTGTAAGTCAAACATTCATTTTTTTTATTTAAGTGCAGGGCAAGACCAAGGGAAAGCTTTTGTAGAGAATGATCACTTACCTTAAAATATTACCTTCATCATTGAAACGCAGTGGCGCCAAGTGATGAGGGATAGATGATCTATCATGACCCTTCCTTTTGTTTGAAGCTTCTCCTTGCATCTTGAGCTTGTTCCTGAACATCTTGTCTCCTGTGTTGCACTTTATCTTCCTCAACCTCTAAGCTATCCTTTTTCTCTCTCCTCATGAATTATGTTTGGACTTATTGCTCCACTTATTATTTTATTCCTGAAAGCGTTAGTGGACAATACATACCCAAAGGGATATACAAGTAATGACAAGGGTAGTGTTGTCATAGAGCTAAAGTCATTTTCTATGCTATAGAGAAGTTAATCTTGGCATTTTAATTAGCATAGAACTTGTATCCCATATTTTATTTTCCTTCATCGTTCTCCACTACTTCTTCTCTAAAGGATTAATTTTTGTATCTTAAGTTTGATTTTCAAGCATGGAATTTGTGAAATCATTCAAACTTAAAGAGACAAAGTAAAAGTGAGAAGAGAGATTGCAAACCAGTGTGTCGAGATGTTGACAGCTTCTTGATTGGGAGGATGAGCATGGTTGTAGAATTTTTGGAAGAGCTAGCCTTCCTCCCCACACTTAGACAGAGGCAAGTGTGAATGTTAAAGCATCCCTCGCGTTGTATTTGCAACTCTCATGTTCTCGGACATTGTTCACCCTGCAGTGGTTAGTGACAAGAATACCCGAAGGGAACTAGTCCTAAGAACATTATTATCATTATTATTTTTTTTTTGTAAATTAAGACAAGATTAAATTTAAAAAGTCATAAGATAACTACCGATTGACCTCTCAGCGAGGGCTCGCAGTTTTAGGTTCGTTGAGCAAGACCTTCTTTAATGGACACATACCCGAGGGAATATTTAAAGTTGAAATACAGGTTGTCCACTGTTAAATTTATAATCCTTATCTCTGCTAATGGATTTGGAATTGTTTTAGCATAGACATGATTCATCATAGTTCATAGACAACTTGGTGGTTGTATTGTTTCATGGCTCAAGGCAAAGGTAGCTTATAGCAAAAGACAAAGTGAATATTCTTTGATACTTACAGTTCAGTGATGGATGAACCATGTCTTTTGTGTGAAGTTGTTGGAGCACGTCCTATGCCTTGCTTCATCCCAGTGTGAGTTCATCTCTTGACTTCCCCATTTTGATATTGAGAGATTTCTACAGGGGTTAGTCCAACAAATAACTGATATCTACTAGAGCATACTCTTGGTTCAAAAATCAAACTAGAGGCTATGTCTAATTTAATCTAGGAAAGCATTTTAACCTAAGCACCACGCTTAATTTAAAAAGCCTTTGAAAGTAAGATCAACACTCCTAGACTAAGCACCATGCTTAATTTAAATGTTGTATGAACATACTCCAAACCTTAAGCATACTATAGTAAATAGCAGTGGCATGAAAGCACTACAGAGATTCACTTTAATGGAGATGAAAGAGTGTGATCAAGGTGAGTAGTATATATATATATATATATTCTTTTTAGATGCACATAACATGAGTTGATGCAAGTGATAAAAATTAAACATGTATGAGAGAACATAAACTAAATGGAGTGAATGTATGATGATATGAAAAGGATTTAATAAGATAACTACTCATCAATTTAAAGTCCATGAGCAAGACTGACTCACCTCGATTAAACTTACCATGACTCACAATGGAATTGTGAGTGGTACAACGTCTGGTGTCGTCACTCGTCACGTGCTTGAAAACTTGTAACGTTGACCTTCTTCGATCCTGTGGGAGTTTGTCGGAAAGTCAAAGTGACAACAATTGTCTATACCTTATCTGGTTGGTTCCTAACAAAGTGGTTGAATGGATCTTAAGGCTTGAGCAAAGCTCTGACCCGCAACGTAGTTTGTCGGAAGTTCAAAACCAGTCATACACCTCACCCTGCATAAGATCAAAACTATACAAAAGCCAGGGTGGGCCTATTTGGATAAATGGTGAATAATATATCTCAATTATCACATGTGTAAGAGTTCGCCTAGATGTTGA
The DNA here is from genome assembly GCA_009763385.1 of Coix lacryma-jobi var. lacryma-jobi. Lineage (NCBI taxonomy): Eukaryota > Viridiplantae > Streptophyta > Magnoliopsida > Poales > Poaceae > Coix > Coix lacryma-jobi. The sequence goes on along the minus strand of CM019826.1, from coordinate 80,740,449 downwards.
AAATGTATTCTAGCTACCATCCTTAATTACTCATTCATTCCCTGGCAACGGCACCAAAATGCTTGTTGACACTCCTTAATGGAATCACTCTAAAATAGACTTCATAAACATAACCTAGTGAAGGCACTAAGAAGTGTACGGGACACTACTAGCATCACTTACGTCAAGTTGTCATCCCCAACATGAAACTAGCAATGTGATTATATCAAAGCACTGACTCTAAAGATAAATATTTATCCGCAAGCGCACAGATAAATACACCCATTGTAGCAGCATTTTACCCAGAGATGTTCCAAGTATCGTTATTTATATTTAGCACTAGGAATGAAGTGAGATAAATAAGGACAAGAGCTACTCTACACATGTGATAGGAGAATTGAGAGCAAAGCAAAAACACACTCCTTTATCCTAAACAGGGATCAATCACAATAATGAGGTACACTATAAATTAAAAGATCAATCTATGATAGTCCTTAGAGCATTTCAACTTAGACAAGGCATGCGAATTAGAATAGACATTATAAAGAAGTATTCCTAAGTTATTCTAATTATAAGTCATAATATACATTGATCAGTGCAATTATATTTGGCAATCATTGGCTAGGTTATCCCATATCAATATTCAAGAGGCAACTCCATAGTAAAGGTGCCAAACAGAGTAACCCCTAAACCATGAGTTAATTGAGCCATACTGAACACTACATTCGGAAGGTGGAATACAAAGGACTCAACAGGCCTGTCACACCCGCGATCTACCACTCTATCCGGAACATAGGACGCATTCGCAGATAAATAGTGTATAGGCACCACACCTACACAACATTTATCACCCACCCGTTGATCTTTAAGATGAGTGCTATACGAACATGAGTATAAACATGATGATAATCTATCTATGCCAAATATATAATCAAAGCATACTACAAGCAGTATAATTAAGAATATAGTAATTAATGTCTTAGTCATATCAATTATATCTAAACTATTATGAACTAGACTATAAACTAACACACAATGATGAACAGTATGATGAACTAGAACACATAGATGAACTAGAGTATGAACTAGAAGAGAAAACTAGACGATGAACTAGAACTAGAAGATGAACTAGAACATGAACAATGAAGAACTAGAAGAACAATTATGAACTAGAAACATAATTAGATCCATAATGTTGATACAAGAGAGAAGATCTTGGGTTTACCGAGCCTTCTCGTGACTAGATCCGGAATCCAAGCGAAGCTTGCCTCTTCTAATTCTAATTCTATCTAGCTATGCCTAAGTTGATTTGGCTCTAAAGAAATTAGGTTTTCTGATTGATCCTCCTCCTCTTCTAATGACTTGAGATCTAATGATGTCTGATGATATCTGATTGATGATGGAGAAGGGGGGTCTGGGGTTTATTATATAGGGCTCCTGGCCTCCCCTCCTCCTTGGACAAGCGATGTGGGACTAAATCCTTCGCCATATGCACATGGGCTTAAATGGGCCAAAACGTGTTGGAGAGGTCGGTTGGAGTGCGTCACGCGAAGGGGGGCGAGTTTGGGCCCTACACAGACCGGCCGGTCCATGGAGGAGACCGGTCGGTCACCTTCTATGACAGGTGGGCCCCGCCTTCCTTGGGTCGCCTTCTCGTGTCTTCTGGAATGTTCTAGAATCTTCCAAGTCGTATCCATCGAGGACTCTCGCTCCGGGACTCCAAATATAGCAAATGATATGTCCGTTTCGATCGTCTCGACGAGATCTTCGCAATGGTGTGCTTTGTTTCATCACTTGAGATACTTTTATATGGTAAAAACATGGATGTCCTACAAAATAAGTGACAGCACCAAAATTCATTTAGTGTCATTTCATGCAATAGTTGATGGTTAATTATGAGCATTAGTGAGCGTCAACACTGAGTCACTGGATGGTGGGGAGCGGCAACCATCTTCCCATGTCTGCCAGAATGGCAAACAAGATCCTTCTCCATGCACAACTTGGGCAATCCTCGAATTAGGCCAAGTGAGCTAAGCCTTGCAAGAAAGTCAAAGCTCAAGTGTCCTAGTCTCCTATGCCACTTCCAAAGATCAGAGGAGGAAGGTCCAGCCACAAGAAAATGAGAAACTCCAAACGACTCTGAGAAATTTGCATGAAAGACTTTTCCAAAGGGCGAAATCACACAAACAAGATTGCCCTGGGGATCCAAAATACGACTGAGATTCGGCTTAAAATGAATCTCATAGTCATCATCAAAGAGTTGCGAAACAGAAAGAAGATTAAAATGCAAGTGTTAACACAGAATTTTCGCACTATGACAAGTGGGCCAGCACGGCGCAGGTTCGGGAGAAATCACCACCTGAGGGATTCGGTAGATAGCAAGCACGGTCGGCTAATCCAATCGATTCGGTAAGGCTGTGGAGGCGACTGGTCAAACGGGGGGTGGATTCGGCAATATGGCGCTGCGGTCGGCTACCTCAGGCTAAGTCAGTTTGCGACAAATACGGCATATCAGAAGATTCGGCAACAGAAGATCTCGTCATTGTTAGCACGCCGATTATTAAGGGAGGCTTAGAATAAAAGGCATCGTACTTTAGATAAGTTTCCTGTTTTGTTGTTGTAATCGTGTCCTCCTAGGACTCGTAGAACACCAGGGTATAAATATAAACCCTGAGACTATTGTAAAAACGTTCACAATCAATACAACCAATCCGGCCCCGCGCCGTCTTCGAGTCCAAGTCGTGTCGTCGTGTTCTTCGAGAGGGGCCATCGATCCGTCGACCTCCGTAAGTTCCGGCAACCTTGTTATCATGTCTAGTATCGTGCGACGGATTTAGATATGGTGCAAGTAGTCTCGTACGTTAAGCTTAGTATCGTGCGGCGGATTTAAGCTTATGACGGGAACTTTTTGCTTATGCCTTGTTATCGTGCGGCGGATTGGCAAATCTGATAGATTCATTAAGTTACCTTGTGTTATATGTTTTATTATGTTTATTTCATCATAACACTTTTGCCCAATCTAGATACCATTCGGTTCGGCTTTATCTTTTATAGATCTGCTCTGTTCTTTCACGTTTATTATTGTAAAGTCTTTTATGCAGTAGATCTATTGTTCGTAATAGCCGATTGGATCGTATCTGGATTGTCACATGGTGAGGGTTCATGCACGTTGAGTACACTTGACCTATGATAGAGCCAGGTGTCGTGCGGCAGGCGCCGGCTTTAGATTAGTTTAGTCATGCTTAGTTTGTATGTTCAATCCCCATGGACCCTAACTCGGTTATACAACCGAGATTGGTTAAGTTTTAGCTTATATTTAATACATCATGCAAGTATGACTCTCATGCAAACGTGTTCGGCAACCTGTTATTCACGTAACCTTGTTCATATTGCCGAATAATCTTCGAACCTGTTGGCAGATAGCTTTCATAGCTATATGTCGTCGTAAGTGGCTTCAGGGCCGTACATCTTGGAACTGTCTGGTCATACCCGGCATGTTCCAGCTTTGTATTTAACAGATTCTTTCCCTTGTTAGTTGCAGGGCAAATTGACTGGCACGCACCGGACTCCTGAGCACCCGGGCCACGTTTGAAGCCAGCTTCTCCGGCTTGCTGTGTGATTGGCACAGCGCGCCACTTTTGGTGCCAACACACATTTTGGCACGCTCGGTGGGACACTTTTTTCCTGCAGCAATGGTCGAAGTCACTGAAGCCGAGGCCAGCAACAAGGCGGGGCTCGTGCAGGTGCAGCTCACTGAACTACCCGACGAGTACAAAGAGCAGGTGGATAATGCTTGTGCCAAATTCCAGGCCAAGTGCCTAGAAGCCTTTTCCAAGAACAAGAGCAGAAAGGTTCGCCGTCTGCACGATCTGCCGAAGCCCGTCCAGCTCAACCCGAATGATCCCGGGGAAGTGGAGGCAGTGTTGAAAATGTCTCACATAATCAACGAAGCTGTCTCTGGTGCCATCGGTCGCATGCATGGGCGTTTCTCAACACTTTCCGCACCATCATGATCGCCCAATTCGGCCCCAAGGCCGATGAACTTATGGAGGCGGAGTTTGGCCCTATAGCAGGACCACATCTTTGCAATCTGTCGAATCACCTCAAGGGGGCAGGAGCTGCTGGTGAGGAGACCCCGCCTAAGGCTCAATCAGGCGGGCTGACCATTCAAGAGAAGCACATGCCAGAGGGCTAATTGCCGACCATGGGTCAGCTCACGTTCGGCACTAAGGGTCAGCCGCCAGAGTCAACACGCAAGATCTCCCCGCAAACCTATAGGCTCATAAAGGACTACTACGGAAACAGGTACCATGAAATGCTTGAGCCTCACAACATAGAGGGCGCCCCACATCCAGGATATGGGAAGCCGACGACCGAAAAGACCGCCGACTCTAATGTCGATGTCATGCTAGAGAAGATGGCAGATATGATGCAGCGCACTTTCGGCCTGAAGCCTAAGGGCACTTATGCTTACAGATCTCCGTTCCCCGAATGGTTCCACCGTGTGGCTCTGCCTCCCAGAGTCAAAGTGCCGACAGACCTGTCCAAGTTCTCCAGCTTAGACGACACTAGCACGGTGGAGCACATCAGTCGCTATCTGCTCTAGCTTGGAGAGGCCAATACCGAGTATGCCTTCAGGGTTCGGTACATCCCGTCATCGCTCACTGGGCCGGCGTTCGCTTGGTTCACGTCTCTGCCACCGGGCTCTATTCTCTCTTGGGCAGACTTGGAACAGAAGTTCCATACGCACTTCTACACGGGCACCAAGGAGAAGAAGCTAGTGGACATCATGTATGTGCGCCAGAGGCCAAAGACACCGCAGGACTACCTGCGCAGGTTTAGGGAAGTCAAGAGCCAGTGCTTCGGCATGTACCTGCCGGACGACCAGCTTCCACCATTGGCCGTGGCAGGCATGCTCCCGAGCATCAGGGACAAGCTCTTCGGCCAGGAGTTTGAGGACCTGGGTCATCTCTCTCGCCGGCTGAATGAAATGACTATCCAAGCGCAAGGCTTCCGGAGGGAAGGGCGCTTCCAGAGGACAATGTCGCGGCCCAGATGTATCAGGCTTTCCTGGACGAAGCCGATGACTATACCGATGCCGAAGATGAGGTGGCCGCTGCAGAGCTCAACTGGGGCAAAGAGCCGACCCAGGCCAACAAGCAATGGCTGCGCCAACAGAAGGGGGCATACGACTTCGACGTCACCAAGGCCGACAAGCTCTTCGAATTTCTGGTCGCCGAAGGGAGAGTCAGGCTACCCCGGATCACCCGATGCTACGTCCTGGAGGGGTTAAAGACAAGAAATACTGCGGCTTTCATAACACTAACACTCATTCTATTAATGATTGCCGTGTGTTCAGGACAAGGATCCAGAAGGCCATCCAGGACGGACACATCAAGTTCAATGGCAAGATGAAGATCGATGCCAACCCCTTCGCCGAGAACGCCGTGTTCTTCTCAGTGAACATGGTAGCCCCAGAGGATCCCAGAGGCAAGGGCAAAGTCAAAGTCCTCACCTCCGACAAGGCGCGCGAATCTGGCGCAGTGGATCCCGATCGGCAAATCACTGGCGATGAGCTCCGGCAGCGCGCCCAAGCCACGAATAGTCGATACGAGCACGGAGAGTCATCTTCCAGGCGTAGGCCTACCCACAGAGATCTCCTTAACAAGTGGCGCCGGCAAAATGAGAAAGAGCAGAGGCGTCTCCAATGCGAAGAGCGAGAATTCGTGGAGGAATACCAGCATGAAGACGGTCGCACGGGAGAGCACCGGTATCGTCTGGAGGAGAGGGTTTACCACAGAGAACAGGCCCATCGCTGGGAGCAAGAACGCCGCCAAGAGCGGGAGCAAGCTCACTGGGGCTGCCCGTTCTTCCGCCACTGCTGGAACGAAGGCTTGAAACTGCCTGCCATCAACAACTGCCCCGAATGCAGCGATCAGTACAGGGGGTATAGGCAGGATCGGGTCAACCGCCATCCCGTCCACGAAAGGTTGGGAGCACGCATCCCAATGGACGATCGGCGCTAAAAAAATGAGAAGCCCGGATCGGCGAGCCAAAAGAAATGCCGACCAGGAGTGGGTGCACCACCAGGATGACAGCGAGGAGGCACAACCCCGCCCATATAGGTGGCAAAAGGGGCAGTGGTGCCCGCCAGGGCTCAGAAAGAGCCAGAAAAGGAGGGTGCAGCGCCTCCGGAATAGGGAGTTGGAAGAAGCAGCTGCCGACGGGGAAGAAGCAAGAGTGGCGCCCGAAGGAAAAACCAGACGACACTGGCAAAGGCGCTGGCGTGGCCATGGCTTTCTTCCTTCCCCTGGAATTCATGGCTCCAATCAGCCAGGGGGCACAGGACGAGGCGTGTTCGGACTCCGACGAGGCCGAGCACGACGAGCTCGCGGCACAGCTCGTGTTGTCTCAGAAGGCAGCATTTGACAAGCCAGCCAAGCATCGGCATTTGAAGCCATTGTATGTCAAGGGGTACGTCAACGGAAAGCCGCTAACCAAGATGTTTGTCGATGGCGGCGCAGCGATCAACATCATGCCTTACGCCACCTTCAAAAAGCTGGGCATGAATGATGAAGACCTGCTCAAAACGGATATGATACTCCGTGACTTTGCCGGCAATCCCTCTGACACTCGGGGTGCCGTGCACGTGGAATTGATGATTGGATCCAAGACGCTCATCACGACCTTCTTTGTCATTGATGGCAAGGGGGCATACAGCATGCTTTTGGGCAGGGATTGGATCCACGCCAACTGCTGCATACCTTCAACCATGCATCAAAACTCATACAGTGGTTGGAGATGACATCGAGATTGTCCAAGCTGACGACTCGGTGAGTGTTGCCACCATTGACCCCACTTACTGGGAATTCGACGGAGTAGACTGCTTCTCCGATCGCGTGTGTGGGGAGAAGGTCCTGTCAATGTCTATGGTAGAGATCAACAGCCGATCCAAGCAATCGGCTCTCAAAGCTTCTTTTAGATGGAACCCAACCGACAACAGCGAGGGCAAACTGGGACGTGGCTTCATGTCGGCCGACGAGTTGGAAGAGGGGATGTTGGTGACACAAGTAAGAAGAGGCCGATTTGTAAGTTCCAGTTTAGACCCTGATTTCAGAGTGCAACTAGTAGATCTTCTAAAAGAGTTCAAAGATTGTTTCGCTTGGGACTACACAGAAATGCCCGGATTGGATCGGTCCATCGTTGAGCATAAATTGCCGATCAAACCCGGGTACCACCCATATAAACAACCTCCATGTAGGATCTACAAGGAGGAGGGTTGGCCGACGTGAAAAAGGAAGTGGAAAGATTACTAGAAGCTAATTTCATTCGGCCGTGTCGATATGCGGACTGGATCTCCAATATTGTCCGGGTGTACAAGAAGAACGGGAAGATGAGAATCTGCATCGACTTCAGGAACCCCAACAAAGCCACTCCTATGGACGGTTATCCAATGCCAGTGGCCGACTTGCTAGTAGATGCTTCGGCCGGTTTTGAAATTATAAGTTTTATGGACGGCAATGCGGGTTACAACTAGATCTTCATGGCTGCAGAGGACGTGGCAAAGACCGCCTTCAGGTGCCCTGGCCATATAGGTTTGTTTGAATGGATTGTCATGACCTTTGGTTTGAAAAATGCCGGTGCTACTTACCAGCGGGCCATGAATTACATATTCCATGAGTTGATCGGCAAAGTTGTAGAAATCTACATTGATGACGTGGTGGTCAAGTCGGGAAGCAAAGAAAGACACTTAGCCGATTTAAGGAAGACCCTGGAGTGCACAAGGAAACACGGTTTAAAGATGAATCCAACCAAGTGTGCATTGGGGGGTGTCGGCTGGGGAGTTTCTGGGATTCTTGGTCCACAAAAGAGGCATCGAGGTAGGCAAAAAGAGCATGGAAGCAATTGATAAGGTAGTGCCGCCGACTAATCTCAAAGAACTGCAATCACTGCTCGGCAAGGTCAATTTTGTCAGAAGGTTTATATCCAACTTGTCCGAGCGAGTGCTACCATTCTCTCCACTGTTGAAGCTGAAGAAAGATCAGGAGATTGTGTGGGGTGACGTGCAACAAAAGGCTTTCGATGAGGTCAAGGAATACATGAAGGCACCACCAGTATTGGTTCCTCCACAACTCGACGGGCCTTTCAAGTTGTACGTGGCGGCCGACAACCTAACAATAGGGTCGGCCCTCATGCAAGAATTCGAAGGAAAAGAGAGAGTCATAGCCTATCTTAGCCGAAAGCTACTGGACCCCGAAACAAGGTATTCGGCTACGGAAAAGTTGTGCTTGTGCGTTTTCTATTCCTGTACCAAGTTTCGGCACTATCTATTGAATGCCGAATGCATGGTAGTATCAGAGTTTGATGTAATCAAGCACATGTTATCAATGCCGATTTTAAGTGGAAGGATCGGTAAATGGGTTTTAGCTCTTTCTGAATTTGATTTGCGTTTTGAATCGGCAAAGGCTGTTAAAGGCCAGATTATGGCTGATTTCGTCACTCACCATCGTGATCCTAACGCTAACATAGTAACCATTGCCCCCTGGGCATTGTTTTTTGATGGATCGTCGTGTAGCAAAGGTGGTGGAGTCGGGATCATGTTGATTTCTCCCAAGGGGGCACCTTTCAAATACTCTATACCGATCGAGTACCCGGTGACTAATAATCAAGCGGAGTATGAGGCACTGCTTCGAGGATTGCGGTTGCTCGTGGACGTTAAGGCAGACGCCGTAGAGATCTTCGGTGACTCGGAGTTGGTGATTAGGCAGCTGACAGGTGAGTACGAGTGCAAAAACGACACGCTGCAGGAATATCTCGAAGGTTGCCAAGAGCTCCTTAGACAGTTTCGATCAGCAACCTTGCAACATATTCCTAGGGGGCAAAACGAAGAAGCAAACCAATTGGCTCAGGCAGCATCCGGGTATAGGGAGAATCAAAACATTTTTGCACTTGAGAAAGAGCAAACAACCTCAGAAGGTGATCAAGTAATCCCAAGTGATAGTCAGGCAATTGAAGACTGGAGAGAGAACATTGCCGATTACCTCAGGGACACATCTAGAAAAGTCTCCCGAAAACTCAGGTACAAGGCCCTTAAGTTTACGCTCTTGGACAATCAATTGTATTACAAATCCATAGATGAGGTTTAGCTTAAGTGCCTGAACCAAGACGAGGCTAGGAAACTGATGTATGAGGTGCACGAAGGCGTATGTGGTGCACACCAGTCGGCTCACCGTATGAGATGGATAATCAGAAGGGCTGGATATTTTTGGCCGACTATGCTCGAAGATTGCTTCGAATACTACAGAGGTTGTCAGGATTGCCAGCGATTCGGCAATGTACAAAGGGCCCCAGCATCGGCCATGAATCCGATCATTAAGCCTTGGCCTTTCAGAGGATGGGGCATTGATTTGATCGGCCAGATCCACCCTCCATCTAACAAGGGACATAAGTTTGTTCTGTTAGCCACGGATTATTTCACTAAGTGGGTTGAATCCATCCCATTGAAGAAGGTGACGTCAGAGAACATGGTGTCCTTCGTCAGGGAGCACGTCATTTACCGATTCGGCATCCCTCAGTCCATCACTACCGATCAGGGAACTCAGTTCACTTCCTCGGAGTTTTGCGACTTTGCCGAAGGGATGGGGATTAAGCTCTATAATTCCTCCCCTTATTATGCACAGGCCAATGGGCAGGCAGAGGCTTCTAACAAAATCATGATTAAGATCATTCAAAAGAAGGTCGAAGAGAAACCTAAAAGGTGGCACTTGGTACTCAACGAAGCTTTCTGGGCTTACCGAATGGCTTGTCATGGGTCGACTCAGACATCACCATACGAGTTGGTCTATGGGCATCACACAGTGCTACCATGGGAGTTGCAATCGGGGTCAAGACGAGTTACATTGCAGAACGATCTAGCCAAAGAGAATTATAAAGATTTGATGATGGATGAGCTAGAGGATTTGCATTTGATTCGTCTCAAGGCCTTGGAAAATATTGAAAAGAACAAGATACGCGTTGCCAAGTACTACAATTCGAAAGTGAAAGAAAAGGATTCGAAGAGGGAGACTTGGTTTGGAAAATTGTCTTGCCGATCGGTACCAAAGACAAGGTATTCGGCAAATGGTCCCCTAATTGGGAAGGGCCTTTTCGAGTTCTGAGACGTGCTCCGGGTAGTGCGTACATTCTGAAAACCCTCCAAGGAGAAGAGTTTGCTAGGGCAATTAATGGATGTTATCTAAAGAGATTTCATCCTAGCGTGGAGGTCGGTGCATAACGGAATCAAGGACTAGCGGGCAGCGACGGCCGATACAAGGTTGTGTCACCCTTAGCACAAAAAATGGCCGATAGGTTCTATCGCCCTTAGAGCAAAAACAGCCGACACGGCATGTGTCGCCTTTAGCGCGAAAAACGCTAAAACAGAACCAAATGCACGCGGTGCTGTGCAATCGGTCCAATGAAGAGATCGAACACTAGACAAGCACAAAAAGGGAAAACAGATTGTACGCGTGAACATGGCAAAGTAGAGCATTGTTCATAGTTGGGGCAGTACGAAAGTGCAGATCAGTTACCAAGCACCTTGTTGATGACCGTCTGCGGATTGGTGACTGCGGTGAGGCGCGTGAGCGTGATCCTCGTAGGAGTCCAGAAAATCGTCGATCTGTTCGACGTCTTCCGGACATGCCCCGCCGGGGAAGCCAACCGGCGTCACGGAGAAGTCCTCCTCCGTGCGGACCGTCAGCGCCGACAGCCCCAGCGCCACGCCGTGGTGCACACCCTGTAGGGCGACCTACTCGATGCGGCCGTGCACGTTGGCCAGGCGTGCATCGGCGGTGACGCCCTGGGCGTTCACCCGGTCTGCGACGGCGTTCACCGCCATCTTCAGGCACTCCAGTTCTTCAGACAGCGCTGTGAGCGACAAAATGGAATGGATCGGTTAAAAGATCAACAAGAACGACCGAAAGCCGATCCAGGATTGGGCGTTCATACCCGTGATTGCGTCGCAGAACTGCCGGCGTTGGTCCTCCCATTCCAGCTGGTCAATCCCGTACTGCTTCGAGACGGCGGCCAGCTCTTCCCGGGACTCGTCCCGCAGCGCCATGAAGTTCAAAGCGTCGTTGTGTGTCGTAGAGGCCGTCGTCGGAGTCCCGGTCCGGGCTCGCCTCCCAAGGATGGGAGTGGTAGGAGAGGCTGTCGGAGGAGCTCGACGAGCCCGATGGTGGAGCCTCTGGCCTCCCCGGTGCTGGAGAAGGCCGGGCATGCCCACCGGCGGAAGAGATAACGGGGATCCTGTCGGCGAGCAGTAACAGAGTGTGAGCGAGGTTTTCAAGAAACTGCCACAAAGGACGTAGGCGAGGAGTCCTACCCGCGCTGACGGAGGCGCCGAGCGCGACTCCCCTCGGCCTCCTCAGTTGCCGGGCGCTTGCCGCGGTCATCATGGCTCGCCATTGCACTCGGAGAATTAGGTTTTCTGGGGCGGAGTAAGCAAGGAAGCCGAGGCGGCGAGAGTACTAGAGGTGCAGATGCAAGATGGGGAGAAGGCAGGCCTCCAGGGGCGATTTATAAAGTCGGAACAGTGATCGTGGTGAGTGTCCCGGGGTAGCACGCCGAATATCAACCGGCGGATTGGGGTTTTCCTGCTTCCCGAGATGGGCCTCTGCAGTAACGGGCTGTGCGAACCGTCTGGAGGCACTCGCGTGTTCGGCGGAGATTAGAACGCCTGGCTTCGGCAAAATTGCCGATTTAGGTGTTCGTGACGAACACTGGCCAAATTGCCGAACAGGTTTACATGGTTAATCACGATGTTGTCGGAACGGTAACCGATTGGATGCAAAATATGGATATATTACAAGAAGATGTTTGAGTCATTCTGACGCAGGATTGCTGAAATTAAAAGTTCATTACACAGTCATCTCAGTTGTTCAAGAACTGATTTATAGCCGCCAGGGTATCGGCTTTGACCTGATTAGCATGCTCCAGTGCCTTTTTGTCCTCCTCTTCGGTGCCTTGTGCCTGTGAAAGCCTCGTGCTAAGTTTGATATCCTCATCAAGCGCCGATGACAGCCTGGAAGATGTTGTTTCAATGATATTCGGTAAACCCGATAGCCGAGAGGTGCATGACTGAATATCAGAGTTGACCTGGGCTAGTTGGGCTTCCAGTTCAGATCTCTTTTCTTGCAGTTCTTTCAACTGAGTCTCCAGGGCCAATTGAGAGTTCTTGGCCTCTTGAAACTTAGAATACAGATCATTGACCTCCTGGGTGCACTTGGACTTGGCAGTCTGAAGGTCAGCGCTTCTAGTTGCTCGTTTCACTTTGGCAAAGTAGTCATCCAGTGTGGATACAGCCTCTAGATGGAGCCTCAAATTTCTGGAATGTCCTCAGCAATGGGTTCGAGGAAATTTTAACCGCATCGGCATCTCTAACTAAGGACAAGATGTCTTGACTCAGGAAGTCTGTTACGTTGCTCAGGATATCTTGGACAAGTGCTGATGGTCTTTTGGCCACTGTTCTTTTACTCAGGAACTCGTTGACATCGAATGCATATTTGGAAGCCGGGCTGGCAGAAGTCTCTGATAATTCAGACAGGTTAGCCGATTGGGGTAAGGTATGGAGGAGGAATGAAATGAGAGGTTAATCCTTACCTGATGAGTCGGCTGTTGGTGGGGGTTTGGTCTGGTTGAGAACCGGATGGACCAGCAGGGTCTGGAGTTGAGCCGATGAAGGTCTCATCAATCGCGGTATCTGTGAAATCGCTGGTCAGCCAAGAGAGGCAAGAATCTGCTGGTTGAAGGGATAATTAAAGGACCTACCAATGCTGACATCATCCGGATTCTGGGTGTCCATTTCCTCGGCATCTGCATGCTCATCATTTTCCAAGGTAATAAGGATTGGGGGCACCGTCATTTGAGCGTTTTCTTGTTCAGGGGAAGAAGCCTGTAATGGTATACAAGCCAGTCAAGAATAAGTTGATAATGATGGAAGAACTAGAACATCTTACCTTTGGAGGGGGTGTGTTTTGCTTGGTCTTTGTTCGCCTGGAGCTGGAAGTGCCCTTAGTGGCCTTTCTTTTCTCTCCTTTAGCTGAGAGGGTGGTTAATGAGACTGGTTGGGATTTCATAAGCTGAGTCAATGAAGGAGCATTGTGTCCCAGGACAGTGATTGGCCCTGCTTGATGATATTGGATAGGCCTGATGTCAGAATTGGGTATGAAGTCCTGTGGAAATTTTGAGAAGTTAGAAATCTCAAGGATCAAATACTAAAGCAACAGGTGGCTTGTTATTGTACCTCACTGTCAGAGCTGAAGTCTGCTTGAAGTTCCAGGCACATGGGATGGACTGGGCTGTTGAAGATATGATCATGCCATTCTTGCCACCAGGACTCAAAAAGAGGATGAGCAGACTGGATCAAATGAAATGGTACTGGTTTGTAGTCTGGCAGATCTTGCCCCAGGCTGAATACTCGATTGGCCTGCATCCCTATTGTAATACGCTCTTTGGACTGAATCTGCTCCCTGGGCTTGATGATGGTGGAAAAGATGAGTTTTGGAGGGAGCTGTCCACAACCTAATTGCCTAGCTGCTATGCTAGGATAATAGAATTCATAAGTGTGCTTCACTTGTCTTCCTCTGTTGAATTCGGCTGGTAGGATGCAGGGTTTGATAAATGTGTTGAAAACTCCTGTGGCCATTTCGTCTATGCAGCCATCATCAAAGCTGAATTTGATAGGGAAAGTGAGGTTGTCATTCTCCCTGTAGGGTAACCAGAGCACCTGATTAAAGCCCTTGAAGAATAATTTGAAGAGACTGCCAATACTCTTGTTTATGGTTATAGCAGTGGCTGCTTCCCCATAAGTTTGGCAAGCTTTCTCTATAGCCTCTTCATCCTCAGTGAAGTTGCTGGAGGGAAAGCTGAGGTTGTCCAATGGCACAGCAATGATTTGGTGCATGTATAGCTGAAACCACATTTGAACAAACCACCAGGGGCCATTGACACAATCAATTGGTGGCAGTCCATCTGTGCTATCATGAGTGGCATGATACATTTGAGTGGAGATCTGATGCATCATGTGGTATATGGATCCCAGGAAGAGCCTGCCTAGAGGGAGTTGCTTTCCTTTGGATAATTTATCAGCCAGTGCGATGTAGTTAAGGGTTGGCTCGTTGGATCTCCCACAGAAGATAAATCTGCATAGCCACATGTTTAGAAAAGCCCTATGCTCTGTTTCTGCTACTGGGCCTGATATTTTGCTGTGGATCTCTACATACTTCATCCATCCAACACTGACATCAATGGATCTCTGAGGAATTTTCTCTAGCATTTTGTCGGTGTTCATGATCGAGGTAATGTTCAGGCCACTCATCATGAAGACATCGGCTAGTGTGATTGTCATTATGCCATGGCCGAACACGAAAGCATTGAGGGCATCTGACCAAAAATGAGAAGCTGCTATGAGCAATGACTCATTTTTGGGCATGTCGGCCAGGGACAGTTCCAGAGCATGATGGATGTCTTGGGTTTCCCAGTGAGGCCCAAATCTCACCTGAATTCTTCTGTACCAATTCCTCCAGCCGGTGACCGCGGGCAGGGGCCAGTTCTTGAAGGTATACCGCCACCTGTTCGATGAAATGACTCCATGCTTGAAAGGAGTTCCGTTGGTCTCCATACCGATGATATTGGTTGGATTGGAGTTTCCCATCGGTCCCAAGAAGTAGGAGTCAGGATCTGCATCGCAAGGAATCAGAATTTCATCCCTAAGGGCCTGAAAGAAGAAGGTGTGCGGGGGAAGCTAAATGAGCCGAATGCCGATATAAATTGACCAAATGCGTTGAAAGGAAAAGTGAAATTTACCTCTGGGATCTCGTCGTGGGTCGCCATTGCGAAACTCAGGTGGAGTTTGAAGTTGTTGATGATTTGGAGAAGATGCAGAGTTTGAAGCAGTGCTGACCTAGAATGCGCGGCGGACTTGTGGTCAATTTCAGAACAAATGCCTTTGTGCAGAAATTGAGGGGGCATGTGTTAACACAGAATTTTCGCACTATGACAAGTGGGCCAGCACGGCGCAGGTTCGGGAGAAATCACCACCTGAGGGATTCGGTAGATAGCAAGCACGGTCGGCTAATCCAATCGATTCGGTAAGGCTGTGGAGGCGACTGGTCAAACGGGGGGTGGATTCGGCAATATGGCGCTGCGGTCGGCTACCTCAGGCTAAGTCGGTTTGCGACAAATACGGCATATCAGAAGATTCGGCAACAGAAGATCTCGTCATTGTTAGCACGTGCCGATTATTAAGGGAGGCTTAGAATAAAAGGCATCGTATTTTAGATAAGTTTCCTGTTTTGTTGTTGTAATCGTGTCCTCCTAGGACTCGTAGAACACCAGGGTATAAATATAAACCCTGAGACTATTGTAAAAACGTTCACAATCAATACAACCAATCCGGCCCCCGCCGTCTTCGAGTCCAAGTCGTGTCTTGTTGTGTTCTTCGAGAGGGGCCATCGATCCGTCGACCTCCGTAAGTTCCGGCAACCTTGTTATCATGTCTAGTATCGTGCAGCGGATTTAGATATGGTGCAAGTAGTCTCGTACGTTAAGCTTAGTATCGTGCGGCGGATTTAAGCTTATGACGGGAAGTTTTGCTTATGCCTTGTATCGTGCGGCGGATTGAGTCATGAGTAAAAATAGTTATCGGCTCTGTTAGATTTGGCAAATCTGATAGATTCATTAAGTTACCTTGTGTTATATGTTTTATTATGTTTATTTCATCATAACACTTTTGCCCAATCTAGATACCGTTCGGTTCGGCTTTATCTTTTATAGATCTGCTATGTTCTTTCACGTTTATTATTGTAAAGTCTTTTATGCAGTAGATCTATTGTTCGTAATAGCCGATTGGATCGTATCTGGATTGTCACATGGTGAGGGTTCATGCACGTTGAGTACACTTGACCTATGATAGAGCCAGGTGTCGTGCGGTAGGCGCCGGCTTTAGATTAGTTTAGTCATGCTTAGTTTGTATGTTCAATCCCCATGGACCCCAACTCGGTTGTACAACCGAGATTGGTTAAGTTTTAGCTTATATTTAATACATCATGCAAGTACGACTCTCATGCAAACGTGTTCAGCAACCTGTTATTCACGTAACCTTGTTCATATTGCTGAATAATCTTTGAACCTGTTGGCAGATAGCTTGCATAGCTATATGTCATCGTAAGTGGCTTCAGGGCCGTACATCTTGGAACTGTCTGGTCATACCCGGCATGTTCCTGCTTTGTATTTAACAGATTCTTTCCATTGTTAGTTGCAGGGCAAACTGACTGGCACGCACCGGACTCCTGAGCACCCGGGCCACGTTTGAAGCCAGCTTCTCCAGCTTGCTGTGTGATTGGCACAGCGCGCCACTTTTGGTGCCAACAGCAAGTTAGAAACAAGAGCAACATCGCGCAACACAAAGTGTTCATTAACTTGCACCGACCCACGAGACAACACTCTACCTTTGCTATTGTCGCCGAAGGTGATAAACTCCTTTTCGGCGACCGGACTAAGACTGGAGAACCACTTGGCGTTTCCGGTCATGTGCCTCGAACACCCGGAAACCAACCAAACGTTCTCCAATCGTTTTACCTACATCAATAAAAAGACATAGGGTGAGCATACGGTCCAACACTGGGGTTAGTGAAGTAGGGAGAAAACCACTGTTGGGCTGGCTGCTCAAAAGAACGGTCAGCGGAAAAACCATTCCTAGCACGCCTACGGGGAAAAAGATCACCACGCACAGGAAAACGTGGTCCGCTAAGGAAAGAGCGTCCATCGCGATACTCAAAACGCGGTGAAGGATAACGCTCAACAAAGCCACCGCCACGGGGTTCGTATCCTGCAAAGTCAGGACCCCGCCGGGCAACTCCTCCCTGACGCCTAGGACCTTGAGGCACTGCACCTATAGGCCTAGCAGCTCCCCTCTGAACATTCAGCACATGCACATCATGGAAAGGATGGTACATGTCCGCATTGTTCATCTCCCTGGCACGGCGCGCCTCTCTCTTGCGCCGAAAGCAGAACTCACTCAAGTGTCCATCTCTCCCATAGTGCTCACAATGGTACCTCACCGCTCTCATAGGGGGTTGTTGGTACTCACAGTAGTGGGTGTGGATCACTTTGCCCTTTTATGGTATGATCTCCTCTTGGATGGGTGGCGTGGTGTCTAGCTTGTTCTTGAGGTGGTTTGGTTTGGGAGACCACACTTGTTTCTTGGGTGGAGCTCTCCGAGGTTCCTCATACACTCCATCTTTGGTGTTAGGCTTGAGAGGCTCTTTGGGCGGAATCTTTGTAAGTTTGGGAGTAGTGGTGGAGTTGGGCTTCTCACTCGGGTTAAGACCACTAAACTCTCCAACCTTGCCAAAAGAAGACGCACACTCAACACCCTGAGCAAAACCTACACCTGGACCTCCAGCAGCACGTCTGAATTGGGCAATCATCATCCCAAGCTGTGGCTCACCACAAGACACCCATGACAAGATGGTCCGAAGGTATGTGTTTTCCTCCTCGGTTTGCATCTTGTCATGCATCACATTTGCTATCTCCATCTCCAAGCCCTCACACAAAGCGCATCTAGACACACAAGTGCTACCCGAGCTGGCCTTCTCAAGAGACACAATCTTGGCATTCTTCTCTGCCAACTTGGTTTGCAAGCCTGCACAAGACTTGCACGCACCCAGCAGTGAGGATCTAGCTCTAAGCTCATCCACCTCTCCAACCAACGCATCATACTTACCTCTCAAGGTGAGAAGGTCAGTCATGTGCGTGGTGCACATCTCGCACTCACTCTCCTCAGAAATGACCACGGTGGACTTAGCAAACTCAAGCTCCTTCACCGTATCCTCCCACTTCTGCCTAAACTCCTTGCGCTCTCTAGCAGCACGCCTAAGTAGTTTATCTTGACTAAGAAGAGCGGCAGTAAGTTTCTCGACCTCAGCAGAGAGCTCGTCAGGGGTCTGAAATACCTGGGAGGTGTCGTCGTCGTCTTCGTCGTCCCGAGGGGTCTCCTCCATCTCACCGTTGACCTCCTTGCCGAGGGCCATGGTGCAGAAGCCCTCGTTGTTGGCGAAGAAGCAGAGGCCGTTCAGCTTGTCCTCGATCCTCTTCTTCTCGGACTCATCGTCGCTTGAGGAAGCGGAGTCGTCATCCGAGTCGTCGACGTCGCTGAGCGTGGAGAAGAAAGCACGTTGCTCAGCCTGGGCCTTCTCCAAGTACTTCGTCTTGATGTATTCCTTGTTGAAGCCGCCCTTCTGCTTGTGCTTCGCGGGGACATACTTCTCCTTGCGCTTGCCGGAGTCATACTTATGCCCATGATCCGCCTTGTCGAAGACTTGCTTGTTCTTCTTCAGGCAATTTGCGATGAAGTGGTTCGGGTCGCCGCACTCGAAACATCCCGAGCGTCCCCCTCCGCGGCGACGGTTCATGCGGTTGTTGTGGAACCGCGAGAACCGGTTGGCAAGCAGAGCCAACTCATCATCCCCCATGAACTCCAGCTGCTCCTCTATGACAGAAAGAAGAGAAGAAAGTGCAAAGCCTCTAGAGGGGGTAGCAGAAGAGTCAGAAACCAAAGCCATAGTCGGGCCAGAAGGATTTTCATAAGAAGCCCTCGACATGGCATCAATCTCACTAGACTTGAGCTTACTAAAGAGCTTGTCGCATGTGAGGGTCTCATAGTTAGACGATTCGATGATCGCCTGGACCTTTGAGTCCCACACCGACCGATCGAGAGTATGCAAAAGCTTCAAAGCTCTCTCATGATCATCAAACGACAACAACTCCTTGTTAGCCCTCATCTTGTTGACAATGACCTGAAAGCGAGCGAATAAACTTTCTATGCTCTCGCCAGGCATGTGTCGAAAGTTCTCATACTCCCGCTTGTGCGACTTGTAGAGACAGGATTTTACTTGAGTGGTTCCCTCATGGAAACGCATGAGGGTCGCCCAAATCTCACGAGCCATGGGGAGGTGAGAAACGCGATCAAACTCGGACATGCTCAAACAGGAGAAAAGAACGTTACGCGCTCGGCTATTGACATCGTGCTCATCCATCTAAAGCTGAGTAACACGAGCAGCCAAGACAACGTAATCGGCCTTGTTGCAAATCTCCCAAACAAAAGAGCCCATGCTCTGGAGATAGGCCGACATGCGTATCTTCCAATACGCATAGTTCGTCCCATTGAAAAACGGCTGTTTGCCCACACCGCAATCCATGTCGCCTTCTGTGGATCTGGAACCGGCTAAGGTGGAAGATCCTTAACCTGCTTCGATACCAATTGAAGGATCGAAAGTGCTACCAGAAAGCGACCAGAGGGGGGGGTGAATGGGAGCTTCAAATTTTTCTTTCGGAAACTTGCCCCTGTCCCGAGAATCAACCCCAAGAGCAAACCCTAGAGCTTGCAAGTGTCCACGACCCTAGATGTAGGGTGGATGCTTCCAAGAAGCACAGCGGGACACTACACAACTATAGAAACCCAACGCAAAAACCGGAAATCGAATCTGACAACGGTCGAATGAACCACGGAGGAAAGCGTGCGAAGCTGCACTGACCGGACTCACTGGAGCGTCCGGTCAGTCAGGATCGGACGCATCCGGTCATGCAAAAACCGTTTTCGGACCTTACTGTACGTGACCGGACTCACTAGTCAGCAGCGTCCGGTTAGTTGAACAGAGCGTCTGGTCAGCAGTGAAAAACCCAATGAACAGTACTAGAGTCGAGTCCGGTCGTTAACCAACTGTGCGTCCGGTCAAGTCGCAAACAAAAACCACAGAACGTATTCAATGACCGGACTCAGGGTCAGCGTCCAGTCGTTGAACAGGCAACGTTCGGTCACCCCAATTTCATGTTGTTCGTCCACCGATTCGACTCGATCTCACCCAAAACAAATCCTCTAGGGAACAAACTTGGTGAGAGGAGTCACAAGGAGGATAGTGAGCTATCTCTAAGAGATCATGGCTCGATCCTATCTCCAAATCGATGAATCAAAGAAATTCGGGGGAAAGAAGAAAAAACCCAACCGCAACAAAAATTGATCAATCTACTAGCTCATGAGGTTAGAAGAGAATTCCTTCGGAGGAAAGAAGTGCCTCATGATCTAGAACAACTCAGTTCAAACGGATTTGCAAAAGGTGCACCGAGTAGAGAGATCGATCAACGGGAAAAACGTGGAGAAAAGTAACCCGTGAAGAACAACACCAAAACACGAATCACAACCACGAATTTGCAACCGTGTGGCTACCACACGCTACAATAGTGAGATTACGGTCTCACTTCCTCAAAATCTCATGGACATAGAGGTATTTTTCTCTTCTATGTGGATCTCAGTTCGCTACAGCAGGGAATAGGGAGAGCAGGAAACCCTAGAAGGCAAAGAGCAAATGACTGAGATAGGATGGGAGGTGGGTGTCTCCCTCTACTTATCCTAATTCTAATTGCCACTCTACCCCTAACTAATTACAGAGCGAACCAGCTAAACCCTAGGGTTATTCTGGACCAACTCATGGTAGGTGGTGATCTGACGGCCACGCCCGCACAACTGGTAGCGTTGCCTCGACGCAACCTCACCGATTGCCGCCATGTGCCGCCACCGCTCTACTTGTCATTTTCCCAGACTTTGCCCCCGGTTTTGTGGCCCAAACCAGGAAACCAGCCTTCACAGCCAACCCCTAGTTTTGAGGCCCAAATCGGGAAACCAGCCGACCATCGCCTGAGTTTTGTGGCCCAAACTCAGAAACCCGCAGCGTCCATGTTTTGAGGCCCAAACCTGGAAACCGTCCTCAGCCCGAGTTTTGTGGCCCAAACTCGGAAACCATCAGCGCCTAGGTTTTGAGGCCCAAACCTGGAAACCGTCCACTTGGTGGTTTTTCTGTGGCTCAACCACCAAACCGAGCCGTAGAGGGGATGCACCACCAGTGCACCCCGTCCATCGACACGTGTTCCTAGGTCCACGACCCAAGCAACACCGTGCCCTCAAGTCTTCGCTCATCGCTGTCCCAGGCTGTTAGCCACCACAGCTGATCCTCAGGCCACCGGTCCCTCAGTCCAAGCCTCACGTCCGCCCTTCACCACTCTCGGTCCATCGGCACGACATGTCTCTACTTGACCTTCAGCTTGCCTTCGATCACTGTATCCGTGCTCAACACCTCCACAACACAAGCCAAAGAACATGCGCATTATCCAAGTTGACAATCACTCATCACTCAGAGACTCGGCATACACCCATGTATCCGCACTTTCAAAATCTTGTGAAAATCAAATAGACAACAAAACTTGTGGAACAAATTAAGCATTAATGGTTGGCCACTCAAGCCTTAGTTGTCCATAATTCCAGTAAGATCTCTTTCTCAATATTTTGTATTTTAATATTTTTACGATGCAACTAAAAAAATACAACAGGATGAATGTATGCATATTTATTTTTATTATTTATTTTTTTATGCCACCACAGTGAACATTCCTGTTGGTTTTTACACAACATAGAATTATTCACATGGGGTTCCTGGTTTTTGATGAAGTAAAATATTTTTTTTATATTATTTTTTTCTAATTAAAATGTTTGTGAATTAAATATGATGATATAGGAAATGATTAAATATGAGAAATATGCAACAAAGTAAATATAAAGATAACTACCGATTTTTACCTTTTGGCGAAGGTTCAGATATTTAGGTCCGACGAACCGGACCTTCTCTTGGTTCAGACCTCCCAAGGTATGTCAGACGTTTGGAAAGTTGTTATTGATTGTACCTCTTAGGTGCAGACATTTTCTCCCATACTTTCTTGGTCTGAGTCTTCACTTCCTGTGGTTCACTATCTTGAGTGAGGTTTCTCTCCTTTCTTTTCTGGGATAGTGTCGATAGCTTCTTCTTCATGATTGGCCTCTCTATTCTTGATAGCATGTCTTCTTTGGCTTTGAGAGCGGCGTCTTTCACTTCTATTCTTCTTAGGTGCTTCATTGGGCATGTAGTTGATGAAGTTGCATCGTGCCTTTTCTCCAGGAAAGTGAAAATGGAATTCCTCTTGTAGATGATTGCATTTGTAGCGTAGAGGAATGGTCTTCCTAGGATGAGGTGGACATCATCGTCTTCTCATGTCGAGGATCAAGAAGTGTATGGGGACTTCATGACCTCTAATTCTGACTACGATGTCTTCCGTTATTCCTTCTTGTTTATGCCTCTTGATATGGTGTCACTCATGTCATTTGTTCGTCCAACAGTTTGAAGTGAAGCGTTAATTGTGGACGCTGGCCGCATCTTGCTCAGTGTGCATGTTCTTGTAGATCAAGGACCTTCACTCTGTAGAATTTGGGAGTGGCAAACTTCTCCATATTTTTCTCAAGAGTGTGTCCTGCTCAAAAAGACAAGGTAGAGATCAAGTGCATGGGCTCTGTGGTGGAAAAACACAACAGAACCAAAAGTTTTGTTTATTCCCCTCTTACCTTAGGCACATTGCACAAGACAAACTTGTTTATGTATTCTATTCAATCTTAACATGAGTGATAGGATCAGAGGATGAGCATGAAAGTAGCATCTTAAAATATTTAACAGATCAAATTACTTAACCCAAGGAAGGATAATCTATGCATAAAGTGTTGATCTTTTCATGATTGAGATATATCATCTTCCAAATGTTGGATGCACAACATTTTAGCTCATTTAGTTAAGACAGTGAGATTCAAGAGAGTAAAGCTAAGATCAAAGGACTAAACATGTTAAGTTGATTAGGTTGGATCAAGTGAGGTGCAACTTAAACATGTTTTGTTCTTTATTTATGTTTATACTAGAATCAAGAAGAAGCTTTAAAAGTGGTGGACACTTACCTTAATGTTACTTTGTCATGAAGAGTGATGTTGAACCACCTTGTGGAAGCTTCTCTTGTCTAGCTGGCTGTCTTCTCTTGCTTGTCTCACAGTGTGCTTGAGAGGAGGAAGATCACAGTTGAATCATCTTTAGAGGTTTTAACCTTCCTTCTCTTGTGTCGACTTATTAGTGAAGGCGCATTGTTCCTCGAGTATGCTGACTAGGATCCTCTCTCTTTCTTGTATTAATTCTATATTATGAGGATGTAGGGACAGTTCTGCATCCTTCTCTTGTCAACCTTTATTGTTTTCCTTTAATCATTGGGTTGGCAAAAGACTTGAATTTAGAGCTGCTACTCGTGTGCCTCCATGAGAGTCTTTTGTCTTGTAATGTCACAACTGAGACTTGTCCTCTCAATGGTGTCTAGATGATGGAGATCTTATCGTCTGTTCTTCCTGATTTGCTGGCTCAGGTATTATCTCTCCATCTTCTAACTCATGTGGTGCAGTGGCTTCATCCTTCATGATGCCCTCCTCAATTCTTGGCATTTGGTTCTCAATTCGTCATAATCTTTTGGTTCTCTTTGGTTGCTCATAAGTGATGTAGATGTTGAAGATGCAGTGAAAGATCCAAAAGTTGACTTCTCCGGGTTCAGCAAAGATGATAACATTGATGGTGTTCAAGAACGATTTTCCAAGAATGAGTGGTGAATCATACTCCTCTTCTTGACTGGGGCATCATCTAGTGGTTTGTACTGATCAAAGTGATAGGTAGGAGATCAATATTTCTTGAAGCTGGTTTTCTCCTTACCCCTTTGCTTGTGAAACACATCTAGACAACAAAATTGTCTCTCCCAGGTTGGCTTTTGATGTAGATAGGCTCCCAACAACATGTTCATGTGTTGGATTTGTAAATATTGTTATTGTTGTAGTGGTACCATCTTGTCTCCCAAGCTAGCTCTTGATTAGAAAAGAGGATAACTTCCCACATCTTTTCTTGATGTCTTGGGCAATGATGGTTGCAGGTATAAGTTGTCTCATATGAGGTAAGTTGCATCCTGTTTGTCATCAGTGCCCAAGCAAGACTCAAAGCTAAGCTATTGCTAGTACCATTCATGATCTGAGAGTAGGTTTGTGTGTCTATGGTTTGAGTTTTGGATGTTCAATGTTCAGACCAAACCATGGATGAACAAAATCTCTATCCCGTGTAATGTTAGTGGACATATACAGTTCTTTCATCCATGATGAATGAGCTGAGTCTTCATTGTGCAAAGTTGTTGAAGTTCATTGTCCGCCTTGCTTCATCTCCGGTGTGAGTTCATCTTAGGACTTTCCCAAATTAATATTGAAAGTTTCCTACAGGGGTTAGTCTAACAAAATATCCAACATCCACTATAGCATACTATCGGCTCAAAAATCAACCTGGACACCACGTCTAATTGATCTAGGAAGGCATTTTAACTTAATTGCTTAAATTAAAAGCCTTTGAAAGCAAGATCACCACTCCTAAACTAGGCACCATGCTTAATTTAAGAGATGTATGAAAGTACTCCAAACCTAAACATACAATATAGCGAATGAGGGTAGCATGAAAGTATTATAGAGATTTATTCAGATGGTGATGAAAGAGCATGATTAGTATATGAGCATATCTTAAAGGTAGGGATAACCAACATAGCAACACGGCAAGAGATGCTCTTAGAAAGTCTATTCCCCAAGCTTGGATTTTGCACAAATCAAGATTAGAAGAATGTAATTCAATGTTGTATGATGATTGGTTGGACATACCTTGTGTTTGTTGTTCCTTCGTTCTTTTCTGCTCTAGATTTGGAAAGGTTAGTGACAAGAATACACGAAGGAATATTTTCATAATTATTTTTCTATGCTCAGTGCAGTGGAAAGGTAGGCATAGCTAATAACCAGATATTTTGATGGGGTGTAAGGATTCTACTGGTTATAGCTTGCGCTCATGGGGTAGTGACAGATAAGAGTGGAATTCAAAAATAGCATTCATTAGAATGAACACAAAAACAATGAAAAGACTAGGACAAAAACGGAAAAGATCAAAGTATGATTACAAGGTTAAACTAAGACTTAAAGATGATGTACCGTTCCCCGGCAGCGGCACCAGAAATGCTTGTTGGTATAAATTAACGCACACTCTACTTTATCCGCAAGTGCACAGATAAAATGTACCGATGTAGCACTTCACCGGAGTAACCTAATTTTAATATCGAACCCAAAGGAATGGATAGTGTTAAGCCTTAAAGTCTAACCCCTGAGTAGCTAACAAGGACAGAGAATCTAGAAGTATAGAGGGGATCACTAAGGCTGTCTAATTCCAATTTAAGAGTGATAGGTTTATATTATTCTTAGTGGGGAAGTTGCCATAAAAGTACTCAAACAGAGTATGAGTCTTTTATGCAAATGTATAATCCTACCGAGCCTATACATGGGTAAGTGGACTATAGAAGAATCAACAAGGCCATAAGAGTCACCCTTGCGAACAACCACACTACTACCGGTGTTATAGGAGGCATTATGAGCTATCAAGTCTAAGCACCATGCTTACACTATCCAACTACTCTAACTCTAGAGCAACTTAGAATTAAAGTACTCAATAGAGAGTCATAAACCTTAAGAATAATAAGAACAATTGCTCAAACTTAAATATAGACATTAATTACCGAAACAATCGTTGAAGCAAGTTGAAGATGAACTTGAATCCGCAGGTACAAGATGAAGAAGTTGATCCGACAGGCCGGAGCTCCTTCTTGATCTCTTCCTCTCTTTCTCTCTTCTAGTTCTAGTATAAGACTAGGTTCTAAACCTAAACTAGAGGGGTAACTAGTCTTCTACTTGAAAGCTGGCTCTTGAAGTCTTCTTCTAGGGTTTCTGAATGAGGCATAGACTTTTCTGAAGAGAGACTTGTTCTACCCTGGGGCATGGGGGCCTGTTTATATAGCCCTGAGGGATCAACCGCGGTCGTTAGATCAAACCGACTTCACCTAGGGCTGAGATGGGTCCTCAAAGGCTATGGAGGAAGCTTCCAGAAGATGGAGTCTAGCGGGCCCAGGGGTAGACCGACTGGTCCTAGGGTGGGACCGGTCGGTCCCACCTGGCGGCCTCTCCGTGTGTCCCGCCTCGTGGTTTCCTCTGGTGTCCTCTAGATCCTTCTGGAGTATTCCTGACGTGTCGGTTCCGTAATCTTCCATCGGTTTCCATCTAGGAGAAGTAATCTGTGCTGGTTTCCTAGTTTAGTCCCTGCAGAATCACAATTCACCAAAACTCGTGGAATATTATCAATTAAAACCCTAAACCTTTATTAGTGATTGAATTCATGCCCTTGTCATATTTATTTATCCTTTAATTTTGATAGATAACCAGTGTCAACAACTCCTGATGAGGCACCTCGTCGATATAGCTTGTCCCCGACTAAAACATAGTTTTTAGTACGTCTGGTGACTTGTTCTGCTGCGGTTTTATCACTTGGCAATTTATGCTCCTTGAAGTAGTCAATGAAAACTTTAGTCCAGTCGGGTGCTAGGGTGCTAGATATAAATCTGTGCGGAGGGTGCTGGATCGACCTCTTCCTTCTCTTGGATTGAGGGTTGGGATAGCTCGTGTAGAAAGGTGGCACTAGGGACTAGGGCCCTGTCATATCACAACTTTGCTAGTATGTCTGCAGCTACATTGAGATCTTGGGTGATATGAATAAGTTCCAAACCTGAGAAATTTTTCTCTAGGTTGCGGACTTCAGCGCAATAGGCGTTCATTGTTTCCTTGGTGCAGTCCCAATCTTTGTTGACTTGGTGAATTACCACAGAAGAATCGACATAGACTAGGAGTAGCTTGATACCCAATGTGACTGCTAGCCTTAACCCGTGTAGTAGCACCTCATATTCTGCTTCATTGTTGGTAGCTGGCCACATAATTTGCAGAACGTACTTGAGTTGCTCTCCAGCGGGTGATACAAGTTGGACTCCGGCACCTGCTCCTCTGAGTTTTAGGGACCCGTCGAAGTACATCTTCCAATGTTCTGGAAAAGCATCGTCTTGAACCTGCTGGAATTCTATCCACTCGGCGACGAAATCAGCCAGGGCTTGTGACTTGATAGCTTTGCTTGGAGTGAACTTGATATTGAGTGCCCCCAACTCGACTGCCCATTTGGAAATTCTTCCTGTGGCGTCACGGTTGTGGAGGATTTCTCCCAATGGGAAATCCGTGACAACTGTGATTTTGTGGGCTTCGAAGTAGTGTCGTAGCTTCCTTGATGATATGAGTAAGGAATAAAGCAATTTTTGAACCTGCGGGTACCTGACCTTAGAGTCGGAGAGTACCTGACGGACCAGGATGTTAGAGATATCATCAGTCGATGATTACTCCGACTAATCTTGGACGGCGCGGGAGATCCGAAGACTCGTTACGAAGTGTACTTGGATTAGGACTCTCGCTTGTAACTTAGCCGAGTTGTAAAAGGAAGTCCTGTAATTAGAATAGGACTCCAATATTGTTACCGGCTAGGACTCGGTCTGCGCTAAGGTTCACCCGGACATATAAGGGGAACTGGGCACAGGCTCTAGAGAATCGAACATTGAATCATAACAATACACAAGGCACACGCCGCACTGGACGTAAGGTATTATGCTATTTAGCGGCCTGAACCAGTATAAATCGTTGTCCCTGTGTACTCGCCGAGTCCTACGAACGCCGATCCCCACCGAACAAATCGTCTGAGATTACTCAAGATGAGTTGCCGGTTAACAAACACCGACAGCTGGCGCGCCAGGTAGGGGCTTTCGGCGATTCGACAACCAAGAGCCCGGTGAACCACGACAACATGTTCTCGGCGGGATCAATTTTCGTTTTTGGCTCATGGACTTGCATTGCGGATGATCAAGGAAAGCTGCACAGACTGAAGGACCGAGAAGCTAACCGAAAGCGACCAGAGGGGGGGTGAATGGGAGCTTCAAAATTTCCTTCCGGAAACTAGATGCCACTGTCCCAAAATCAACCCCAAGAGCGAACCCTAGAGCTTGCTAATGTCCACGACCCTAGATATAGGTGTGGATGCTCCTAGAAGCACAGCGGGACACTAGACAACCCTAGAAAGCCAACGCAAAAGACGGAACTCGAATCGATCAGAACGAACGAGCCGCGAACGAAAACGCGCGAAACTGGATCGACCGGACTCTGGCCAGCGTCCGGTCAGCAGGGACCGGACGCGTCCGGTCAACAAAAATCTGCTCTGGAACCTTACTGTTCGCGACCCGGACTCACGAGTACGCAGCGTCCGATCGAGAGCAGTGCGTCCGGTCAGAAACGACAAGCACGATGAACAGTGGAAGCGATGTGTCCGGTCAAAACGTGAGCGGAGCGTCCGGTCAAAGTGAAGAACATGGCTACGTGCTGTTCATCGACCGGACTCACGGAACGAGCGTCCGGTCACCCCGACTGAGCGTCCGGTCGACTCGCAGCAGCCCCGTTCGTCCACCGATTTGCCTCTATCTCACCCAAAACAATTCCTCTAGGGATCAAACTTGGTGAGATGAGTCACAAGGAGTATAGTGAGCTATCTCTAAGAGATCATGGCTCGAACCTATCTCCAAATCGGTGAATTGAAGAATTTCGGGGGGAAGGAAGAAAACTTGACCCGAAACTAAAAATCGATCGATCTCCTAGACCGTGAGGTTAGAGTATGATTCCCTTCGGTGGAAAGAAGTGCCTCACGATCTAGAACAACTTGGTTCAAACGGATTTGCAAAAGATGAACCGAGCAAAGAGATCAAGCGACGGGAAAAATCATGGGGAAAAAGGATTCCGCGAAGAACACGAACAAAACGCGAATCACACCCACGAATTGCGAGCCGAAGCGCAAGCACACGCTACGACAAGGAGGTTACGGCCTCCTTTCCTCAAAATCAACAGTACACAGAGTTGCAAGTCTCTCTGCGGATCTCAGCTACAGCAGGGGACGGGGAGATCAGGAAACCCTAAGTGCAGGAAGCAAATAAGATGGCTAAAACTGGGATAACTGAGATAGGGGAGGAGGGTGTCTCCCCTGACTACTTATCCTATTCTAGTCTAAGTCTATTTCCTACTCTACCCCTCTCTATTCTAATTACAGAGCGAACCAGCTAAACCCTAGGGTTATTCTGGACCAACTCGGTGGTAGGTAGATCCAACGGCCACGCCCGCACAACTCGTCCGCGTTGCCTCCACGCAACCTTCCGATTGCCGCCACGTGCCGTCCTCGCTCTGCACACCCCGGTTTTGTGGCCCAAACCGGGAAACCAGCCTTTTCCAGCAACCCCCGGTTTTGAGGCCCAAACCGGGAAACCAGCCCACCAGCCTGAGTTTTGTGGCCCAAACTCAGAAACCCTCAGCGCCCGAGTTTTGAGGCCCAAACTCGGAAACCGGCCCATCGCCCGAGTTTTGTGGCCAAACTCGGAAACCGTCCGCGCCCAGGTTTTGTGGCTCAACCTGGAAACCGAGCACCCGAGTTTTGAGGCCCAAACTCGGAAACCGTCCACCCGGTGGTTTTTCCCTGGCTCAACCACCAAACCAGTAGCTGTAGAGGGGATGCACCGCTCGTGCACCCCGTCCACCGACACGTGTCCCCAGGTCCTCGACCCGAGCAACACCGTGCCCCGCAAGTCTCCGCTCGTCGCTGTCCCAGGCTGCCAGCCACCACAGCTGATCCTCAGGCACTCCGGTCCCTCAGTCCAAGCCTCACGTCCGCCCTTCACTGCTCGATACATCGGCATGGCACGTCCGCCGCACGGCACGCCCATCCTTCATCGCACCCAGTCCGTCGGCACGGCACGTCTCAACTTGACCTTCACCTTGCCCTCGATCACTGTCTCCGTGCTCGACACCTGCACAACACAAGCCAAAGAACATGCGCATCAAACCCGTTGACAATCACTCATCACTCAGAGACTCGGCATACACCCATGTATCCGCAATCTCCCCCTTGATGAGTGCATTGTCAACTACACACACAAATCATAAAATGAAAGAAGAAGGTAGGAGGAAGGAGAAGAGAGAACTCAACCAAATGACCCAAAAGCATAGCAAAGCCGAAGAAGGTCAAGTGGAAGAAGCGAGAACTTGGTCCCCAAAGACATGGGCAACGGCTCGACGCAACCAAGCAAAGCAAAGCTAGCCCTCAAGAAGAGGTAGAACAGGCTCAACACCGCTAGCAGAAAACCAATTGAAAATCGGAGCTAAAAAATGGCAAAGTGCTAGTCCCTCAAGATAGAGGCAACGGCTCAACACAACTAGCAAACTCCCCTCGACAAGTGCAAGCAACCCGGGACTCCCCCTTAGGTCCAACAAGAGAAGAGCACAAGGATTTGAAAATTCGCCCCTTAGCAAAACTCCCCCTAAGAGACATATGATTTGTCTTCTCCCCCTTAGTTGAAAATGCACTTATCAAGAACCAGGAACCGAGCAAAAGTCTTCCCCTCAACAAAATCTCCCCCTTTTCAAAAATGCATATGAAGTCAGAAATGCAAGTTAGGGGCTTCAGGCATATAATCAAAAGAGTGCAAAAATGCTCGAATCGGTATAGCTCCAATGGCACAACTAAGCACTCAAATAGCAAGGGCTCAAACTGATCACACATACGAAATATGAAGCATATGAGCAAGTGAGCAGTTTTTTAGCCAAAAAAGGTAGTCACCATCAAAATAGCACTACACATGTATAGATAGGAATCCAAACAAGTGCTAAACATGTATACATGGTGAACCACCCCTAGCAAAGTTCAATCATCATGCATAGGAATGAAGCATATACTTGTGATTTCAGTTTTATATCGGAGTTGCAGCGGTGAAATTACACAAGTTCAAATTTAGCATGTGATTGCGAGAGGTTGAAAGCTTGTCTTTGCCTAACTTTTCAACCGTGCGAAGCCTATGCATATGCAATCGGAAGCTTAAAGCAACGGTTTCGGTCATACACTACACGGCTCAAGTTTAACTCAAAGTGCAATGAGAAACAGTCTCGATACCATGAGGTGTTGACAAGCAATCCCATCTCGATCTTTTCAATTCACTAAAACTTGGTTCAAATTTTATACATGATATGAACAGACCCAGCAAGTGAATGACTCATAACTAGAGACATAGCAACCTAGCATATATGAAAAGCACGAGAGAACTCAACATATCCTACACATGCTAGTTGCATATCTCAATGGTGAACATTTTCAGATTGTAAGTTACTAAGTAAATTCACCATTCCAAAATAGCTCAGCTCATAACATGTACTAGTGATCAGGAAGAGCATAAGCTACTAGCATCCATATAAGCATCGGAGCATACTAGATAGAGCATAGATACATTCTAGTGATTATAAACATGAAGCTCAGAATGTAAATGCGTATGCTAAAATGCAAAGAAAAGAAAGACAAAAAGAGTCAGTCAATATATACAAGATCCAAAAGGTTTCCCCCATCTAAAAGGGGAAACGCACACCAAGCTCACCCCTCAACCAATTAAAGGTCGATTCGTCTAAAGGCTTGGTGAAAATATCAGCCAGTTGGTGATGAGTATCGACATGGCGAAGGTCGATATCACCCTTCTCCTGGTGGTCTCGCAAGAAATGAAAGCGCACATCAATGTGTTTGGTTTTCGAGTGAAGCACGGGGTTCTTAGCAACGCTAATAGCACTCGTGCTATCACAAAGCAAAGGCACGCGAGAAAAGCTCAAATCAAAATCACGCAAAGTGGCCATCATCCAGAGTAACTGGGAACAGCAGCTAGCCGCAGCAACATATTCAGCCTCTGTGGTAGACTGGGCGACACTAGACTGCTTGCGAGAAGACCACGATACAAGAGAAGATCCAATAAATTGGCAAGTCCCAGAAGTGGACTTGCGCTCAATACGGCAACCAGCAAAATCGGCATCGGAATAACCGCAAAGCGAGAGGGTGGAGGAAGCAGAATACCAAATCCCGAACTCAGGCGTGAAACGAAGGTACCTGAAAATCCGCTTCACCGCCTGACGGTGAGAGGTGCGCGGCGACGCCTGAAAGCGCGCACACAGACACACCGCGAACTGGATGTCCGGGCGTGTCGCCGTCAGGTAGAGGAGCGACCCGATCATGCTGTGGTACTCCTTCTGGTCCACTGCTTCTCCATCCACATCTGCATCCAGGGCAGTCGTCGTCGACATGGGTGTTGGAAGAGGCTTGGCCTCACCCATATCGAACCGCTTCAGCAAGTCCTTCGTGTACTTGCCCTGGTGCACAAACGTCCCCTCCCGGGATTGCTTAATTTGCAACCCGAGAAAGAATGTCAGTTCGCCCATCATGCTCATCTCGAACTCCCTGCTCATAGTATCTGCAAACTTGGCAACCAAAGCGTGAGAAGAACCACCGAAAATGATATCATCCACGTAAATCTGGACCAAGAGCGTGTCTTTGCCTTGCCGGAGGAGAAAGAGCGTTTTATCTACACATCCCATTTTAAAACCCTTAGCAAGCAAAAAGGTTTTCAACCTATCATACCAGGCTCTAGGGGCTTGTTTCAAACCATATAAAGCTTTATGAAGTTTAAAGACATGGTTTGGAAACTTGGGATTTTCAAAACCGGGGGGTTGCTCAACATAAACCTCCTCCTCTATGTAGCCGTTTAAGAAGGCACTCTTGACATCCATTTGAAAAAGTTTGAAGCCCTTGGATGCAGCAAAAGCCAAGAGTATCCTAATAGCCTCCAAACGAGCTACAGGAGCAAACGTCTCCTCATAATCTATCCCCTCCTTCTGACTATAGCCTTTCGCTACAAGCCGGGCCTTGTTTCTAACAACGTGGCCATCCTCTCCTTGCTTGTTTTTGAAAACCCATTTTGTCCCAATAGGCTTACAGTTAGGTGGAGGTGGAACTAGAACCCAAACCCGATTTCGCTCAAAATTTTCTAACTCCTCATGCATGGCATTAACCCAATCCGGATCCGTCAAAGCGTGTCCAACATCTCGGGGCTCAAAATTAGCAACAAAAGCAGAATGAGCGAAGTGCGAGATTTGCTGTGACCTTGACCGAGTGACCCATTCGTCGATGTTGCCGATCATCTGCTGAGGCGGGTGCTGGCGCTGGATATGTCGTGGCGCCTCCCGAGCTGAAGTAGCCTCCCCCTCAACAGCAGCTGGTGCCTCCCCGGGTACAAATGGTACCGCTCGGGGTGGCGGATCCCACGGCCCCCAGGAAGAAGAGGTGTCGGGGCCTGTGAGTCGTCGTAGAAGCCGCTCTTTGCGGCGCGGCAGGTGGAGGGGGTGCTGGATCATCCATACCTTCAGCACCCTCGTCCTCGTCATCAAAAAGAGGCTCACCAACCTCATGATCACCTGCACGCTCAAAACGAGAAGAAGGACAAACCATGGTCTCGTCGAAGGTGACATCGGATGTCTCCATGACTCGGTTAGTGTCAAGGTTAAGTACACGATAAGCTCGAGTGTGAGTGCCATAACCCAAAAACACACCGTCAGAAGAACGAGATTCAAATTTGTCCAAGTTGCCCTTTTTGAGTATAAAACAATGGCAACCAAACACTCAAAATAACTCACCTTGGGTAGTTTGCCAAAACGCAACTCATAAGAAGTCTTTTTCAAGAAAGCTCTCCGAAAAATGCGATTGGAAATATAGCATGCAGTGTTCATAGCTTCGGCCCAATAGCGCCTAGGAGTCCTATGCTCATCAAGCATCGTCCTGGCCATCTCAACAAGGGTCCGATTCTTCCTCTCTACAACACCATTTTGGGGCGGTGTGTAGGGGGAAGAAAACTGATGCTCCAAGCCAAGGCGGTTACAAAACTTCTCAAAATCCGAATTTTTGAATTCGGAACCATTATCACTTCTAATAGCTCGCATCGAGTTCAAAGGGAACTCGTTCTGAAGACGCAAAATCAGATTGCAAGCGAATGGAGAAAGTCTCAGTCTTCTCAGTCAAAAAGAAGACCCACGAATATCTCGAAAAGTCGTCAACAACAACCAAAACATACCACTTGCCACCAACCGAGCTCACCCGAGCCTGGACCAACAAGGTCCATGTGCTAAAAGCTCTCCAGGGGCGCTTGGTCATGACCTGAGTCACTGGATGGTGGGGAGCGGCAACCATCTTCCCTGTCTCTACAAGAGTGACAAACTAGATCCTTTTCCATCGAAAAGCCTGGGCAATCCTCGGATTAGGCCAAGTGAGCTAAGTCTTGCAAGCAAGTCAAAACTCAAGTGACCAAGCCTCCTATGCCACTTCCAAAGATCGGAAGAAGAAGGATTAGCAAAGAGACAACGAGAAGATCCAAACGACTCCGAGAAATTCGCGCGAAAAACTTTCCCAAAGGGCGAAATCATACATACAAGATCGCCCTGTGGATCTAGGATGCGACTAAGGTTCGATTTAATACGAATCTCATAGTCATCATCAAAAAGTTGCGAAACAGAAAGCAAGTTAAAATGCAGGTTAGAAACAAGAGCAACATCGCGCAACACAAAGTGCTCATTAACCCGCACTGACCCACGGGATAATACCTTACCTTTACTATTGTCGCCGAAGGTTATGTACTCCTTTCCGGCGACCGGGCTAAGGCTGGAGAACCACTTGGCGTTTCCGGTCATGTGCCTCGAGCAACCAGAATCCACCAACCAAATGTCCTCCAACCGTCTCACCTACATCAATAAAAAGACATAGGGTGAGCATACGGTCCAACACTGGGGTTAGTGAAGTAAGGGGAAAACTAGTGTTGGGCCGGCTGCTCAAAAGAAGGGTTAGTGTAAAAACCATTCCTAGCACGTCTACGAGGGAAGCGATCACCACGCTGAGGAAAACGTGGTCCGCTAGGGAAGAAGCGCTCACCGCGGTACTCAAACTGCGGTGGGGGAAAGCGCTCAACAAAGCCTCCGCCACGGGGTCCATTACCTGCAAAAGCAGGACCCCGTCGGGCACGCTCTCTACGAGATCTACGCCTAGGAGCCTGGGGCTCAACTGCTCTAGCGTCTCTTCTCGGAGCTCTCTCCTGCCTAGGCCTAACAACCTGAGGTGCTGGACCTCTAGGCCTAGTCTCCCTCCTAGGGGCTCTCATTTCCTGCCTAGGCCGGGGACCTTGACGTCCGGACCTAGCAGCTCTCCCCTGAGCCTTCGGCACATGTCCACCATGAGTTGGATGGTACATGTCCGGGTTCTCCATCTCCCGAGCACGGCGCGCCTCCCGCTTGCGCTGGAAACAGAACTCGATCAAGTGACCATCCCTCCCACAGAAATCACACTGGTACCTCACCGCACGCAAAGGGGGTTGTTGGTGACCAGGGCTGTGGGTGTGGTTCACTTTGCCCTTCTGAGGCAAACACTCCTCTCTAATGGGTGGCATTGTATCAAGCTTGTTCTTGAGGTGGTTTGGCTTGGGTGCCCAAATTTGGTTCTTGGGAGGAGCTCTCGGGGGTTCCTCAAACACACCATCTTTGGTGGTAGGCTTGGCAGGCTCTTTGGGTGGAAGTTTGGCAAGCTTGGGAGTAGTGGTGGAGTTAGGCTTCTCACATGGATTCAAACCACTCGACTCTCCAATCTTCCCAAAAGCAGAAAGATCAACACCCTGAGCAAAACCTACACCAGGAGCCCCAGCAGCTCGCTTGAATTGGGAGATCATCATCCCGAGCTGTGGCTCACTACAGGAGACCCATGACAAGATGGTCCGAAGGTATGTGTTTTCCTCCTCGGTTTGCATCTTGCCATGCTTCACATTGGCAATCTCCAGCTCCAAGCCCTCGCACAAAACGCACCTCGCCACACCAGTGCTACCTGAGTTGGCCTCCTCAAGAGACACAATCTTGGCATTCTTCTCTGCCAACTCAGATTGCAAGACGGGACAGGTCTTGCATGCACCCAACAGAGAAGGTCTAGCCTTCAGCTCATCTAGCTCTCCTACCAACGCAACATACTTACCTCTCAAAGTGAGAAGGTCAGTCATGTGCGCGGTGCACGACTCACACTCCGCCTCCTCCGACACAACCACGGTGGACCGAGCGAACTCAAGCTCCTTCACCGTGTCCTCCCACTTCTGCCTGAACTCCTTGCGCTCTCTAGCGGCACGCCTAAGCAGTTTATCTTGGCTAAGGAGGGCAACGGTCAACTTCTCTACCTCGGAGGAAAGCTCGTCGTAGGTGAGAGATACCTGGGAGGTGTCGTCGTCGTCGTCGTTCCGAGGCGTGTGTTCCAGCTCGCCTTCGACCTCATCTCCGAGCGCCATGGTACACAAGCCTCCGTCGCCGGCGAAGAAGCACAATCCGTTGAACTTGTCCTCTAGCTTCTTCTTCACGGACTCGTCATCGCTGGAGCCAGCGGAGTCGTCATCCGAGCCGTCGACGTCGCTGAGCGTGGCGAAGACGGCACGCTGCTCAGCTTGCTGCTTCTCCAAGTACTTCTTCTTGATGTACTCCTTGTCGAAGCCGCCCCGCTTCTTGTGTCTTGGGGGAACGTGCTTCTCCTTGTTCTTGGAGTCGCGCTTGTGCCCTTGATCGCCCTTCCCCGAATGCTTGTTCTTCTTGGGGCAGTTGGCGATGAAGTGGTCGGGGTCTCCGCACTCGTAGCATCCCGTGCGTCCTCCTCCACGATGGTGGTTCATGCGGTTGTTGTGGAACCGCGAGAACCGGTTGGCAAGCAAAGCCAACTCGTCGTCTCCCAACGTCTCCAGCTGGTCCTCTGTAACAGAAAAGAGACAGGAAAGAGCAAAGCCAGCTGAAGGGTTAGAGGAAGAGCCGGAAACCAAAGCCATGGACGGGCGAGAAGGATTTTCAAAAGAAGCCCTCGCCATAGCATCAATCTCACTGGACTTGAGCTTACTGAAGAGCTCGTCGCAAGTGAGGGTCTCATAGTTCGGGGATTCGATGATCGCCTGAACCTTAGAGTCCCACACCGACCGATCAAGAGTATGCAAAAGCTTCAAAGCCCTCTCATGATCGTCGAAAGGCAACTGCTCTCGGTTAGCCCTCATCCTGTTGACAATCACCTAAAAGCGAGCGAATAAACTTTCTATGCTCTCGCCAGGCTGATGCCGAAAGTTCTCATACTCTCTCTTGTACGACTCGTAGAGCCGGGTTTTGACTTGAGAGGTGCCCTCATGAAAGCGCATGAGGGTGGCCCAAATCTACCGAGCCGTAGAGAGGTGAGAAACGCGGTCAAACTCTCCAGCGCTCAAACATGAAAAGAGTGCATTACGGGCTCGGCTATTGGCCTCGTGCTCATCAATCTGCTGCTGAGTCACACGGGCAGCCAGGACCACGTAATCGGCAGAGTTGCAAATATCCCAGATAGAAGCGCCCAAGCTCTGCAGATAGGCCGACATACGTATCTTCCAATACGCATAGTTCGTCCCATCGAAAAACGGCGGTTTGCCCATGCCGCGATCCATGTCGCCTTCGGTGGATCTGGAACCGGCTAAGGTGGAAGATCCTTAACCCGCTCCGATACCAATTGAAGGACCGAGAAGCTAACCGAAAGCGACCAGAGGGGGGGTGAATGGGAGCTTCAAAATTTCCTTTCGGAAACTAGATGCCACTGTCCCAAAATCAACCCCAAGAGCGAACCCTAGAGCTTGCTAATGTCCACGACCCTAGATGTAGGGTGGATGCTTCCTAGAAGCACAGCGGGACACTAGACAACCCTAGAAAGCCAACGCAAAAGACGGAACTCGAATTCGATCAAGAATGAACGAACCGCGAACGACAACGCATGAAACTGGATCGACCGGACTCTGGCCAGCGTCCGGTCAGCAGGGACCGGACGCGTCCGGTTAACAAAAATCGGCTCTGGAACCTTACTGTTCGCGACCGGACTCACGAGTACGGAGCGTCCGGTCGAGATCAGTGCGTCCGGTCAAAAGCGAACACGCACGATGAACAGTGGAAGCGGTGCGTTCGGTCAAAACGAGAACAGAGCGTCCGGTCAAAGTGAAGAACACGGTTATGTGCTGTTCATCGACCGGACTCACTGACAGCGTCCAGTCGTTGAACAGGCAGCGTCCGATCACCCCGATTCAGGCTGTTCGTTCACCGATTCGACTTGATCTCACCCAAAACAAATCCTCTAGCCTCCTTTCCTCAAAATCAACAAGTACACAGAGTTGCAAGTCTCTCTATGGATCTCAGCTACTGCAGGGGATGGGAGAGCAGGAAACCCTAAGTGCAGGAAGCAAATGAGATGGCTAAAAACTGAGATAACTGAGATAGGGGAGGAGGGTTTCTCCCCTGACTACTTATCCTATTCTAGTCTAAGTCTATTTCCTACTCTACCCCTCTCTATTCTAATTACAGAGCGAACCAGCTAAACCCTAGGGTTATTCTGGACCAACTCGGTGGTAGGTAGATCCAACGGCCACGCCCGCACAACTCGTCCGCGTTGCCTCCACGCAACCTTCCGATTGCCGCCACGTGCCGTCCTCGCTCTGCACCCCCGGTTTTGTGGCCCAAACCGGGAAACCAGCCTTTTCCAGCAACCCCCGGTTTTGAGGCCCAAACCGGGAAACCAGCCCACCAGCCTGAGTTTTGTGGCCCAAACTCAGAAACCCGCAGCGCCCGAGTTTTGAGGCCCGAACTCGGAAACCGGCCCATCGCCCGAGTTTTGTGGCCAAACTCAGAAACCGTCCGCGCCCAGGTTTTGTGGCTCAACCTGGAAACCGAGCACCCAGGTTTTGAGGCCCAAACCTGGAAACCGTCCACCAGTTGGTTTTTCTCTGGCTCAACCAACAAACCGTAGCTGTAGAGGGGATGCACCGCCCGTGCACCCCGTCCACCGACACGTGTCCCCAGGTCCTCGACCCGAGCCACACCGTGCCCCGCAAGTCTCCGCTCGTCGCTGTCCCAGGCTGCCAGCCACCACAGCTGATCCTCAGGCACTCCGGTCCCTCAGTCCAAGCCTCACGTCCGCCCTTCACTGCTCGATACATCGGCATGGCACGTCCGCCACACGGCACGCCCATCCTTCATCGCACCCAGTCCGTCGGCACGGCACGTCTCAACTTGACCTTCACCTTGCCCTCGATCACTGTCTCCGTGCTCGACACCTGCACAACACAAGCCAAAGAACATGCGCATCAAACCCGTTGACAATCACTCATCACTCAGAGACTCGGCATACACCCATGTATCCGCACAGACAGCTCGCCGTGGAATCAGAACCACAAGCCATGCCAAAGATGGAACACCTCGCTCAGAACCTAGCAAATCTGACAATCCAAGACCCGCAAGATCCTGGGGACCATACAAAGGCATCCGACTCCTACTCCAACTCGAATCCTGAAGAAAAGGACCCGGACACCTGCCATGGCTTTACCTTCGGGCTGCGGAACTCTGCTGAAAACTTCCATAACCTGATTGGTGCAAAATTCAAAGAGTATCAACAGATACCTTTGACAGGAGCTCAACAGGGACTCGTTTTCAGCTCTACCAAGGAGGGTAACATTGTCCATTGGCCAATTCAGCCTGCCCCGGCTAGACTGGTTGGCACAATTGACCAGCAACTTCCATACCAGCACGGACATCAACTCCCATTTGAGGAACACGACTCCACAACGGAACTAATCTCCAGCACTTCTACATTGGAATCAGTAACACTGGGATCATCAAACCAGGGCTACACTCGTGAAGTCTTCATGGCGGGGCATCAGTCATCTCTACGACCACCAACCCCACCAGATGTCTTTCAAGACGATGAAACTCTGAGTATGATTTCAGACAATGATCCGGAAGGACCCGGGGAAACCGAGTCCTTGAAGGCTAAAAGAATCCGAAGGAATCAAGCTAAGGAAGCCCGCAGAAAGCGAGCAACTCACCGCAAGGAAGCTGTAGATCGCTACAATGCACGACTAGCAGAGTACAACACCCGGAGGCGTCTGGAAGCAGAGGCAGAGCGTCAAGCTTGCACTGAAGAGAATCACTCCCAGGATGATCTTAACAGACGGTGCCCTGATTGTTCTCGCAACCTTGAACCCAAGTTCATGAGGGTCGCCGGCCATAGTCTTCCAGACTCCCTATCAAAACATACTAGCTCTAGCTACGGAGATGGGAGCCAAGACCAACCGCACCCTGATGAAGAGCGACGACTGGTCATGCTTCAGACTACCGCACTCCAACTCCGAGGGCGGAATCTTGAATCCCTAGCTGACGAGCAAGCTTCATCTCACCCAAGCCAAAGGCGGCCGGTTCAAGAACGACTCGGTCGTATCCCAGCAAGGAGCCGTCTGGGACACCGAGTACCCGACCAAGCTGAGGGAGGAGCCGAATCTTCATACAGAGGAGTCGCAGTTGCAGCATCCGATGCAGTTGATTGCTTCCCCTGCTTTTCCCAAAGGCTTCGAGCGGTTTCGTTCCCGCGAAAATTCAAACCTGGGAATTACTCAAAGTACGACGGGAAGACAGAACCTAAACGGTGGCTCAGGCTGTATGCTCAAGCAGTCGAGCTAGCGGGTGGAAGCAACGACGTCAAAGCACTCTACCTCCCAATGGCTCTAGAGACAATGCCGCTTGCTTGGTTTGACAGGCTTAAACCCGAGTCCATCGACTCCTGGGAACAACTACATCGTATCTTCGTTGAAAACTTTACTGGTGTCCCAGAGAGATCAGATCCCCGAACCAAGCTCAGAACCTGCAAGCAACAGAAAAACAAATCAATGCGGGAGTACTATAGGCGATTCTCAGAAATCCGCTCTACAGTATCCGACATTACAGACAGAGAAGTAATTGACCTTTTTGGCAACGGTATTTGCAAAAGGTACAATTACAAAGATTTCATCAAGCAGGACCCGACCACCGCTGATGAGTTCCATCGGGCTGTAAACTCCATGATGGCGACAGAGGAACGCACACAGGAACGCTTCCCCGATAGAAACACGCAATGTGATCGAGGAAACAACCTGAGAGGCAACCAGGCACCATAGCAAAATACCCGGAAAAGGGCAGGAGATAATACTGTTGCTGCCATGGAGCCTCAGAAGAAGGGAAACAAGCCATTCACCTTTGATGACTTACTCGACGGACCCTGCCCTTTCCATCCGAAAGGTGGACATCAAGCAAGGCACTGCCGACAGCTCAAGGAGCGAGGCTTGAACTCCGACTTCAACAAGAACAAGAAAGACAAAGGCAAGAAGACAGCTGAGGATCCTCAACAGGACGCCGGTGGCTTTCAGCACCCCAAAGGAACTATCAATGTCATCTTTGGTGGAGTAACTACCAGTGACAACAAGAGGCTTCAGAAGCTTTCCCTGCGAGAGATCATGTCCACCGAACCAGCGACACCCAAATACCTCGACTGGTCCGAACATCCGATTAATTTCTCCAGAGCAGATCAATGGACCAGTGTTTCTAATGCAGGCCATTACCCG
Organism: Coix lacryma-jobi var. lacryma-jobi; assembly: GCA_009763385.1. Classification (NCBI taxonomy): domain Eukaryota; kingdom Viridiplantae; phylum Streptophyta; class Magnoliopsida; order Poales; family Poaceae; genus Coix; species Coix lacryma-jobi. Next base: position 80,699,280 of record CM019826.1, on the reverse strand, counting down.
CTAGTTTTGGACCCCACGGTCGCTGGATATACACTTGGTAGGGTACTCATCGATGGCGGAGCAGGACTCAATGTCATCTTTGCAAGCACCCTACGAAAGATGAATCTAGATCTCGCAACCCAGCTCACACAATCAACCGCTCCTTTCTGCGGTATAGTACCCGGAAAAGTGGTTGTACCACTCGGAAGGATTATACTACCCATCACTTTTGGAACTTCGATCAATTACAGAATGGAGTACATCAGTTTTGAGGTAGCCGACTTTGAATCATCGTATCACGCCATATTCGGGTGACCTGCTATTGCCAAGTTTATGGCAGTACCCCACTACCTGTACCTCTTATTGAAGATGCCGGGTCCCAAAGGAATCTTAACCTTCAGAGGCGACTTGAAGCGGTCATTTGATTGCGACACAGAGGCTGTCCAAATCGCTGAAAAAGCTCAACTCACCCTGGAAGTACAAGAACTCGCTCAGATGGTGCTTAATACCAAGCCTGGAGATTCAGAAATCCCAACAAAGAAGGCGGGTACTATTCAACCATCAGCAGAAGTCTCCACAAAAGCCATTGAACTGGAAACCGGTGATCCTTCCAAGACATCGGTTATCAGTGCTCACCTATCTGAAGAATAGGAACTCGCGCTCACCAAGTTCCTTAGAGCAAACAAAAACATATTTGCTTCGAAACCAGCAGACATGCCTGGGGTCCCAAGGAACTTGGCTGAGCACAAATTAGAGTTAAAGGAAGGTTCTAGACCTATCAAGCAAAGATTATGACGATTTTCACCAGAGAAGAAAGAGGCAATCAAGAAGGAAATAGCCAAGCTACTCGCGGCCAGATTCATCAGAGAAATCCTCCACCCCGAGTGGTTAGCTAACCCAGTGCTAGTCAAGAAGAAGAACTCTGCTGAGTGGCGCATGTGTGTCGACTACACAGACCTCAACAGGCATTGTCCAAAGGATCCCTTCGGATTAACAAGGATAGACCAAATAGTTGATGCCACCGCAGGCTCCGCCTTACTCTCTTTTATGGATTGCTACTCCGGGTACCATCAGATTGCCCTCAAAGAAGAAGACCAACCTAAGACATTGTTCATTACTCCTTTTGGAGCTTACTGTTACAGAACTATGTCCTTTGGACTAGAGAACGTGGGGGCTACTTATCAACGCGCCATCCAAGATTGCCTGGGTCATGAGATTGGCCGCAATGCAGAAGCTTATGTTGATGATGTAGTCATAAAAACAAGGGATCCGACCACCCTGATATCAGACCTAGAGGAAACTTTCAACCGATTACGTGCGTATCAATGGAGACTCAATCCAACCAAATGCGTCTTCGGGGTACCCTCAGGACAGTTACTCGGATTCCTCGTTAGTCAATGAGGCATCGAGGCTAGTCAAAAGCAGATCACAGCTATCATCAACATGAAGCCGCCTACCTCTGTCCGAGACGTTCAGAAACTCACCGGGTGCATGGCTGCGTTAAATCGATTTATCTCACGACTCAGAGAAAAGGGATTGCCTTTCTTCAAATTGCTTAAAGCCGGCGACAAATTTCAGTGGACAGATGAAGTGGACAGAGCTTTTGAACAACTCAAAGGCTACCTTATCAATTCACCCATACTGACGCCGCCGAAGCCCAGGGAACCGATGATGCTGTATATCGCTGCTACCACACACGTTGTCAGCACAGCAATCGTGGTGGAGCGCAAAGACGACAAGCACATCTACAACACCCAACGACCAGTTTATTACATCAGCGAGGTACTATCTGACTCGAAGGTCAGGTACCCGCAAGTACAAAAACTGCTCTATGCTTTACTCATATCCTCAAGAAAGCTGCGGCACTACTTCGAAGCTCATGAGATCACGGTAGTCACGGATTTTCCTCTAGGAGAAATCCTTCACAACCGTGATGCTACTGGAAGGATTTCCAAGTGGGCAGTTGAATTAGGGGCACTCAACATCAAGTTCACTCCGAGGAAAGCTATCAAGTCTCAGGCCCTAGCTGATTTTATCGCCAAATGGACTGAAATACAGCATACTAGAGACAACGCTATTCCCGATCATTGGAAGATGTACTTCGATGGGTCCCTAAAACTCAGCGGAGCAGGAGCCGGAGTCCTTCTTGTATCACCCGCTGGCGAACAGCTCAAATACATTATGCAAATATTGTGGCCAGCCACCAACAATGAAGCGGAATATGAGGCACTGCTCCACGGACTTAAACTAGCAGTCACTTTGGGCATTAAGCGGCTATTAGTCTATGGCGATTCCTCCGTGGTCATTCACCAAGTTAATAAAGACTGGGACTGTACCAAGGAAACAATGAACACCTATTGTGCTGAAGTACGCAAGCTGGAAAAACACTTTGCAGGACTGGAACTCATTCATGTTACCCAGGATCTCAACGTGGCAGCAGATATACTCGCGAAATTGGGTTCTGACAGAGCACAAGTTCCTAGTGGTACCTTTGTCCATGAGTTATCCAAGCCATCAATCCAAGAGAAGGAGGAGTTCGAGCCAGAACCCGCAACCCAGGTCCTATCTCTAGCACCCGACTGGACACGAGTTTTCATTGATTACTTCAAAGAACATAAACTGCCAAGTGACAAAACTACAACAGAGCAAGTCACCAGGCGTAGCAAAAACTATGTTCTAGTCGGGGATAAGCTGTATCGACGCGGAGCTTCATCAGGGGTCCTCCTGAAGTGTATTACACCAGAAAAAGGCAGGGAAATCCTGAATGAAGTCCACTCTGGGTCCTGCGGTAATCACGCAGCTTCAAGGACACTAGTCGGAAAAATCTTCAGGTCAGGATACTACTGGCCCTCAGCTTTAAAAGACGTGGAAGACTTAGTCCGCCGCTGTCAATCATGCCAGTTCTTTGCCAACCAGCAGCATGTACCCGCACATGAACTGATATGCATCTCTCCGTCATGGCCCTTCTCATGCTGGTGACTCGATATGGTGGGTCCTCTCAAGCGCGCCCCAGGCGGATTCGAGTACATCTATGTCGCAATTGACAAGTTCACAAAATAGATCGAGTACATGCCCTTGGTCAAATTCAATGCTTCCAAGTCAGTCCACTTCATGCAGAGCATCTTTCACCGCTTTGGAATGCCGCATAGAATCATCACTGATCTTGGGTCCCCCTGTACGGCTATCGAATTCAAGTCATGGGCCAGCGACTATGGAATCAAGATAGACTACGTATCAGTGGCTCACCCTCAGTCCAATGGCCAAGTTGAACGAGCAAACACCTTGATTCTCGCCGGATTAAAACCAAGGCTATTTGACCTCCTAAAAGATCATGGCGGAAAGTGGGTTGAAGAATTGCCTAAGGTAGTCTGGGGGCTACGAACACAACAAAGTCGGGCAACAGGCCAAACACCTTTCTTTCTGGTATATGGCACTGAAGCAATCCTACCGGCTGACTTAATCTGGAACTCCCCACGAACGGAGCAGTACAACGAGGGCGAAGCTGATGATACCAGGCGGTTAGAAGTCGACAACCTTGAAGAAGCCCGACTAACCGCACTTTTTGAGTCAGCAAGATACCGTCAAGGGATGAGGCGATATTATGATAAGAACGTCCATCACCGCACCTTCCAAGTAGGCGACATGGTGTTGAAGAAAATTCAGAACACCGTTGGACGTCACAAGCTCATGAGTCCATGGGAAGGTCCTTATATTGTATCCAAAGTAACAAGACCCAGGTCATTTGAGCTAGTCACTGAAGATGGATCTCCACTGCCAAATTCATGGAATATTGAGCACTTGAAGAAATTCCATACTTAAGGACTACGCTACAATTCTGATTCAGGGTAATTGTATTTATTAGTCGGATATTAATAAAGTTTGAAGTTCATACGACATAAGAACTTTTATCCAGGCTTTTTTCTACACCTCATCACGACTATTTAGTCGCATAACAGTCTCTGCAATAGCAGGGCTTACCTCCGACTAATATATAATATTACTCGGATAGATTGGTTCAGCGGAAACCATACATGAGTTACGAGCTTCGAGCTCAATACAACTCACAAGGTAGTACGGCTTAACACCCGGCTATCAGCCTATAGCGAATATGAAATCCACTATAGTGGACAACAGTTCCTATAAGGCATAACAAGGTGGATTTATACTCACCCTGCTACACATTTCTTGGACAGAGGTCCACCCACCTTCGCACTCAAGCTGCGATCGTCAAGAGGATATGATTCACCCAGAAGGAACCAATGCTACGGTCCTTCAAGAGGTGCTTGATCATTGTTATCCCTTGAACAAGGGTACTAAGAGTAGTACTCGAGCAAGACTAAGTTCTCTACACCATGGTTAGAGAAACGAAGTCACACAACCCAAACTAAAGTGCTAGCGAGCACTCGGATAGACTCGTCTAATTAGACGCCTGGTCATACATCCACAACAAATAAACTCAACCCATTGCCAAAGAAATTTGCCGCAATATGGAGTTGGACATATATGCAATTCACAAGATTCAAAAGTAACCAATATTTTTGATATCTTATAATAATTGTTTTTAGGAGATACAAGCTGCAGAGACTGAGGAGTCTAGACTACTCTACAAGATCTAATATCTATGAGTACTCCTCCGCGGAGGCCTTCACCTCCTCTTGCATTACTGCAAGGTCCTCGTCGTCTTTGCCCTTAGGAAGAGTCATCAAAGCAGACAAGTCGAAGGACGGCAGATTAAGCCGCAGCGTCGCCATCAGGCCTTGCACTACGAAAATTGACATATCTTTGATATATTGCGCCAGTCGTCCAGGTGCAGCCTTGGCCCGCTCAATCAAAGTTTCCTCGACTCCTGCTGGCGCCGGAATCATGTTGAGCAGGGGCTCGACAGCATGCTCCAAGGCCTTCAAGGATTCCGCCGACTCCTTCGTAGACTTCAAAGCCTACAGAAGGTCCCGGTCAGGACCCTCACGCATCAATTTGGCTTCTTGAAGAGTACTCTGCGCGTTAGCAAATACCTCTTCAAGCTCCGCCTGCTTCCGATTGAAGGCGTTCTGCCACCCAGAAGCCAGCTTATTTGCATCTGCATACAAAACAGTCAGTTATCATGTCATCCGACTAATATTATGGAGCAGAACGACACAGAAACTCCAAGTATACCTTCAAGCTACTTTTTTAGAACTCTTCTTGAGCTCCTTCAACTTCTGTTCCATAGCAGCGGACTTGGATATCAGCCCAACCTCTCGGTCATTAGCAGCGTCACGCTCCGCTACCACTTCCTTAAGGTTGCCTTAGAGTTCATTAATGCGATCATGCAAAACCTGGGTGGCTACCTTCTGACTAATTTGGTCCTGGGCAATATAGTCCCGGAGCTCCTGGTTTTCACGAGACAGCTCCTAGCGGATCCGGGTGACTTGATCTCTAACCTTGAAGTCAAAGGACTACAATACAATAATATCGTGAGTACTCAGATGAGTTTACAGTATAACAAGAAGAGATCGAGACTCTTACCTCAACAAATTGGTGAAGAGCTTCAAAAGGAGCCCACACCTGATCCCTCAGCTCCTTCAGCCGAGTAAGATCTTGGTCATACCCGGATACGTCAAGAGTAGCTCCTTGGCGCGAGGACTCGGGTGCATCTAAAGATCCTCTCTGCTGACAAGCTGAGCCCTCTGCATGTATCTCCGTCAAGACCATGTCCAGGGTAGGTTCGTCCGGCTGTCGTGTACGAAAAAACCAGTCATTCCACACTCGGTCAAACTCCAATTGAGCGGGAGAACGAAAGATGGAGTATGGCCAACCAACCTGAGGCAATGGAAGAGCATCCGCGTCAGGAGCGGCTTCGACCTGAGACTTGGACGCAGAGGAGTCAGGCAGCGGATCTACCTGACTGAAGGTTGGCGGCACGCTGGAGTCATCCTTGGCCAGTGGCTCCGACTCCTCTATCGCCTGAGGATCAGGAACGGTGCTCGAGGCTGTTGCACCTTGTTTTGCCTTCCTACAAGCAGACAAGTATACATGTCAGTATTAGAACTCTATGTACACTATACAAAGCTGAAAACTTACTTCACGAGCTTCAAAGGCTTTGGTAGCTTCAAGAGCGGCTGTATCAGAAGCGGGTCTGAAGTCGGAGGCTTCTCGGACACCACGTTGCTTGAAGTCCATTGCGCCGTCCCAGCATCTGATACAGTGACATTTATAAGACAAGAGACCATCAACACTCAAAAGGAATACAAAGTACTCGGGTTTTCCCTTACTAGGAGCACCCGGCTTATAGTGCTTATCAGACAATTCTTGAGATAAAAGAACTTTTCGACAAGCACGGCGATTACCAGTGCAAGCCTTCTTAAGGATGGGTCCTCCGGCTTCTAGTTGAGGAGTCGGCGACCTCTTCCGGCTACCCTCAGCCTCTGGGTCTATAAGCAGGACATCAGAGTTAGTTGATTCTGTGTCAAGCCAGTCAAGATCTTCTGGCGAACTTGGTTTGTTAGGAAGATCCTCACTTCTGATGGGACCTTCCAAAATGATGCCTCCGCCTTCTTCAGTTGCCGGAGGCAGTGGAGGGCAATCATTGTTATCTCTCCCCTGGCCCTATAAAACAGAAGGATATCTAGTCAGGTCAGAAGGATATCTATTCCGAACCTTGACGACACGACAAATTAAGTACTTACCTGAGGAGGAGGATTAATGGCGGAGAAGGATGTTATCACTGGAGCAAGATGTCCATGGCTCTTAAGCAGCCGGTTCAATCTCCTGAGGACTTCGCAGTCTGCCAATTGCTCGACAACGTGGCGACCCGGGTCGTTCTTACCCAGGTATTCGAACCCAAAGTTGGCTCGCTGCTGAAGCGGGTGGTTGCGCCGGGCAACAAAGTCTTGAACGACAGTGTATCCGGTCAGCCCATCGATTATCAAAGCGTCTATCATAATGAGGAGGGGTTGGATAGCCCCTACTTCTTCACTTGTGAGCTTCTCCTTCCATTCACGGCACTTCTGTGGTGGCCATCCATCATGACGATGAAGAGCTGGGGGTGGGTTACCCTTATAGAACCACCCAGCAGCCTAGTCTTTTACCGACTCTGACAACTCAACAGTTATATATTGATTGGCTACTTCCAATCTAACCTGGAGACTAGCCCCTCCGACTACTTCGGTATTAGCGTCACTAGGTTGACACTTAAACCAGAAAAAGTAGCGGAAAAGGGTAATAGAGGGACATATCCCAAGAAAAGCCTCACAGAGATGGGCGAAGATTGCAATATGAAGAACCACATTGGGAGTAATATGGTTTAGAGTCAAACCATAGTAATGCACCAATCCATGAAAGAAGTCCGAAGCAGGAAGCCCCAATCCCCGCTCTACGAAGGCTTTAAACATCACGATTTCCGTGGTATTGGGGGCAGGAGCACGATGATCAGTGGGTACCCTCCATCCATCCAGTGGTTGCGCCCGCAGCAATCCTTGCTGCGCAAGGAATGCCAGTTCCGCCAGGGTGGTGTCCAGCTTCTTCCATGCCAAGACATCAGTTGGCGGGTTCGGATGCTTAGGCTTTCCGGTGGTGGTGATCCTAGGCTTCTTCTTGTCTCCTGCAGACTGCCTCTTGGGACCCATGTTGGTGACGAGAGATTTTCTACGCATCAACTGTGGAATTGGCTAAGGGATTACTAGCTCTGAAGGCAATGGCTTGATGAAAGCGTGAGGAAAGCACAAGCCCGGTGGCAGCTTATTATAGATCTGTTTTGATAACCGTTCGACTTTCCTAAATGGCTTCATGGCAACGTCTGTAACCCTAACGGCTGGGAACACGTGTCAGACGGCGTCAGAGATAGAGAACAGGAACAGTAAACAAACAAGTTTTCCTTCCTCAAGATACATTTAGTACTCGGGAAACAAGACAAAGGACTCAGAAAATATTCCAAGTACTCGGATCTTTGTTATTATTACTCGGAATTACAACAGAGATACATGGAAACATCTTGAGATACAACAACTTTCAACAGAAGTACAATCAAGGTGTAAAACGCTACTCTAGTGAATTCAAGGTCCATAGCCTTGATGCCTATTGCACCAAGGACCGGGTTCAGTGAGACGCAGTAAAGCAGACACAGAACCTTGGGTAGACACTATCTTTTCAGTGCATCCCAAGGTGGGTCTTTAGTACCACCCAGTACTCAAGGAACTAGGGGAAGACCATCACCCGCGCCGCCCTTTTGACAACCTGTGACTCCGAGGTTATCTACGAGTGGTAGTCACAAGAGTTCTTTTAGGCGCACCTCTGTGTCCCTCTGCTCGCGACCACTTGGAAACCACCCTAACAGATGGTCCTTTCACAAGAGTTCTTCTGGGCACTTCATCTATTCTACAGAAGGAAGACACCCGGGGGCTCGATCATCTCAGCTACTGCTATTACAATACCCATGGAACTAATAAGAAGTTCTACACTCTCGAAAGATATGAGCTCTTTGCTTCCCAGGCAGGGTATTTATAGGCGGTTTCTTCTTGGTCTATAGACCAGGTTCATCAACAAGAGTGATCGCTGGACCAATAATTCAACCAATGTACTGTGGTGCATGTGAAGCTCGGCATGGGTAACAGAGCTGATTCTCACACGCACTTTAAGATGAAGACGACAAAGTTTGCAGTTGCAGAAAACGACAAACATCATTATTACGCACAGTTGGAACAGTCACCAATCAATTATTGCTGGACTCAAGGTAATTTTTATTCAGTGGGGGTGATATGGGATGTTTGTTGAAAACATTGCCCACCTGAAGCTGAGTAATTATTACTCAGAAGCTGTAAGCAACAAACTGGTGTCATGGTCGGACTACTCAAGGCTTTGATAGATTACCTTTCTGAAGATCCCAAGCACCGACTACTATAGTACTATAGTATTCGGACCTCAGTCTCGGAGGCTACAGGGTATAATCTATAAAGGAAATGTTTTTTCTTATTCAAGAATTACTTGGACAAGGCTCTAAAAAGATCCTCAAAGTTATTATAAATAATAAGAGGCTCGGGGGCTACACCCATAGGGTGCACTTTTTTGAAAAGTACACACCATGGAAATTCTTTAAACTACAGAGCACTTCAGGATTTCTCAAGACATTACTCGGAGATTCTCAAGAAGAAACTGGAAGATAACGTCGTGAAGAAATGATGAAGAGCTCGGGGGCTTGACGGACCAGGATGTTAGAGATATCATCAGTCGATGATTACTCCGACTAATCTTGGACGGCGCGGGAGATCCGAAGACTCGTTACGAAGTGTACTTGGATTAGGACTCTCGCTTGTAACTTAGCCGAGTTGTAAAAGGAAGTCCTGTAATTAGAATAGGACTCCAATATTGTAACCGGCTAGGACTCGGTCTGCGCTAAGGTTCACCCGGACATACAAGGGGAACCGGGCACAGGCTCTAGAGAATCGAACATTGAATCATAACAATACACAAGGCACATGCCGCACTGGACGTAAGGTATTACGCTATTTAGCGGCCTGAACCAGTATAAATCGTTGTCCCTGTGTACTCGCCGAGTCCTACGAACGCCGATCCCCACCGAACAAATCGTCTGAGATTACTCAAGATGAGTTGCCGGTTAACAAACACCGACAGTACCTCACTGATGTAGTATACTGGTCATTGAGTATTGTAGACATGCTTCTCATCTTTGCGTTCCACTACTATTGTTGTGCTCACAACGTGTGTGGTAGCCGCAATGTATAGCATCATTGGTTCCCTAGGTTCTGGAGGTGTTAGTATAGGAGAATTGGTAAGGTATCCTTTGAGCTGTTCAAAGGCCCTGTCCGCTTCTTCCGTCCACTGGAATTTATCACCGGCTTTGAGCAGTTTGAAGAAAGGTAGTCCCTTTTCTCCCAACCGTGAGATAAATCTGTTAAGTGCGGCCATACACCCGGTGAGCTTTTGAACGTCCCTAACTGAAGTTGGTGGCTTCATACTGATGATAGTCGTGATCTGCTTTTGACTAGCCTTGATGTCTAGGTGGCTAACGAGGAATCCGAGTAATTGGCCTGAGGGTACTTCGAATACACATTTTGTGGGGTTGAGCCTCCATTTGTATGTGCGCAGTCGGGTAAAAGTTTCCTCTAGGTCTGATATGGGGGTAGTCGGATCATTTGTCTTTATAACCACGTCATCAACGTAAGCTTCTGCGTTGCAGCCGATTTGGTCGCCCAAGCAATCTTGGATAGCCCGCTGATAAGTGGCTCCTGCATTCTTCAATCGAAAGGACTTGGTTTTATAACAGTAGGCACCAAAGGGAGTTATAAACAATGTCTTTGGTTGGTCTTCTTCCTTGAGAGCAATCTGATGGTACCCTGAGTAACAACCCAGAAAGGATAATAGAGCAGAACCTGCGGTGGCATCAACTATTTGATCTATCCTCGGTAATCCGAAGGGATCCTTTGGACAATGCTTATTGAGGTCTGTGTAGTCGACACACATGCGCCACTCTGTGGAGTTCTTCTTCTTTACTAGTACTGGGTTAGCTAACCACTCGGGGTGGAGAATTTCTTTGATGAACCCAGCTGCGAGTTGTTTAGCTATTTCCTTCTTGATTGCCTCTTTCTTCTTTGGTGAGAATCATCGTAATCTCTGCTTGATGGGTCTGGAACCCTCTTTTAATTCTAACTTGTGCTCAGCCAAGTCCCTTGGAACACCTGGCATGTCAGCTGGCTTCCAAGCAATTATATCTTTGTTTGCTCTGAGGACCGCTTTAAGTCGCCTTTGAAAGTTAGAACACCCTTAGGCACTGGCATCTTCAGCAGAAGGTATGGATAATGTGGCACTGCCATAAACTTGGCGATTGCTGGTCGTCCAAATATGGTGTGGTATGACGACTCGAAGTCTGCTACTTCGAAACTGATGTACTCTGTTCGATAGTTGATCTGAGTTCCGAAGGTGACGAGCATATTATCCTCCCGAGTGGTATAGCCGCCTTTCTGAGTACTATACCATAAAAGGGGGCGCTTGATGGTGTAAGTTGAGTTGCTAGGTCTATGTTCATCTTGTGTATGGTGCTTGCGAAGATGACGTTGAGTCCTGCTCCTCCATCAATGAGTACTCTTCCCAATTTGAAACCGACGACCATAGGATCCAGTACTAGCGGGTAATGTCCTGCATTTGAGACGCTGGTCCATTGGTCTGCTCGAGAGAAATTGATCGGATGCTCAGACCAATCAAGGTATCTGGGGGTTGCGGGTTCGATTGACATGATTTCCCGCAAGGAAAGCTTTTGAAGGCGCTTGTTATCACTTGTGGTGACTCCCCCAAAAATAACATTGATGGTGCCTTTCGGGTGTTGGAAACCACCGACATCCTGCTGAGTGTCTTTGGCTACTTTCTTCCCCTTGTGTTTTTTATTTTTGAAGTCAGAATTCAGACCTCGCTCTTTAAGTTGTCGACAATGAATGCCTAGCCTGGTGTCCACCTTTTGGATGGAAGGGACATGGGCCGTCTAGGAGGTCGTCGAAGCTTGAAGGTTTGTTCCCTTTCTTCTGAGGTTCCATGGCTGCAACAGTGTTGTCCCCGGTTCTTTTACGGATGTTTTGCTGAGCAGCCTAGATTCCTCTGGTTATTTCCTCGATCACCCTGCGTGTTCCTCTCGGGGAAACACTCCTGTGTGTGTTCTTCTGTTGCCATCATGGAGTTTACGGCCCGATGGAACTCGTCGGCGGTGGTCGGGTCATGCTTGATGAAATCCTTGTAATTGTACCTTTCACAAATTCCATTGCCGAAAAGGTCGATTACTTCTCTATCTGTTATGTCTGAGACTGTGGAGCGGATCTCGGAGAAACGTCTGTAGTATTTCCGCATTGTCTCGTTTTTCTGCTGCTTGCAGGTTCTAAGCTTAGTTCGAGGCTCTGATCTCCCCGGGACACCCACAAAGTTCTCTATGAAAATGCGGTGAAGTTGTTCCCAGGAGTCAATGGACTCGGGCTTAAGTCTGTCGAACCATGCAAGAGGCATTGTCTCTAGAGCCATGAGGAGAAATAATGCTTTGACATCATTGCTTCCTCCTGCTAACTCGACTGCTTGATCATACAGCCTGAGCCACCGTCTAGGTTCTGTTTTTCCGTCGTACTTGGAGTAGTTCCCGGGTTTGAACTTTCGTGGAAACAGGACTGCTCGGAGCCTCTGGGAAAAGCAGGGGAAGCGATCAACTGCGTCGGATGCTAAGATGTTGATTCCTCGATATGATGATTCAGCTCCTCCTTCGGCTTGGTAAGGGACTCGGTTGCCCAGACGACTCCTAGCCAGGACTCGGCCAAGTCGCTCAAGAGTAGGTCACCTCTGGCTTGGATGAAATGAGTCCTGATCATCAGCTAGGGACTCAAGGTTTCTACCTTTGAGTTGTAGCACAGTAGTCTGAAGCATGATCAACCGTCGTTCTTCATCAGGGCTGCGGTTGTCTTTGGCTCCTATTTCCGTAGCTAAAGCCATGATGTTTTGGTAGGGTTTCTGATATACCTTGTGACCAGCGACCCTCATGAATTCGGGTTCGAGGTTGCATGAACAGTCAGCTCGTCGTCGATTGTGATCATTCTGGGACTGCATCTCCTAATCATGCAGATTATGAGCTTGACGTTCGGCTTCCTCTTCCAGACGCCTTCGACTATTACATTCTTCAAGTCGGACTTGGTAGCGTTCCATGGCCTCCTTATGATGAGTTGCTCGCCTTCTACGGGCGTCTTTTGCCAAATTCCTCCTTAGTCTTTCTGCTTTTGAGGTCTCGGTTTCACCGGGTCGTTCTGGATCGTCATCAGATATCATACTCAAGGTCTCATCATCTCGGAAGACATCTGGAGGAGTCGGAGGTCGTAGAGATGACTGGTGTCCTGCCATGAAGACTTCGCGAGTGAAGCCTTGGTTTATTGATCTTGGTGTAACCGATTCCAGGGTAGAAGCACTGGCGATTAGCTCTGTTGAGGTATCGTGCTCCTCAAAGGGGAGCTGATGTCCATATTGGTAAGGAAGTTGTTGGTCGATTGTGCCAACCAACCTAGTCGGGGCTGGTTGTATTGCGGATACATGGGTGTATGCCGAGTCTCTGAGTGATGAGTGATTGTCAACTGGGATACTGCGCATGTTCTTTGGCTTGTGTTGTGCAGGTGTCGAGCACGGATACAGTGATCAGAGGTATGGTGAAGGTCAAGTAGAGATGTGCCATGCCGATGGACCAAGAGTGGCGAAGGGCGGACGTGAGGCTTGGACTGAGAGACCGGTGGCCCGAGGATCCGCTGTGGTGTCTGGCAGCCTGGGACAGCGACGAGCGAAGACTTGAGGTCACGGTGGCCCGAGGATCAGCTGTGGTGGCTGGCAGCCTGGGACAGCGACGAGCGAAGACTTGCGATCATGGTGTTGCTTGGGTCGAGGACCTGGGGACACGTGTCGGTGGATGGGGTGCATAGGCGGTGCATCCCCTCGACGGCTCGTTTTGGTGGTTGAGCCACAGAAAAACCACTGAGTGGACGGTTTCCAGGTTTGGGCCTCAAAACCTGGGCGCTGATGGTCTCCGAGTTTGGGCCACAAAACTCGGGCTGAGGACGGTTTCCCGGTTTGGGCCTCAAAACCGGGGGCGAAGTCCGGAAAAAGGACAAGCGGAGCGGTGGTGCCACGTGGCGGCAATTGGTGAGGTTGCGTCGAGGCAACGATACCAGTTGTGCGGGCGTGGCCGTCGCATCACCAGCACCTTCGAGTTGGTCCAAAATAACCCTAGGGTTTAGCTGGTTCGCTCTGTAATTAGTGAGGGGTAGAGTAGGAATTAGAATTAGGATAAGTAGAGGGAGACACCCTCCTCCCATCCTATCTCAGTCATTTTGCTATTTTGCCTTCTAGGTTTTCCTGCTCTCCCCACCCTCTGCTCTAGCGAACTGAGATCCACAGAGAAGAGAACAATACCTCTGTGCCCATGAGATTTTGAGGAAGTGAGACCGTAATCTCACTTTTGTATCATGTGGGAGCCACACGGTTGCAAATTCGTGGTTGTAATTCGCGTTTTGATTCGTGTTCTTCGCGGGTTGCTTTTCTCCATGTTTTTCCCGTTGATCGATCTCTTTACACAGTACATCTTTTGCAAATCCATTTGAACAGAGATGTTCTAGATCGTGAGGCACTTCTTTCCACCAAAGGAATTCTCCTCTAACCTCACGAGCTAGTAGATTGATCGATTTTCGTTTCGGGTCAAGTTTTTCTCCCTTCCCTCGAATTTCTTCGATTCATCGATTTGGAGATAGGTTCGAGCCATGATCTCTTAGAGATAGCTCACTATCCTCCTTGTGACTCTTCTCACCAACTTTGATCCCTAAAGGATTCGTTTTGCGTGAGATTGAGTCGAATCGGTGAACGAACAGTAGACCTTCGGGGTGACCGGACGCACCCCCAGAGTCCGGTAGTTGAATGTTCATCGCGATTTTTCCCTGTGTACTGACCGGACTCTCCCCTGGAAACTGACCGGACACGCAGCTCTCACTGTTCCTCCTTTTTGTCTCATCTGACCGGACTCTGAGGTTGAGACTGGACGCTCAAGGTTAGTGAGTCCGGTCACAAACAGAGAGCTCCCAATTTGGGTTTTGCTCGACCGGACACGTCCGGTGCCTACTGACCAGACGCACCAGTGAGTCCGGTCAGAGCTTCTTTGCGCGTATTTCGTTCGCAGTTCGTTCGTTCATTGACGGATTTGGTTTCCGTCTTTTGCATTGGGTTTCTAGGGTTGTATAGTGTCCCACTGTGCTTCTCGGAGGCATCCACCCTACATCTGGGGTCGTGGACACTTGCAAGCTCTAGATTAGCTCTTGGGGTGATTTTCTCGACAGTAGCTACGAAGTTTCTGAAAAGAAATTTGAAGCTCCCATTCACCCCCCCTCTGGTCGCTTTCTGATTGCTCTTTCGGTCCTTCAATTGGTATCTGAGCAGGTTAAGGATCTTCCACCTTAGCCGGTTCCAGATCCACAGAAGGCGACATGGATCGCAGCGTGGGCAAACCGCCGTTCTTCGATGGGACGAACTATGCGTATTGGAAGATACGCATGTCGGCCTATCTGCAGAGTTTGGGTGCTTCCATCTAGGATATTTGCAACTCTGCCGATTACGTGGTCTTGGCTGCTCGTGTTTCTTAGCTTCAGATCGATGAGCACGATGCTAATAGCCGAGCCCGTAATGCTCTTTTCTCATGTCTGAGCATGAGTGAGTTTGATCGCGTTTCTCACCTTGCTATGGCTCGGGAGATTTGGGCTACCCTCATGCGTTTTCATGAGGGAACCACTCAAGTGAAAACACGTCTCTACGAGTCGTTCAAACGAGAGTATGAGGACTTTCGACATATGCCTGGCGAGAGCATAGAAAGCTTATTCGCTCGCTTTCAGGTGATTGTTAATAGGATGAGGGCTAACAAGGAGCTATTGCCTTTCGACGATCATGAGAGAGCTCTCAAGCTACTCCATACTCTTGATCGATTAGTGTGGGATTCCAAGGTTCAGGCGATCATCGAATCGCCTAACTATGAGACTCTCACGTGCGACGAGCTCTTCAGTAAGCTCAAGTCCAGTGAGATCGATGCTATGGCGAGGGATTCTTATGAGAATCCTTCTGGCCCGTCGATGGCTCTGCTTTCTGGCTCTTCTACTAACACCTCTGGAGGATTTGCACTCTCTTCACTCTTTTCTGTCACAGAGGTGTAGCTAGAGTCTTTGGGGGATGATGAGCTAGCTTTGCTCGCCAACCGGTTCTCGCGGTTCCACAACAAGTGCATGAACCGTCGCCGCGGAGGAGGACGCTCAGGATGCTTTGAGTGCGGCAACCCCAACCACTTCATCGCCAATTGCCCAAAGAAGAACAAGCAGATCTTTGGCAAGGCAGATAATGGGCACAAGTATGACTCCGGCAAGCGCAAGGAAAAGTACGTCCCCGCAAGGCACAAGCGGAAGGGCGGCTTCAACAAGGAGTACATCAAGACCAAGTACTTGGAGAAGGCCCAGGCTGAGCAGCGTGCATTCTTCGCCACGCTCAGCGACATCGACGACTCGGATGATGACTCTACTTCCTCAAGCGATGACGAGTCCGAGAAGAAGAACAGGATCAAGAACAAGCTCAACGGCCTCTGCTTCTTCGCCGACGACGAGGGTTTTTGCACCATGGCCCTCGGCAAGGAGGTCGACGATGAGCTGGAGGACATCCCTCAGAACGACGACGATGACAACGACACCTCCCAGGTATCTCAGACCCCCGATGAGCTTTCCGCCGAGGTCGAAAAACTTACTGCCGCTCTCCTTAGTCAAGATAAGTTGCTTAGGCGTGCTGCTAGAGAGAGGAAGGAGTTTAGGCATAAGTGGGAGGATACGGTGAAGGAACTTGAATCTGTCAAGTCCACCGTTGTTGTCACCGAGGAGGAGTGTGAGATGTGCACCACGTACATGACTGACCTTATCACTTTGAGAGGTAAGTATGTTGCGTTGGTAGGAGAGGTGGATGAGCTGAAGGCTAGATCCTTGCTGTTGGGTGCGTGCAAGTCCTGTGCCGGCTTGCAATCCAAGTTGGCAGAGAAGAATGCCAAGATTGTGTCTCTTGAGAAGGCCAGCTCGGATAACACATGTGTGACTAGGTGCATTCTTTGTGAAGGTTTGGAGATGGAGATCGCAAACGTTAAGCATGACAAGATGCAAACCGAGGAGGAAAACACATACCTTTGGACCATCTTGTCATGGGTGTCTTGTGGTGAGCCGCAGCATGGGATCATGATCTCCCAATTCAAGCGTGCTGCTGGAGGTCCTGGTGTAGGTTTCGCTCAGGGTGTTGATGTTTCATCTTTTGGCAAGATTGGAGAGTCGAGTGGTCTGAACCCATGTGAGAAGCCAAACTCCACCACTACACCCAAGCTAAGAAAGATTCCACCCAAAGAGCCTATCAAGCCCAACACCAAGGATGGTGTGTTCGTTGAACCTCCGAGAGCTCCACCCAAGAAACAGACATGGCATCCCAAGCCCAACCACCTGAAAAACAAGCTTGACACGATGCCACCTATCCAGGAGGAGCTGATGCCACAGAAGGGCAAAGTGATCCACACCCACTACCGTGAGTACCAACAACTCCCTTTGAGAGCGGTGAGGTACCATTGTGAGCACTGTGGGAGAGATGGACACTTGAGTGAGTTTTGTTTTCGGCGCAAGAGAGAGGCGCGCCATGCAAAGGAGATGAACAACACGGACATGTACCATCCTTTCCATGATGTACATGTGCCCAATGTTAAGAGGCGTGCTGCTAGGCCTAGAGGTCCAAAACCTCAAGTTCCTAGGCCTAGGCCACGAGGAGGTCGTGCCCGGCGGGAGCCTGCAGTTGTAGGCTATGGACCCCGTGGCGGTGGCTTTGTAGTTGAGCATTTTCCACCACCGCGTTTTGAGTATCGCGATGGACGCTCCTCCCTTAGTGGACAACGTTTTCCTCAGCGTGGTGATCACTTTCCCCGTAGGCGTGCTAGGAATGGTCTTTCTGCTAACCGTTCTTTTGAGCAGCCGGCCCAACACTGGTATTCTCCCTACTTCACTAACCCCAGTGTTGGACCGTATGCTCACCCTATGTCTTTTTATTGATGTAGGTAAAACGATTGGAGAACGTTTGGTTGGTGGATTCCGGTTGCTTGAGGCACATGACCGGAAACGCCAAGTGGTTCTCCATTCTTAGTCCGGTCGCCGGAAAGGAGTTTATCACCTTCGGCGACAATAGCAAAGGTAAAGTGTTGTCTCGAGGGTCGGTGCGAGTTTATGTGCACTTTGTGTTGCGCGATGTTGCTCTTGTTTCTAACTTACATTTTAACCTTCTTTCTGTTTCACAACTTTTTGATGACGACTATGAGATTCGTTTTAAGCCGAATCTCAGTCGTATTTTTGGATCCTCAGGGCAATCTTGTTTGTATGATTTTGCCCTTTGGGAAAGTCTTTCGTGCGGATTTCTCGGAGTCGTTTGGAATTTCTCGTTGTCTTTTGGCTGGACCTTCCTCCTCTGATCTTTGGAAGTGGCATAGGAGACTTGGTCACCTGAGCTTCGACTTGCTTGCAAGGCTTAGTTCACTTGGCCTAATCCGAGGATTGCCCAAGTTGTCTATGGAGAAGGATCTTGTTTGCCATTCTTGTAGACATGGGAAGATGGTTGCCGCTCCCCACCATCCAGTGACTCAGGTCATGACCAAGCGCCCTGGAGAGCTTTTGCACATGGACCTTGTTGGTCCAGCTCGGGTGAGCTCGGTTGGGAGGAAGTGGTATGTGCTTGTTGTTGTTGATGACTTTTCGAGATATTTGTGGGTTTTCTTTTTAGCTGAGAAAACTGAGACTTTCTCCTTTGCTCGCAATCTGATTTTGCATCTTCAGAACGAGTTCCCTTTGAACTCGATGCGAGCTATTAGGAGTGATAATGGTTTCGAATTCAAGAATTCGGATTTTGAGAAGTTTTCTAACTCTTTGGGTTTAGAGCATCAGTTTTCTTCCCCTTACACACCGCCTCAGAATGGTGTTGTAGAAAGGAAGAATCGGACCCTTGTAGAGATGGCCAGGATGATGCTCGATGAGCATAGGACTCCTAGACGATATTGGGCCGAAGCTATGAGCACTGCATGCTATATTTCCAATCGCATTTTTCTCCGAGCTTTCTTGAAAAAGACTTCTTATGAGTTGCGTTTTGGAAAACTGCCCAAGGTGAGTTATTTTCGAGTTTTTGGTTGCCACTGCTCCATACTTAAGAAAGGCAACCTGGACAAGTTTGAGTCTCGTTCTTCTGACGGTGTGTTTTTGGGTTGCAAATTCATGGTTGTGATTCGCGTTTTGATTCGTGTTCTTCGCGGGTTGCTTTTCTCCACGTTTTTCCCGTTGATCGATCTCTTTACTCGGTATGTCTTTTGTAAATCCGTTTGAACAGAGATGTTATAGATCGTGAGGCACTTCCTTCCACCGAAGGAATTCTCCTCTAAACTCACGAGCTAGTAGATCGATCGATTTTCATTTTGGGTCAAGTTTTTCTCCCTTCCCTCGAATTTCTTTGATTCATCGATTTGGAGATAGGTTCGAGCCATGATCTCTTAGAGATAGCTCACTATCCTCCTTGTGACTCTTCTCACCAAGTTTGATCCCTAAAGGATTCATTTTGGGTGAGATTGAGTCGAATCGGTGAACGAACGGTAGACCTTCGGGGTGACCGGACGCTTGGCTCGGGCTGACCGGACGCACCACCCCGAGTCCGGTCGTTGTATGTTCGTCGTGATTTTTCCCTGCGTACTGACCGGACTCTCCCCTGGAAACTGACTGGACGCGCAGCTCTCACTGTTCCTCCTTTTCGTCTCATCTGACCGGACTCTGAGGATGAGACCGGACGCTCAAGGTTAGTGAGTCCGGTCACAAACAGAGAGCTCCCAATTTGGGTTTTGCTCGACCGGACGCGTCCGGTGCCTACTGACCGGACGCACCAGTGAGTTCGGTCAGAGCTTCTTTCCGCGTATTTCGTTCGCAGTTCGTTCGTTCGTTGATGGATTTGGTTTCCATCTTTTGCATTGGGTTTCTAGGGTTGTATAGTGTCCCGCTGTGCTTCTCGGAGGCATCCACCCTACATCTGGGGTCGTGGACACTTGCAAGCTCTAGATTAGCTCTTGGGGTGATTTTCTGGACAGTAGCTACAAAGTTTCTGAAAAGAAATTTGAAGCTCCCATTCACCCCCCCCCTCTGGTCGCTTTCTGGTTGCTCTTTTGGTCCTTCATGTATTGGCCAATGGACGATGTTACCTTCCTCGGTTGAGCTAAAAACGAGTCCCTGCTGAGCTCCTGTCAGAGGGATCTGTTGAAGCCTCTGGAAATTTAATCCAATCAACTCTTGAAAGCTTTCGGCTGAGTTACGCAGTCCAAAGGGCATACGGTGTCTGGAATCCGAATCTTTTTCGGATCGAGAGTTCGTATCCGAGTAGGAGTCGGATGATTCTGCCTGGTCCCCAGAGTCTTGCGATTCTTGGATTGTGAGGTTTGCTAGGTTTTGGGTGAGATGATCTGTGTTTGGCATGGCTTGAGCTTCTGATTCAGTTTGAAGTTGTCAATGCAGCTTCCCTTGATCATCTGCGATGCAAGTCCACGAGCCAAAAACAAAAATTGGTCCCGCCGAGAACATGTTGAAGTGGTTCGTCGAGCTCTTGATCACGGAATCGCCGATAGCCCCTACCTGGCACGCCAGCTGTCGGTGTTTGTTAACCGGCAACTCGTCTTGGGGATTCCCAGATGATTTGTTCGGTGGGGATCGGCGTTCGTAGAACCCGGTGAGTACACAGGGACAACGATTTATACTGGCTCAGGCCGCTTAATAGCGTAATACCTTACGTCCAGTGGTGGCGTGTGCCTTGTGTTATGATTCAAGATTCAATGATAGAGGTGTATGCCCGCTTCCCCTTATATAATCGGGTGAAGCTTAGCAACCGAGTCCTAGTCGGTTACAACAGAGGAGTCCTATTCTAATTACAGACTTCCTTTAGAACTCGACTAAGTTACGATGAGAGTCCTAATCCATGTCCACTTCGTAGAATGTCTTCGGATCTTCTCACCACGTCCAGGGCTAGTCCGAGTAATCATCTTCTGATGATGTCTCTGACATTCTGGTCCGTCAGTCTCCGAACCTAGTTCGCCCGTGTATCCTTTGCATTCTATATTTCTTTTTTAGTTACCTTAATATATGGAGCCATCAACCTGTATCCAAAACATGTCTGCTCCACGGGCAGAGTTCTGTGAGCCACCACAATCGTCAAAGCCAATCACAGCTTCTGGCTATGAACTCCGCCCTGGCTTTATAGCCATGGTTTGTGAAGAACCCTTCTCGGGGTTCGATAGTGAAAACCCCTACCACCACTTACGGGAGTTTGAGCAACTTTGTGCATGCGCAGGCATGTCACAAGAAACACTGCGTTGGAAGTTGTTCCCATTCTCTCTTTCTTAGAGAGCGAAACAATGGTACAACAATACCGTAGGAAAAGTCAACGGAGATTGGAAGGAATTGTGAAACAGATTTTGTATTGCATTCTTTCCTATATCTCGTATCGTAAACCTACGACAAGAGATACTCAACTACCGTCAACATGAGAAGGAGTCTGTTAGGTACAGCCTAGGAATGATTTACCAATCTTTCTCGATCAGGCCCAGACTTGTCACTTCCTAACTATGTAATGCTACAACATTTCTGGTTAGGGCTAAACAAGGAATCTGCCTTACAACTGAACATTTCCACTGGAGGATACTTCCTGTGCAAAACCACAGAGGAAGGAGAGGCCCTTCTAGATCTCATTCTAGAAAACACGCCCCTTCCTGATCCACTCCTACCAGAAAGCGAACCACACCATGAAGAGGTCTCCTCGGTTAAAACCGAATCTGAGATTGAAACTTAGAGGCCCTCATTGCTGACGAATTCTCCGAAGGAAGTCTTTCTTCCTTCGGACTTTCCGTTCTTCGAGGAGCAACATATTGACGAATATGGAGACACCTCGAAGTATGCATATAGGAAGAAACCACCAGTTCCCGCCATTCCTCTAGAGCCTCTGGAAGAATCTTTTCTAACAGAGACCCTAAAGGAATTATCATCAGTCATGAGTAGCGAATGGGTAGAAGAAGCGGAATGCTCTCCCGAAGAAATTCGGATTAGCCCCGCTTGTTCTAATATCCATGCCAGAATAGGGTGGAACTGGATTGAAGTGCATTACAATCCAACGGTCGGGGTGAACATAATGTCCGCATCCTTTGCGAACACGTTCCCGCATGAGCCTTTCATCCCGACTGGAAAGAGATTAAGGCTCGATAGACGAACAGTCGCAGGCGGTCTAGGCATTGTGACCGAACGGTCTTAATCCCATGGCCCACGGGTCTCTGTCAACCTCTGACAGCCGAACCTATGTTCCACGTGACCAAGGTAGTTCGTCACCGGGCTACATCAGTGCCCATTGTCCGCAGGATCATCTCACCTTTCGGTTACAGCATTGGATACTTTTACAAATAACATCGGAATACAGAGCGGAAGACTTAAATACCATTAGTTTTACAAACCGAGGTTCCAAAAGATGAGAGGTGCAGTTATTACAAACTATGTTCGGATAATCAAAAATAGGCAACGTAGCGGAGTACAACGAAATAAAGATACTTGTAATCACCCAGCCCGAGGGTGCACATTTATTCTTCGGCCTCATCGGCCTCTTCCTGGATGATGGTCATGCAGCAGGGCGCAAGACACATCGGGGACTCAGTCATACCTGCAGCATGGGTAACAAAACCCTGAGTACTGGGGTACTCAACAAGACTAACCCGACTAAAGAAAAAGGAAGAAGACTCAGGGATGAGAGGCTTAGGGTAGTCATGGTAAGGCTTAAGCAAGATCATGTATTTTGCAGAAAAGCATTTTTTGTAAAACCTTATTCTATTTTTTTGAAAGATTCAAGTATTTTTCAATTCTTCATTGTTCATGATTCATTTTACCTTTCAAAACATTCCTAGTTGAGAACCACTCTCCGTTGATAGTCAGTGACCAAGTCTCCATAACCGAGGAGCAACGTTAATCCGGATAAATAATACTCAGCTGAGGATCCCTATCCACACTGCATATGTAGCACCCAAGCTTGCATATGCCCACTCGTCTTCCACGATTCCTCCAAGATTGGACCCGGTCCTACGCCACCCGGAAGTACAGTACACCACTCATATCCAGGTACGACGACCACGTGGGTACAAGCTACTTCCGCCATCTCGCCACTCCCAGTGCGCGGTTGTCAGTCCCAATAAAGGAGTCCTCGGAGCCAGAGCTTTCCGAAGTATGTGAATAGTTACAAGTCTTGACCAGCAGGCCCCCATACGGATGGTCCCTAATTTTTCTGCCAGAACTATACCTCGGTTATATCTCACCCGAGCGTAATAGTCCTGTCAGTTTTTCAACCCTGTCCCGGTCGGTGTCAACTGTTGAGTCCCGGACTACAACATGACGGCACCGTACGCTCGGACAACCTCTCCTCGCAATTGACTAGGTACGGATCAGATACCTAGCCAATGGCCGGGGAGTAAAGCCAAATTCCCATAAAATTCTTTAAGTGATCACACTTTTGAAATTGGCATTTTTATTGCAAATCTATTATATAGCACCACTAAGCATTTTGCAAATAGTTTTTTAAAACAGGGCAGGTGGATATTCTGGTGGGGTAAATAGTGCAAGAAATAGGTCATCACACAACTCCTATAACCTAATGCAGTAGTTTAACTCAAAGCATTTTAAGTAAACCTTTATAAAAGCAAGGAAGGGTTAAATGCACCGGGGCTCTCCTTGAAGAGCAAAAAGGATAGACGCGGGGTCGGCAGTGCAGGTGTCGGAGCTCGGAGTCGCCTCGGGGGTCGGTTCGTCAGCAGCTGCCTCGACTTTGACACCTTCTCCTTCGGTCACTACACGGATGCAATGATGTATGCTAATGAGGATGCTGACATGAACAATGCAACACAGGGCAAAACCACAGATTCTAGAGTACAACTCTCTTTCGAGTAATTAACTTTTAGAACCGACACAAAGTTGCCCGCGGCCTGACGCGGAGGCTCGGGCGAAACGGAAAACGACCGCTTCGTCCGAGGCCTGGCTAGGAAACTCGGGCGAGACAGAAACAATCGTCCGTCCGAGGCCTGGCCGGGAGGCTCGGGCGAGACGGAAACAATCGTCCGTCCGAGGCCTGGCTGGGAGGCTCGGGCGAGACGGAAACAATCGTCCGTCCAAGGCCTGGCTGGGAGGCTCGGGCGAGACGGAAATGCGGGTTCGTTCGAGGCTTGGCTCGGGCGAAGCGGGGGGGGGGGGGTGCACGCTTGCTCGAGGCTAGGCTCGGCGAAGTGGTGAGGGTGTGTGTCTACTCGAGACCTGGCTCGAGCTAGACAGTGTGTGAGTGCTTGCTCGAGGCCTGGCTCGAGCGAAGCGGTGTGGGTGTGTGAGTCCGCTCGAGGCCTGGCTCAAGCTAGACGGTGAGGGTGTGTGTTTGCTCGAGGCCTGGCTCGAGCGAAGTGGTGAGTGTGTCCGCTCGAGGCCTGGCTCGAGCGAGACGGGAAACGTGTGCTCGAGGCCTGGCTCGAGCTAACGGTGAACGCGTATCCGCTCGAGGCCT
The DNA here is from genome assembly GCA_009763385.1 of Coix lacryma-jobi var. lacryma-jobi. NCBI lineage: Eukaryota > Viridiplantae > Streptophyta > Magnoliopsida > Poales > Poaceae > Coix > Coix lacryma-jobi. The sequence continues at coordinate 80,675,166 of CM019826.1, read as the reverse complement.
GGCTCGAGCTTTGCACCGTGAAAGCAGAGACCGGGGGGGGGTCTTTGAGTGCTTACCATGGGTCGGAGGCAGGGCTCGGCGGGGCGGAACAAGGGTCGAAGGAGTGAGCTCGACGTTGGCGGTGCTTCGGCGGAGCTCTCTCGGCGGTGAGCGGCGTGCCGGCGGTTCTGTCCACCAAAAGAGATCGCCGAGGAGCGGTTAGGAGCGCACCAAGATGAGGAAGAGAGGGCGGGGGTCGGATGGATGCGAAGAAAACCCACGGCGACGAATTTTGCTGCTTACCGCGGCAAGACTGTTCGCCAGAGTCGGAGAAGAATCGCTTGCGCCGGCTAAAGGAGGGGCGGAGGGGTGAAATTTGTGGTTTGGAAAGGTGGAGAAGCTCAAGACAAAGGCAACGGCGGCTTCGGCGGGCTCTGGGGAGGCTTGGTGGCTCTGGTTCACAGAGCTCGCTGGTGGCGGAAGAACGGCGGCCGGCGGGTGGCTTTTATAGCCGTGCTCAGGGGCGGATCAGAGGTGCGCGAGGGTGGATAAGATCGGCCGCATCGCGTGCTTGCGAAACCATAATGAAGAAAGGACGGAAGTCTGCTCAGGCGCCGGGCGTGCGCTCGCCGGCGACGGCCACGTGGCGGCGACGTGCTGGGAGCAGTGGGGGACGGGCGAGGGTCAGCGCTTCGCGCGTGCGGGTGCGGCATGATGGCGCGGTCAAGGGCGACAGGTCGGGAGCAGGCGGGCGGCTGCCAGGCGCGTGGTGCGCGCAGCTCTGGCGGGTTGGCCATGGCCGGGCCCCTCTGTCCCTAGGTTGAAGATGAACAGGGCTAGGTCTAGGGTTTGACTTAGAATTGATTTCTGTATTTTGCAAAGTACTTCCAAATTTCAAACTGAGCAGCAAAAACTCAAAATACCAAAGTTGTGCAGAAAAAGGAGATCTACAACTTTGTCAAAATGAACATTTTCAAAATCCAAATAGTTTTTGAATCACATTTGAAATTTGAAAAGGGGACACTTCTGGGATTTTAATAAATTCAAAATTACTTTTGATTTTATATTGAAAGTTAAAAAATCTGTAAACATGCAAGTTGTTCCTTTTGTCAAAACCTATAACTTTGCTATTATACACTTTTTCTGAAACTCTTTAGTTTTTGAAATAATTTTGAAAGCAAAAAGGGAACAAAAACTGGAGTTTGAATGAATTTGAAATTACTTCAAACTTTGTACATAAACTTGAAAATTTGTAAATACCAAAGTTGTTTCTCTTGATTAGATCTACAACTTTGCTTTTTGGACCAACTCCAAGTTTTGAATTGTTCTTAAATTAATAAAAGAGGGGTAAAAACCAGGGTTTGGAAATCAGGGTTTTTTTTAAAAAAAAAGAAATTGAAATCTGTTTTTGATTTTGGTTTTTGAACAACACAACAAAGCTTCAAGACACTAAACTGCACAAGAATTACACAAAGCCAGGCACAGAGGTGAAATTACCATTTTGCCCTTATAGGAAGATTTGGGCTTTTAGGGTTTTTAGAAAAAGGAATCACTACACACAAAATACCTTTAGGAAGGGTAAAGGCAAGCAATCATTAGACAAACATTAATGCATGACAAGAATGATTATGACTTAAGATGATGACATGTCAGGTTAAATACAAACTAATCACCAGAGGTGTTACAGCCTTCCCCTCTAAAAGAAATCTCACCCCGAGATTCTGCGTCTTAAGAAGGACAAGGGTAAAACCTTATATCTACAGAGTATCGAGAAAGCCGGGATAGTTCTTTGCTAAGAAGTCTTCAGATTCCCAAGTGGCTTCTTCTTCAGAGTGTTGGTTCCACTGGATCTTGTACCATCTTGTGGTAGTCCTCCGGGTAACACGATCCTTGTAATCCAACACGCGAACTGGATATTCAGAGTATGACAGATCGGGTTCTAACTCAACACCTTCAACTTCCACCACGTGTTCGGGTACTCGGAGACACTTCTTGAGTTGGGAGACGTGAAACACATTATGGACGGCGGAAAGATGATCGGGCAATCTTAGTTTGTAAGCTACCTTGCCACAACGTTCCAAAATTTCAAAGGGACCAATATAGCGTGGTGCTAACTTCCCCTTGACTCCGAAACGAGTAACTCCTTTGGTGGGTGAGACCTTCAGGTATGCATAATCCCCGATCTGGAACTTCAGAGGTCGACGTCTTTTGTCCGCATAGCTCTTCTGTCGAGACTGCGCAATTTTCATATTCTCTTGTATCTGCTTGACTTTTTCTTGCATATCTTTTACTAGGTCAACTCCAAAGAATTCCCTTTCTCCGGGTTCAGACCAACTGAGAGGTGTACGACAGCGACAACCGTACAGTGCTTCAAAGGGTGCCATTTTGATGCTTTCTTGATAACTGTTATTATATGAGAATTCTGCCAAGGGCAAACAGTCATCCCAAGTATCTGCGAAGGTGAGCACGCAGGCTCTCAACATATCCTCTAACACTTGGTTGACTCGCTCAGTTTGTCCGTCCGTTTGCGGATGATATGCCGTGCTATGCAATAGCTTGGTTCCAAGTGAGGTATGGAACGCTTTCCAGAACTTTGCGACAAACTGAGTACCACGATCAGAGACAATGGTCTTGGGTATGCCATGGAGTTTTACTATGTTGTTCTTGTACAAAGTGGCATAAGTGGGGACGGTGTAGCTGGTTTTGACTGGCAAGAAGTGAGCTTGCTTAGTGAGGCAATCCACGATCACCCAAATGGAATCAAAACCTCTTTGTGTCTTGGGTAGCCCATTGATAAAATCCATACTGATATCGTCCCATTTCCAAGCAGGTACAGGTAAAGGTTGCAATTCTCCTCCGGGCTTCATATGCACAGCTTTGACTTTCTGACAAGTATCACAGTGAGCGACATATCGGGCGATCTCAATCTTCATCTTTGTCCACCTGAATCTCTGCCTCAAGTCCTGGTACATCTTGTTGCTGCCGGGGTGGATGGTGAATCTAGTCAAATGTGCTTCATCAAGGATTGACTGTCTCAACTCAGGCACTTTGGGAACTACCAGTCGGTTCTTGAACCAAACCACCCCCGCATCATCAATCCTGAAACAATCCGCTTTTCCGGCTCGGACCCTTTCGATGATGTGCTTGATTCCAGGGTTATCTTTCTGTGCAGTGATGATCTATTCCCTGATAGGGGTTTCTATCCTGATATTATTCAGAGTTCCTTGTGGAACCATTTCAATACCCAGCTTTTCTAGTTCATAACATAGGGAAGAATTACAGGGTTTCATCACCAGACAGTTGCAGTATGACTTGCGACTGAGCGCATCAGCGACTACATTCGCCTTACCCGGATGGTAATGTACTTCGAGATCATAGTCCTTAATTAACTCAAGCCATCTTCTCTATCTCATATTCAGTTCTTCTTGAGTGAAGATATATTTCAGGCTTTTGTGATCAGTGTACACATTACAGGTACTGCCTAACAAATAATGACGCCAGATCTTTAAGGCATGCACCACTGCTGCTAACTCAAGATCATGGGTTGGATAATTCTCTTCATGTCGCTTAAGCTGCCGTGAGGCATAAGCGATCACTCATCCCTCTTGCATCAAAACACAGCCCAAACCAGTACCAGATGCATCACAGAAGACATCAAAGGGCTTTTCGATGTTCGGCGGGGCTAGCACTGGTGACGTGGTTAACAGTTTCTTTAATATCTGAAAGGCTTGTTCGCAAGCTGGTGACCAGACAAACTTCACAAAATTCTTTAACAACTCGGTGATAGGCTTGGCGATCCTGGAGAAATCCGGGATGAAACGGCGATAATATCCAGCCATTCCCATGAAGCTGCGGACTTCGTGAACAGTGGTAGGTGGCTTCCAATCCAGAATGTCTGCCACCTTTCCGGGATCAACTGACACACCTTCAGCGGATAGAACATGACCAAGGAACTATATCTGATCTAACCAGAACTCACATTTACTGAACTTGACATAAAGCTGATGATCTCTGAGGCGGGTTAGAACGATACGAAGGTGCTCGGCATGCTCTTCAGGGGTTTTTGAGTAGACAAGGATGTCGTCAATGAACATGACCACAAATTTATCAAGCTCTGGCATGAATACAGAGTTCATGAGGTACATGAAGTGGGCAGGGGCATTGGTCAAACCGAAGGACATGACCAGGTACTCATATAGGCCGTACCTAGTAGTGAAAGCGGTTTTAGGAATGTCTTCGGGATGTATTTTTATTTGGTGGTAGCCAGATCTGAGGTCAATTTTGGAGAATACTCTGGCTCCAGCTAGCTGGTCAAAAAGAAGGTCAATACGAGGCAAGGGGTATTTATTTTTGATGGTGACTTCGTTGAGTGGGCGATAATCAACGCATAACCTGAGACTCTTGTCTTTCTTCTTCACAAAGATTGCAGGACAGCCCCAAGGAGACGAACTTGGGCGAATGAAGCCCTTATCCAGCAACTCTTGTAACTGGATTTTTAGCTCTGCCAACTCTCTGGGAGGCATTCGATAAGCTCTGCAGGATACAGGAGCAGTCCCGGGCTTTAGCTCTATGACAAACTCAACATCACGGTCAGGAGGCAGACCAGGTAAGTCTTCTGGAAAAACATCAGGGAATTCATAGACTACGGGGATGTCTCTGGTCTCCTGAACATAGGTGGTATTCAATTGCGTGATTGCTGGTTTTGGAGGCATTGGGAGTTGGAGAAGGAGTTTGGAGGTATTGTTAGGAATGTCCACTCTCACAACCCTATTTAGGATGTCAATCATGGCCTTATACTGGCACATCCAATTCATGCCTAGAATGACATCTATCTCCTGATCACGTAGCACTATCATGGTGGTAGGAAATACGTGTTCCCCCAACATCACCGGTATATTGCGAACCACTTCCTTAGTACTTATACGCCCTCCAGGCGAAAATATACAGAAACTTTCTTTCAACTCCCCAAATGATATCCCATGCTTAGAGACAAATGTACGACTGATGAAGGAATGCGATGCACCAGAATCAAACAACACGACTGCAGGATGATTGGCAACGGGAAACCTACCGATCATGACGGGCTCTCCTTCTGGGATGTCGCCGACAGTGGTGTAGTAGACTTGCCCGTGCTTCTTGACAACTTTGCCTTTCTGAACATGCTGCTGCTGCTGAGATCCTCCAGGACCCTTCTGAGTATTCTGAGCATATCTCTTGGGCTTTGGGCACTCACGAGACCAGTGACCGACTTGGCCGCAGTTGTAGCAGGGATGGTTGTAGGCGGTTTGTGGGGTGGTGATATGAACACCTGGGGCGTTTGGCTGCGTGGCACTCTGCTGGTTGGCGTTGTGGGTGGTGGCCGCGGTACGGATGACCACTTGCTGGTAGGGGTAAGGTGGGCGATTTTGGTGGTGGCTAGGGTGATAAATGACCCTCCGGCGCTTGTGACTGCCAGAGAAACTGCTAGATCATGCTTTCTTCTTCTTCTTTTCCTCTTGGTACTAGCGGTTGCTCTCCTCAAAAGCGACCGCCCGGTCAACAGCATCATGATACGAACCGGTCAGGTTATTAGACATGCTTCTGCGGATTTTAAGGTGCAATCCCCTAAGGAAACAATCCCTCTTCTTCTCGTTTGTGTTGACGTATTACGAGGCATACTGGCTAAGGTGGTTGAACTGACCCACGTACTGCATCACTGTGGAGTCCTTCTGCTGCAGAGCCAGAAACTGATCGAGCTTCATCTTCATCACTCCAGAAGGGATGTGATGTGCACGGAAAGCGGTACGGAACTCTTCCCAGGTCAACTGATGACCCTCTGGCTGGGCAGCCAACAGATTGGCATACCAAGCGCTTGCTGGACCACGAAGCTGCTGAGAAGCGAACCGGGGCTTCTGGGTGTCGGTGCAGTGGAGAAGACCAAACTTCTGCTCCTTGGTACGGAGCCAATCATCAGCTTCAAGGGGTTCATCGGCCTTAGTAAAGACTGGTGGACGGGTTTCGGTGAAATCCACATATGTGGTCTCGTTGTTGATGTTATGGCGACCACGGTGGCCATGGTTCTGCTGGCCCTGGTTTTGAGCCATCAGGTTAGCAGCGGCTGCCAAGGCTGCGATGGCATCTGCTAGCATAGCAGGTATAGGTGGAGGGTTTGGAAGGTTGGCATCCCCAGAACCTCCAGCTCCAGTGTGAGTGTTCACAGGCATCTGTTTAAGCAACTTGGAACTTAGCATCCATAGATTAAGTTCTGTAAACAACTGACTGAAAACTTCACTAATTCCAAGGTAGATGATCGATAAAGATGACTGACAGATGACAACAGACTGATAAGGGGAAAGATACGCAAAGAAAGATACAGACTCGACTTAGCAAATGACAGACTAGCTCCCCCAAACCTAGACTAAGGGTTTAGGTAAGTAGGTGGTACAGACACAACGAGTCTAGTCTTCATTGATGATGATCATGTCCTCGTCGTCGTCTTCCTCGAGGATGAGCTTAGGCTCAACCTCCTCGTCCTCGTCTTCGGCGTGGATGTCTTCGGCAGGTTCAACTTCCTTGTTCACGCCTGGCTCTTGTTACACGTCCGGTTCCTCCACTACTCCGTCCTCAGGGTCCTCGACAACCGGGGGAACCACGGGGTGGAGTGTTGTACAGCTGGTGTACCTCCTCATGAAGCATATCATTGAACTGCTCAATCTGAGTTGTGTACTGCCGCAGACCATGGAGCTCGGCTCTGGTGACGTCCTCGTGAACCCAAGTGGCATCGCGCTGCTGGATGGCGCGAATCACGTTCCGGTTGGCCTGCTCCAGGGAGGCTCGTGCCTCATAGAACTCCAGACATGAGTGGTAGAAGTCATGCTCCAAGTTCTCCAGCTCAGCCTTCAGGTTCTTGATCTCCTCCTTTAGGTGCTTGCGGGTACGGCGGGGGAAAAGCGACGACCGTTTGAGGCTTCGCCAGTCTCTTCTCCAGCACGTGGTGCCTGCTGGTGGCGTGGCACACCATTCGGTCCAGTCGACTTGCGTGCAGTCAGCTTGATGCGAGCCATGTCTGGATAGGATAAGATGGATGAGGAGTGAAAAGGCTAGCAAGAAAAGGTAAAGGCATACTAACCCAACGAACTTAGAGAGAAAAATTATTATGTTCACTTAAGTGAATATGACATGATGCATGAATCGTTCCTACGGAACAAGGCAATGCAGTAAATAAATAAGGTACAAAAGGCTTAAAACATGTTGTCTCGCTAACTAGTGTTGCCATATACGGGACAAGATGAGAGAAGCAGTTTGGACCCAAAATAGTCAAGTTTAGTTTGTTTGGACTCAAAGATCTTTTGAAGTTTTCGCAAAAACACTGCAACGTTAAAGTGAGATGCTCTGATACCACTCTATGACGGAACGGTCATAATCCCATGGCCCACGGGTCCCTGTCAACCTCTGACAGCCGAACCTATGTTCCACGTGACCAAGGCAGTTTGTCACCGGGCTGCATCAGTGCCCATTGTCCGCAGGATCATCTCACCTTTCGGTTACAGCATTGGATACTTTTACAAATAACATCGGAATACAGAGCGGAAGACTTAAATACCATTAGTTTTACAAACCGAGGTTCCAAAAGATGAGAGGTGCAGTTATTACAAACTATGTTCGGATAATCGAAAATAGGCAACGTAGCGGAGTACAACGAAATAAAGATACTTGTAATCATCCAGCCCGAGGGTGCACATTTATTCTTCGGCCCTCATCGGCCTCTTCCTGGATGATGGTCATGCAGCAGGGCGCAAGACACATCGGGGACTCAGTCATACCTGCAGCATGGGTAACAAAACCCTGAGTACTCGGGGTACTCAACAAGACTAACCCGACTAAAGAAAAAAGGAGAAGACTCAGGGATGAGAGCTTAGGGTAGTCATGGTAAGGCTAAGCAAGATCAAGTATTTTGCAGAAAAGCATTTTTTGTAAAACCTTGTTCTATTTTTTTTGAAAGATTCAAGTATTTTTTCAATTCTTCATTGTTCATGATTCATTTTACCTTTCAAAACATTCCTAGTTGAGAAACCACTCTCCGTTGACAGTCAGTGACCAAGTCTTCATAACTGAGGAGCAACGTTAATCCGGATAAATAATACTCAGCTGAGGATCCCTATCCACACTGCATATGTAGCACCCAAGCTTGCATATGCCCACTCGTCTTCCACGATTCCTCCAAGATTGGACCCGGTCCTACGCCACCCGGAAGTACAGTACACCACTCATATCCAGGTACGACGACCACGTGGGTACAAGCTACTTCCGCCATCCTCGCCACTCCCAGTGCGCGGGTTGTCGGTCCCAATAAAGGAGTCCTCGGAGCCAGAGCTTTCCGAAGTATGTGAATAGTTACAAGTCTTGACCAGCAGGCCCCCATACGGATGGTCCCTAATTTTTTCTGCCAGAACTATACCTCGGTTATATCTCACCCGAGCGTAATAGTCCTGTCAGTTTTTCAACCCTGTCCCGGTCGGTGTCAACTGTTGAGTCCCGGACAACAACGTGACGGCACTGTACGCTCGGACAACCTCTCCTCGCAATTGACTAGGTACGGATTAGATACCTAGCCAATGGCCGGGGGAGTAAAGCCAAATTCCCATAAATTCTTTAAGTGATCACTCTTTTGAAATTGGCATTTTTATTGCAAATCTATTATATAGCACCACTAAGCTTTTTGCAAATAGTTTTTAAAACAGGGCAGGTGGATATTCGGGTGGGGTAAATAGTGCAAGAAAATAGGTCATCACACAACTCCTATAACCTAATGCAGTAGTTTTAACTCAAAGCATTTTAAGTAAACCTTTATAAAAGCAAGGAAGGGTTAAATGCACCGGGGCTTGCCTTGAAGAGCAAAAAGGACAGACGCGGGGTCGGCAGTGCAGGTGTCAGAGCTCGGAGTCGCCTCGGGGGTCGGTTTGTCAGCAGCTGCCTCAACTTTGACACCTTCTCCTTCGGTCACTACACGGATGCAATGATGTATGCTAATGAGGATGCTGACATGAACAATGCAACACCGGGCAAAACCACAGATTCTAGAGTACAACTCTCTATCGAGTAATTAACTTTTAGAACAGACACAATGTTGCCCGCGGCCTGACGCGGAGGCTCGGGCGAAACGGAAAACGACCGCTTCGTCCGAGGCCTGGCTATGAAACTCGGGCGAGACGGAAACAATCGTCCATCCGAGGCCTGGCTGGGAGGCTCGGGCGAGACGGAAACAATCGTCCGTCCGAGGCCTGGCTGGGAGGCTCGGGCGAGACGGAAACAATCGTCCGTCCGAGGCCTGGCTGGGAGGCTCGGGCAAGACGGAAACAATCGTCCGTCCGAGGCCTGGCTGGGAGGCTCGGGCGAGATGGAAACAATCGTCCGTCCGAGGCCTGGCTGGAGGCTCGGTGCGAGACGGAACATCGTCCGTCCGAGGCCTGGCTGGGAGGGCTCGGGCGAGAGGAAACGCGGTTGTTCGAGGCTTGGCTCGGCGGCGAAGCGGGGGGGGGGTGCACGCTTGCTCGAGGCAGGCTCGGCGAAGTTGAGGGTGTGTGTCTACTCGAGACCTGGCTCGAGCTAGACAGTGTGTGAGTGCTTCTCGAGGCCTGGCTCGAGCGAAGCGGTGTGGGTGTGTGAGTCCGCTCAGGCCGCTGGCTCGAGCTAGACGGAGGCGTGTGGTTTGCTGGGCTGGCTCGAGCGTAGTGGTGAGTGTGGTCGCTCGAGGCTGGCGAGCGAGACGGGAATGTTGCTCGAGGCCTGCTCGGCTAACGGTGAACGGGTATCCGCTCGGGCCTGGCTCGAGCTGGTTGTTGAGCAGCCGTTGATAGCGCGGGGGAGACCGGGGGGGGGCTTTGAGTGCTTACCACTGTCGAGGCAGGGCTCGGCGGGGCGGAACAAGGGTCGAAGGAGTGAGCTCGACGTTGGTGGTGCTTCGGCGGAGCTCTCTCGGCGGTGAGCGGCGTGCCGGCGGTTCTGTCCACCAAAAGAGATCGCCGAGGAGCGGTTTAGGAGTGCACCAAGATGAGGAAGAGAGGGCGGGGGTCAGATGGATGAGAAGAAAACCCACGGCGACGAATTTTGCTGCTTACCGCGGCAAGACTGTTCGTCGGAGTTGTAGAAGAATCGCTTGCGCCGGCTAAAGGAGGGGCGGAGGGGTGAAATTTGTGGTTTGGAAAGGTGGAGAAGCTCAAGACGAAGGCAACGGCGGCTTCGGCGGGCTCTGGGGAGGCTTGGTGGCTCGGGTTCACAGAGCTCGCTGGTGGCGGAAGAACGGCGGCCGGCGAGTGGCTTTTATAGCCGTGCTCAGGGGCGGATAAGAGGTGCGCGAGGGTGGATAAGATCGGTCGCGTCGTGTGTTTGCGAAACCATAATGAAGAAAGCACGGAAGTCTGCTCAGGGGCCGGGCGTGCGTCGCCGGCGACGGCCAACCTGCGGCGACGTGCCTGGGAGCAGTGGGGAACGGGCGAGGGTCAGCGCTTCGCGCGTCGGGGTGCGGCATGATGGCGCTGTCAAGGGCGACGGGTCGGGGAGCAGGCGGGCGGCTGCCAGGCGCGTGGCGCGCGCAGCTCCGGCGGGTTGGCCATGGCCGGGCCCCCCTGTCCCTAGGTTGAAGATGAACAGGGCTAGGTCTAGGGTTTGACTTGAATTGGATTTCTGTATTTTACAAAGTACTTCCAAATTTACAAACTGAGCAGCAGAAACTCAAAATACCAAAGTTGTGCAGAAAAAAGGAGATCTACAACTTTGTCAAAATGAACATTTTCAAAATCCAAATAGTTTTTGAATCACATTTGAAATTTGAAAAGGGAACTTCTGGGATTTTAATAAATTCAAAATTACTTTTGATTTTATATTGAAAAGTTTAAAAAAATCTGTAAACATGCAAGTTGTTCCTTTGTCAGAAACCTATAACTTTGCTATTATACACTTTTTCTGAAACTCATTAGTTTTTGAAATAATTTTGAAAGCAAAAAGGGAACAAAAACTGGAGTTTGAATGAATTTGAAATTACTTCAAACTTTGTACAGAAACTTGAAAATTTGTAAATACCAAAGTTGTTTCTCTTGATCAGATCTACAACTTTGCTTTTGGACCAACTCCAAATTTTGAATTGTTCTTAAATTAATAAAAGAGGGGTAAAAACCAGGGTTTGGAAATCAGGGTTTTTTTTAAAAAAAAAGAAATTGAAATCTGTTTTTGATTTTGGTTTTTGAACAACACAACAAAGCTTCAAGACACTAAACTGCACAAGAATTACACAAAGCCAGGCACAGAGGTGAAATTACCATTTTGCCCTTATAGGAAGATTTGGGCTTTTAGGGTTTTTAGAAAAAGGAATCACTACACACAAAATACCTTTAGGAAGGGTAAAGGCAAGCAATCATTAGACAACATTAATGCATGACAAGAATGATTATGACTTAAGATGATGACATGTCAGGTTAAATACAAACTAATCACCAGAGGTGTTACAGGCATCCTTCATGGTATATCAATTAAGCATGATGATAGCATGCTGATGCTAGACTTCCACGTCTTTGACATTCAAGACTTCGATGTCTTGATAGGGCTCCCCGTACGGAAACTATTGGAAGAACCTCCAACGACTGGGGAATTAGATGTCAAGCTAGGGAGGGACACCTTTTCTGTGCCAATCTTACAAGCCACAAACTCGGTAGCAGAACCCCTCTCTACCTCCTATGAGCCCGAAATAGCTATGTCGTTAGAACCCTTCGAGTCTCCTGAGTCGACCCGAGAAAAAGATGTTGAACACTTTGTGCACGAAAGGAGCGACTCAGAAGAAACCATAGAACTTCCATAAGAGGAAGTACCGACACCACCACAAATTGAGCTAAAACCCTTACCCGCTGGCTTACGCTATGTTTTTCTGCATGGCAACAAACAAACTCCTGTCATCATTAGTGATAAAGTTTCTAACGAGGAGACGACCAAACTCATTGTTGTGCTAGAAAAACACTGCTCGGTCTTCGTGTATTCCATGCAAGATCTCAAGGAAATTAGCCCAACCTTGTGTACCATCGCATTCCTATTGACCTTGAGAGCACTCCTTCACGAGAACCACAGCGCAGGCTCAATAATGTGATGCGGGAAGTCGTGAAGAAGGAAGTGCTAAAACTTCTTCACACTGTGACAGAACCGACCAATTTATAAGAGCACAAGTGCGAAAATTTCTACCGGAGCAGTTGAATTAGCACACATGAGCCCATATAAACCCGGTAGTCCATGAAATCCTGAGGGATTTCAAACCTTTTCAACATCTTAGCCAAGATCGTATGGTCAAGCAAAATACAAATCATGTCCATGGAGCTTGCAGCGGAAATAAAAATTTACAATAGAGTTCCCAATAATAATACAAGTTGATTTACTTTGAAAGAACATAGCTTTGAAATGAATACCATAACATAAGTTTAAATACTTTGCTAGCTTGAGTGACATCCTCCAACAACAGCATAAAGTGAAGAAGTAGGGAACTGCCAAGCCCACCGACACTGGCCATCACCTTTCGGTAGACCTAACCTTCACCTGCAACAAGGTGGGATAAACCTTGAGTACTCGAATGTACTCAGCTAGACTTACCCGTCGTAAACCAAAAATAAAGTGACACCAAGGAGTATGCAAGGCTGATATAAACAATGGAGCTGGCTAACTTTATTTGCAAAAGGAGCTTAAGTTAAAGGAGTTCATTATTTAATTGTATGAGCAGTCATCTTTTACCCTATTCCTTAAACTCTAGGTTTTTACCTGTACTAAAGCACTCACTTGAATCTAGCAAACAGTAATATAATACCATATCAGGTTTGCTTTATCAATATTTTAGTTGAACCATCAATGTCACCTGGAGTTGTATTGTGGTGAAGGTCGACATAGTTTCCCCCTAACCGGGGGAGACGGCGACTCGAATCGAATTCGCCCATGTTCTCGCTTGTGGCGAGATTACACCTTTAATACAAACTCACACTTTCCCCGTCGGGTCCATTCATTGGGTCACCGCTCGATACTGTTCATGGTGGTAATCGTCGCGGTTCAAGCACGAACCGCCCAATTGGAACCTGGCGAAGGCCATTCCGAGGCAGATTGCATTTCCATACTAGAGGACACGACACAGGTTGAGACCGGCCCGAACAGGGTCTAACCGGCCTCGGGGCCGGGAATACAACACCGGCACCCTAAGTAAAAGGGCGCTTTCAAAAATGAACAAGGGCCAACATCGATACAAACATACACGATCCAACGGACGAGCTGCCCCAAGTTTCCAAACTTGTGCCTTGCCTTCCAGTTGACCGTATTTCATTACTACTCAGGTTCTTTTCGACGATAGCAAATATAGCCCACCGTGATCCGGTAATTACCCACCAGGGGTATTACGGGAACATCCTTTCTTTACTACTTTATTAAGAAGGCTAAGCAATTCTATAGGTAAATAAGTAACAAGATAACAAGGCAGGTGTAAACAATAATCAAGGAATGGTAATGCAGCAAGTAGGTTTCAATCAACTCCTATACCTAATGCATCACAGTATAAAATACTCAACTAAATTAATTGTAAATACTGGGAGACTTAGAATGCTCCGGGGCTTGCCTGGGAACCAACACTAGGTTAGTGTTTGTCAGGTGATACTCGCTTGGCCAGTATCTCCGCTGCAGCACTTGCTTAATTCCGCATCTTCGAGATAATCCACCAAACACCGTCTTTGGGTTTAGTTTCATCATCACGTCCTTCACAAGGTATCTACTATTACCTAAATGTGATGCATAATGCAAGCGTATGAACGCAAGGGAAACACTTACGATGCAATCATAGGCACATATATAAGCATTTCTAATTACTTTACATAAGCAATCAGGATAACTATTAAAAGAAGGTATAGCTCTAACACACAACATGTCATAATCACTTCAGCTGGTTATAATTATACTAAGGTGTTAAACAAGGCTCATTAGGTATGTAGGAAGGTTAACTACAACAATCAATCAAGACTACATTACATACATCATACAAATGGAACACATGTACGCACATACAACTCCTATATTAGTTAAGCATGTCAACCATCATTATTTAATAATTTATATAATAAATCAGGTTAATTAATTTAATAACATGAAATGCACAAACCAAATTTTATCAAGTAATGACATAGCATCAAGGATCACATAATCAACATTAAGCTATAACAATCAAGTTTGGTTCATTTACACAATTTGGACAGCAACATAACATTTACTTTAAACAGTAATAACTGGAGCTACACATATCCAAAAAGATGATCCTAGACTTATGGAAAGCTACTAAAATTACCTAAAACTTTGCTATTATCACTTAAGCATGATTCAGCCATTAAAAGACCAAACATAATAGACAAGCACTTCTCTCCAAACTTTGGACAGAATATTATATTCATCTTCAAACAGCTATAACTGGAAATCAAAAGCATCAAAAGACTTGATAAGACTTATTAGAAAGCTTATTAAGTTGTCTACAACTTATTTATAAACATCTAAAAGTGATTAAGCAGTTATCAAGGCTAACCAACTCAAATAAGTAAATCTATCCAGACTTGGACAGATTCTGACTTCTAAATTTAAACACATGTAACTCAAGTTCTAGACCATCAAAAATAGTGATCCAAGACAACTCAGAAAGCTTATCAAAAAACACTACAACGTTCTATTAATACAAAGACACACGATTCATAACTTAGACTAGCCAAACAATTCATTCTTTCAGATCTGCTCAGAAAGTATGCAAAACCTAACAGCCAACTTTCAAAACTATAACTCCTAAACTACTTGGCCTAAAATCATGAAAGTTTAGGACAAACAAGATGAAGAAGTTATCTACAACTTTTGTATAGAGCATATCTACAAAAAACATCATTTTCTCTCATGAACTAATCACCACTACAGAAACTGTACATGCAGCAATTTCAGCATATTAACAATTTTACTTCACTAATTATTTGGTTAACATGTGAGCACACATATAAGCTATTAAAATACTTCTCACGGTCATAATCATGAATATACAATAATTATCTCAGATTAATATGTAAAAAATTCAATCATTCAAACATATACATTTTTATTTATCGCCATGCTTTTATTAATTAAATAATTAACTAACATAGACATTATTTTTAAGTGACGTTGCAAACAAATGATTTGGGGCTCATATTTTACTGATGATACTGTAAATAAAATATTACATGCTCAGGTATTATAATTTATTTATTAAAAATATGGAAAGTTTTATTCATAAAAATGCATGTGAGAGCAAAATAAATCTACAAAAATATTTTCTGCAAACACATGACCATGATAAAATTACCTAAGCTACAACAATATCATAGAAAGGCAGTGGAGCCACCTTTTCCATTTTTTACATGCAAAAATTTACCACAATTCATTTTAATCTATTTAATAGGCTGCAAGAAAGATAAAAACATAAGTAAATCATGCATGGACCAAACATTCTAAAATTTTTATCACAGCAAGCATATCACATGACAAGCCTACCATAAAACTTTTACAACAAACTAAGCAATAGAACAACATATATTATTTTATCCCTATTTACTGCTATTTAACACAAATAAACCATTACAGTAGAAACTATCAACTAACACATAACATATCAAACATTCACTGGACAGAGCTATTCGCAAGGATTCCAAAAAGTCCTCACTCGCAATTTTTCGACATTCCTACGATTTACTACGCATTTTACAACATTCAACCAGATTTGCTAATTAAATAAAAACGCAAAATAGAAAACCCTTTTACATCGGGAACCCTAGAACCTATAGAAATCATTTGGAGACTTATTAGAAAACACATGAGTCATGCCACTTCGCACAAAAATCCAACGAAAAGCTTCAGCTTCTCACCCATGCCCTTCAGCTTCTTTTTCACGGGAGAACGACGGGAGGAGCATGGAGGTCGCCGGGGCTAGGGTTCAGGCAGGGCGTCGGGCTACTGGTCGGGCTGGGGGCTACTGCTGGTGCCCTCTCAATTTACTCAGTAATGCAAGAACGCAATCTGAAATTTGATGTTTCACACTTCACTCTGTCATCAATTTACACTTCTTGGAGTCGATTTTTGTCAAACACCTTGACCGCTCAAGAATAAGGGACTGATTCTGACTGTCCTTTCTGTTCTTCATCTAATACCATCTGGAATAATTCTTCCTATAGTACTCCGATGTATTACCAGATAGTCCTTACTCGAGGTATAATTCTGACTGAGTTACTAGGCCGGTGTACTGTCATGTATTTCCATTCAAAATTTTCCAAGATAAAGTTGGTCTGAACACGATAGAAACTGGGATGTACGAGTGCCACAAACAACATCACTTGGTTTACAAACTTCTGATATAACACTGTTCTGTGAGACGTAGCCTTCATAGCTACCAAAGAGTCATTTCTGAGAGGGAGATTAACCTTTGAACGGTAGGAACTAATCAATTGCCTCTCAATCACTAAAAAGCTCCAAGGTTTCAGCTCTCACTGCAAGCAATGCTGAATATCAATGCACCTAGTTACCATCAAAGTTAGCAGGGAATCAGACATATCCAGGAGTATTGAGTTTGACTACAAGATCATCATGTAGATATCTATATTAAGTTCAAGTAAGGAAAATGGACCTCGGCCCATTTAACTTTGGATTTTGGTGTTTGATGATCAACATAACCAAATTGAACTAATGTGTTTGCAAGTGTTTGTTTTGTAGTCCAATAGGATGCACATGTGACTTGGACGAAGGCAATATGGTGATCAAATGATCAACACCTCAAGCAAGACCCTGCAAGATGTATTAATAAAGAATTACAAAGATCAAGCAAAGTCCAAGACACAAGAAACAGAGGCCCGGACGCAAACAAAGTTGAGCCGCTCAAGCCGAGACAAGAGCTGATTGAATTGGAACTGTCTCATGATTTTGGATTTGCTCAAACTGACATGGCATTAAGCTGTAGAGCATTTCATTAGCTTTCCGAAAAGTCTATGATCATCAAAATCGGGGTTCGAAGCTAAGAGTTATGCCTAAAATACGAAAGCCTGTCTCTCTGGAAATAGAGCAACGGACGCTCCGATGCAGAGCAACGGACGCGCATCCGATGCATCGTCCGATGACCTCCGAAATCAGCCCAGAATGAATAGTGTGATGGTAGAGTCCGATGCCAGCGTCCGATGCATTACTGTAGCGTCCGATGCCCCCGAAAAATAGGTCTAACAGCTAGTTTTCCAACGGCTACACATCACATGAGCATAGTGTTGACACCGGATTTTCGCACACACGGGAATATGACAAGTGGATCCAGCCAGCAGAGAAGAAAGGATTCGGCAAGCAATCAGGTGAATATTTGGTCCTCAGGGTTTCGGTGAATGCTTATGCGGTCGGCTATTCTACAAAATGGTGGCTCCATTCGGGAGATGGATGTTGCAAGAAAAGCCGGCTCGCACGAGAAGACACGTGACGATGGAGGACGCCGAAAAGATCGGGAGTAGAATTTGTATCTTACCATATTTTATTATATGAATCGTAATCGTTTAGGACTCGTATTTCGTTCACGGTATAAATATGAACCCTCAACCATTGTAGAACTGTTCACAGCCACATCAATACAAACTGGCCTCGTGCCGTCTTCGAGTCCTTAGTCGTGTCGTCGAGATCTTCGAGAGGAATCATCGATCCGTCGACCTCCGTAAGTACCGGCAACCTTGCTATCATGTCTAGTATCATGCGGTGGATTTAGATATGATGCAAGTAGTCTCGTATGTTAAGCTTAGTATCGTGCGGCGGATTTAAGCTTATGACGGGAAGTTTTTGCTTGTGCCTTGTATCGTGCGGCGGATTAAGTCATGAGTGAAAATAGTTATCGGTTCTATTAGATTTGGCAGAACTGATAGATTCATTAAGTTATCATGTGTTATATTTTATTTATTTAATTCTTGTAACACTCTTTTGCCCAATCTAGATTGATCTTTGTTTGGCCTTGTTCCACAAGCTTGCTCGTGCTTTTGCTAATCATAATATCATTATGGCCGGATCAACCTTCAATCTAGATTGCCACATGTTGCGGGTTAATACATGTCAATCATGGTTACTCTTTGATAAAACTAGGTATCGTGCGGCAGATGCAGGTTTTAGATTAGTCTAATCGTGCTTGCTTGTTTGTTCCTTCTTCATGGACCCCAATTCGGCTGGTTTGCCGATTTTGGTTAAGCTTGCATGAGTAACGAGCTTTTATAGATCTGTTCAAATATATACATGCTTTTAGCTTGTTATAATTAGATCGTATCATGCGGTGGATTAATCTAATTATAAGAAGTGGTTAGACTTATAGCAAGTGGTATCATGTGGTGGATTAACTTCGCTTGAGTTTATCCCCGACGGGTTTATGAAGACTAAACGTGCGGCAAATTAGTTGGATTAGCCTATGCATGTGTTATTTGAATAGATCTATTTTTGCAAGTCACCTGTTTATAATATCTTTATTTCATTCAAAGTATGTCTTTTTTTCATACGCATTCGGAAGTTAAATATACTTTACGTACTCTGTTTTTCATGCTTGTCGAATGATTTTACAAACATGCTTTGACAGACAACTTCTATAGCTGTGTGCCGTCGTGATTGACTTTCAAAGCCGTACATATGGAACTGTCTGGTCTCACCCGGCATGTTCCAGAGGTATTCTCATGTTTTTATCCCATGTTGGTTTTTGGGTCAAACCGACTGGCACGTCTCCGGAATCAACATACTCCGGGCACCCGATTGAAGCCAGCTTTTCGGTTTGCTGTGTGCTTGACGCGAGGTGCCACGTTTTGCGTCAACACATAGTTGACGGGAGTTTGCATCTCTACCTTGCTCTTTAGCTTCCGCATTTACTTTGCTACCTTAATTATGTCTTTACCTTTCCTAGCTTAGTTGTTAGGCTAGTTGATAGGTTTGGAACCTAGGTCGCATAAATCTTTTGCGGTAGACATAGCAACACACCTAGCAAAACCATAGTTGCTCTTTTATCTAGTTTACATTCTTGCATAGGTTTTGACTAGGTGGTAATTAGAGGCTATAGTTAGAGTAAAGTTTTTAGTTGCCTCATTCACCCTCCTCTTAGGCGTCACGGTCCTTTCAGTTCAGATAGAAAACTTTCAGATCTTGAGTATCTTATCCAATAACACACCATTTTCGTTGTTCACTCTTCAGCTGATACTTGTCCACCTCAAGTTTGTTGTGCCACTTTACTTCACTACGACCATATATATTGCTCGGTCATTGTTGTCAGAGTCCTTTGTCTACCACCTCTTGTAGCCTGTTACTGCTTTCATCACTGACTGATTCTTGAAAGGGTCAACCTTTTTGCAACATCAAAAAAACACTGTCACATCTGATCTGCCATAGGGTCTTCTTTCAAGGAATATAGGAGATAACAAGGAGAATGCTTCATGAAAGATAACACATTGGCATAGTTTCCATAATGAATCTCGAGTAGAAACCATGATACCAGCGCGTGCCGAGCAGCACAACCATGTGGCCGCATATCCACATGAGGCTCCCGGTTTTGTCGCGGCACCATTAGTTCTTAATCAAGACATCATTATTGAATTCACAACCCATGAGAAATCCTACATGATGGAGGTAAATCTTGCATGGATAAGCATCAGATGCAAGGCATAAGCTAGCAAAACAAGGATGATCACAAGGTTCGAAAATCAACAAGGATGTGATTTCCAGGACAAAATAGGCACTACTGCACGATGGGCCTTTAGCCCCGGTCCAAATTGGCCATTAGCCCCGGGCATGAAGCCGGGGCTAAGGAATCGGGACTAAAGGCCCGACCTTTAGCCCCGGTTCCCCGCCCCGGGGCTAAAGGGGGGGACCTTTAGCCCTGGTTGGTAATACCAACCGGGACTAAAGAGGTCCCGAGCCGGGCCTCGATGGCTGGCCTCTTTAGTCCCGGTTGGTATTACCAAACGGGACTAAAGACCCTCGGGGGCTGTCCTCTTTTTTCTCTTCAAATGTGTGGATGTTCTTTAATGCATGGTATAAACATATATTATTCCAACAGAATTTTTCTAACAGAAAATATATTACAGTGCTCAAATATTACAACTCAAATATTACAGAATGTTTAAATATTATTCTAACAAAAAATTTATTACAGTCCTTGTTGGTAGTTCTTAGCTACACCTAAGATAGGGTAACTAAAGTAGCTATCTACTAATGCCAAGCGGGGTTGTCAATCCCGACACTAGTAGGAGCTAGCTAGCGAGAATGCGATCTACCAGGAGGAGATTCTGCAAGCGCACAGAACTATCGTAGTAGCACTTCGCCTGGGAGTACCAGACGTCGATTTATTTGATCCCAAGGGAAGGCTAGGGTGGTGTATGAGTTGAGTCAAGGAGGGGATGAGAGTCAAAGAAAAGAGAAAAGGGAAAAGGGGAGAAGAGAGGCTAGAAAGAATATATGGGTGGATAGGTAAGGATGAAATGGATGGCTGAGGTAAGGTGGATGGATAGGTAGTTAAGGGGTAACTAAAGATAACTAACTACTAACTACTAACTACTCCTAGATAACCACAGAGCAAGATATCTACGAAGCAAGATAGTTACGAAGCAAGGCAGCAAAAGACAATAAAGCAACTAACTTGAGTATAGTTTTATTCCTATCTTGTCAAGTATCGAGGCGTACTAGCCTTTACCACTTACTTAGGTTGAACGCTAGCACAACGAGCCTTACTGTTAACTGGGCCAACTACGTGGTGGAATTCAAGGCGCACAGGGCTGTCACCACCTGCTTGCTACCACAGCTATCCGGCGGTCCAGCCGTATCTGAAGGTAAGTCTATAACTAAGCACCAACTTAACTATATTCTAACTATCTCTACCCTAGCTTTGAATAGAGACACCCTTGCGGACGTCAGAGCAAACACTTGACTTAATAAGATAAACACTAAACTAACTAAGCAACCTATTGGCAAAGATCAATCACTAAGCACACTAGAGATTAACTACTATGGCTAAGTGAATTGATCTGTAGGATAGCTAGGCACTCAAGAAATCAATCAAGTATTCCACTCAATATTGATAAGTAGAATAAAGTAATACTTGAAATGATGAACTAGAATATAGTAAAGTGCTTGAGATACAAGAGCAAAACCTGAACTGGAGACGAAGGAAGACTCTTCCCAGCTCCAGAACCGATCACTCGCACGCCTCTACTCTTGAGCTAAGCCTTGAGCAGCGCTAACGCGAGGGCAAAGATGCCTTGCTCTACTAGCTACCTACTTGCCTAAGCTCTCTGAGCTCTCACTTGCTTGCTTCTACTTGCTTTGCTTCTCTTGTGTGGGATATGAAGGTGTGTTGTGGTGTGAATGAAGAGGTGCCTTCAGGGGGGTATTTATAGCCCAAATGAGTGAGGGGGGTTCTTTTAGTGGGCAGCCAACCGACCTAGGGTTAGGTCAGGTGGCGGGCGCCACCCCCTACTGGCGGCCGCCAGTCCCCTGGCCGTTGGATGAACCGCCTCTGCTTCAACGGCATCCAGGTGGTTGTCCAAGGCGGTTTGGAGGTCGGTTGCATGTCCTAGCAACCGACATTCAGCCTTGATCCACGCCACTCCTCCCTGAGCCATCCGATGCCACTGACCTAGTGACCAAGGGCCAGGATTTGGCCTTGGGGAGGTCACACGGATCGGTGATGTGGCAGGGAGTGGCACTTGGGCCAACCCAAGTGGCGGGCGCCACTTAGAGGCGGCGGGCGCCACCTAGGGGTGGCGGGCGCCACCCCCCTTAGGCCCATTTGGGCCCTGCTGAGTGGGCTTGGCCTCTCGTGGCTCCATATGTCCAAATTTGGTTCAAATCCTGCATTCAAATAAAATTCTATGGACATGTGGAATTTGGTTAGTTTGAAACCTATTTGACTACATTTCATGCCTTTCTGGTGGACTTTAGGGTCAAATGTTGATGGTAAAACAGGTGTTTAAGGACCGTCAATAGTCCTCAAATATTACAACTCATGTAACCAAATATTATTGTCCTGAAGCAACAAATAAATCACAAGTCCTCAGACAAAACTGTTCTCAAGCTACAAATAAATGACAAGTAAATGCCGCAATATAACAACTCACAAATTCTCAACCATACACATGTATCAGTACCTACTAAACAACGATTCTGCAATGCTGTCACGAAAGGCATTCCTTTGTGCATGGTCTGCACTATCAGGTGCAGACGGAACAGTTCTGGCTGATGAAACGAGGCTTCAGGAGGCACAAACTTAGAATGACGATCCAAAATCTGAATGTCGTCATCTAATTCCCCACTCAACCTTGTAAAGTTATGCAACGCAACAGCAGCAGTAATAATGTGCGTTTGAGTTTGAGGAGGGTAGCAAGGGATTTTCAACAGTAAGCGCCACTTCATCTTTAAAACGCCAAAGGCCCTCTCAATGACGTTTCTAAGAGATGAGTGTGCACAATTGAATATCTCATGTACACCTTGAGGTTCTCCGGCGTTTTGAAAGTCTTGAATGTGGTACTTCGTTCCCTTGTAAGGAGCAAGGTACCCGGGACGGTTTGGGTAGCCGCCATCCACCAAGTAGAACATCCCTACAGCACCAAGTACCTGTCATTGTTACATGCTTCAATTAGAAATGTCAAAACAATTAGCAGCTAGGTTTCTACCTTGAGGAGGGTGAGGAAAGTAATCCTTGAATGTTGATATGGCATCCTGAAACACTCTTTTGTCATGGGCAGACCCCGGCCATGCCGCAAGGAGAAATGTGAAGACCATGTCAAAATCACATACAACCATCACATTTTGAGTGCTGATGCCCTTGCGACACAAGTGCTGCACAAACTTATCTTATGGTACGACAACAGGGAAGTGAGTGCCATCTATAGCTCCTATGCACCTCTTGAATTCATGATAGAATCTATGGTTTCTCAACCTAGGATGCATTGTCCTAAATTCTGGGTCCCGAGGTTTAATGATGTTGTCTGCAAGTTTAAGCACACAGGACAACACTCTATAGAACAAGTTGTGGACAGTGCCTAGAGATCTCTCAAATCTGTCCTCAGCTTGCCTATACGGTTGTGGAGCACCAAGCATCCATAGGAACAGACCTAAAGCCTCAATAGATGTGGACTTTGTAGTGTCTTTGAGGCCATGCTCATCTACCAAGACCTTATGCAGTCTATAGAACATAGCTGGAGAAATTCTAAATATGTTGTAACACCTAGTTTCATCTGCTAGTTTCTGTTGTACCCACTCCAGGCCAGTCATTGTTGGCACCCTATAGTCTGACCTATTGTAATGCTTTTCGAAATGCAAGGCATACATGTTCATACCAAGTTGTATTGCAGCTTCTTCATCAGCATCAAAGAACAGGCTGAAAAATTTGTCCTCCCACTATTCATCATCATCATCGTCATCATCGTCGTCGTCATCTGTAGTTACCGAAGCTCCAGGTTGCCCAGCCATCTGAACACATGAAAAAAAACAAATGAACACAAATTAGTATCATTTTACAAAAGCCTATATACCCATGCAGCAGTACCTGAAAGATCACTTATACCCAAAAAGAAACACCATCAACGATTCATAACCGCACAAAACAAATTACTTCGCAATTCATCCACGAATGAACATCAGCAATTAATGTGAATAACAGACTTTGTTCGAACATTCAAATCACATAAATAATTCAAACACCACCATATACATGACAGACTTGTTCACGATACAAAAGGCACGACAAATGCATGGATAAAAAGGGTCTAGTTAATGACCCTCGAGCTCGCATGGTCTTTAATGATGGCTAGCCTTCCTTTGGGAGCTGACTGCAGGAAAAATCTTGTATCGATTTCATTTCTAGCGATCCTGCCCACAGCAGCCCACAGCTCTGAATTTTTCTCTGTTACCCCTGCCTCTCTAGCCAGCTTTGCAACTAGGTCAACGGTTTCCAGTTTTTCATTCTTCTTGGCCTTGTGAGTCTGCTTCCTCTGACCCCACATCTCCTGCAACACTGCAGTCCTGTTCTCCAAAGTTAAGTTCAAGTTCCTCATGTTCTCATTCATCCTGATTGCTGGACTCCTGGACCTCTTGCTGGGAGTACCAACTGTGCTGTGGTTGCTGAGACTGTTGTAGCTCCTCTTGCTGCCACGGCTCTGAGGGGTGCGCACATCTTCTTCATCATCAGTACTAACATATAGTGGTGCATTCTTACGGCCAGGAACATAAGCCGTCTCCCTAGTGACAGCTGCGCCCCCGAACATGATATCCAAAAGATCCATGTATGGTGGCATTGCACCTTTCAGCTGCTCCTGGAAAACAAAAATAGAGATCAACATGTTATAAACTCTCGAAAGCATGCACTGAAACATGAAAACAGAACCGATTTAGGTGTACCTTGTCGTCGTTCTCCTCCCACCATTCATCTGTAGCGTTGACGGAGCCATCTGTATTGCGCCCCAATCCCGTTTCTTTGTTCAGGAGGTTTCGTAGGCTATTCCAGAGAGTCCTCAGCTTACGGTACTTGTAGCCAAAGTTGACGTTATCGTGAACTAATTCGGTGGATTTGAAGAAAGCCTCCGACAGGTTCTGCCAACCCCACCTGTTCATTTGACCCCCTGGGCAATTGCCCTTGCGCATCTCTTCAATGTACAACTCACAAAAGATACGGGTGTTTTTCGTACTCCATCGGGCCCTGCTTAGGATGTTCTGAAATTATGAAGAATCTCTGAGTCTTGCATGTCATTTCATTAGTCAATAAAGTAACCAATACCAGGTTGCATGTCATTTCATTACTTAATGATTCATGCAGCAAGCAAAACACAACAAGTAAAGAACTATAAGTATAAGTAAAGAACGAACAACATTTGCAGTTCATGGACAAAGAAACTTTGTGTATACCGACACTTCAGTGCGAGGGACGTCGTCGATGGCGGCTGCCTGGGCACCCTGACGACCTCGGGGAGGCACGGGGACAGCAGCACGGCTAGCACGAGCATTTCCTCCACTGCCTCCTACGACGCGGCGAGGAATTCGGAGGCCAAGGGAACCCCTGCCGCCAATGGAAAGCCCGCGCACGGGATGGGGGCTGCGAGTCCGGCTGCTTCCGTCGTCTTCCTCCGGGGACTGCAGAGTGTGCTGATACCCAGTCATGCCGGGCCACGACGCGCCGGCGTTGAGGTCGAGCGAACCGAACCAGAGGGGTTGCCGAAGCTGTTCAGTGCTAGTGGACGGCGCGTTGTTGCCGAAGCCGGAGGGGTTGCCGAAGCCGTAGGCGTAGCCGGAAAACGGCGGTGGCTGCGACATGAAGTCCCTGGTGTTTGAGGCGGCGGAGTTGGGGAACGAGCCGGCATCGAACTCGCTGTCTTCATTGACGTCGCCGTGGTACCCATCCATCGCCGTGGAGGACAAGCGGAGGCAGGGAGAGACCGGCGGGAGCTGCGGCGGCGGGGGTAGGACAGTCCGCGAGCGGCGGCGGCAGGGACAGAGCGCTACGGGTGGAGAGACCGGGGGTAGGAGCGCTACGGGTGGATGAATGGATAGGCTTTTAGTCCCGGGCGGTGACACCGCCCGGGACTAAAAGACCTTTAGTCCCGGTCCGGCTTACGCCCCGGGACACCTTTAGTCCCGGGTGGTGTCACCGCCCGGGACTGAAGGGGTTTCTCCCGCCAATGTTTTGGGTCTGCAGTATTTTGGGTTTTATAATAAGTTTTCATTATATAAATATGTTGTAATATTGTTAATTGCATAGTAAAAATATCACATAATTATATCTCTCATTCTTATCAACAAATTTAATTTTCTAGCTCAAATTTATAAACAAGTTCTTGACACCCAAATTTAATATGCATCACTGGTGGCATATAAGTAGTAGCAGTTAAACTTGTCTAATTAATTATTACATCAAGATAACAGTGCAGCCTCATCTACTTGGCCACAACCAAAGCAACTAACAACACCTGCACATTTTGTCCACATTACAGTCCAACAAGATGGACTGCCTGCCACTCCAACCTGATAGGAAGGTAAAGTAGGGGTAGGTGCAGTAGGAATTGAGTTGATTCTTGAGTTGAAAGCCTCCAGAGCTGCAGAAGCTTCCTCAAAAGACTTGTACTTTTTATGCACAGCTCCCTTAACTTTGAGGACATATTGGCTGCACTCGGCCCAGCTGGTGTAAATACCTGACTTGGTGCCCTCGAAAACAACATACCAAGCAGGCAAACTAAAGTATTATATATTTCTACTTTTTGTAAACAAATGATTTAACTGATTTCTATTTCTCCAAAAAATTAAAATAAACTAATTAAACCAGTCACATTATGTAAACTAAAGTATTATATATTTCTAATTTCTGTAAACAAATGATTTAACTGATTTCTATTTCTCCAAAAAAATTAAAATAAAATAATTAAACCGGTCACATTTTGTAAACTAAAGTATTATATATTTCTATTTTTCGTAAGCAAATAATTTAAATGATCTCTATTTCTCTAAAAAATTAAAATAAACTAATTAAACTGGTCACATTTTGTTTTTAGGGTACTAATTTAAACTATCAAGTGAATGAACTCAATATATATATATGGCAGTTAAAATTTTAAAAAACTGAAGGCAGTAACCTTTGAATTAGTCGATGTCGACGTAGATGTGATGAAATAGATCAATCGCCGGAGATACGTTAACAAACAAAAATCACCGGAGAAGAGAGCAAACAAGCAACAAAGCAAGAACTCAATCTTGCTCCTAGCCCCGGGCAGAGGCTGAAGAAAGTGGAAGAACAGTTCAAATATAGGGAGAGACATTTAGTCCCGGCCCTTGTTCCTAGCCGGAGCTAAATGACAACATTTAGCCCCGACTGGATACAGCAACCAGGGCAAAACCCACCAACCGGGGCTAAAGGTCAATCTTTAGCCCCGGTTGGGGACACCAACCAGGACTAAAGGTCCCTCTGACAAATGAGCCGTTGGGCAGGGGAACTTTAGCCCCGGGTGGTGTTACCAACCGGGGCTAAAGACCTTTCTAGTCCCGGGCACAAATTTTTCCATGACTAATGCTGATTTTGCAAATCGTCCAAAGGTCTGTTGTCTAGTAGTGAGGGCACAAGACAACAAGGATGCGTCGTGTGCCACCAAGGTCATGATAAGCAAAAGGATTACTTGAACTTGATTTGGCCAAGCAACAACAAAACGGTAACCGAGGGGATACAACAAGGATTTGGGCATGGTCTCCACAACTACGCAAGACAAACTACGATCAAAGGCTGGGGTTAGCACGAACTTAACTCGTCTGGTCAAACCAACAAGGGCCTTCACCACAAGGGGTACAAAACATCTATGGTTTAGGCAACACTTCACGGGCCAAACTTCGGTCTATAGGTTAGGCAAAGGCATGGCTACACAAACAGGCATAGGCATACCACGGTTTGGATCTAGCATTTTGGGAAGCTTTAACTCGGGCTATCTGGTCGAACAAAAGGCATGGACAGGAGTAGGTACAGAGCTTTTGGCACAAGCAATCTAAACCATCAGAACTAGACACCACAACAAAGGCCTTTAAGCAACAGGGGTTCTACTAGAGACATCTCGAAAGGTCAAGAGGGCTTGGTCAACAAAGGCTTAACAACCACTCATGTACTCACAGAGGACAAAAGGTTGACTAACCAGAGTACCACTTAGATTACAACTCGTCTACACAAACAACCTTAACAAACATAGGGAGACACAAACAAACAACTTAAGCAACCAACACTAATTACCAAGCTCATACCAACCAAGCATCAATCCAAGGCACACAAACACATATAGACATGCAAACATGGTGGATAGATGTTGCCATTATTTTATTTACTGTTTACTAAATTAAAGCATGACTCTTTATCTAGAAGCAAACATGTCACACAAACTAAGGTGTTACAATTTGTTAACTTTAAGTAATTTACAACTTAAAGCTAATGAACAACCCACTTATTTAGTCTAAGAAACTAACAACAAGCAGCAAGCTCATGTTACTCTACATTTTACAAAGGAATAAACAGACACTAGGCAATAACAATTAATCAAGACACATACAACAACATAATCTAGGGTACAAGCAAGCATAACAATAGTTTAAAAAAACATTCTAAATATATTAGAAAAGCTAAGATTGCAGCCTACTTGAATTGTTTGCAAATATTTAATTCTTACAAAGCATATGACTAATAAGATTAAAGCTAGATTAGAGAGCAATTATAAAGCATGGTGCACATAAAAACATAATTCTAGGCATAACCATGTATAAAACAGTTTATATACATCTTAAACATGTTAGAGAAGTTCATTGTTTACCCAAATTAACTTCTTTACATGCACT
This sequence comes from Coix lacryma-jobi var. lacryma-jobi, assembly GCA_009763385.1. NCBI lineage: Eukaryota > Viridiplantae > Streptophyta > Magnoliopsida > Poales > Poaceae > Coix > Coix lacryma-jobi. Next base: position 80,646,801 of record CM019826.1, on the reverse strand, counting down.
TATTAATTACCTAATTAGCCAGGTGAAACAAAGCTGTTTTTAAATCTGCTCCCAGAGAATTCCAGAAAGATTATGGTAGCTTGCTCATGCATTTAGTAGACTATTATAAGCATTTCAGTATTTTGGAACAAGTAAAACAGCCTACACAAATCTAGCAAGTAAACATGCTTAAAACAACTTAAACTGGTTTAAGCTATTTAATGTTGTCAAACAACAAGTTTGTTTTGACGTAAAATCTCGGTCGGTCGCGCCAACACACTCGAGCACACGGTCCTCAGAGGGGTACACAGCAAGGTCTTGACCTCCTGAACCTTCAATGGATGGTGGAGCAGAATCTTAGCGAGATCGACTTCGGGCGTGCCAGTCAATTTGACCTGCAATTAACAAGGAGAAGAAAAAGATTGTTAAAACATGGAACCTGCCGGTTTTGTGCCAGACAGTTCCAAAATGTGCGGCTCTGATATAGCCATTGTTAATAGAACATTGACTACAGAGTCAACTCCCAAGAGATTTGAATAAGAATACTGGCAAAAGATATGAAACATGTCGGCTATGAAATATATAAAGGAGTACTCAGAATAAACAAACAACCGATGAGCTTAAAAGAGAAAGAAATAAAGATCTATTTGTACGTCTAAGCAATATGAAACCAATGTATCGACTAATTACACAAGCAGTTCTATTCATTAACAGTGGGGTGTCTCCATGCTGCCATAATAATAAATAGATCGATAAAATAACGTAAACATCAACAGTGGGGTGTCTCCATGCAGCCATAATGATCGTTAAGCTAGATCATGTCTTGTGCAAAGAGTAGATCCATTAATTTCAAACCACTTAAAAGTACACACTATGAAGAAAGTATAACTGAATCGGCTATTTCAGCCGATGCAGGGTCCATGAGGCACGAACAAGATCTATCCGTTAAAATCATGATTTGGCTTAAGATCAAACAAAACTAATCTATCATATATATCAGTGCGGTTCGGAAATACAGCCGTAATAAACATATTAGATCAAATCTATCTGCTCTTATATCAGACCATTATTTTATCGGATATCTCGAACGCACAACATGTAACAACCAAGATTGACAAAATAGTCGATGAAAGGCTTATATCGGCTATTTTCTCTGTTGTGAGCATGTAGATCCCAAAAACAGCCGAAACTAAGCATCCTTTAAGATTAAACTACTTTGTCAATCTTGACTGAGCAAGATGTTATTTGAAACATAAAGAAACACATTAAAATATGAAACAACATCAATAACTTGATGAATCTATTAGCTTGTCAAACCAATAGAGCCGATAACTAATCAAGATTGACTAAAGTAAGAGATTGATCAGAGTTAAGATAGTCTCACAAAAGACAAACTTTGTATCGATAACTAACCATGCCATAGCTTAACAAGAGTTTGGTCAATGCCAAATACAGCCTTATTACACGATGACACAAGCCATTGGTGAAACTTTCAAGCAAACCGGAGGTCGGTCGATGCCAATGCAGCCCTGTCTGATTCAAGGTCTCGCCGAGATCTACGTTACTCCAACTCCTAGGGTTTTTTGGCCGGTGGCCGGTGTATTGATTGATTGGATGTCTTACAAAATTCGGGTTTCTAGCTATTTATAACCCGATTGACTCTTGCCCTAGCACGAGTAGGTTACAAAAAAGGTAAAATAAAAGACGACCCAAACTTGAACTCCTTGGTCGAGTTCGACACACCTTCGAAGCCCGTTGCGTTGGTCCACATGAATCCTTCTAGTTACGCTTGACCCACACAAGCTTCTTTATTTTCAGGCCGATCCTTTTCTTTAATAAATCAGTTGTTTATGCTTACTAAATAATAATCCTCTTGATCCAAAATCTGGTGTAAACACATGGCCCCCAATTTTGGGATGAAATTTATTTTATTCCAAAATTTTGAGTCCTTTTCTTTCTTTCCCTTCGATATTTCAAACAGTATGAACAATATCTTGACGATCAATGCGAGACGGCTGCTCTTCTCTTGAAAACTGTGTTGTGATTTAACATCCCACTCGAGTACTCTGCACACATTGTACGAAGCGGCATCTTTTCCCCTTCTGAGATTCAATCTTCCAATATAAATTCCCCTTCGTCTCCATCTTCCGTCACACTCAGAGCACATCTTCTGCTTGCTTTTGTCTTCCATCAAAAAACCCCTTTTTCTTGCCAAAAGCTTTTCCGTCCAAAAGCCTACCTCTTCCTCTTCCAATGGCAGACAACAACCGTGGTAAGCACCCTGCAGAGGAGGAAGTAATCTCCCGTTACCAACCTCAGTGCCGTATTAGGTTTGCCTCTCTTCACGCCTAGTCGACTCCAGTTCCCATTATTCTAAAAGTCTAACTTGACTTCCTCTGCCCTCATCCAGAATCGACGAAGGTCCTTCTAATGCCGCGACTGCTTTGGCGCCTCCCCTGGAATGGAATCGGTCTCTGAAAACCCCTCCTCCAGTAGCTCTGAGTCGATGGCCACTTGCCATTACCGTCAGATGACAGAAATGCGGAACCTTCACTCGGAGGCTACCATCAGGAACTGCCTCCTTGAAGACCACATCGCCCAACTCCAAAAGGCGTTGGAGGAGGCAGAGGCGAGGGCCTCCCGGGCGATTCAATAATGCGCCGAGTCCGATGCACGAGTCACCGGTATTTTTCTCTCTTAGAAGAATTTTCATCTAATTGAATTTCCCTTGCTCAAATTTGATGTGTCTTCATCTATTCTGCGGACCTGACCGTGCGCTTGGAGGCCCTTCACGAAGCGGGGAACGAGGCAGCTGACTCCGTGAACACCGCCGGCGACAGCGTCGCAGAGAGGGTGATCAACATTCCCATAAGGGTACATGAGGTCGCTCTTCACGACGTCCGCCATGGTGCTGCCATGGCTCTCGGGGCTGCCTAGGCCTACACTGGCCAAGACTTGGGTAGCCTCGAAGTCACCCCGGAAATAAGTCACGCCATGGAAGTGCACTTCGATGGTGTTGACGGAGCGGCCGGGGAGATAGCAGAGTCTACTTCGTTTGTAATCATAGTAGATAAGTGTTGGTATAAATTAACGCACACTCTACTTTATCCGCAAGCGCACAGATAAGATCTACCGATGTAGCACTTCACCGGAGTAACCCAGTTTTAATATCGAACCCAAAGGAACGGATAATGATAAGTCTTAAAGCCTAACCCCTGAGTAGCAGTTAAACTTGTCTAATTAATTATTACATCAAGATAACAGTGCAGCCTCATCTACTTGGCCACAACCAAAGCAACTAACAACACCTGCACATTTTGTCCACATCACAGTCCAACAAGATGGACTGCCTGCCACTCCAACCTGATAGGAAGGTAAAGTAGGGGTAGGTGCAGTAGGAATTGAGTTGATTCTTGAGTTGAAAGCCTCCAGAGCTGCAGAAGCTTCCTCAAAAGACTTGTACTTTTTATGCACAGCTCCCTTAACTTTGAGGACATATTGGCTGCACTCGGCCCAGCTGGTGTAAATACCTGACTTGGTGCCCTCGAAAACAACATACCAAGCAGGCAAACTAAAGTATTATATATTTCTACTTTTTGTAAACAAATGATTTAACTGATTTCTATTTCTCCAAAAAATTAAAATAAACTAATTAAACCAGTCACATTATGTAAACTAAAGTATTATATATTTCTAATTTCTGTAAACAAATGATTTAACTGATTTCTATTTCTCCAAAAAATTAAAATAAAATAATTAAACCGGTCACATTTTGTAAACTAAAGTATTATATATTTCTATTTTTCGTAAGCAAATAATTTAAATGATCTCTATTTCTCTAAAAAATTAAAATAAACTAATTAAACTGGTCACATTTTGTTTTTAGGGTACTAATTTAAACTATCAAGTGAATGAACTCAATATATATATATGGCAGTTAAAATTTTAAAAAACTCAAGGCAGTAACCTTTGAATTAGTCGATGTCGACGTAGATGTGATGAAATAGATCAATCGCCGGAGATACGTTAACAAACAAAAATCACCGGAGAAGAGAGCAAACAAGCAACAAAGCAAGAACTCAATCTTGCTCCTAGCCCCGGGCAGAGGCTGAAGAAAGTGGAAGAACAGTTCAAATATAGGGAGAGACATTTAGTCCCGGCCCTTGTTCCTAGCCGGAGCTAAATGACAACATTTAGCCCCGACTGGATACAGCAACCAGGGCAAAACCCACCAACCGGGGCTAAAGGTCAATCTTTAGCCCCGGTTGGGGACACCAACCAGGACTAAAGGTCCCTCTGACAAATGAGCCGTTGGGCAGGGGAACTTTAGCCCCGGGTGGTGTTACCAACCGGGGCTAAAGACCTTTCTAGTCCCGGGCACAAATTTTTCCATGACTAATGCTGATTTTGCAAATCGTCCAAAGGTCTGTTGTCTAGTAGTGAGGGCACAAGACAACAAGGATGCGTCGTGTGCCACCAAGGTCATGATAAGCAAAAGGATTACTTGAACTTGATTTGGCCAAGCAACAACAAAACGGTAACCGAGGGGATACAACAAGGATTTGGGCATGGTCTCCACAACTACGCAAGACAAACTACGATCAAAGGCTGGGGTTAGCAGGAACTTAACTCGTCTGGTCAAACCAACAAGGGCCTTCACCACAAGGGGTACAAAACATCTATGGTTTAGGCAACACTTCACGGGCCAAACTTCGGTCTATAGGTTAGGCAAAGGCATGGCTACACAAACAGGCATAGGCATACCACGGTTTGGATCTAGCATTTTGGGAAGCTTTAACTCGGGCTATCTGGTCGAACAAAAGGCATGGACAGGAGTAGGTACAGAGCTTTTGGCACAAGCAATCTAAACCATCAGAACTAGACACCACAACAAAGGCCTTTAAGCAACAGGGGTTCTACTAGAGACATCTCGAAAGGTCAAGAGGGCTTGGTCAACAAAGGCTTAACAACCACTCATGTACTCACAGAGGACAAAAGGTTGACTAACCAGAGTACCACTTAGATTACAACTCGTCTACACAAACAACCTTAACAAACATAGGGAGACACAAACAAACAACTTAAGCAACCAACACTAATTACCAAGCTCATACCAACCAAGCATCAATCCAAGGCACACAAACACATATAGACATGCAAACATGGTGGATAGATGTTGCCATTATTTTATTTACTGTTTACTAAATTAAAGCATGACTCTTTATCTAGAAGCAAACATATCACACAAACTAAGGTGTTACAATTTGTTAACTTTAAGTAATTTACAACTTAAAGCTAATGAACAACCCACTTATTTAGTCTAAGAAACTAACAACAAGCAGCAAGCTCATGTTACTCTACATTTTACAAAGGAATAAACAGACACTAGGCAATAACAATTAATCAAGACACATACAACAACATAATCTAGGGTACAAGCAAGCATAACAATAGTTTAAAAAAACATTCTAAATATATTAGAAAAGCTAAGATTGCAGCCTACTTGAATTGTTTGCAAATATTTAATTCTTACAAAGCATATGACTAATAAGATTAAAGCTAGATTAGAGAGCAATTATAAAGCATGGTGCACATAAAAACATAATTCTAGGCATAACCATGTATAAAACAGTTTATATACATCTTAAACATGTTAGAGAAGTTCATTGTTTACCCAAATTAACTTCTTTACATGCACTTATTAATTACCTAATTAGCCAGGTGAAACAAAGCTGTTTTTAAATCTGCTCCCAGAGAATTCCAGAAAGATTATGGTAGCTTGCTCATGCATTTAGTAGACTATTATAAGCATTTCAGTATTTTGGAACAAGTAAAACAGCCTACACAAATCTAGCAAGTAAACATGCTTAAAACAACTTAAACTGGTTTAAGCTATTTAATGTTGTCAAACAACAAGTTTGTTTTGACGTAAAATCTCGGTCGGTCGCGCCAACACACTCGAGCACACGGTCCTCAGAGGGGTACACAGCAAGGTCTTGACCTCCTGAACCTTCAATGGATGGTGGAGCAGAATCTTAGCGAGATCGACTTCGGGCGTGCCAGTCAATTTGACCTGCAATTAACAAGGAGAAGAAAAAGATTGTTAAAACATGGAACCTGCCGGTTTTGTGCCAGACAGTTCCAAAATGTGCGGCTCTGATACAGCCATTGTTAATAGAACATTGACTACAGAGTCAACTCCCAAGAGATTTGAATAAGAATACTGGCAAAAGATATGAAACATGTCGGCTATGAAATATATAAAGGAGTACTCAGAATAAACAAACAACCGATGAGCTTAAAAGAGAAAGAAATAAAGATCTATTTGTACGTCTAAGCAATATGAAACCAATGTATCGACTAATTACACAAGCAGTTCTATTCATTAACAGTGGGGTGTCTCCATGCTGCCATAATAATAAATAGATCGATAAAATAACGTAAACATCAACAGTGGGGTGTCTCCATGCAGCCATAATGATCGTTAAGCTAGATCATGTCTTGTGCAAAGAGTAGATCCATTAATTTCAAACCACTTAAAAGTACACACTATGAAGAAAGTATAACTGAATCGGCTATTTCAGCCGATGCAGGGTCCATGAGGCACGAACAAGATCTATCCGTTAAAATCATGATTTGGCTTAAGATCAAACAAAACTAATCTATCATATATATCAGTGCGGTTCGGAAATACAGCCGTAATAAACATATTAGATCAAATCTATCTGCTCTTATATCAGACCATTATTTTATCGGATATCTCGAACGCACAACATGTAACAACCAAGATTGACAAAATAGTCGATGAAAGGCTTATATCGGCTATTTTCTCTGTTGTGAGCATGTAGATCCCAAAAACAGCCGAAACTAAGCATCCTTTAAGATTAAACTACTTTGTCAATCTTGACTGAGCAAGATGTTATTTGAAACATAAAGAAACACATTAAAATATGAAACAACATCAATAACTTGATGAATCTATTAGCTTGTCAAACCAATAGAGCCGATAACTAATCAAGATTGACTAAAGTAAGAGATTGATCAGAGTTAAGATAGTCTCACAAAAGACAAACTTTGTATCGATAACTAACCATGCCATAGCTTAACAAGAGTTTGGTCAATGCCAAATACAGCCTTATTACACGATGACACAAGCCATTGGTGAAACTTTCAAGCAAACCGGAGGTCGGTCGATGCCAATGCAGCCCTGTCTGATTCAAGGTCTCGCCGAGATCTACGTTACTCCAACTCCTAGGGTTTTTTGGCCGGTGGCCGGTGTATTGATTGATTGGATGTCTTACAAAATTCGGGTTTCTAGCTATTTATAACCCGATTGACTCTTGCCCTAGCACGAGTAGGTTACAAAAAAGGTAAAATAAAAGACGACCCAAACTTGAACTCCTTGGTCGAGTTCGACACACCTTCGAAGCCCGTTGCGTTGGTCCACATGAATCCTTCTAGTTACGCTTGACCCACACAAGCTTCTTTATTTTCAGGCCGATCCTTTTCTTTAATAAATCAGTTGTTTATGCTTACTAAATAATAATCCTCTTGATCCAAAATCTGGTGTAAACACATGGCCCCCAATTTTGGGATGAAATTTATTTTATTCCAAAATTTTGAGTCCTTTTCTTTCTTTCCCTTCGATATTTCAAACAGTATGAACAATATCTTGACGATCAATGCGAGACGGCTGCTCTTCTCTTGAAAACTGTGTTGTGATTTAACATCCCACTCGAGTACTCTGCACACATTGTACGAAGCGGCATCTTTTCCCCTTCTGAGATTCAATCTTCCAATATAAATTCCCCTTCGTCTCCATCTTCCGTCACACTCAGAGCACATCTTCTGCTTGCTTTTGTCTTCCATCAAAAAACCCCTTTTTCTTGCCAAAAGCTTTTCCGTCCAAAAGCCTACCTCTTCCTCTTCCAATGGCAGACAACAACCGTGGTAAGCACCCTGCAGAGGAGGAAGTAATCTCCCGTTACCAACCTCAGTGCCGTATTAGGTTTGCCTCTCTTCACGCCTAGTCGACTCCAGTTCCCATTATTCTAAAAGTCTAACTTGACTTCCTCTGCCCTCATCCAGAATCGACGAAGGTCCTTCTAATGCCGCGACTGCTTTGGCGCCTCCCCTGGAATGGAATCGGTCTCTGAAAACCCCTCCTCCAGTAGCTCTGAGTCGATGGCCACTTGCCATTACCGTCAGATGACAGAAATGCGGAACCTTCACTCGGAGGCTACCATCAGGAACTGCCTCCTTGAAGACCACATCGCCCAACTCCAAAAGGCGTTGGAGGAGGCAGAGGCGAGGGCCTCCCGGGCGATTCAATAATGCGCCGAGTCCGATGCACGAGTCACCGGTATTTTTCTCTCTCAGAAGAATTTTCATCTAATTGAATTTCCCTTGCTCAAATTTGATGTGTCTTCATCTATTCTGCGGACCTGACCGTGCGCTTGGAGGCCCTTCACGAAGCGGGGAACGAGGCGGCTGACTCCGTGAACACCGCCGGCGACAGCGTCGCAGAGAGGGTGATCAACATTCCCATAAGGGTACATGAGGTCGCTCTTCACGACGTCCGCCATGGTGCTGCCATGGCTCTCGGGGCTGCCTAGGCCTACACTGGCCAAGACTTGGGTAGCCTCGAAGTCACCCCGGAAATAAGTCACGCCATGGAAGTGCACTTCGATGGTGTTGACGGAGCGGCCGGGGAGATAGCAGAGTCTACTTCGTTTGTAATCATAGTAGATAAGTGTTGGTATAAATTAACGCACACTCTACTTTATCCGCAAGCGCACAGATAAGATCTACCGATGTAGCACTTCACCGGAGTAACCCAGTTTTAATATCGAACCCAAAGGAACGGATAATGATAAGTCTTAAAGCCTAACCCCTGAGTAGCTAACAAAGACGGAGAATGTAGAAGTATAGAGGGGATCATTAAGGCTGTCTAAATCCAATTCAAGAGTGATATGTTTATATTATTCTTAGTGGGGAAGTTGCCATAAAAGGTCACAAACAGAGTATGAGTCTTTTATGCAAATGTATAATCCTAACGAGCCTACACACGGGTAAGTGGACTATAGAAGAATCAACAAGGCTATAAGAGTCACCCTTGCGAACAACCACTACTACCAGCGTTATAGGAGGCATATATGAGCTATCAAGTCTAAGCACCACACTTACACAATCCAACTACTCTAACTCTAGAATGACTAGAATTAAAGTACTCAAAAGAGAGTCATAAATCTTTAAGAATAATAAGAACAATAGCTCAAACTTAAATATAGACGTTGATTACCAAAACAATCGCTGAAGTTGATGATGAACTTGAATCCACAGGTACAGGATGAAGAAGTGGATCTGACAGGCCGGAGCTCCTTCTTGATCTCTTCCTCTCTCTCTCTCTCTTCTAGTTCTAATATAAGACTAGGTTCTAAACCTAAACTAGAGGGGTAACTAGTCTTGTACTTGATAGCTGGCTCTTGATTACAACTAGATGAACTAGATCTAATTCTAGATGAACTAGAAGAGATTCATCTAGAGAGACCTCTACTTCTAATTGAAACCCTAGTTTCTGATGTGGAGATGAATAATGAAGATGAAGATGCCTGGAGAGGGGGGTCTGGGGCTGCTTATATAGCCCTGAGGGATCAACCGCGGCCGTTAGATCAAACCGACTTAAGGTATGGCTAAGATGCATCCTAGAGGTCGGTGGAGGAAGCTTGCAGAAGACGGAAGCCAGCGGGACCGGGGGGAGACCGACCGGTGGGCCCAGGGACCGGTCGGTCCCACTTGGAAGTGGACCGCGGTGCCCTTTCTCGTGGTGTCTCTATGTGTTCTCTGGAGTCTTCTAGAAGTATCCCGACGTGGCGGTTGCATTATCTCCCGACGGTTTCCTTCTATGGGAAGCTATCGGTGCCGATTTCCTGGTTTAGTCCCTGCAGAATCATAACTCACCAAAACTCGTGGAATATTATCAGTTGAAACCCTAAACCTTTGTTGGTGATCAAATTCTTGCCCTTTTCATATTTATTTATCCTTTAATTTTGATAGATAACCAGCGTCAACAATTCCCCCAAGCTTACCCTTTGCTAGTCCCTTAGCAAAACCAAAACTTAACAATGGATCAGGAGTTGCTACAATATCTTCACTTCCAACAAGTATACTTGCCGTTAAACAAAAATTCTCCGAAACATATCATGTTATTCTTCATGGGGCTTATTACTCTTACCTTAGATCTTAAATAATTGAGAGATTGAACAATCAAATCAAGCACTATGTCTCTAATTCTTTCACTTCACCTTTATCCTGGAGTTTTAATTATTTTTCAAAAGCATTAATACATATGTTGTTAAATTAAACAATGGATCCAAAGAGAAAGTCAACCAACCATTGAATCAAGAAGTGCATGTGTATGGAAAATGGAGTCGGATGCTCTTTTGAATATATTCACTCTCTTCTGTCTATTAGAGACATATGACTATCAGGCTAATTCTACTGTCGGGCACGTGCCCATTTTTTCTGACATTTTTTTTCTTCTTTTTTTTTCTTTTCGAGGTTCCGGACGCTTGTCCCTTTTTATTTCCTCGGGATCTATCTTTTTGAGGTTTCGGACACCTGTCCCTTTTTATTTCCTTGGATCTTTTTTTTCTTTTCTCTCTTTTTTTTAATAGCCGTATGCTTCCAACAAACTTCTGAGAGGGTAGCAACAGATAATTATGAGCATTTATGCGGAAGATGGATGAAATGTGTAAGTGATCTCAATTCAATGGCAAGATAACATCTCACAGGGTCACAAAGCTTAATTTAACTCAATGCAATTATTAGTCATATTCATATTTAGAAATCTCCGGAACTTTAGTGTTGTTTAGAACAAGATAATAGCAGCTTAGACCATCACATGACATATCCTAATTACCTAGACCTTAGATTAAGTATTTGCCATCCATGTATTTAATTTTATTTTAAGGCATCATTATTAATTAGGAGAACTCATGCTTTGAAGGCTAGGTACTTGAAAGAAATTAGATAGAGCAACTATTCATCATTTCCATGCAAATGATTTGAGAGAGGGTTCTTCTTTAGTTCTCAACTTCTTAAAATAAACTAGACACACTATTTTATTTATTTAGTCTAACACACTTTAAGATATAAAATAAAAGTCAATAATAATAGTAGTAGTAATAATAATAAAGATATACCTGAATCGCGAAGCTAACGGGGGTGCGTCTCCCCCATGCTAGTTTCCTTAATAGCGTTGAGCCTTCATGTGCCCATATATTTTTGTCTCTTTTTTAATTAATGGTGAGCCTTCATGTGCCCACATATTTTCGTTCTTTTCTTTTTAAGGGTGAGCCTTCATGTGCTCACAATTTTTTGGTGTTTTGAATTTGTTTGAAAAACTTAAGAGGATAGAGATACTTACGTGGATACATGGGGATGCATTCACCCAAGCTGAATGTTGACATAGTCATTCGATCTTGCAATGTAGCAGACTGGCAGTGGATATGTCCTTCCTCTATTAGAGCATTGATTGATGTTGATGTTTGTTGAGACAGTGCTCCAACAGTGGATGGAGCATTCACTTGCTCGTCAGCTTTTCTTGGCCTTTCAAATCCTGTGAAACTCAAATAGACAACAAAACTTGTGGAACAGATTAAGCGTTAGTGGTTGGCCACGTAAGCCTTAGTTGTCTAGAATTTTAGTAAGATATCTTTCTTAATATTTTTGTATTTTATATTTTTATGATGCAAGAGAAAATGCACAGGATGAATGCATGCATATTTATTTTTATTTTTTTTATGCCACCACGATGAACATTCCCGTGGGTTTTTACACACCATAGAATTATTCACATGGGGCTTCATAGTTTATGATGTAGTGTAACAAATGCAATATTTTTATTTTCTTTTGCAATGCAGAAATTAAAATGTTTGTGAATTAAATATGATGATGCAATGGTTAAATATGATGATGCAATAAATGACTAAAAATTAAATATGAGAAATATGAGGATAACTACCGGTTTTTACCTTTTGGCGAAAGTTCGGATATTTAGGTCCGATGAACCGGACCTTCCCTTGGTTCCGACCTTCCGAGGTATGTCAGACGTTTAGAAAGTTGTTATTGATTGTACCTCTTAGGTGCAGACTTTTTCTTCTATACTTTCTTGGTCTGAGTCTTCACTTCCCGTGGATCACTGTCTTGAGGTTTCTCTTCCTTCTTTTCTTCGGACAGTGGCGAGAGCTTCTTCGTCATGATTGGCCTCTCTATTCTTGATAGATTGTCTTCTTTGGCGTTGAGAGCGGCGTCTTTCACTTCTATTCTTCTTGGGTGCTTCATTGGGTATGTAATTGATGAAGTTGCATCGTGCCTTTTCTCTAGGAAAGTGAAAATGGATTTCCACTTGTAGATGATTGCACTTGTAGTGTAGAGGAATGGTCTTTTTAGGATGAGGTGGACATCATTGTCTTCTCCCATGTCGAGGATCAAGAAGTCTGTGGGGACTTCATGACCTCTAATTCTGACTATGACGTCTTCCATCATTCCTTCTTGTTTATGCTTCTTGATATGGTGTCACTCATGTTCTTCGTTTGCCCAAGAGTTTGAAGTGAAGCGTTAATTGTGGAAGCTGGCAGCATCTTGCTCAGTGTGCATGTTCTTATAGATCTAGGACCTTCACTCTGTAGAATTTGGGAGTGATAAACTTCTCCATGTTTGCTCAAGAGTGTGTCCTGCTCATAAAGACAAGGTAGAGATCAAGTGCATGGGCTCTATCGGTGGAAAAACACCAATAGAACCAAAAGTTTTGTTTATTCCCTTCTAACCTTAGGCACATTGCACAAGATAAACTTTTTATTTATGTATTCTATTCAATCTTAACATGAGTGATAAGGTCAGAGGATGAGCATGAAAGTAGCATCTTAAAATATTCAACCGATCAAATTACTTAACCCTATGAAGGATAATCTATGCATAAAGTGTCGATCTTTTCATGATTGAGATATATCATCTTCCAAAGGTTAGATGCACAACATTTTAGCTTATTTAGTTAAGACAGTGAGATTCAAGAGAGTAAAGCTAAGAACAAAGATTAAAGGACTGAACATGTTGAGTTGATTATGTTGGATCAAGTGAGGTGCAACTTAAACATGTTTAGTTCTTTATTTATGTTGATACTAGAATCAAGAAGAAGCTTTTTAAAGTGATGGTTACTTACCTTGAAATGTTACTTTGTTATTGAAGAGTGATGTGTCGAACCTCCTTGTGGAAGCTTCTCTTGTCTAGCTGGTTGTTGTTTATGAATGGCTTGTCTTCTCTTGCTCGTCTCACATTGTGCTTGAGAGGAGGAAGATCACAGTGGAATCATCTTTAGAGGTATCGATCTTCCTTCTCTTATGTCGTCTTATCAGCGAAGGTGCATTGTTCCTCGAGTATGCTGACTAGGATCCTCTCTTTCTTGTATTAATTCTGTATTATGAGGATGTAGGGGCAGTTCTGCATTCTTCTCTTGTCATGCTTTCTTGTTTTCCTTTAATCATTGGGTTGGCAAGAGACTTGTATTTAGAGCTGCTACTCGAGTGCCTCCATGAGAGTCTTTTGTCTTGTAATGTCACAATTGAGACTTGTTCTCTCAAAGTGTCTAGATGATGGAGATCTTATCGACTGTTCTTCTTGATTTGCTGGTTCAGGTACTATCTCTTCATCTTCTAACTTTTGTGGTGCAGTGGCTTCATCCTTCATGATGCCGTCCTCAATTCTTGGCAGTTGGTTCTCCCTTCGACGTCTTCTCTTGGTTCTCTTTGGCTGCTCATAAGTGATGTAGATGTTGAAGATGCAGCGAAAGATCCAAAAGTTGACTTCTCCAGGTCCGGCAAAGATGATAATATTGATGGTGTTCAAGAACGATCTTCCAAGAATGAGTGGTGGATCATATTCTTCTTCTCGACTGAGATAGCATCTAGTGGTTTGTATTGATCAAAGTGGTGGGTAGGAGATCAATATGTTTGAAGTTGGGTTTCTCCTTCCTCCCTTTGATTGTCAAACACATCTAGACAACGGAATTGTCTCTCCCGGGCTGGCTTGTGATGTAGATGGACTTCCAACAACATGTTCATGTGTTTGACTTGTAGATCTTGCTATTGTTGTAATGGTACCATCTTGTCTCCCAAGCTAGCTCTTGATTAGAAAAGAGGATAACTTCCCACTTCTTGTCTTGATGTCTTGGGCAATGATGGTTGCAGGCATAGGTTGTCTCATACAAGGTAAGTTGCATCCTGTTTGTCATCAGCGCCCAAGCAAGACTCAAAGCTAGGCTAGCACCTTTTGTGATCCTGAGAGTAGGTTTGTGTGTCTATGGTTTGAGTTTTGGATCTTCAATGTTCAGCCCAAACCATGGATGAATGAAGGACCGAGAAGCTAACCGAAAGCGACCAGAGGGGGGGGTGAATGGGAGCTTCAAAATTTCCTTTCGGAAACTAGATGCCACTGTCCCAAAATCAACCCCAAGAGCGAACCCTAGAGCTTGCTAATGTCCACGACCCTAGATGTAGGGTGGATGCTTCCTAGAAGCACAGCGGGACACTAGACAACCTTAGAAAGCCAACGCAAAAGACGGAACTCGAATCCGATTAAGAACGAACGAACCGCGAACGAAAACGCGCGAAACTGGATCGACCGGACTCTGGCCTGCGTCCGGTCAGCAGGGACCGGACGCGTCCGGTCGCTCAAAACCTGATCTGGGAGCTCTCTGGAACTGACCGGACTCTGGCCAGGGGAGCGTCCGGTCGGTTCTCCTGCGTCCGATCACACAGAGACAAAACACGGGAACAGTAGCACCGGTGAGTCCGGTCACTCAACAATCAGAGCGTCCGGTCGAGCTGCAGGGAGACTCGCTGAGCATTCAACGACCGGACGCACTTGGTCAGCGTCCGGTCGACCCGATGCCAGCGTCCGGTCAGAGCACAGCAGTCCCGTTTGTCAACCGATTTGTCTCAATCTCACCTAAAACAATTCCTCTAGGGATCAAACTTGGTGAGATAAGTCACAAGGAGTATAGTGAGCTATCTCTAAGAGATCATGGCTCGAACCTATCTCCAAATCGGTGAATCGAAGAATTTCGGGGGAAGAGAGAAAACTTGACCCGAAACGAAAAATCGATCGATCTCCTAGACCGTGTGGTTAGAGGATGATTCCTTCGGTGGAAAGAAGTGCCTCACGTTCTAGAACAACTTGGTTCAAGCGGATTCGCAAAAGATGAACCGAGCAAAGAGATCAAGCGATGGGAAAATCATGGGAAAAAGGATTCCGCGAAGAACACGAACACAACGGAAATCATAGCCACGAATTCGAAACAAAGACGCAAATCAAGCCATCGATCTGTGCTCCAAGGTGAGGATACGGCCTCACTTCCTCAAATCAACAGTACACAGAGTGGAGTCTCTCTGCGGATCTCAACTAGCTAAAGCAGGGGATGGGAGAGCAGGAAACCCTAGCAAATGAAAGCACTAACTGAGATAGCTAAAACTGAGATAGGGAGGAGGGTGTCTCCCCTGGACTACTTATACTAACCTAGACTAAGCCTATTTCCTACTCTACCCCTCTCTAAACTAATTACAGAGCGAACCAGCTAAACCCTAAGGCTATTCTGGTCCAACCCGCGGTGGTAGGTAGATCCGACGGCCACGCCCGCTCGAACCGAAGCGTTGCCTCGACGCAACCTCTGGATCGCCGCCACGTGCCGCCCTCGCTCTGCACCCCCGGTTTTGTGGCCCAAACCGGGAAACCAGCCTTTTCCAGCAACCCCCGGTTTTGAGGCCCAAACCGGGAAACCAGCCCACCAGCCTGAGTTTTGTGGCCCAAACTCAGAAACCCGCAGCGCCCGAGTTTTGAGGCCCAAACTCGGAAACCGTCCACCCGTTGGTTTTTCTCTGGCTCAACCAACAAACCGGAGCTGTAGAGGGGATGCACCGCCCGTGCACCCCGTCCACCAACACGTGTCCCCAGGTCCTCGACCCGAGCAACACCGTGCCCCGCAAGTCTCCGCTCGTCGCTGTCCCAGGCTTCCAGCCACCACAGCTGATCCTCAGGCACTCCGGTCCCTCAGTCCAAGCCTCACGTCCGCCCTTCACTGCTCGATACATCGGCATGGCACGTCCGCCGCACGGCACGCCCATCCTTCATCGCACCCAGTCCGTCGGCACGGCACGTCTCAACTTGACCTTCACCTTGCCCTCGATCACTGTCTCCGTGCTCGACACCTGCACAACACGAGCCAAAGAACATGCGCATCAAACCCGTTGACAATCACTCATCACTCAGAGACTCGGCATACACCCATGTATCCGCAATCTCCCCCTTGATGAGTGCATTGTCAACTACACACACAAATCATAAAATGAAAGAAGAAGGTAGGAGGAAGGAGAGGAAGAGAACTCAACCAAATGACCCAAAAGCATAGCAAAGCCGAAGAAGGTCAAGTGGAAGGAGCGAGAACTTGGTCCCCAAAGACATGGGCAACGGCTCGACGCGACCAAGCAAAGCAAGAAGAGGTAGAACAGGCTCAACACCGCTAGCAAAATACCAATTGAAAATCAGAGCTAAAACTGGCAAAATGCTAGTCCCTCAAGATAGAGGCACAGAGGCTCAACACAACTAGCACGAGAACCACTCCGAACCAATTGAAAAACAAACGAAAGGTCTCCGAACCAATCAAAGTCCACTTCGACGACAAATGAGGAAAATGTTTGCTAGTCCCTCAAGACAGAGGCAACGGCTCAACACAACTAGCAAGCTCCCCTCGACAAGTGCAAGCAACCCGGGACTCCCCCTTAGGTCCAACAAGAGAAGAGCATAAAGATCTGAAAATCTCCCCCTTAGCAAAAACTCCCCCTTAATTGAACGCCAGGAGACATATGATTTGCAAAAACTCTCCCCCTTAGTTGAAAATGCACTTATCAAGCACAAACTCTTCCCTTGAGCCAACAAAACTCCCCCTTCTAAAATGCATATCAAGTCAGAAATGCAAGTTAGCAGCTTCAGGCATATAATCAAAAGAGTGCAAAAATGCTCTAATCGGTATAGCTCCAATGGCACAACTAAGCACTCAAATAGCGAAGGCTCAAACTGATCACACATACGAAATATGAAGCATATGAGCAAGTGAGCAGTTTTTAGCCAAAAAGATAGTCACCATCAGAATAGCATTACGCATGTATAGATAGGAATCCAGACAAGTGCTAAACATGTATACAAGGTGAACTACCCCTAGCAAAGTTCAATCATCATGCGTAGGAATGAAGCATATACTTGTGATTTCAGTTTCATATCGGAGTTGCAGCGGTAAAGAATTCACAAGTTCAATTATTTAGCATGTGATTGCGAGAGGTTGAAAGCTTGTCTTTGCCTAACTTTTCAACCGAGCGAAGCCTATGCCGAAGCAATCAGGAGCTTAAAGCTACGGTTTCGGTCATACACTACACGGCTCAAGTTTAACTCAAGGTGCAATGAGAAACAGTCTCGATACCGTGAGGTGTTGACAAGCAATCCCATCTCGATCTTTTCAATTCACTAAAACTTGGTTCAAATTTTATGCATGATATGAACAGACCAAGCAAGTGAATGACTCATAACTAGAGACATAGCAACCTAGCATATATGAAAAGCACGAGTGAACTCAACATATCCTACACATGCTAGTTGCATATCTCAATGGTGAAACATTTTCAGATTGTAAGTTATTAAGTAAATTCACCCTTCCAAAATAGCTCAGCTCATAACATGTACTAGTGATCAGGAAGAGCATAAGCTACAAGCATCCATATAAGCATCGGAGCATACTAAATAGAGCATAGTTACATTCTAGTGATTGTAAACATGAAGCTCAGAATGTAAATGCGTATGCTAAAAATGCAAAAGAAAAGAAAGACAAAAGAGTCAGTCAAATATACAAGATCCAAAATGTTTCCCCCATCTAAAAGGGGAAACACACACCAAGCTCACCCCTCAACCGATTAAAGGTTGATTCGTCTAAAGGCTTGGTGAAAATATCCGCCAGTTGATGATGAGTATCGACATGGCGAAGGTCGATATCACCCTTCTCCTGGTGGTCTCGCAGAAAATGAAAGCGCACATCAATGTGTTTGGTCTTCGAGTGAAGCACGGGGTTCTTAGCAACGCTAATGGCACTCGTGCTGTCACAAAGCAAAGGCACGCGAGAAAAGCTCAGACCAAAATCACGCAAAGTGGCCATCATCCAAAGCAACTGTGAACAGCAGCTAGCCGCAGCAACATATTCAGCCTCTGTAGTGGACTGAGCGACACTAGACTGCTTGCGAGAAGACCACGAAACAAGAGAAGAACCAATAAATTGGCAAGTCCCAGAAGTGGACTTGCGCTCAATACGGCAACCAGCAAAATCGGCATCGGAGTAACCGCAAAGCGAGAGGGTGGAGGAAGCAGAATACCAAATCCCAAACTCAGGAGTGAAACGAAGGTACCTGAAGATGCGCTTCACCGCCTGACGGTGAGAAGTGCGCGGCAACGCCTGAAAGCGCGCGCACAGACACACCGCGAACTGGATGTCCGGGCGTGTCGCCGTCAGGTAGAGGAGCGACCCGATCATGCTGCGGTACTCCTTCTGGTCCACTGCTTCTCCATCCACATCCGCATCCAGGGCAGTCGTCGTCGACATGGGTGTTGGAAGAGGCTTGGCCTCACCCATATCGAATCGCTTTAGCAAGTCCTTGGTGTACTTGCCCTGGTGCACAAATGTCCCCTCTCGGGATTGCTTGATTTGCAACCCGAGAAAGAATGTCAGCTCGCCCATCATGCTCATCTCGAACTCCCTGCTCATAGTATCTGCAAACTTGGCAACCAAAGCGTGAGAAGAACCACCGAAAATGATATCATCCACGTAAATCTGGACCAAGAGCGTGTCTTTGCCTTGCCGGAGGAGAAAGAGCGTTTTATCTACACATCCCATTTTAAAACCCTTAGCAAGCAAAAAGGTTTTCAACCTATCATACCAGGCTCTAGGGGCTTGTTTCAAACCATATAAAGCTTTATGAAGTTTAAAGACATGGTTTGGAAACATGGGATTTTCAAAACCGGGGGGTTGCTCAACATAAACCTCCTCCTTTATGTAGCCGTTTAAAAAAGCACTCTTGACATCCATTTGAAAAAGTTTGAAACCCCTGGATGCAGCAAAAGCCAAAAGTATCCTAATAGCCTCCAAACGAGCTACAGGAGCGAAGGTCTCCTCATAATCTATTCCTTCCTTCTGACTATAGCCTTTCGCTACAAGCCGGGCCTTGTTTCTCACAACATGACCATCCTCTCCTTGCTTGTTTTTAAATACCCATTTTGTCCCTATAGGCTTACAGTCAGGTGGAGGTGGAACTAGAACCCAAACCCGATTTCGCTCAAAATTTTCTAACTCCTCATGCATGGCATTAACCCAATCCGGATCCGTCAAAGCGTGTCCAACATCTCGGGGCTCAAAATTAGCAACAAAAGCAGAGTGAGCGAAATGAGAGATGTGCTGTGACCTGGAGCGAGTGACTCGCTCGCCGATGTCGCCGATCATCTGTTCAGGGGGGTGCTAGCGCTGGATATGTCGTGGTGCCTCCCGAGCTGAAGTAGCCTCCCCCTCAACAGCAGCTGGTGCCTCCCCGGGTACAAATGGTACCGCTCGGGGTGGCGGATCCCACGGCCCCCAGGAAGAAGAGGTGTCGGGGCCGCGAGTCGTCATCGAGGCCGCTCTTTGCGGCGCGGCAGGTGGAGGGGGTGCTGGATCATCCATACCTTCAGCACCCTCGTCCTCGTCATCAAAAAGAGGCTCACCAACCTCATGATCACCTGCACGCTCAAAACGAGAAGAAGGACAAACCATGGTCTCGTCGAAGGTGACATCGGATGTCTCCATGACTCGGTTAGTGTCAAGGTTAAGTACACGATAAGCTCGAGTGTGAGTGCCATAACCCAAAAACACACCGTCAGAAGAACGAGATTCAAATTTGTCCAAGTTGCCCTTTTTGAGTATAAAACAATGGCAACCAAAAACTCGAAAATAACTCACCTTGGGCAGTTTGCCAAAACGCAACTCATAAGAAGTCTTTTTCAAGAAAGCTCTCAGAAAAATGCGATTGGAAATATAGCATGCAGTGTTCATAGCTTCGGCCCAATAGCGCCTAGGAGTCCTATGCTCATCAAGCATCGTCCTGGCCATCTCAACAAGGGTCCGATTCTTCCTCTCTACAACACCATTTTGGGGCGGTGTGTAGGGGGAAGAACACTGATGCTTCAAGCCAAGGCGGTTACAAAACTTCTCAAAATCCGAATTTTTGAATTCGGAACCATTATCACTTCTAATAGCTCGCATCGAGTTCAAAGGGAACTCGTTCTGAAGACGCAAAATCAGATTGCGAGCGAAGGAGAAAGTCTCAGTCTTCTCAGTCAAAAGAAGACCCACGAATATCTCGAAAAGTCGTCAACAACAACCAAAACATACCACTTGCCACCAACCGAGCTCACCCGAGCCGGACCAACAAGGTCCATGTGTAAAAGCTCTCCGGGGTGCGAGGTCATGACCTTAGTCACTGGATGGTGGGGAGCGGCAACCATCTTCCCATGTCTGCAAGAATGGCAAACTAGATCCTTCTCCATCGAAAGCTTGGGCAATCCTCGGATTAGGCCAAGTGAGCTAAGTCTTGCAAGCAAGTCGAAGCTTAAATGACCGAGCCTCCTATGCCACTTCCAAAGATCGGAGGAAGAAGGACTAGCCAAAAGACAGCGAGAAGAACCAAACGACTCCGAGAAATTCGCGCGAAAGACTTTCCCAAAGGGCGAAATCAGACATACAAGATCGCCCTGAGGATCTAAACGAATCTCATAGTCATCATCAAAAAGTTGCGAAACAGAAAGAAGGTTAAAATGCAGGTTAGAAACAAGAGCAACATCGTGCAACACAAAGTGCTCATTAACCCGCACCGTCCCACGAGACAATACCTTACCTTTACTATTGTCGCCGAAGGTTATGTACTCCTTTCCGGCGACCGGGCTAAGGCTGGAGAACCACTTGGCGTTTCCGGTCATGTGCCTCGAGCAACCAGAATCCACCAACCAAATGTCCTCCAACCGTCTCACCTACATCAATAAAAAGACATAGAGTGAGCATACGGTCCAACACTGGGGTTAGTGAAGTAAGGAGAATACCAGTGTTGGGCCGGCTGCTCAAAAGAACGGTCAGTGTAAAAACTATTCCTAGCCAGTCTACGGGGGTAGCGATCACCACGCTGAGGAAAACGTGGTCCGCTAGGGAAGAAGCGCTCACCGCGGTACTCAAACTGCGGTGGGGGAAAGCGCTCAACTAAGCCTCCGCCACGGGGTCCGTTACCTGCAAAAGCAGGACCCCGTCGGGCACGCTCTCTACGAGATCTACGCCTAGGAGCCTGGGGCTCAACTGCTCTAGCGTCTCTCCTCGGAGCTCTCTCCTTCCTAGGCCTAACAAACTGAGGTCCTGGACCTCTAGGCCTAGTCTCCCTCATAGGAGCTCTCATCTCCTGCCTAGGCCGAGGACCTTGACGTCCGGACCTAGCAGCTCTCCTCTGAACCTTCGGCACATGTCCACCATGAGCTGGATGGTACATGTCCGGGTTCTCCATCTCCCGAGCACGGCGCGCCTCTCGCTTGCGCCGGAAACAGAACTCGATCAAGTGACCATCCCTCCCACAGAAATCACACTGGTACCTCACCGCACACAAAGGGGGTTGTTGGTGACCAGGGCTGTGGGTGTGGTTCACTTTGCCCTTCTGAGGCAAACACTCCTCTCTAATGGGTGGCATAGCATCAAGCTTGTTTTTGAGGTGATTTGGCTTGGGTGCCCAAACTGGGTTCTTGGGAGGAGCTCTCGGGGGTTCCTCAACCACACCATCTTTGGTGATAGGCTTGGCTGGCTCTTTGAGTGGAAGCTTGGCAAGTTTGGGAGTAGTGGTGAAATTGGGCTTCTCACATGGGTTCAGACCACTAGACTCTCCAATCTTCCCAAAAGCTGAGAGATCAACACTCTGAGCAAAACCTACACCAGGGGCACCAACAGCTCGCTTGAATTGGGAGATCATCATCCCGAGCTGCGGCTCACTACTGGAGACCCATGACAAGATGGACCGAAGGTATGTGTTTTCTTCCTCGGTTTGCATCTTGCCATGCTTCACATTGGCAATCTCCATCTCCAGGCCCTCACACAAAGCACACCTCGAGACACAAGTGCTATCTGAGCTGGCCTTCTCTACAGACTCAAGCTTGGCATTTTTCTCTGCCAACTCAGATTGCAAGACAGGACAAGTCTTGCACGCACCCAACAGCTGCGGCCTAGCACGGAGCTCATCCACCTCTCCAACCAACGCAGCATACTTACCTCTCAGAGTGAGAAGGTCAGTCATGTGCGCGTTGCACGACTCGCACTCCGCCTCCTCCGACACTACCACGGTGGACCGAGCAAACTCAAGCTCCTTCACCGTGTCCTCCCACTTCTGCCTAAACTCCTTGCGCTCTCTAGCGGCACGCCTAAGCAACTTATCTTGGCTAAGGAGGGCAGCAGTCAACTTCTCAACCTCGGAGGAAAGCTCGTCGTAGGTGAGAGATACCTGGGAGGTGTCGTCGTCGTCGTCGTTCCGAGGGGTACGCTCTGGCTCGCCGTCGACCTCATCTCCGAGCGCCATGGTGCACAGGCCTCCGTCGCCGGCGAAGAAGCACAAGCCGTTGAACTTGTCTTCCAGCTTCTTCTTGACGGACTCGTCATCGCTGGAGCCAGCGGAGTCGTCATCCGAGCCGTCGACGTCGCTGAGCGTGGCGAAGAACGCACGCTGCTCAGCTTGCTGCTTCTCCAAGTACTTCTTCTTGATGTACTCTTTGTCGAAGCCGCCCCGTTTCTTGTGCCTTGGGGGGACGTGCTTCTCCTTGTACTTGGAGTCGTGCTTGCGCCCATGTTCGCTCTTGCCCGAGTGCTTGTTCTTCTTCTTGGGGCAGTCGGCGATGAAGTGGTCGGGGTCGCCGCACTCGTAGCATCCCGTGCGTCCTCCTCCTCGACGACGGTTCATGCGGTTGTTGTGGAACCGCGAGAACCGGTTGGCAAGCAAAGCCAACTCGTCGTCTCCCAAAGACTCTAGCTGGTCCTCTGTCACAGAAAAAAGAGACGAAAGCGCAAAGCCAGCTGAGGGGTTAGAGGAAGAACCGGAAACCAAAGCCATGGACGGGCGAGAAGGATTTTCAAAAGAAGCCCTCGCCATAGCATCAATCTCACTGGACTTGAGCTTACTGAAGAGCTCGTCGCAGGTGAGGGTCTCATAGTTCGGCGATTCGATGATTGCCTGAACCTTGGAGTCCCACACCGAACGGTCAAGAGTGTGCAAAAGCTTCAAAGCACGCTCATGATCGTCAAATGGCAACTGCTCTCTGTTAGCCCTCATCCTGTTGACAATTACCTGAAAGCGAGCGAATAAACTTTCTATGCTCTCGCCAGGTTGATGTCTAAAGTTCTCATACTCTCGCTTGAACGACTCGTAGAGTCGGGTTTTGACTTGAGAGGTGCCTTCATGGAAACGCATGAGGGTGTCCCAGATCTCCCGAGCCGTAGCGAGGTGAGAAACACGATCAAACTCACCCATGCTCAGACAAGAAAAAAGAGCATTACGGGCTCGGCTATTGGCATCGTGCTCATCGATCTGTTGCTGAGAAACACGAGCAGCCAAGACCACGTAATCAGCAGAGTTGCAAATATCCCAAATAGAAGCACCCAAACTCTGCAGATAGGCCGACATGCGTATCTTCCAATACGCATAGTTCGTTCCATCGAAAAACGGCGGTTTGCCCACGCCGCGATCCATGTCGCCTTCGGTGGATCTGGAATCGGCTAAGGTGGAAGATCCTTAACCCGCTCCGATACCAATTGAAGGACCGAGAAGCTAACCGAAAGCGACCAGAGGGGGGGGTGAATGGGAGCTTCAAAATTTCCTTTCGGAAACTAGATGCCACTGTCCCAAAATCAACCCCAAGAGCGAACCCTAGAGCTTGCTAATGTCCACGACCCTAGATGTAGGGTGGATGCTTCCTAGAAGCACAGCGGGACACTAGACAACCCTAGAAAGCCAACGCAAAAGACGGAACTCGAATCCGATTAAGAACGAACGAACCGCGAACGAAAACGCGCGAAACTGGATCGACCGGACTCTGGCCTGCGTCCGGTCAGCAGTGACCGGACGCGTCCGGTCGCTCAAAACCTGATCTGGGAGCTCTCTGGAACTGACCGGACTCTGGCCAGGGGAGCGTCCGGTCGGTTCTCCTGCGTTCGATCACACAGAGACAAAACACGGGAACAGTAGCACCGGTGAGTCCGGTCACTCAACAATCAGAGCGTCCGGTCGAGCTGCAGGGAGACTCGCTGAGCATTCAACGACCGGACGCACTTGGTCAGCGTCCGGTCGACCCGATGCCAGCGTCCGGTCAGAGCACAGCAGTCCCGTTTGTCAACCGATTTGTCTCAATCTCACCTAAAACAATTCCTCTAGGGATCAAACTTGGTGAGATAAGTCACAAGGAGTATAGTGAGCTATCTCTAAGAGATCATGGCTCGAACCTATCTCCAAATCGGTGAATCGAAGAATTTCGGGGGAAGAGAGAAAACTTGACCCGAAACGAAAAATCGATCGATCTCCTAGACCGTGTGGTTAGAGGATGATTCCTTCGGTGGAAAGAAGTGCCTCACGTTCTAGAACAACTTGGTTCAAGCGGATTCGCAAAAGATGAACCGAGCAAAGAGATCAAGCGACGGGAAAATCGTGGGAAAAAGGATTCCGCGAAGAACACGAACACAACGGAAATCACAACCACGAATTCGAAACAAAGACGCAAATCAAGCCATCGATCTGTGCTCCAAGGTGAGGATACGGCCTCACTTCCTCAAATCAACAGTACACAGAGTGGAGTCTCTCTGCGGATCTCAACTAGCTAAAGCAGGGGATGGGAGAGCAGGAAACCCTAGCAAATGAAAGCACTAACTGAGATAGCTAAAACTGAGATAGGGAGGAGGGTGTCTCCCCTGGACTACTTATACTAACCTAGACTAAGCCTATTTCCTACTCTACCCCTCTCTAAACTAATTACAGAGCGAACCAGCTAAACCCTAAGGCTATTCTGGTCCAACCCGCGGTGGTAGGTAGATCCGACGGCCACGCCCGCTCGAACCGAAGCGCTGCCTCGACGCAACCTCTGGATCGCCGCCACGTGCCGCCCTCGCTCTGCACCCCCGGTTTTGTGGCCCAAACCGGGAAACCAGCCTTTTCCAGCAACCCCCGGTTTTGAGGCCCAAACCGGGAAACCAGCCCACCAGCCTGAGTTTTGTGGCCCAAACTCAGAAACCCGCAGCGCCCGAGTTTTGAGGCCCAAACTCGGAAACCGTCCACCCGTTGGTTTTTCTCTGGCTCAACCAACAAACCGGAGCTGTAGAGGGGATGCACCGCCCGTGCACCCCGTCCACCAACACGTGTCCCCAGGTCCTCGACCCGAGCAACACTGTGCCCCGCAAGTCTCCGCTCGTCGCTGTCCCAGGCTGCCAGCCACCATAGCTGATCCTCAGGCACTCCGGTCCCTCAGTCCAAGCCTCACGTCCGCCCTTCACTGCTCGATACATCGGCATGGCACGTCCGCCGCACGGCACGCCCATCCTTCATCGCACCCAGTCCGTCGGCACGGCACGTCTCAACTTGACCTTCACCTTGCCCTCGATCACTGTCTCCGTGCTCGACACCTGCACAACACGAGCCAAAGAACATGCGCATCAAACCCGTTGACAATCACTCATCACTCAGAGACTTGGCATACACCCATGTATCCGCAATGAACAAAATCTCTCTCCTGCGTAATGTTAGTGAACATATACCCGAAGGATTGCAAGAATTTGAAGCATGGGTTATTATCCACAACTTATGTATTTTGCATCTATGCTAATAAAAAGATATTTTTAGGATTGTTTTAGCATAGACTAGTATTTTATGTGTTGGCTACACTTTAACATGATTCAAGGCAAAAGATAACTTGCAGTAGAAGACAAAATAAATAAACTTTGATACGCATAGTTCTTTCATTCATGATGAATGAGCTGAGTCTTCATTGTGCAAGAGTTGTTGAAGTTCATTGTACGCCTTGCTTCATCTCCAGTGTGAGTTCATCTCCGGACTTTCCCAAATTGATATTGAAAGTTTTCCTGCAGGGGTTAGTCCAACAAAATATCAAATATCTACTATAGCATACTATCAGTTCAGAAATCAACCTAGACACCACGTCTAATTTGATCTAGGAAGGCATTTTAACCTAAGCACCATACTTAATTTAATAGCCTTTAGAGGTAAAATCAGCACACCTTTTAGCTGAAGAATCAAACCAGACACTATGTCTTACTTTAATTCATGAAAGCAGTTAAACTAAGCTCCATGCCTAATTTAAAAGGTGTATGATAATACTTCAAAACCAAAGTACATACTATAGCAAATAAAGATAACATGAAAGCATTGTAGAGATTTATTCAGATGGTGATGAAAGAGCATGATTAGTATATGAGCATATCCTAAAGGTAAGGAAAACCAACATAGCAACATGGCAAGAGATGTTCTTAGAAAGTCTATTCCCCAAGCTTGGTTTTTGCACAAATCAAGATTGGATGAATGTAATTCAATGTTGCATGATGATTGATGGGACATACCTTGTGTTTGTTGTTCCTTCGTTCTTTTCTGGTCCAGACCTGGAAAGGTTAGTGACAAGAATACCCGAAGGAATATTTTTATAATTATATTTCTATGCTCATTACAAGGACAGTGCAGCAAAAAGGTAGGCATAGCTCATAACCAAGTATTATGATGGGGTATAAGGATTCTACTGGTTATAGCTTGCTCATGGGGTAGTGATAGATAAGAGTGGAATTCAAAAACAACATTCATAAGAATGAAAACAAAAATTATGAAAAGTCTGGGACAAAAAAGGAAAAGATAAAAGTATGATTACAAGGTTAAACTAAGACTTAAGTTGATCTACTGTTCCCCGGCAACGGCGCCAGAAATGCTTGTTGGTTTAAATTAACGCACACTCTACTTTATCCACAAGCGCACAGATAAGATCTACCGATGTAGCACTTCACCGGAGTAACCCAGTTTTAATATCGAACCCAAAGGAACGGATAGTGATAAGTCTTAAAGCCTAACCCCTGAGTAGCTAACAAGGACGGAGAATGTAGAAGTATAGAGGGGATCATTAAGGCTGTCTAAATCCAATTCAAGAGTGATATGTTTATATTATTCTTAGTGGGGAAGTTGCCATAAAAGGTCACAAACAGAGTATGAGTCTTTTATGCAAATGTATAATCCTACCGAGCCTACACACGGGTAAGTGGACTATAGAAGAATCAACAAGGCTATAAGAGTCACCCTTGCGAACAACCACTACTACCGGTGTTATAGGAGGCATATATGAGCTATCAAGTCTAAGCACCACGCTTACACTATCCAACTACTCTAACTCTAGAATGACTAGAATTAAAGTACTCAAAAGAGAGTCATAAATCTTTAAGAATAATAAGAACAATAGCTCAAACTTAAATATAGACGTTGATTACCGAAACAATCGCTGAAGTTGTTGATGAACTTGAATCCACAGGTACACGATGAAGAAGTGGATCCGACAGGCCGGAGCTCCATCTTGATCTCTTCCTCTCTCTCTCTCTCTTCTAGTTCTAATATAAGACTAGGTTCTAAACCTAAACAAGAGGGGTAACTACTCTTCTACTTGATAGCTGGCTCTTGATTACAACTAGATGAACTAGATCTATTTCTAGATGAACTAGAAGAGATTCATCTAGAGGGACCTCTACTTCTAATTGAAACCCTAGTTTCTGATGTGGAGATGAATAATGAAGATGGAGATGCCTGGAGAGGGGGGTCTGGGGCTACTTATATAGCCCTGAGGGATCAACCGCGGCCGTTAGATCAAACCGACTTAAGGTATGGCTAAGATGCATCCTAGAGGTCGATGGAGGAAGCTTGCAGAAGATGGAAGCCAGCGGGCCCGGAGGGGGAGACCGACCGGTGGGCCTAGAGGACCGGTCGATCCCACCTGGAAGTGGGCCGCGGTGCCCTTTCTCGTGGTGTCTCTATGTGTTCTTTGGAGTCTTCTAGAAGTATCCCGACGTGGCGGTTGCGTTATCTCCCGACGGTTTCCTTCTATGGGAAGCTATCGGTGCTGATTTCATGGTTTAGTCCCTGCAGAATCATAACTCACCAAAACTCATGGAATATTGTCAGTTGAAACCCTAAACCTTTGTTGGTGATCAAATTCTTGCCCTTTTCATATTTATTTATCCTTTAATTTTGATAGATAACCAGTGTCCACAATAAGGTTTTCGAGTAGTTTGTCAGCACCAAGCTTTTGTAAATAACCCTTTTCTTGAATATAATGAAATTTCTGCACCTTTATGATCTCCTTGTGATAAGACCCATCGAGGTCTTTTAATTCCAATGATTCTTGATCCCGTATTTTTGGACTGAAGGCGATGCTTCGATTGCATCGGCTATTTTTGTTCTGAAGGCGATACATCAGTATCAGCTATCAATTGGATACCAATGTTGACATATTAGTCACTGGCCAGATCAATTAGTTACAACTGATCCACCCAGATACTTGGGTAATACTTCTTAAAATATTTCCCATTAACTACCCTGGAGTATTCGACACCCTCTAGAGTCTCATAGAAATAAGCATTGCCAGGAGCACATCTGGTAATCCGATAGGGTCCTTCCCAATTTGGTGACCATTTACCATATTTACCAACCTTAGTTCCAATAGGCAAAATGACTTTCCAAACCAAGTCCCCTTCATTAAACTTCTTCTCCCTGACCTTTTGATCATAGTATTTAGCCACTCTTAGCTTTTGAGCTCTGATATTTTCCAAAGCTTTTAGCCGATGAAAGTTTAAATCATCAAGATTGTCCATCATGAGATGTTTATATTCATCGGTCTTTAAATTATTTTGTTGTGATACTCTCCTAGATCCTATATTGATTTCCCAAGGCAATACAGCTTCATGAACTTAAACATCTTTCCTTGATCTGTAGTAATGGTTTGAGGAACACCAAACCGGTAAATGATATGTTCTTTGATGAACTCAATTACAGTAGCCGATGAAGCTTCCTTCAAAGGAACAGCTTCAACCCATTTAGTAAAATAGTCGGTTGCTACCAACACAAATTTGTGTCCTTTGCTAGATGCCAGAAATATTTGGCCAATCAAATCTATTCCCCATCCTCGAAATGGCCACGATTTTGTGATTGGATTCATGGCTGATGCTGGAGACTTCTGAATATTACCGAATCTTTGGCATTCTTCACATCCTTTATAATATTTAAAACAATCTTCTAAAATGGTCGGCCAAAAATATCCTGCTCTTCTGATCATCTATTTCATTTTATGAGCAGACTGATGCGCACCACAAACTCCTTTGTGGATTTCTCCCATTAGGACTTTGGCCTCTTCTTGACTCATACATTTAAGAAGTACACCATCGATTGTTTTATGATAAAGTTGATCCTCAAGAAGGACAAAATTTGTAGCTTTATACCTTAATTTTCTGGATACTCGTTGTGATGGATTCCTCAAGTATTCAATAATCTCAACCCTCCAATCATCACCATCGGCAATTTCATCAGTTAATATTTCAACGACTTGCCGATACCCAGAAGCACTTTGAGCTAACCGATTAGCTTCTTGATTCTGAAATCTAGGGATATGCTTTATGACAACAGAAGAGAAAGAATTAAGCAACTCAAGGCACTTTTCATAATGCTTCCTTAAAATATCATCTTTGCACTTATATAGGCCGAGCAATTGATTAATCACTAATTGAGAATAACCAAAAATGTCAACAGTCTCGGCCCCTACCTAACACAAAATCTGAAGTTCCTTGAGAAGTGCTTCATACTCAGCTTGATTGTTCGTGGCGGTTGGATCAATTGAGAAAGCAAACTCAAAACTCCCTCCCTGAGGAGAAACAAGAACAATACCAATGCCCCCACCTTGCTTGCAATTGGAATCATCAAAAAACAAGGCCCATGGGGTAAAATCTAAAGTTTTAGTCTCTTGTTCATGATGATGAGTAACAAAATCGGCTATTACCTGAACTTTAACCACTTTAGCCGATTCATACTTCAAGTCAAATTCTGATAATGTAAGAATCCATTTGCCAATCCACCCATTTAGTATAGGGATGGATAACATATGTTTAATTATGTCAAACTTGGACACCACCATGCATTCAGAAGACAATAGGTAATGTCGAAGCTCGGTGCACGAGAAATACAAACATAGGCATAATTTTTCAATAGGAGAATACCTCGTTTCTAGGTCAAGCAATTTTCTACTGAGATAGAACACCACTCTTTCTTTTCCTTCAAATTCTTGCATTAAGGCCGATCCAATTGTATGATCATCGGCTGACACATACAACTTGAAAGGTTTGTTCTTTTGAGGAGGGATCAAAACTGGTGGAGACTTCATATACTCTTTGATCTCGTCAAATGCCTTCTGTTGCTCATCTCCCCATTTAAACTCTTGATCATCCTTTAGTTTTAACAAAACTGAGAATGGTAAAATCTTGGCTGATAGATCCGAAACAAATCTCCTGATGAAATTAATTTTATCGATCAAAGATTGTAATTGAGTCTTTGTGGTTGGTGGCACTGCTTTGTCAATTGCATCATAACTCTTTTGACCAACTTCAATCCCTTTTTCATGTACCATAAACCCCAAGAACTGACGAGCTGATACTCCAAATGCACACCTGTGCAGATTCATCCTTAAGCCGTGTTTCCTCGCGCATTCGAGAGTATCTCTGAGATCCTTAAGATGTTTTTGATAATCCCTGGATTTTACAACCACATCATAAATGTAAATCTCCACAATCCTGCCGATCAACTCATGAAAGATATAATTCATAGCTCTCTGATAAGTTGCACCGACATTCTTAAGCCCAAAAGTCATGACCACCCATTCATATAAGCCTATAGCACCCGAACATTTGAATGCAGTTTTATGTATATCTTCCTCTGCCATAAAAAAATGATTATATCTAGCATTGCCATCCATAAAACTGATTACTTTATGTCCTGCTGCCGCATCGACTAACATATCTGCCAATGGCATTGGGTAGCCATCCATAGGAGTAGCTTTCATCAAATCCCAGAAGTCAATACAAACCCTCATTTTTCCATTTTTCTTATACACAGGGACTACGCTAGATATCCATTCAGCATATCTACATTGCCGAATGAAATTAGCTTCGTAAAGCCGAGTGATCTCTGTTTTCACATCGGCCATAACTTCTGCTCTAATCCTTCTCGGAGCTTGTTTCACAGGCCGACTCCCATGCTTAATAGGTAGTCGATGCTCAACCAATGATCGATCAAGACCAGGCATTTCAGAATAATCCCAAGCAAAACATTCTTTATACTCTTTTAATAATGTAATAAGTTCTTGCCTAAACTTGGGATCCAACTTGGCACTGATATATATCAACCTCGGCTTATCACTGTTTCCAATATCAACTGCTTCTAGTTCAACAGCCGATGTGAAACCCTTACCCATCTTACTCTCATCCTCGTTAGCTGTATAATCCATTAAATATATTTTTTGAAGCCGACTGCTTGGATTGGCTGTTGACTTTCGTAAATTGTATTGAGAAAGTCTTCAAAAATCTTTCCGGAAAAGCACTCAATGTTATCAAAGTTCCAAACATCAGGGTCTGAATAAGCAACACTAACAGTCAAATCGGCTGGTACCACTTCCACGGTATCGCCGATCCACTGAATCTCATTCTGATGCATGGTGGATGGAATGCAACAATTGGCGTGGCTCCAATCTCTTCCAAGAAGCACACTGTAGGATCCTTTTGCATCGACCACAAAGAAAGTAGTCGGCATACTTTTGCTACCAATTGTCAACTCGACACATACAACACCTTTAGTAGTCGATACGTGGCCAGCAAAGTCGGTCAACCTCACATCGGTCTGAGTGAAGTCTTCAGTAGTCTTGCCAAGCTTTCTAAAAGTGGCATATGGCATCAAATTAACAGCTACCCCTCCATCAACTAACATCCTATTCAGAGGCCTTCCATCAACAAACCCTTTCAAATACAATGCCTTCAAATGGGAATGTTTCTCAGGTTTTTGAAACGTGGCCTCTTCTGCTTGATAGTTCCACTGAGGAACTGCTTCTTCACCATCAAATTCTTCTTCATGATCAGAGGATCTATACTCAGCAGGTAGCATGAACAGAGCAGCGATATTAGCCGATGATTCACCTTTATCGGCTATATGCTTTACCTGCCAGACCTTGGGTTTTTTCTTCTAGACTTCATCATTTCTTAGTCTTTGAACCCGTCGCTTCTGGCTTTTGGTCAAACCACCAGGACACCATTTCCCCTCTTGCCAAGGATGATCATGATCGGCTAACCTTACTCCAAGCCGATTATGAATATTTTTATTTTTTATGCGCCGATCTGTCTTTTCAAACCTCAATCTTTCATGTACAGATCAACGGTTGTCTCTCGACTGCCTATAATCTCGATACTGATCACTGCATTCTGGACAATTATGAAGAGTAGGAAGTTTTAAGCCTTCATTCCAACAATGCCTGAAGAAAGGACAGTCCCAGTGATTCTTTTCTTCATCTCTGACGCGTCTTCCTTCTTCACGAGACCTCCTATACTCTTCTTCCTTGAGCCATTCTTGATATTCTTGTTCATCCCTTTCCCTTTGCATTTGGCTCCTTTCCTTCTGACGTTGCCACTTGTTTAATAAGATTCTGACAGTTGGACGCCTTCTTACTTCACCAGCCTTTGAAGTTTCAGGTTGATCATGTTGATCAGTGTTTTTCTTCCCTTTCATCTCCTGATTCTCCCTGGCTGTTAACTGTCTCTTTGGATCAACTGTCCCAGCTACCTTGGCTTTGTCAGAAGTCAACACCTTGATTTCACTCCGAGGTGCTAGAGCTACCATGTTCTGTGGGAAAGGAGGGTCGTTGATGCTCATGCCTTTGGCCTTTTCTAGGCCAATCCTTCCTTTAACGATAGCCCTTTGGATCATATCTCTGAAAACTCGGCAATCATTAGTAGTATGGGTACCAGAATTATGAAATTTGCAATACCTTTTATTTTTAAGCTCCTCAGCCGATGGGATGGTATGGTTCCCAGTCAACTTGATTTGACCCTTTTCTAGCAAATAGTTAAATATCTTGTCGGCCTTAGTGATGTCAAAGCTATACTTTACATCTTTCTCGGCACTTTTGGCTTTTTCCCAAGGCATGTACTCATTGTTATTCCAAGACCAATCTACAACAGCCACTTCTTCATCACTTTCATCTCCTGAATTATTGTCTTCATCTTCTAGGAAGAAATGGCTTTCTGCATTGTAGGCTTTCTTGGGTTTAAAGACTTGATTGTACCGATTTTGGGCATCAATACTTGCTACCTTTTTAGCTAAATCGGCCATACTGTTACAACCAAAGCTGATTTTTTCTCTGATAGCAGGTATCAATCCTTGAATTGCAATGTAACTACCTCTGGGTCTGACAATGATAAGGAGTAGCATTGATTCTTCATCTCTCTAAATCATTGGAGGTACTGGCGTCCAGACTCATTATTCGTTTGCCTTGTATCGATTAAGTCCACTAGGCTTTTCTCCAATACTCTAAGGTCAAAGTATTTACGGAATTTGTCTTCCAAATCCTCCCAGCTCTGAATGGAATTGGGTGGCAGAGATGAAAACCATGAAAAAGCCGAACCAGAAAGAGAGAGAGGGAACATTCTGACTTAAAGTGCTTGTTCATCACCAATCTCTCCAAGCTGGACGAGAAAATGGGTTATGTGCTCCATGGTTGTTACTGAGCCGGTCCCCGTGAATTTAGTAAAATCAGGGATTCTATATCTTGGAGGAAGAACAACCTGATCAAACCATTCTGGATATGGCTTTTTGTAGCCGGTGATTGTAGGTTTTGGCGTCATACCAAATTGAACCAGATCAGTCACCGGACTCATCAGTTGATCAATTTGGTTTACCAGCTTTTGATAGCCGATGTTCTGCCCCCCGAAAGTGTTGTAATTATACCCCGGGTTCTCCTGAGCATCCAAGGTATAGAAATCTGAGACATAATGATATCCCTGTGGGATATCACCAGGTGCTACGCTCCCTTGATATGGTGGTGCATTGAAGTCTCTGGTGATGCGCCTTGCATAGGGAGCTATTTTTGTAGCCGATGAGTACATGTTATTACTCACAATCGGCTGTTGCACTGGCTGCGGTGTCATGCCCCTAGGGTTAATCATCATCTGGCTTCCATTGCCATTCAGACCATTGATCTAAGGTCCAGTAGAAGTTCCAGCTCCTTGATTGTTTCTTACGGTATATACCGGACCCCTTCTATCATCGCCTAAGTTAAAGGCCTCTTTAATGGCATTTGAGAGACTATTGAGGAATACTTCATTGTGATTCATCAGAGTGGTAGACATTGCTTTGCTGATCACTTCTTGCATGGCATTGTGCTGGACCTGAACCATTGGATCAACATGGCCATCTAGAAACACCCTTGGCAGATGAGACTTTTGGATAATCTTCTTATCCCTGCTTTTACTGAAGCTCAACAGACACATATAACGATATTGTTCAACAGTTTCTTCTATCAGACGTCGAAGCTCATCTGGAAGTTCTTCCATTGTCACGTTTAATACATCTTCGTTGTTGATTGTTATGATCATGCGATTGTGTCTCACCAGGCGTGCCAAAAGAATGTGTTGACGTAAAATCTTGGTCGGTCGCGCCAATACACTCGAGCACACGGTCCTCAGAGGGGTACAGAGCAAGGCCTTGACCTCCTGAACCTTCAACGGATGGTGGAGCCGAATCTTAGCGAGATCAACTTTGGGCATGCCAGTCAATTTGACCTGCAATTAACAAGGGGAAGAAAAAGTTTGTTAAATCGTGGAACCTGCCGGTTTTGTGCCAGACAGTTCCAAAATGTGCGGATCTGATATAGCCTTTGTTAATAGAACATTGACTACAGAGTCAACTCCCAAGAGATTTGAATAAGAATATTGGAAAAAGATATGAAACATGTCGGCTATGAAATATATAAAGGAGTACTCAGGATAAACAAACAACCGATGAGCTTAAAAGAGAAAGAAATAAAGATTTATGTGTACAGCTAAGCAATATGAAACCAACGTATCGACTAATTACACAACCAGTTCTATTCATTAACAGTGGGGTGTCTCCATGCAACCATAATAATAAATAGATCGATAAAATAGCTTAAACATCAACAGTGGGGTGTCTCCATGCAGCCATAATGATTGTTAAGCTAGATCATGTCTTGTACAAACAGTAGATCCATTAATTTCAAACCACTTAAAAGTACACACTATGAAGAAAGTATAACTGAATTGGCTATTTCAGCCGATGCAGGGTCCATGAGGCACGAACAAGATCTATCCGTTAAAATCTTGATTTAGCTTAAGATCAAACAAAACTAATCTATCATATATATCAGTGGGGTTCGGAAATACAACCGTAATAAACATATTAGATCAAATCTATCTTCTCTTATATCAGATCATTATTTTATCGGATATCTCGAACGCACAATATGTAGCAACCAAGATTGACAAAATAGTCGATGAAAGGCTTATATCGGCTATTTTCTCTGTTCTGAGCATGTAGATCCCAAAAACAGCCGAAACTAAGCATCCTTTAAGATTAAACTACTTTGTCAATCTTGATTGAGCAAGATGTTGGTTGAAACATAAAGAAACAAATTAAAACATGAAACAACATCAGTAACTTGATGAATCTATTACCTTGCCAAACCAATAGAGCCGATAACTAATCAAGATCGACTAAAGTAAGATATTGATCAGAGTCAAGACAGTCTCACAAAAGACGAACTTTGGATCGATAACTAACCATGCCATAGCTTAACAAGAGTTTGGTCAATGCCAAATACAGCCTTATTACATGATGACACAAGCCATTGGTGAAACTTACAAGCAAACCGGAGGTCGGTCGATGCCGATGCAGCCCTGTCTAATTGAAGGTCTCGCCGAGATCTACGTTACTCCTACTCCTAGGGTTTTTTGGCCGGTGGCCGGTTTTTTGATTGATTGGATGTCTTACAAAATTCGGGTTTCTAGCTATTTATAACCCGGTTGACTCTTGCCCTAACACGAGTAGGTTACAAAAAAGGTAAAATAAAAGATGACCCGAACTTGAACTCCTTGGTCGAGTCCGACACCCCTTCGAAGCCCGATGCGTTGGTCCACATGAATCCTTCTAGTTACGCTTGACCCACACAAGCTTCTTTATTTTCAGGCCGATCCTTTTCTTTAATAAATCAGCCATTTATGCTTACTAAATAATAATCCTCTTGGTCCAAAATCTGGTGTAAACAACATGATACTAGAGAGCTATGAAAATTATTTTCACAAACTTTTAATTCTTATAACTCTAGTTCTCATCATTGCAAGAAAAGTAAGCATGAACAGGATTATATTTTTACAGCATGGAAAAGCAATTAAACAACATGTTTAGTACATTTCCTTGCTAAGCATATTAACACAAGCTAACAAAACTATAATTGTAACCTTTGGACAAACTTAGCTTCATTATCACATTTAACAAGTTTAGGAAGCATTTAGAAAACTCAACAAAACAACATACAAAATAGTTTCAAACAACAAGTTTTATTATTTCCTTAGGTGGAACTTTTTAAGACGAAACTAACCGAACTGGTTTCACCCAATTTGGAGTTTCCTACCTCAAGATATTGAATTTACAAGCTTAGTATAGTTTTGCCACACAAGCAGGATAACATCACAAAAGCATCTAGTTACTACAAGACATTGCCACATAGGGGGAACTCCTAGCCATTTGGACCTTATTGTCTAACTACTCTTCTAGCAAACATTATATAGAGCAAGACAATCATACAACATGATAAACTAGTAGGCTTAACCAGACAACATCATACAAGGTAATTACCTCTAGCCTATAACAAACAACTACTTGTTTGGCTAACATGGAAGTATCCCTATAAACATTACACACTAGCAAACATCACGAACAAGACCCCATTATATCTAGTTCAAATCAACATACAACATCAAGCATAGTATTTATTTCTATTCCTTTTACGAACAATCTAGCACATCACAAGGAAGCACTAGTTCCCAACAAACTTCATCATCACAGGAATAAGGGTGGGGGAAGCATTTCTATGCACAAACAACCATTATGTTTTATCATTACATTAGTCACACATGACAACAAGTTGTTCATTATTGGAATAAAGGCAAGAAAAGCATGTTCATGATCAAAGCACAACAAGATGGATGCTCGTCCTATACGTCCTCACAAATTGCCAGCCTGAGGCGGCAATCACGTTCTAGGTTGGTGGCATAATACGGACTCTCGATATAGCTAGTCGTCAACTATGCATACGCATTGGAGGTTAGCGTACCTGCAGAAAATCTCATTTCATCCCAAGAGAAATCCCAATGATAAAGACAATTGAGCACCTTCTCATATGTACTAAGGTACATATAAGTTGGCACTAAACCTCATGCACCAAGCTTAGAAAATTACCCAGCAAATTGATACCATCATACATGTTCGCGTAGAGCTCACATACAATCCAGTATGACAATACTCTCCCCTAGACCGACGGTTGGACGGTCATGCTCTCATATCTTACCAAATCATTTTATGCATGTTTTCGCAATCGACGCATTCTCTCCCGAGAATGGACCAGGCAAATAAAAGATCCAGCATGAAGCAAATCCCAGAACCCTGTTAGCAGTTAAGCCATTTGAAAGTCCTAGCTGCGCATAACTGGAGGTTGTCGCTAGCACATAGTTTTGTAAATTAGGTTTTGACAAACTTGCCTACTAGCTAAAGATTTTTAGATAAAATAGGCTTTTCAAAACAAAACTTTGTTTTAAAACCATGCACATGACAATATTATGCTTAACCTTGCTCTGCTACCAGCTGTGACAGTACCGACCAATTTATAAGAGCACAAGTGCAAAAACCTCTGCCGGAGCAAATGAATTAGCACACTTGAGCCCATATAAACCTAGTAGTCCGTGAAATCCTAAGGGATTTCAAACCTTTTCAACATCTTAGCCAAGATCGCATGGTCAAGCAAATACAAATCATGTCCACGAAGCTTTGCAGCGGAAATAAAATTTAAAATAGAGTTCTCAAATAATAATACAAGTTGATTTACTTTGAAACAACATAGCTTTGAAATGAATACCATAACATAAGTTGAAATACATTGCTAGCTTGAGTGACATCCTCCAACAACAGCATAAAGAGAAGAAGTAGGGAACTGCCGAGCCCACCGGCACTGACCATCACCTTTCGGCAGACCTAACCTTCACCTGTAACAAGGTGGGATAAACTCTGAGTACTCGAATGTACTCAGCTAGACTTACCCGTCGTAAACCAAAAATAAAGTGACACCAAGGAGTATGCAAGGCTGATATAAACAGTGGAGCTGGCTAACTTTATTTGCAAAAGAAGCTTCAGTTAAAGGAGTTCATTATTTAATTGTATGAGCAGTCATCTTTTACCGTATTCCTTAAACTCTAGGTTTTGCACCTGTACTAAAGCGCTCACTTGAATCTAGCAAACAATAATATAATACCATATCAGGTTTGCTTTATCAATATTTTAGTTGAACCATCAATGTCACATGGAGTTGTATCATGGTGAAGCTCAACATAGTTTCCCACTAACCGGGGGATACGACGACTCGAATCGAATTACAAACTAGCTGGCGAGAAACATTTAATACAAACCCACACTTTCCCCATCGGGTCCATGCATTGGGTCACCGCTCAATACTGTTCGTGGTGGTAATCGTCGCGGTTCAAGGACGGACCGCCCAATTGGAACCTGGTGATGGTCATTCCGAGACAGATCGCATTTCCATACTAGAGGGCACGACACGGGTTGAGACCATCCTGAACAACGTCTAACCGGCTTCGGGGTCGCGAATACATCACCAACACCCTATGTAAAAGGGCGCTTTCAAAAATGAACGAGGGCCAACATCGATACAAACCTACACGATCCAACGGACGAGCTGCCCCAAGTTTCCAAACTTGTGCCTTGCCTTCCAGTTGACCGTATTTCATTACTACTCAGGTTCTTTTCCACGATAGCAAATATAGCCAACCGCGATCCGGTAATTACCCACCAGGGGTATTACAGGAACATCCTTTCTTTACTACTTTATTAAGCAGGCTAAGCAATTCTATAGGTAAATTAGTAACAGGATAACAAGGCAGGTGTAAACAATAATCAAGGAATGGTAATGCAGCAAGTAGGATTCAATCAACTCCTATACCTAATGCATCACAATATAAAATACTTAATTAAATTAATTGTAAATACTAGGAGACTTAGAATGCTCCGGGGCTTGCCTGGGAACCAACACTAGGTTAGTGTTTGTCACGTGATACTCGCTTGGCCAGCATCTCCGCTGCAGCACTTGCTTAATTCCGCATCTTCGGGATAATCCACCAAACACCATCTTTGGGTTTAGTCTCATCATCACGTCCTTCACGAGGTATCTACTGTTACCTAAATGAGATGCATAATGCAAGCATATGAACGCAAGGGAAACACTTACGATGCAATCATAGGCACATATATAAGCATTTCTAATTACTTTACATAAGCAATCAGGATAACTATTAAAATAAGGCATAGCTCTAACACACAACATGACATAATCACTTCAACAGGTTATAATTATACTAAGGTGGTAAACAAGGCTCATTAGGCATGTAGGAAGGTTAAGTACAACAATCAATCAAGACTACATTACATACATCATACAAATGGAACACATGTACGCACATATAACTCCTATATTAGTTAAGCATGTCAACCATCATTATTTAATATATTTATATAATACATTAGGTTAATTAATTTAATAACATGAAATGCATAAACTAAATATTATCAAGTCATGACATAGCATCAAGGATCACATAATCAACATTAAGCTATAACAATCAACTTTGGTTCATTTACACAATTTGGACAGCAACATAACATGTACTTTAAACAGCCATAACTAGAGCTACACATATCCAAATAAGGTGATCCTAGACTTTCTGGAAAGCAACTGAAATTACCTAAAACTTTGCTATTATCACTTAAGCATGATTCAGACATTAAAAGATCAAACATAACAGACAAGCACTTCTGTCCAAACTTTAGACAAAATATTATATTCATCTTCAAACAGCCATAACTGGAGATCTAAAGCACCAAAAGACTTGATATAAGACTTATTAGAAAGCTTATTAAGTTGTCTACAACTTATTTATAAACATATAAAAGTGATTAAGCAGTTATCAAGGCTAACCAACTCAAATAATTAAATCTATTCAAACTTGGACAGATTCTGACTTCTAACTTTAAACACATGTAACTCAAGTTCTAGACCACCAAAAATAGTGATCCAAGACAACTCAGAAAGATTATGAAAAGCACTACAACTCTTCTATTAATACAAAACCTGATAATTCATTCTTTCAGATCTGCCCAGAAAGTATGCAAAACCTGACAGCCAACATTCAAAAACTATTACTGCTAAACTACTTTGCCTAAAATCATGAAATTTTAGGACAAACAAGATAAAGAAGTTATATACAACTTTTGTATAGAACATATCTACAAAAAAACATCATTTTCCTCACGAACTAATCACCACTACAGAAACTGTACATGCAACAATTTGAACATATTAATAATTTTACTTCACTAATTATTTGGTTAACATGTGAGCACACATATAAGCTATTAAAATACTTCTGAAAGTCATAATCATGAACATACAATAATTATCTCAGATTAATATGCAACAAAGTCAATCATTCAAACATATACATTTTCATTTATCACCATGCTTTTATTAATTAAATAATTAACTAACATAGGCATTATTTTTAAGTGACATTGCAAACATATGATTTGGGGATCATATTTTTACTGATGATAGATAATGTCAAATCATGACTCCTTAAAAATATTACATGCTCAGGTATTATAATTTATTTATTAAAAACATGGCAAGTTTTATTCATAAAAATGCATGTGAGAGCAAAATAAATCTACAAATTATATTTTCCGCGAACACATGACCATGATAAAATTACCTAAGCTACTACAATATCATAGAAAGGTAGTGGAGCCACCTTCTCCATTTTTTACATGCAAAAATTTACCACAATTCATTTTAATCTATTTAATAGGCTGCAAGAAAGATAAATACATAACTAAATTATGCATGCATCAAAAATTTTAAAATTTGTGTCACAGCACACATATCGCATGGCAAGCCTACCATAAAAATTTTACAGCAAACTAAGCAATACAACAGCAGATATTATTTTATCCCTATTTAATGCTATTTAACACAACTAAACCATTACAGTAGAAACTATCAACTAACACACAACATATCAAACATTCACTAGATAGAGCTATTCGCAAGGATTCCAAAAAGTCCTCACTCGTATTTTTTCGACATTCCTACGATTTAGTACGCATTTTACAACATTCAACCAGATTTGCTAATTAAACAAAAACGAAAAACAGAAAATCCTTTTACATCGGGAACCCTAGAACCTGCAGAAATCATTTAGGGACTTATTAGAAAATACATGAGTCATGTCACTTTGCCCAAATATCGAAGGAAAAGCTTTAGCTTCTCACGCATGCCCTTCAACTTCTTTTTCACGGGAGAACGGCGGTAGGAGCACAAAGGTCGCCGGGGCTAGGGTTCAGGCAGGGCGCCGGGCTGCTGGTCGGGCTGGGGGCTGCTGCTGGTGCCCTAGACTGTAGGCTGCCGGCTGCCTTCCTGGCGGCGCTGCCAGGCTTGCCACGGCCAGGAGCATGCGGCTCTGCAGAGAGCCGCGACTAGGCGCGGCTTCGCCTCCAGAAAAAGGTCGCGGCCCTACGGCGTGCACAAAAGCCGCAGAGTCGATGCTGCTTCTGGTGATGGCGCAGGAAAAGGAAGGGAAACAGAGGGCGCCGGGGAGAGGAGCAGCGAGCTCTGCTGCTGTCTTGGAGGCCGGCTGCTGCTCTACACTTTTTCTGGTCGGCCATATAGAATGAAGGAAGAAAGGGAAGGTCGCTGCTCTAGAAACGGGAGAGGCCATGGACTCGGCCATGGGGGTGGAAGAGGAAACAGGGAGAGGTGGCATGGTGCTGGTTTCCTTCTGCTGCAAGAGAGATTGAGTGGAGGGAGAGAGGGCAGAGAAGGCTCGGTCTTTGACGGGATGAGGAGAGGAGGACGACACCGCCCTTTTGGGCCAATGGGAGGAGAAGGCGCGGCAGGCGAGGCCTCAGGACGTGCGCTCGTAGCCTCGGGAAAAATTTTCCGTCATATTTTTCCCCAATTTCTTCCATAATTTAACACGTTTCCAGAAACTTTCAGTCAAGATAAAAAATTACAAATACTGATCAAATGGACTCCGATTCCGACGAAACTAATTTTGTTGTCGCCGTCTCGATGAGTACTCCGACTTTCGTTAAAGGCGCTCAGTCAAATTCCAAATCGTTTGTCCGGTAACGATCGTCCACGGCAGCTTCGCAGTGACAAAAATTCCAATTTTTGCAGTCCAGACTTAGCCGATTTCTGGAACCTGAAATCAGTAGGGTATTCCATCTTGCGAGCTTGTTTTCACTATTTTCGGCACCGGTCCAGGTCTTGATCATAAAACAGAATTTGTTCCTCTCGGTCTGTACTACAACTTTTATTTAGGGCACACTGCCATACGAACATTCGTAGAGGTCGTTCAACTCTGGTCAAAGCGGTCACCCGATAGGGTCCGGATTACTGTCTCTCGTCAGTCGGGATATTTTCGGTTCATCTGCTCATCTCAGAACTTTCATAACTTTTGCTCGTGAGTCCATAAATAATTGATTGGGCATAACTGCAAGACTGGGTTGAACTCAACTGATCTTCTTCAATTATTTCGTGATTATAGGCAAAGTTCTGACTCGTCATTTCATGTGACTTTTTGATTCCAAACATCGCAAACTTTTCTACCAGCCACTATAGAGAAGAACTGAGGTGAGGGACATGGAAAAGTCATGTTTAGTAGTAATCATGAATATTCTGGAAATTGGGCAATCAATATTAACTGACTCTTATTAATTATTTCCTGAATAATTCAAATATAGGCTCTGTTTCCAGGATTAATCCTAACACTTCCGTCACCACTGACAATAATAGAAATTATCTCTCAATCATCACTTGACAGACCATGTCTGTCCTCAAACCGACTGCTC
The DNA here is from genome assembly GCA_009763385.1 of Coix lacryma-jobi var. lacryma-jobi. NCBI lineage: Eukaryota > Viridiplantae > Streptophyta > Magnoliopsida > Poales > Poaceae > Coix > Coix lacryma-jobi. Next base: position 80,603,359 of record CM019826.1, on the reverse strand, counting down.
GACTGGCGTTAAACACCTATGGTGTTACACATGCTAGGATCATTTATCCCGTACCACATAATGACTGGGTAAGTCCCGTCCAAGTGGTCCCCAAGAAAGGGGGGATGACGGTCGTTGAGAATAACAAAAATGAATTAATCCCACAACGAACCATCACAAGGTGGAGAATGTGCATCAATTATAGAAAACTCAACGCGGCAACAAAGAAGGACCACTTCCCGCTACCCTTCATTGAGGAAATGCTAGAGCGGCTGGCGAAACATTCTTTATTTTGTTTCCTTGATTGGTATTCAGGATATCATCAGATCCCAATCCACCCTGATGATCAGAGGAAGACAACCTTTACTTGCCCCTCTGGAACCTACGCTTATAGACATATATCTTTCGGGTTGTGTAATGCACCTGCTTCGTTCCAACGGTGTATGATGTCTATCTTCTCTGAAATGATTAAAGAAATCATGGAAGTCTTCATGGACGATTTCTCTGTCTATGGAAAAACTTTCATTGATTGTCTCGAGAACATAGACAAGGTCTTGCAGAGATGACGGGAGAAGGACCTGGTACTTAACTGGGAAAAGTGCCACTTCATGGTTCGGGAAGGCATCGTCCTCGGGCATCTAGTGTCCGAGAGGGCGATCGAGGTAGATAAAGAGAAAATTGAAGTAATTGAACAACTACCTTCCCGGTGAACATAAAAGGAGTCCACAGTTTCCTAGGTCATGTAGGGTTCTATAGACGGTTCATAAAAGATTTCTCTCATATTGTTAGAACCCTCATGAACCTGTTAGATAAGGATGCACCCTTTTAGTTCACGGATGAGTGTCTTACTGCCTTTCGTACCCTCAAGAAGGCACTCATATTAGCGCCAATCATCCAACCTCCCGATTGGACGCTGCCGTTTGAGATCATGTGTGATGCTAGTGACTATGTTGTTGGTGCGGTTCTCAGCCAAACCAAAGATAAGAAGCATCATGTGATCGCTTACGCTAGCAAGACACTGATAGGAGCCCAGCTTAACTATGCCACCACAGAAAAAAGAGCTCCTTGCCGTTGTCTTCGTTATAAACAAGTTTTGGTCTTACTTAGTAGGAGCCAAGATCATCGTTTTTACCGATCATGCTGCATTAAAATATTTGCTCACTAAGAAAGGTGCGAAACCTCGTCTCATAAGATGGATTCTGCTACTACAAGAATTTGATCTAGAAATTAAAGATAAGAAAGGTGTAGAAAATATAGTAGCAGATCATCTTTCGCGTATGCAAGTCACTAACCTGCATGAACCACCCATTAATGACTTTCTACGCGACGACATGCTGCTGAAGGTGACGGACACCAACCCATGGTACGCGAACATTATAAATTTTATGGTTGCAGGGTACGTACCATTGAGGGAGAACAAAAGGAAGATCCATATGGAAAGCCGTCGTCACCTTTGGGATGACCCATACCTGTATCGGGTATGCTCTGATGGGCTGTTGAGGAGATGCGTGCCGATAGCAGAAGGAATGCAAATCATCGAGAAATGCCATGTTGGAACATATGGAGGCCACTAGAGAGTCTTTTGCACTCAGACCAAAATCTGGCAGTGCGGATTCTTCTAGCCGACGATATATGAAGACACAAAGGAATTCATCAAAAGATGCAGAAAGTGTCAGTTCCATGGCAGCATCACAACTCGCAATGCCATGCCCCTACACTACAACCTTCAAATAGAAATATTTGATGTGTGGGGCATAGACTTCATGGGACCATTACCGAGGTCGCAAGATTGCGAGTACATCCAGGATGTACTCGCTACCCCCTGCATAAGACGGTCAACGACATGGGGAAAGGATAGAAAAGCAAGCTACCTGATGCTCTTTGGGCATACAAGACAACTTACAAGACCCGCATTGGCCTGTCACCGTTCCAGCTAGTCTATGGAAAAAGCTGCCATTTACCAGTTGAGCTTGAGCATCGAGCTCACTGGACCATGAAGACCTGGAACATGGATATCAGGCTAGCCGGCAACAACCGATGAAAACAAATCGCCGAGCTAGAAGAATGGAGGGAGAAGGCCTACCATAGTGCCAAGCTGTACAAGGAAAGAACAAAAAGATGGCACAATAACCGAATCAAGCCGAACGAGTTCAAGCAAAGAGATAAGGTGTTACTCTTCAACTCCAAGGTCAAGCTATTCGGTGAAGGGAAACTGCGCAGTAAATGGAAGGGCCCATATACCATCGTCAAGACCTCACCACACGGGGCGATCATGGTACAAGACGACGATGGCAACATCTTCAAGGTAAATGGCCAACGTTTGAAAGTTTTCCTTAAGCCTTCTCATAATAACTTAGAATTAGATAGAATATATTTAATTTCTTTTGACAATTATACCCTTGACTAAAAATTTACAAAAAAGCTATAAACAATTAACTTGCCAACATGATTCATTAACACAATTTGTACAATAATCTTTTTCTTTTGCTTCAAGCAAGGTGATCATGTGTAGTTTACCATTTTACCCTCACTAAACCACCATGATCCTTGCACATCTTAATCTGATCACAAGTGTCCATGTCATAAATACACTTGATCTTGTGATCCATGCAAATCATACAAATTTGATCATAGTCATAATGTGGAGAATCATTGGTTTTGCACGCCAATGTTTGAATTCAAATTGAAACCAGAATACCTTAATTGTGGATCAATAGAAGAAGCAAGCTGGAAAAATGGGGTAGGGAGGAGCCCCTGGGGGTGCGCCCGCACCGCCAGGGTGCCCCCTCGCCGCCCCCTTCTCCGGCGTTCTTCCTTCTGGTGCTGATGCCGGTTACCATGGTGGTCACGTCGGTTTTGTGCATTTCCATACCAGAGAGGCCCTCTTCTCCTATATAAACGCACCCATGCCTCTCCTCTCCTTAAAAGCTCTCAAGCTCTCCCTCTCTCGCTCTGAAATTTTGGTCTTTCCACAAAGTTTCCCTAGTAGCAATGGAGCATGCCCTCGTCCTTTACACTGCCTCCACGTCCGATGTCCGCGAAGCGCCGATTTGCTCGTCGGAGGCCTTGTCGGTGGTGGCACTCACCACGATGCCACCATCCCGGAGCGGTGCAAGCCGGGGCTCCAACTTCACCTCTATGGGCCATTCGATGGCACCCCCGGCTGCTGCGAGGAGGGAGACGACGGTGCCCGTGACCGCTGCAAGAAGGGAGACGACGGCGCCCGCATGCCATCCCAATGTCGGCTTCAAGCAGAAGGCCCCGGAAACTAGCAACGCTCGACATATTGATGTACCACGGCATGGCTTTGTACCGAGTAGTTTGCTAGGTTCCAATTCTACGACTCGCCTTTCCCCAACCTACACCGTCTACAGGTACAAGAAACTTGGCGGTGGGTATGGGAAAGGACTCATGCGTAGGCAACGGCCACTCCCGAGCGAGTCCGTAGAGCAACCCGCACGAAAGCCCGATAGCACCACCACAACTGGGTCCTCCTCTCAACCTCTGCGCATCAAGCGTAATTACAGGGTTGTTAGAGGAGAGCCCAAGGGCTTCCTTAGCGTTAGCGACACAGAAACACCGCCGACAGGCCCAACCATCGCTTCGCTCATGACGTCCTTACGGTCTCTTAGGAAGACCGTAAATGACTTGCGTGGAGAGCAGGCGAGCACACTGCTCACAATTGACGAGGTCAGAAAAGAGCTCAATGTTGTTAAGTTCGGTCTCAATAACCGAATTAACAAAGTCGCTCGAGCTGTTGGTGTGGAGGGTCCACCACCTCCTTTTGCTTAAAGATCACCCTCCACACCAAATAAGACTAGGCACATGTTCTTTAGTTCATTTCCCTTTTAAAATTTCAATTCATATCATATATTGTGCCTAGAGATATCATTCAATAAATTCAAGTTGTTTGAATACCTTATTTTTATCTTGTGCAAATTTTGTCCACTTGCTTTTGTATATGTTGTCTCGAAAATAAAAAGGTAGGTACAAAAGCAAGTGTGTGTGGGGGGGGGGAGGCATTCCCCGATTCGTCGCGCAGGTATGATCGCATTTCAAATACAATTTCTTCTCATACCTACCAGCTCCCTAAAAAAATATAAAAATAATTTATCATAAACACTACTTCTAAAAATTACAAACCCATAAAACCATTCAATCTTTGTTTGAAAATTTGTTCACTCGTTGTTTCGGGAAAATTCTTGCAAACTATGAACAACTTTTGTAGGGACCCCATTTTATCTAAGTAATTGGAATATGAGATACAGTGGGATGATTTGACACTTGCCATCCTTTACAAAAAGATAATTCGGATTTACATTTTCAAAAAAAAATCTAGAAGCATGCTCCTCTATGATGCAATGTCCTACCAAAGCCATATGAACCATTTCAAAGTTATAACAACCAGTATTCATATGCTGCTTGTTATCATTTTGAGCTTAGTCAAATTGTTGTGACTTATGTGAGATTCTTGTCATACACCCATGATTTGAGATTCACGTACACACCACCATATACATCACTAACTCTTACACTAAGAGTTACACAAAATATGCCATCCATCCACCACAAATAAAGCTCTGCTCATTTAGTCACACATCTCTCTCACAAAAATCCTCCAAAAAGAACTATGGGCTATGCAAAAAGAAAATATCCATACCAGTACGGTATGAGACACAAAAAAAAAGAAAAAAAATCCATGCCAAAAGGGCATGTTGGAAAAAATGGGCACGTGTCCGATGTAGAATTAGGGGTATAATCAAATACCCACCTGAAAAAAAGAGAGATAGCCTGTAGTTCCTAAACATTCAAAAGAGAGAGAGAGAGAGATCCTGACAACATAGCACAAAAATGTCAAAAAGTTCCACACACTTGCACATCTCAATCAAAGTGTATGACTTGCATCTCCATGTAGTTCGGTCTTTGACTTAGCAATATTATATGATACAAATATGCTTTGATTTCATCCATGCCCAAAAATCCACATATGCCTTGTAGCAGGTAGGATGAAAAAGAAGACACAATAAGCCTTTGGTAAGGATCCACTTACATATATACATGAGCGACCTGAGAGAATCATATGAGGTACATTTGCTAACTTTTGATTTTCAAAATTTTAGAAAAACCCAAGTTTCTCTTAGCAAAAATATGAGCAGGAAGATTTAAATCCAGACTGTTCCATTATCCAATCACTCAAGATATTCTGCTAGACATTTTGAATGTTCATAGATGCAGGAAAAAGCCTAGAATAATTTGTGTGCAGGTTGTTCGAATCAAGGGAGAATGAATCACATTAGTCTGAGCTTTACTCGAGGATGAACAAAGGGCTAAGTGTGGGGGGTTTTGTTGGTGGTTCTTAACTCACATTTTATACCGCCAACTTTCTTTGAAAACCTGCCATATCAAGAACCAAAACTTAGGATTAGACATTAAACTCACAATTTCCACGAGTTTTGGATGTATCAATTGTTTTGTAGGAATCACCGGAAAACATTACCTGAGATGGGCCAAAAGTGCATACCAAATTCAACATGTCAAAGCCCAAAGCACTTCTGGCCCATACAAATGAAGAGAAATGAAGCCGAAGGCCCATCACACTCCACAACTGGGCTGGAAACCCACATCACAAGCAACAGGGCCCAGCCAGCAGTCCACCATGTTATGGCGGTGGCCAGAGGTCGGGCCAGGGGTGCGCCCGCACCCCTGCTGCGCCCGCACCAACGCTAGCCCCCCTCTAGCCCACCTTCGGGGCTCGGTTGCATGGCGGCATGCTAAGGCGTAGCAAAGGGGTTTCCAAGTTTATCTCGCCCAAACCAACCTCAAGTCACAATAAAAGCAAGGGTGGAGCTCTATTCAAATCATGGAAGTGTAGAGCAACATCTTGTAGATTTAGATTAGTCCATTCCCACCTTGTAAAGGATCCATTCTAGATAAGAAGTAGTGCCTCAAGTATCATAGCTCTAGTAGCTACTTAGAAGAGGGAGCGAGTGAGTGCAAGTTGGAGAAGTGTCGGGGCTGTCGGCTACTTCCTCAAGTGTACTCCTACACTTAGCGGAAGGAACACCAGAATCGCCGGTACGACTTCACTTGTACCTCAGTGAATCATAATACTATTTAGAGTATTAGGGTTCGTGTTTATCTTTGCTCACGCATTCTTATCGAGTTCTAGCTTGTTGCTTTCATAGCTAGCTAGACCGGCCATTCACCTTTGGGTGGGTGCTCTAGTAAGAGGGCGCAAGTCGTAGCTACCGCTAGAGTAGTGGCCCTTAGCGTAAACGCAATGTTTAGGCTAAGTAGTTACAGGTTGGTTGCATGGATCTCCACGGTTGAGGAGGTAGGCGGCAGGTGGTGACAGCCTTGTCTGTCCTTCGTAATCCAGCCACATTCGGGATTCCAGGTAGAGTTATATCGGCATAGACTGGGAAACCAGTTTCCACCCGTCGACTGAAGCAGGCTACACTTAGTTAAGACTAGATCACTTAGGAGTATGTTGCCTAGAGAAAACCTCATTATCCTAAGGTCGTTCTTTTTCTCATCCTAAGCCGGGAGATCTATACCCAGAGACTATAGCACACCGTTCCCTGTGGAAAATACGATACCCTGAAATACTTCCGGGTGATGTGCTACAATGGTATTTCCGTGCGCTTGCGGACTTTTGCTGCTTACGCTAAGAAATACCAACATGGGCCCAGGCTGGTCGGCCAAGGGTTGAGGCCGGCCGGCCTCCCCTGGCCGCCGCCAGCCTCCCCCTTTGGTCGGGAGTCTTCTAGAACCTTCCTTATCCTCCTAGTGTCCCTTTCTGATTGGTTTGCGCAACTAGTCGTGGCGTGGTTGGATTCTTTGTCGCCATCTTCCTGTCTAGTCCTTGGATAATTCTGGTTTACTATAGTTGATGGAATTTTGTCTGTTACACCCTTGAACTTTGTATGTCTAATGCTTCTAGAGTTTTCTAGAGTCTTCCAAGTCATATTCATCGAGGACTCTCGCTCCGGGACTCCAAATATGGCAGATGATATGTTCGTTTCGATCGTCTCCACGAGCTCTACACAATGGTGTGCTCCGATTCTTCACTTGAAGTACTATCTTATGATGAAATATTGAATATCCTGCAAAACAAGTGAGAACAACACAACTTGTGGAACTCGTTAGAATCAAACCCTATAGCTATACTCTTTGAGTCACTTTAGGTCATTTATGGGGTTAGTTGACGGTTTAAAATTGGAGTTAACTACCGTCAACAAGTTCCCCCAAGCTTAACCTTTGCTAGTCCCTTAGCAAACATTTGTTGAAATCTTATGATGGATCAGGAGTTGCTACTATGCTCTCACGCCTCAAACGTACACCAATGTTCAAACAAAAATTCTCCTTCGGATTAGAATCAATCGTTTTAACCTTCAAACTTACCCTTTACCTTCAACTGTGGTGCTTGTTGCTTTCACTTGGGTCTTGATCAGTTTGAAAAGCAGAACAATCAAGTTAAACACTATGTCTCAAGTTTTTCGATCTACCTTCATTTGCGGTTTTGTAAGATTTTCAAAATAGAACATAGAGATTCCTTCATATGATCCTTTCAAGTCTCTCATCTGTGGTATTTGTGGATTTTCTCCAAGGCAGTAAGTGTTGTGCCTTCTGTCACCCTATAACTAATAAGCTTTTTGTGGAGTTCATAGGTGAGAGACAACCTGTACATACTTACATAGCATATATTGCATAGTCAAAGCATGGATCCAGAGAAACTTGTAACACCCCTGGTGTTAAGCAATAATTAAAAATCCTAATTAATATGTTTAGTATGCATAATCATTTGGCATCATGGCATAAAAGCATTTCATGTTTTAAGCATAGTTGTGATGCTTTACTTGCTTTAATATAAGTGTTGCATGATATTGTGTGATTTACATAAGTGTTGTATGTTGCATGAGAGTGTAATTAAGTGTCACATAAAATGACAAGTGTGAGTAGAAAACCTTAATTTTCTATGTTCCTTTTTATCCCCTTTTCTATAAGTCAAAAAGTGAGTCAAATTTTAAAATGATTTCAAAAGCAAAGTTATAGCTCTTGTTGAGATGTACAACTTTGGTATTCAAAGTTTTCAAAGTTTCCATACAAAAATTTGAATAAATCTGAAATCTTTTAAATCGTAAATTTGACCCATAAACTAGATTTCAAACAAAAAAGAATTAGACTTTGGTCCTTTAAGCAAAGTTGTAGAGAGGTTTAAAAGAAACAACTTTTATTAAGGTAGATTTTGAAGTTCTTAAAGAAAATCTTAAGAAATTTGGAAAACTAGATTGATTAGGGTTTCAAATTGAAAATCAATTTCCAAAATTAGTTTCACCCCCTTTTCTATAGTTTGAAAATTATGCATAATTTTGATATGAGACCAAAAACAAAGTTGTAGATAATTTTATAAGGAACAACTTTTATATTGGTAAAATTTGATGTTATTCAGTAAATTCAAAAGTAATTTTGAATCCAAGTTTGAGGTCATTTCAAATTCAAAAGGTGATTTCAAAATCTAGGCAAATTTTGGATGTTCTCCTTAAATGGTAGATCCTAATTTTTAGAGCAACTTTCATGTTGGGAGATTTTGAAGTTCTGTTGAACAATCAAAAGTAATTTTGAAATTCATTTTGGTCCTAATTTGAATTTGAACGCCATTTCAAAATCTAAGCCGAACTTGACTTTGGTTCTTTAAACAAGTTTGTAAACCACAAAATTTGGAGCAACTTTTAGTTTGGGAGTTTTTGCTGTGTAGTACATATATCTAGAGAAATTAGAAAGGGGGAGATTAGGGTCGCTACAGTAACCTGTGAGAGAGGGGGGAAGAACAGAGCGAGGTGCTCTGCACCTCGAGTCGCCGTGCCGCCGGCTTCTTCCCGTGCGCCATGCCGCCGTCCACACAACTGCATGGTTGTCGTGTTGTTCGTGACGTGGAGAGCATATGTGCGCTAGCATCGCCAGAGTTGGTCACGCAGCAGCCGCCACTCTACACGTCTCTCTCGTCTGCTCTATTTTCTGGCCGAGGCCGAGCCACCTCCGCCTGCGGTTTCCACCGCCGTCGCTGCGTCCCCGCACTCTCCACCTCTTATATCGCTCCGCTCAACTCCCTTGCTTCCCCTGAGCTAGCTAACTGTTGACGGTGGAATATTACCAAAATAATACACCCAAAACCCCGTCAACAAGCTCGGTATTAAGGAAGAATAACATGATATGAACATAATTTTATCAATAACCAGCTCCACTTGATATGGAAGTGTATTTATGCAGATAATGAAGAAAAATGGCAAAGTGAGTTGGTGGGACCCACATAAGGGGGTCACTCGACCCCCTTATGGCCCCCAGACCAAGTAGCATCTTCCAAGCTAAGCTCCAAAGTGAAGAAATGTGCCAAAGAGATCTGGTGGAACCCACATAAGGGGGTCGCCCGACCCCCCTATGGGCCCACCAGGGTCCTGCCAAGTGGCATGATCCATTTCAAGTCTTCCAAAGTGCTTCTCCATCTTTGGATCGCAATTGTACTTTCTCTCAACGGTGGAAGATGAAGTCACATGGATCAATGGGCCCACAATGAAGCATTCAAAGTGATAATGACACATTTCAATGTGCCAAACACCAAATGACAAGTGGGGACATCATCTACACATACCAAGGTGGGGCAACCTGTCATAGGGGGGTCGCCCGACCTAGGGTGTGCCCCCCTAGGTGCCTTCTCGTGGAAGCTAAGGTGCCTTCACTGTGAATTAAGCCCAAGACACGGCAGCCCTTCATCTTGAGGTGGTTACAATACAACAGAGGAGAGGGCACATCACGCAGATCGATGACGTGGTGGTGGAGTAACCCCTACTCCACCTCCACCTATAAATAGAGGCCCTCCCCCTCTCATTTGAGACACCAAGTCACCAAGACATCAAGTGATGTGAAAGAGTTAGAGTAGACATTATAGTTGTAGTTAGTGTGGGAGTTAGAGTTGAGTAGCAAGCTCTACTTGTGTCTTCCAGAGCTGTCTTCTGCAGAGTCTGGTATAGCTTTTATCTTTATCTTTCTACTTTCATAAGACTTTACTTATAATACTAGTCTTTCTCTACTTTACTTAGTCATTACTTTGTGCAATATTATACCTGTTATAGTATTGTTGTGATTTACCTTAGTGTTTAGTCGTTATATAGTAGACTGATTGGCCTGACAACACGCCTGCAAATTATCATTGCCAGTAACACGGTATTCTAGTTATTGGTACGTAGCTAGAGTAGTGAGAGACGGTGTAAGCGTGGTGCGTATATAAGATCTTACCATTGGTTGTCGCCTGTCTCACGGATAGATAGTGGTAGCCAACAGGTGGTGACAACCCTGAATCTGGTCTCTGGTGTCCACCACGTGTTTATAGGTAGGATTTAAAGGATAAGGCTGAGCATGACATTCTGACAGTAAGATTCTCTGTGCTCCGTGTCCGCTCGTCGCCTAGTTTGCTTGTCGTGAGGCGTCGTTCTACTGTGTTTTGTCTTTTCATTTGAGTTAAGTCATAGAAGTAGAGTTACCGTCATAGGAGTCCTATACTCTCTCATTGTCCTCCCACCTAGCTACACTATTAGTTGTCTTACAGTTATCCTAGTGTACTTGTGTCATTACCTTCCTACCAATTTACCTTACCCCTCTACACTAGTTAGTACCAAGTTGTGGTAATCACTTAGATTTCTCTTATCATCATCTTTCCTAGCCACCGCTTTCCCTTGGGATAAATAAATAAGGATACCTTGGAATACTCACGGGTGAAGTGCTACAGCGGTAGATTCTGTGCGCTTGCGGAATTATCCAATAGACATAAGAACTTACCGATAAGACACTTCTAGCGCCATTGCTGAGGATAGACATACCCCCTATTCTTAGTGGTGACGTTAAGCCAGAGTCTTAAGATTACCACTAACTTAGTAAGAAATAGTCGTAGGGGTTTACCCCTACTCTTGTTTCTCGTTATTGTGAAGCAAGGCAGTGTATGAGCGGTTTCCAATTACCAAGCAACTTTATTGAAAATCCTGAAAAGCCTCCGAGGAGTTCTAGACGTCGTCTAGATCCCCCTCAAGAGGTTATCTCGGAATCAAATCCGTTCAAGGAAGGAGGTTATGCACCACTACCTGAGCCAGCCATGGCCTAAAAGATGATCTCAGAGTACTCAGCTCCGTCAGCTTCTAGCGTAGCCACGGGATGGCAGTTCAACTTCGGGGACGCCACTTTTGAGCTCAAGCCTACCCTTATCAACATGGTGCAAGCCAACCCGTTTTGTGGAAAGCCCCATGAGGATGCCAATGCCCATCTCCAACACTTCATGGAGGTGTGTGGTACCTTCACCGTCAAAGGAGTGTCATCAGACGCCATCCGTCTCCGCCTATTCCCATTCTCATTGTCGGGAAAGGCGAAGCAATGGTTCTACACCAACAAGGATGAAGCCACCACCTGGGAGAGATGCGCCAACTTATTCTTGAAGAAGTTATTCCCGATGGGCAAAACCAACGCCCTACGCAGAAAGATTTCTAGCTTCCAACAATAGACGGATGAGACGATTCCCGAAGCATTGGAACATCTACTGGAGTACATTCGTGCCTGTCCTCATCAAGGGATAGAAGATTGGCTCCTAAACCAAGGTTTCTACCCTGGGCTAACTCAACTAGCCCGTAGTCACCTTGATGCTGCGGCTGGAGGAGCGTTCCTTCAACACAATGTGAGAGATGACAAAGATCTCATCGAAAAGATAGTGATCAACTAAGGATGGAATGAAGAACGCACTCAGCCAATGCAAAGAAGAGAGGGATGCACACCATTCATGACGTGGACATGCTCTCTGCCAAGATGGATCTCTTGATGAGAAAGATACATGAGAAATCAACCATCAAAAGAGATACGAGGTCAACACCACACAAGCAATTGAGGCTAATCCATAGTGCGTGGTGTGCGGCGAAGATGACCATTCAGGGAATAGCTGCCCCGAGACAAGGGAAGACGTGAACTTCTTCATCATCATCATCAACAACAACAACAATGGGTACCGATCCCAACAACAAGGAGGATGGAATTCACGCCCCTTCATCCAAGGTAACGGTTATAGCAATAATTTCAATAATAGCAATAATAACCAACCTTCTCTGAAAGATCTTGTCTATGGACAACATAAAATCAATGATAGCATTAATAAGAAACTACATGCCAATGATAAGATTATTGAAAATCTTAGTGAGAAAATGGATAGCTTTTCTTCTACCGTTAAAAACCAACTGAGTTTTAACCAAATGCTAGAAACACAATTAGCTCAGTTAGCAGCCGCTGTGCCATCTTTTGAACAAGGTAGAATCCCAGGGAAACCTGAGGATCCTATATAAACTGTTAAGCTTGCCTCAACGAGGTTCGGTAAGCCTCAGTTCCAATCTAATTGGGGCTATCTCCTTGGTCCACCATTTATCACCAAGAAAGGAGATCCAGTCCACCCGACGAACGAGTGCTGCATCGGGCCACAGACCTTCCACAACACCTTCTGCGACCTTGGATCAGGCATAAACATCATGTCCAAGGTAACTTATGATAATATGCTAGGAGGACCCTTGGTCCCTTCATTTCTTCGTTTGCAGATGGCAGATCAATCAGTACGATTTCCTGAGGGACTCGCACAGGACATCTTGGTGAAAGTCCAAGATGATTATGTCCCGACTAACTTTATCATCCTAGACATGGGAGCAAGTGATGATGTTCCCGTCATCTTGGGAAGGTCGTTCCTCTACACCACCAATATCGTCATATACGTGAGATCAGGCCAAATCCATTTCCAGTTTCCTGGGTGGAAGGTAAGATGTCAATTCAATGGTTATAAAACTAACAAACAGGTTAAGATGAACCGCTAACAAACAGGTTAAGATGAATTGGCCCCGAAGAAGGCCACACCGAAGAAACCAACCTCTTAAAGACAAGAACGCTGGGTACGACTACTACGCAGAAGATGACGAACCCACTGAACCACGACCGCAAGTGAAGCAGGTCCGGATGGAAAAGGAGGTGCTACCATCATGGTCCCCGTCTCCAGGACCAATCAAAGCACCCGAGAAATGACCACGACGGAGAAGTCCGGCTCTAGGACTTAAAAACTTGGAGCCCTCGCCGAAAGGTAACTCGGTAGTTATCCATCTTTTTAAATTTTTTGTTTTACTTTTATTATGCATTTTCATGATGCATTTTCTATTTTTGAATTTTGCCAAACTAGTTGCATATCTTTAAATAAAACCTTGAGGAGATTCCACCATTAAAAGTTGAGACAATTTGGAGTCATAAAGGGGTTGCCCAACCCCCTTGTGTTCGCTCTGCCATGTGCCATGAGTGGGAGACAATGCAGTGACTCTATGGTGTTAAAGGAAAGGTGAAGAGTGGCCTAGGGCAGGTCCCCCGACCCTATAGTGCCTCCTTTGATCACTTCAGTAAAAACCATCCACCATTTCTTAAAGTGCCTTAAAATAATGTGCAAGTGGAAGTATCATATAGCATGAGTGGGAAACATAGAAATGACCTTCGTTGAGGAAAAAGGAAAGGAATGGAGTGGCCTTTGGTCACTTCATTTCACCTCATCCTTTCTTTCTCACTACAAGGAGCATCTTGCAAATGGAATACACATAGTTGAGGGTACATGAGCAGGTCGCCCGACCCCCTCATGTAGCCTTCGGTCACTTCTATCTCCACCATTATGCTTTACATCATGCCAAGTGCAATTATCACCAGTAGTGGAGTGCTCATAGGGGCATGGGGAGGTCGCCCGACCCCCCTATGCACCCTCCAGCACTTGTCCTTCCTCTGCTATAAATACCAGGGCAATGGGAGCTCAACCATCACAACAATTTCCAGTTCAAGCTCCCAGAATTTCCACCCTCTAGTTCTCCTCTAAGTCTCTCAAGTAGTGGTGATAGTCTTTCTCAAGTTCATTCTTTAGTTAGTCATTCTAAATCCAAAACCAAAAACCCAAAAAGAGTTTCTTTCCTTTCATTTTGCATCATTAAGCTTGTTGCTATCTTCAGTTACTCTCCGCAAGAACGGATTGTGGAGTGTAACAACCCACTTGAACGGTTTGTGGAGGCAACCACGCCCCACAAGTGAAGGATCGAAGGTGCTACACAAAGGCGACCAAAGGGGGGGGGGGGTGAATGGGAGCTTCAAATTTCTTTTCAGAAACTTATAGCCTCTGTCCCGAAAATCAACCCCAAGAGCAAACCTAGAGCTTGATAGTGTCCACGACCCTAGATGTAGGGTGGATGCTTCCAAGAAGCACAGTGGGACACTACACAACTCTAGTAACCCAACCCAAAAACCCAAAACCAAATCCAAAGTCGGACGAACGAACTGTAGACGAAACGGCGCAGAATTCACCACATCGAACGTTGGCCAGCGTCTGATGTGAATCTGGCGGACGCATCCGATGTGAAACAGGCCGAAATAAAACCTTACTGCATAGCCATCGGACGCTGCTACAGTGATAGCTCAGCGTCCGATGCTTAGGCCTCGGAGCGTCCGATTACAAAGGAGCGTCCGATGCCCATCATCTGATGTTCACTCAAAAGCTCAGTTCTTCGACACGTGGCATCAGAGCGTCCGATGTGATGAACTCAACATCCGATGCCCTCGAAACTGTGCAGTTCTTCCACGGATACAACCCGATCTCCTCCGAATCAAAAGCTCTAAAGCTTAGACTTGTTATGAGGAGTTCCAAGGATGTTAGTGAGCTACTCCTAAGAGATCATGGTTGAAGGACCGAAAGTGCTAACAGAAAGCGGACCAGAGGGGGGTGAATGGGAGCTTCAAATTTCTTTTCAGAAACTTGTCGCCACTGTCCCGGGAATCAACCCTAAGAGCAAAACCCAGAGCTTGCCAGTGTCCATGACCCTATATGTAGGGTGGATGCCTCCTAGAAGCACAGCGAGACACAACACAACTCTGGAAACCCAAAGCAAAAGCCGGAAATCAAAACCGACAACGGGCGAACGAACTGCGGACGAAAACGTGCTGAAGACATAGCACCGGACGCTGGCTGCGTCCAATGGTCAGGCACCGGATGCGTCCGATGCAAACTGAGCAAGTCTGGGACCTTACTGCATGGCCATCGGACGGTGGCTACAGTGGAACCCTAGCGTCCGATGCTCAACCCCCTGACGCGTCCGATGGCAACGGACGCGCCGATGGTCAGCGTCCGATGTCCCTTTAAAAATGCTATCAGATGACACGTGGCATCGGACGCGTCCAATGCTCCCGACCCGAGCGTCCGATGCCCCGAAACTGCACTGTTCTTCCGTGGATTCAACCAGATCTCCTCCGAATCAAAAGCTCTAAGGCTTAGACTTGGTATGAGGAGTTCCAAGGAATATAGTGAGCTATCCCAAAGAGATCATGGCTCCAACCTAACTCCAAATCGATGAATCGAAAGAATTCGGGGCAAAGGAGACAAAACTCGATTCGAATCAAAAATCGACCGATCTACTAGCTCGTGAGGTTAGAGAAGCATTCCTTTGGTGGAAAGATGCGTCTCAATATCTAGAACAAATGAGTTCAAATGGAATCGCAAAAGATGAACCGAGTAAGGAGATTGATCACAGGAAAAATCATGGAGAAAAGCAACCCGCGAGAACAACTCCAAAACACGAATCACAACCACGAATTTCCTGAAGGACCGAAAGTGCTACCAGAAAGCGACCAGAGGGGGGGGGGGTGAATGGGAGCTTCAAATTTCTTTTCAGAAACTCGTTGCCACTGTCCCGAGAATCAACCCCAAGAGCAAACCTAGAGCTTGCAAGTGTCCACGACACTAGATGTAGGGTGGATGCTTCCAAGAAGCACAGCAGGACACTACATGACTCTAGAAACCCAACTCAAAAGGCGGAAATCAAAACCGACAACGGCCGAACAAGCTACGGATGAAAAACGCACGAATCTGCTCTGACCAGACTCTGGCCAGCGTCCGGTCAGTGGGCACCGGACGCGTCCGGTCAGGGAAAAACCAATCTGGAACCTCTCTGTTCCTGACCGAACTCACTGCAGAGGAGCGTCCGATCAGGAGCTGTGCGTCCGGTCACACAGGTCAAAAAGGATGAACAGTGCTAGTGTCGAGTCTGGTCGTTGAACCAACTGAGCGTCCGGTCAAGTCGCAAACAAAACTCACACAGCGTGTTCAATGACCAGACTCAGGGTCAGCGTCCGGTCGATGAACAGGCAGCGTTCGATCACCCCGATTTCGTGCTGTTCGTCCACCGATTTGACTTGATCTCACCCAAAACGATTCCTCTAGGGATCAAACTTGGTGACATGAGTCATAAGGAGGATAGTGAGCTACTCCTAAGAGATCATGGCTCGAACCTATCTCCAAAACGATGAATCGAAGAGATTCGGGGGGAAGGAGAAAAACTTGACCCGAAACGAAAATCGACCGATCTACTAGCTCGTGAGTTTAGAGGAGAATTCCTTTAGTGGAAAGAAGTGCCTCACGATCTAGAACATCTCTGTTCAAATGGAATCGCAAAAGACGCAACGAACAAAAAGATCAATCGATGGGAAAAACGTGGAGAAAAGGAATCCGCGAAGAACTAGAACAAAGTGCGAATCGCAACCACGAATTTGCAACCGTGTGGCTACCGCACGCTACAACAGTGAGATTACGGTCTCACTTCCTCAAAATCTTACGGACACAGAGGTATGATTGTCTTCTCTGTGGATCTCAGTTCGCTACAGCAGAGGATGGGGAGAGCAGGAAAACCTAGAAGGCAAAATAGCAAATGACTGAGATAAGATGGGAGGTGGGTGTCTCCGTCTACTTATCCTAATTCTAATTCCCACTCTACCCCTAGTTATTTACAGAGCGAACCAGCCAAACCCTAAGGCTATCCTGGACCAACTCAAAGATGATGGTGATCCGACGGCCACCCCCACACAACTAGTAGCGTTGCCTCGACGCAACCTCACCGATTGCCGCCACGTGCCGCCTCCGCTCTGACCATCCTTTTCCTGGACCTCGCCCCCGGTTTTGAGGCCCAAACCGGGAAACCAGCCTTCACGATCAACCCTCGGTTTTGAGGCCTAAACCGGGAAACCAGCCTTCCATCGCATGAGTTTTGTGGCCCAAACTCAGAAACCCGCAGCACCCAGGTTTTGAAGCCCAAACCTGGAAACCGTCCTCAGCCCGAGTTTTGTGGCCCAAACTCGGAAACCATCAGCGCCCAGGTTTTGAGGCCCAAACCTGGAAACCGTCCACTCGGTGATTTTTCTGTGGTCAACCACCAAACCAAGCCGTAGAGGGGATGCACCGCCCGTGCACCCCGTCCACCGACACGTGTCCCCAGGTGCTCGACCCAAGCAACACCGTGCCCGCAAGTCTTCGCTCGTCGCTGTCCCAGGCTACCAGCCACCACAGCTGATCCTCGGGACACCGGTCCCTCAGTCCAAGCCTCACGTCCGCCCTTCGCCACTCTCGGTCCATAGGCACAGCACGTCTCTACTTGACCTTCACCTTGCCTTTGATCACTGTATCCGTGCTCGACACTGAAGGACCGAGAAAGCACTAGCAAGGCGACCAGAGGGGGGGTGAATGGGAGCTCAAAAATTTCTCTCGAAACTTTGGCCAAATGTCCCAAAATCAACCCCGAGAAACTGCGACCGAAACCGTGATGCCCACGACCCTTGGAAGAGGGTGGATGATCCCTAGGATCACAGCGAGGCACCACAAGAAGATAGCAAACCAAATGCCAAAAAGCTCCGGCTCGACCACAACCCCAAAAACCAAGTCTCGAACGTAGATAGACGGCTACGTCGAGAAACTCCTAAATACCTATGCTAACAAGTAGCAGAGATACCTAGAGAGGTTCCTTGGTCAACTCTAGGGCCAAACGAGAAGTCCGGAAACCAAGCGAACAAGCCGGGAGAGCAAACGCACTAAACCGGAGCAAACAGCCGAATCCTGGACTGTCTGCCGGTACGGTCCCGGACTGTCCGCGGTAGTGCCGGACTGTCCGCGGGCGAGTGGCGGACTGTCCACCGGCAAAACTCGCCAAACAGCAAGGTCGCTGCAAAGTCCCTGGACGTTCCCGGACTGTCCGCGGCTTTGAACTGCGGACTGTTCGCCGTTCAAACAAAAGCCAAATCAGCCGAAGAACAGTGCCACTAGTCTGGCTCGTCCCCGACTCGCGGACTGTCCGCGCCCTGAGTGGCGGACTGTCCGCGGTCACTCAGGGAGGGCGATTTTGATCGCTCTTCTCCCAAATCTTCTCCAAATCGATTCAAATCAAAATCCCACATTCCCAAACTTGGAGAGGATGATCACGGAGTAGTTAGGATACTATCCCCAAGAAATCATCCGCTCAAATCGAGTCAATCACCGGGAAATCAAAAGGGGAGGAGGATGAACCGAAAAGCGCCACAAAAACGAAAACAACCCGATCTACTTGCTCGTAGGGAGATAGATGAATTCCTTCGGTGGAAATGATCTCCTTTCAAATACGAACATGTTGATTCAAACGGATTTCGCAAAGACGCACGGGAGAGAGAGATCGAGTGACGGGAAAATTGCGGAGAAACGAAGAACGCGAAGAACACGAATCAATACGCGAATCAACACATCGATCTGCAACCATGTGGCTAGCACACGCTACAACAGTGAGGATACGACCTCACTTCCTCAAAATCTCCAGTACACAGAGGTATGGTTCTCTACGGATCTCAGCTAGCTACAGCAGGGGATTGGGAGAGCAAAAAACCCTAGAAGCAAAGAGCAAATGTCTGAGATAGTTGGGGAGGAGGGTGTCTCCCCCTACTTAACCTATTCCTAATTCCTACTCTATTCCTATTCTACCCCTCACTACTTACAGAGCGAACCAGCTAAACCCTAAGGTTATTCTTGACCAACTCGGTGGTAGGTGTATCCAACGGCCACGCCCGCACAACTCGTAGCGTTGCCTCGACGCAACCTCCCGATTGCCGCCACGTGCCGCCCTCGCTCTGCACCCCCGATTTTGTGGCCCAAACCGGGAAACCAGCCTTTTCCAGCCAACCCCCGGTTTTGTGGCCCAAACCGGGAAACCAGCCCACCAACATCTGAGTTTTGAGGCCAAACTCAGCAAACCCTCAGCACCCAGGTTTTGAGGCCCAAACCTGGAAACCGTCCTCAGCCCGAGTTTTGAGGCCAAACTCGGAAACCCTCATCCCGAGTTTTGTGGCCAAACTCGGAAACCATCCACACCCAGGTTTTGAGGCCCAAACCTGGAAACTGTCCACCCGATGGTTTTTCCCTGGCTCTACCACCAAACCGACGTCGTAGATGGGATGCACCTCCCGTGCACCCCGTCCACCGACACGTGTCCCCAAGTCCATGACTCAGGCAACACGTGACCGCAAGTCTTCACTTGTAGCTGCCACAGGATGCTAGCCACCACAGCTGATCCTCGGGCCTCTGGTCCCTCAGTCCAAGCCTCACGTCCGCCCTTCGCCACTCTCGGTCCATCGGCACGACACATCTCTACTTGACCTTCACCTCGCCTTCGATCACTGTATCCGTGCTCGACACCTGCACAACACAAGCCAAAGAACATGCGCATCATCCCAATCGACAATCACTCATCACTCAGAGACCCGGCATACACCCATGTATCCGCAATCTCCCCCTTGATGAGTGCATTGTCAACTACCAACACAAATCATAATAGAAAGGGAAGAAGGAAGAAGGAGAAGAGAGAACTTGACCAAATGACCCAAAAGCATAGCAAAGCCGAAGAAGGTCAAGTGGAAAGAGCGAAAGAACATGGTCCCCAAAGACATGGGCAACGGCTCGACGCAACCAAGCAAAGCAAAGCTAGCCCTCAAGAAGAGGTAGAACAGGCTCAACACCGCTTGCAAGAACCAATCGAAAATATCGAAGCAAAATGCTAGTCGCTCAAGATAGAGGCACAGAGGCTCAACACAACTAGCAAAGAAAGCTCGATACCGACTGTTACCAAAAAGAGTTCGACACCAATTGAGAATCTGAAAAGCAAATGCTAGTCCCTCAAGAAAGAGGCTAAGGCTCAACGCAACTAGCAAACCGCTCCAAACCAATTGCAAATGTCAAAGACTCAATCGGAAACAAACTCCAAACTCCCCCTTGAATAGTGCAAACAACCAGGAAGATTCCCCCTTAGCTGAAACGGAGGGTAATGATTTGCAATTTCTCCCCCTTAGTTGAAAATGCACTTATCAAGAAATAAGGCTCCCCCTCAGAAAATGCACCAACAAAAAGTGCAAAATGCAAATGTGGCAAAATGCAAGTTAGGAGCTTCATGAGTATACTCAAAAGAGTGCAAGGATGCTCTATAGAGTTCAAATCCGATGACTCAGAAAAATGCACAGAATGCTAGCAATGGCTCAAGCTGATCACCAAGAATGAAATATGCACATGTGAGCAGTTTTAAGCCGAAAAAGGTATTCACCATCAAAATAGCACAAGACATGTATGGACAGGAAGTCAAATGTGCTAAGCATGTATACCAAGTGAACTACCCCTAGCACAGTTCAATCATCATGCTGATACCAATTTAGTCATTTACTTGTGATTTCAAATTGTAATCGGAGTTGCAGCGGTGAAATTACACAAGTTCAGAAAACAGCATGTGACTGCGAGAGGTTGAATGCTTGTTATTGCCTAACTTTCCAACTGTGCGAAGCCTATGCATAAGCAATCAGAAGCTTAAAGCAACAGTTTCGGTCATACACTACACAGCTCAAGTTCAACTCAATGTGCAAATGAGAAGCAGTCTCGAAATTGTGATATGCTAACAAGCAAACCCATCTCGATCTTTTCAATTTACTTAACTTGGTTCAGATTTTAAACAGAATATGACATACCAAGCAAGTGAATGACTCAACACTAGAGACATAGCAACCTAGCATATATGAAAAGCAGGAATGACCTCAACACATCCTACACATGCTAGTTGCATATCTCAATGGTGAACATTTTCAAGTTTTTAAGTTCATTATCAAATTCACCATTCAAAAAATAGCTCAGCTCATAGTATGTACTAGTGATCAGAAAGAGCATAAGCTATAGCATCAACATAAAGCATCGGAGCAAAAACTACACAGAGCATAGTTACATTCTTCATATTATACTTATGAAGCTCAGAATGTAAAAGCGTATGCTAAAATGCAAAAGATGCACGAAGAAATCAAAGAGAAGCAAAAACAACTGAAAACAAAAAGTCAGTGTATCATACAAAAGTCAAAATGTTTCCCCCATCTAAAAGGGGAAACACACACCATGCTCACCTCTCAACCGATTAAAGGATGATTGGTCCAAAGGCTTGGTGAAAATATCAGCAAGCTGATGATGAGTATCGACATGGCGAAGGTCGATATCACCCTTCTCATAGTGGTCTCGCAGAAAATGAAAGCGCACATCAATGTGTTTGGTCTTCGAGTGAAGCACGGGGTTCTTAGCAACGCTAATAGCACTCATGCTGTCACAAAGCAATGGAACACGAGAAAAGCTCAGACCAAAATCACGCAAAGTGGCCATCATCCAGAGTAACTGGGAACAGTAGCTAGCCGCAGCAACATACTCAGCCTCCGTGGTAGACTGGGCGACGCTAGACTGCTTGCGAGAAGACCACGAAACAAGAGAAGAACCAATAAACTGGCAAGTCCCAGTAGTGGACTTGCGATCAATACGGCAACCAGCAAAATCGGCATCAGAAAAACCGCAAAGGGAAAGGGTGGAGGAAGCAGAATACCAAATCCCGAATTCTGGAGAGAAGGATAAGTACCTCATAATGCGCTTGACCGTCTGACGATGAGAGGTGCGCGGCGACGCCTGAAAGCGCGCGCAGAGACACACCGCTAACTGGATGTCCGGGCGTGTCGCCGTCAGGTACAGCAGCGACCCGATCATACTCCGGTACTCCTTCTGGTCCACTGCTTCTCCCTCCTTGTCCGCATCCAGGGCCGTCGTGGTCGCCATGGGTGTTGGAAGAGGCTTGGCCTCACCCATGTCGAACTTCTTCAGGATATCTCTGGTATACTTGCCCTGATGCACAAACGTTCCTTCCCGGGTTTGCTTGATTTGCAACCCGAGGAAAAACGTCAACTCGCCCATCATGCTCATCTCGAACTCCCTGCTCATAATGTCTGCAAACTTGGCAACCAAAGCGTGAGAGGAACCACCGAAAATGATATCATCCACGTAAATTTGGACCAAGAGAGTATCAGTGCCTTGCTTGAGGAGAAAGAGCGTTTTATCTAGACATCCCATTTTAAAACCCTTAGCAAGCAAAAAGGTTTTCAACCTATCATACCAGGCTCTAGGGGCTTGTTTCAAACCATACAAAGCTTTGTGAAGTTTAAAGACATGGTTTGGAAACTTGGGATTTTCGAAACCGGGGGGTTGTCTAACATACACCTCCTCTTCTATGTAGCCGTTTAAGAAGGCACTCTTGACATCCATTTGAAAAAGTTTGAAACCTTTGGATGCAGCAAAAGCCATGAGTATCCTAATAGCCTCCAAACGTGCTACAGGAGCAAATGTCTCCTCATAGTCTATCCCCTCCTTCTGACTATATCCCTGGGCTACGAGTCTGGCCTTGTTTCTCACAACATGGCCATCTTCTCCCTGTTTGTTTTTGAAAACCCATTTTGTCCCAATTGGATGACACTCAGAAGGTGGAGACACTAGAACCCAAACCCGATTTCTCTCAAAGTTTTCTAACTCCTCATGCTTGGCATTGACCCAATCCAGATCCGTCAAAGTGTGTCCAACATCCCAGGGTTCAAAATCAGCAACAAATGCAGAATGAGCAAAGTGAGAGATTTGCCTTGACCGGGTGACGCGTTCGTCGATGTTGCCGATCATCTGCTGAGGCGGGTGCTGGCGCTGAATGTGTCGTGGCGCCTCCCTTGCCGAAGTGGCCTCCTCCTCAACAGCAGCTGGTGCCTCCTCGGGTACAAAGGGTACCGCGCGAGGTGGCGGATCCCACGGCCCCCAGGAAGACGATGTGTCGGGGCCGTGAGTCGTCGTAGAGGCCGCTCTTTGCGGCACAGCAGGTGGAGGAGGTGCTGGGTCATCTATCCCTTCAGCACCTTCTTCTTCATCATCGAAAAGAGGTTCGCCAACCTCATGATCACCTGCACGCTCAAAACGAGAGGAAGGACAAACCATGGTCTCGTCGAAGGTGACATCGGATGTCTCCATGACTCGGTTAGTGTCAAGGTTAAGTACACGATAAGCTCGAGTGTGAGTGCCATAACCCAAAAACACACCGTCAGAAGAACGAGACTCAAACTTGTCCAAGTTGCCCTTTTTGAGTATAAAACAATGGCAACCAAAAACTCGAAAATAACTCACCTTGGGTAGTTTTCCAAAACGCAACTCATAAGAGGTCTTTTTCAAGAAAGCTCGAAGAAAAATGCGATTGGAAATATAGCATGCAGTGTTTATAGCTTCGGCCCAATATCGCCTAGGAGTCCTATGCTCATCAGGCATCGTCCTGGCCATCTCTACAAGGGTCCGATTCTTCCTTTCTACAACACCATTTTGAGGTGGTGTGTAGGGGGAAGAAAACTGATGCTCTAACCCAAAAGAGTCACAAAACTTCTCAAAATCCGAATTCTTGAATTCAGAACCATTATCACTCTGAATTGCTCGCATAGAGTTCAAAGGGAACTCATTCTGAAGACGCAAAATCAGATTGCGAGCAAAGGAGAAAGTCTCGGTTTTCTCAGCTAAAAAGAAAACCCACGAATATCTCGCAAAATCGTCGACAACAACAAGCACATAGCACTTCCCCCCAACCGAGCTCACCCGAGCCGGACCAACAAGGTCCATGTGCAAAAGCTCTCCAGGGCGCTTAGTCATGACCTGGGTCACTTGATGGTGGGGAGCGGCTACCATCTTCCCATGTCTACAAGAATGGCAAACAAGATCCTTCTCCATGGATAACTTGGGCAATCCTCGGATTAAGCCAAGTGAACTAAGCCTTGCAAGCAAGTCGAAGCTCAGAAGACCTAGTCTCCTATGCCATTTCCAAAGATCAGAGGAGGAAGGTCCAGCCAAAAGACAACGAGAAATTCCGAACGACTCCGAGAAATCCGCATGAAAGACTTTTCCAAAGGGCGAAATCACACATACAAGATTGCCCTGAGGATCCAAAATACGACTGAGATTCGGTTTAAAACGAATCTCATAGTCGTCGTCAAAGAGTTGCGAAACAGAAAGAAGGTTAAAATGCAAGTTAGAAACAAGAGCAACATCGCGCAACACAAAGTGCTCATTAACTCGCACAGACCCACGAGACAGCACCTTACCTTTGCTGTTGTCGCCGAAGGTTATATACTCCTTTCCGGCGACCGGACTAAGACTGGAGAACCACTTGGCGTTTCCGGTCATGTGCCTCGAACACCCGGAATCCACCAACCAAACGTTCTCCAATTGTTTTACCTACATCAATAAAAAGACATAGGGTGAGCATACGGTCCAACACTGGGGTTAGTGAAGTAAGGGGAATACCAGTGTTGGGTCGGCTGCTCAAAAGAACGGTCAGTGAAAAAAACATTCCTAGCACACCTACAAAGGAAGCGATCACCATGTTTAGAAGAACGTGGTCCGCTGGGGAAGGAGCGCTCACCGCGATACTGAAAACGCGGTGGGGAAAAGCGCTCAACTACAAAGCCACCGCCACGGTGTCCATTGCCTACAACTGCAGGCTCCCGCCGGGCACGCTCTCTACGAGGCCTACGCCTAGGAACTTGAGGCTCAACACCTCTAGGCCTAGCGTCTCTCCTCGGAGCTCTCTCCTGCCTAGGCCTGGGAACTTGAGGTTCTGGACCTCTAGGCCTAGCAGCACGTCTCGATGCTCTCCTCTGAACATTCGGTGCATGTACATCATGGAATGGATGGTACATGTCCGGGTTGTTCATCTCCCTAGCACGGCGCGCCTCTCTCTTGCGCCTAAAGCAGAACTCACTCAGGTGTCCATCTCTCCCACAATGCTCACAGTGGTACCTCACCGCTCTCAAAGGGGGTTGTTGGTACTTATGGTTGTGGGTATGGGTCACCTTGCCCTTCTGTGGCAACTCTTCCTGTATAGGTGGCATTGTGTCCAGCTTGTTCTTTAGGTGGCTGGGTTTGGGATGCCACACTAGGTTCTTGGGTGGAGCTCTTGGAGGTTCCTCAAACACCCCATCCTTGGTGTTAGGCTTGAGAGGCTCTTTGGGTGGAAGCTTGGTCAGTTTGGGAGTAGTGGTGGAGTTGGGCTTCTCACTCGGATTCAAACCACTCGACTCTCCAATCTTCCCAAAAGCAGAAAGATCAACACCCGGAGCAAAGCCTACACCGGGACCTCCAGCAGCTCGCTTGAATTGGGAGATCATCATCTCGAGCTGTGGCTCAATACAAGAGACCCATGACAAGATGGTCCGAAGGTATGTGTTTTCTTCCTCGGTTTGCATCTTGTCATGCTTCACATTGGCAATCTCCATCTCCAAACCCTCGCACAAAGCGCACCTAGTCACACAAGTGCTACCCGAGCTGGCCTCCTCAAGAGACACAATCTTGGCATTCTTCTCTGCCAACTCGGATTGCAAGACAGGACAAGTCTTGCACGCACCCAACAGCATGGGCCTAGCCCGGAGCTCATCCACCTCTTCTACCAACGCAACATACTTGCTTCTCAATGTGAGAAGATCAGTCATGTGCGTGGTGCACGCCTCGCACTCCTACTCATCTGTGACAACTACGGTGGACTTGACAGAATCAAGTTCCTTCACCGTATCCTCCCACTTCTGCCTAAACTCCTTGCGCTCTATAGCGGCACGCCTAAGCAACTTATCCTGACTAAGCAAGGCGGCAGTAAGCTTCTCTACCTCAGCTGAAAGCTCATCATGGGTGAGAGATACCTGGGAGGTGTCGTCGTCGTTGTCGTCGTTCCGAGGGGAGTTCACCAGCTCGCCGTCGACCTCCTTGCCGAGGGCCATGGTGCAGAGGCCGTCATCGTCTGCGAAGAAGCAGAGACCGTTCAGCTTGTCCTCGATCCTCTTCTTCTTCTCGGACTCGTCATCGCTTGAGCAAGCGGAGTCGTCATCCGAGCCGTCGACGTCGCTGAGTGTGGCGAAGAACGCACGCTGCTCAGCCTGGGCCTTCTCCAAGTACTTCTTCTTGATGTACTCCTTGTCGAAGCTGCCCCTCCGCTTGTGCCTCGCGGGGACGTACTTCTCCTTGCGCTTGCCGGAGTCGTACTTGTGCCCATGATCGCCCTTCCCAGATGAGTTCTTCTTCTTGGGACAGTTGGCGATGAAGTGGTCGGGGTTGCCGCACTCGTAGCATCCCGAGCGTCCTCCTCCGCGGCGACGGTTCATGCGGTTGTTGTGGAACCGCGAGAACCGGTTGGCGAGCATTGCCAACTCGTCATCCCCCAAAGACTCGAGCTGGTCCTCTGTGACAAAAAAGAGAGATGAAAGAGCAAAACCTCCAGAGGGGTTAGAAGAGCCAGAAACCAAAGCCATAGTCGGACAAGAAGGATTCTCATAAGAAGCCCTCGCCATGGCGTCAATCTCACTGGACTTGAGCTTACTAAAGAGCTCGTCGCACGTGAGGGTCTCATAGTTAGGTGATTCGATGATCGCCTGAACTTTGGAGTCCCACACCGATTGATCAAGAGTATGCAAAAGCTTCAAAGCTCTCTCATGATCGTCGAAAGGCAACTGCTCCTTGTTAGCCCTCATCCTGTTGACAATCACCTGAAAGCGAGCGAATAAACTTTCTATGCTCTCGCCAGCCATATGTCGAAAGTTCTCATACTCTCGCTTGAACGACTCGTAGAGTCAGGTTTTGACTTGAGAGGTTCCCTCGTGGAAACGCATGAGGGTGGCCCAAATCTCCCGAGCCGTAGCGAGGTGAGAAACGCGATCAAACTCACTCATGCTCAAACATGAGAAAAGAGCATTACGTGCTCGGCTATTGGCATCGTGCTCATCGATCTGATGTTGAGTCACACGAGCAGCCAAGACAACGTAATCGGCAGAGTTGCAAATATCCCAGATGGAGGCACCCAAACTCTGCAGATTGGCCGACATGCGTATCTTCCAATACGCATAGTTCGTCCCATCGAAAAACGGCGGTTTGCCCACGCCGCGATCCATATCGCCTTCTGTGGATCTGGAACCGGCTAAGGTGGAAGATCCTTAACCCGCTCCGATACCAATTGAAGGACCGAGAAAGCACTAGCAAGGCGACCAGAGGGGGGTGAAAGGGAGCTCAAAAATTTCTCTCAAAACTTTGGCCAAATGTCCCAAAATCAACCCCGAGAAACTGCGACCGAAACCGTGATGCCCACGACCCTTGGAAGAGGGTGGATGATCCCTAGAATCACAGCGAGGCACCACAAGAAGATAGCAAACCAAATGCCAAAAAGCTCCGGCTCGACCACAACCCCAAAAACCAAGTCCCGAACGTAGATAGACGGCTACGTTGAGAAACTCCTAAATACCTATGCTAACAAGTAGCAAAGATACCTAGAGAGGTTCCTTGGTCAACTCTAGGGCCAAACAAGAAGTCCGGAAACCAAGCGAACAAGCCGGGAGAGCAAACGCACTAAACCGGGGCAAACAGCCGAATCCCGGACTGTCCGCGGTAGTGCCGGACTGTCCGCGGGCGAGTGGCGGCTGTCCGCCGGCAAAACTCGCCAAACAGCAAGGTCGCTGCAAAGTCCCTGGACGTTCCTGGACTGTCCGCGGCTTTGAACTGCGGACTGTCCGCCGTTCAAACAAAAGCCAAATCAGCCGAAGAACAGTGCCACTGGTCTGGCTTGTCCCCGACTCGCGGACTGTCCGCGCCCTGAGTGGCGGACTGTCCGCGGTCACTCAGGGAGGGCGATTTTGATCGCCCTTCTCCCAAATCTTCTCCAAATCGATTCAAATCAAAATCCCACGTTCCCAAACTTGGAGAGGATGATCATGGAGTAGTTAGAAGACTATCCCCAAGAAATCATCCGCTCAAATCGAGTCAATCACCGGGAAATCAAAAGGGGAGGAGGATGAACTGCAAAGCGCCACGAAAATGAAAACAACCCGATCTACTTGCTCGTAGAGAGATAGATGAATTCCTTCAGTGGAAATGATCTCCTTTCAAATACGAACAAGTTGATTCAAACGGATTTCACAAAGACGCACGGGAGAGAGAGATCGAGTGACGGGAAAATCGTGGAGAAACGAAGAACGCGAAGAACACGAATCAAAACGCGAATCAACACATCGATCTGCAACCGTGTGGCTAGCACACGCTACAACAGTGAGGATACGGCCTCACTTCCTCAAAATCTCCAGTACACAGAGGTATAGTTCTCTGCGGATCTCAGCTAGCTACAGCAGGGGATTGGGAGAGCAGGAAACCCTAGAAGCAAAGAGCAAATGACTGAGATAGTTGGGGAGGAGGGTGTCTCCCCCTACTTAACCTATTCCTAATTCCTACTCTATTCCTATTCTACCCCTCACTACTTACAGAGCGAACCAGCTAAACCCTAAGGTTATTCTTGACCAACTCGGTGGTAGGTGTATCCGACGGCCACACCCGCACAACTCGTAGCGTTGCCTCGACGCAACCTCCCGATTGCCGCCACGTGCCACCCTCACTCTGCACCCCCGGTTTTGTGGCCCATACCGGGAAACCAGCCTTTTCCAGCCAACCCTCGGTTTTGTGGCCCAAACCGGGAAACCAGCCCACCAGCATCTGAGTTTTGAGGCCAAACTCAGCAAACCCTCAGCACCCAGGTTTTGAGGCCCAAACCTAGAAACCGTCCTCAGCCCGAGTTTTGAGGCCAAACTCAGAAACCCTCAGCCCGAGTTTTGTGCCCAAACTCGGAAACCATCCACACCCAGGTTTTGAGGCCCAAACCTGGAAACCGTCCACCTGATGGTTTTTCCCTGGCTCTACCACCAAACCGACGTCGTAGATGGGATGCACCTCCCGTGCACCCCATCCACCGACACGTGTCCCCAAGTCCACGACTCAGGCAACACATGACCGCAAGTCTTCACTTGTAGCTGCCACAGGCTGCCAGCCACCACAGCTGATCCTCGGGCCTCTGGTCCCTCAGTCCAAGCCTCACGTCCGCCCTTCGCCACTCTCGGTCCATCGGCACGGCACGTCTCTACTTGAACTTCACCTCGCCTTTGATCACTGTATCCGTGCTCGACACCTGCACAACACAAGCCAAAGAACATGCACATCATCCCAGTTGACAATCACTCATCACTCAGAGACTCGGCATACACCCATGTATCCGCAATCTCCCCCTTGATGAGTGCATTGTCAACTACCAACACAAATCATACAGAATAGAAGAAGGAAGGAAGAAGGAGAGAGAACTCGACCAAATGACCCAAAAGCATAGCAAAGCCGAAGAAGGTCAAGTGGAAAGAGCAAGACAACTTGGTCCCCAAAGACATGGGCAACGGCTCGACGCAACCAAGCAAAGCAAAGCTAGCCCTCAAGAAGAGGTAGAACTGGCTCAACACCACTAGCTAGAAAGCTCGATAACGATTGAAAAACCAATTGAAATTCAAGCAGAATAGAGCTAGCCCTCAAGAAGAGGCAGAAACGGGCTCAACACCGCTAGCGAGAAAGCTCGATACCAACTGAACAAGCACAAAGGCACACAGGCAAAGACGCTAGTTCCTCAAGAAAGAGGCAGAGGCTCAACACAACTAGCTACCAAAAATGCCAAAAATGCTCCGAACCAATCGGAAAACTCAAAACCAAGAACCGAGCCAGCTCAGACTCCCCCTCCAATAGTGCACACAACCAGGAAAATTCCTCCTTTTGATTTAGCAAATTGCTCACCCTTAGTTGAAAATGCACTATCAAGTATCTCCCCTCCAAATGCATATGAGTCAAAATGCAAGATGGCAGCGTCAGGAATATAGTCGATAGAACAACAAGATGCTCAACAAAATGCTGATTCGATGACTCTATGATAAGCACAAAATGCTGGCAAAGGCTCAAACTGATCACCAAATACAAAATATGAACATGTGAGCAATGTGAGCAGTTTTTAGCCAAAAAGGTATTCACCATCAAAATAGCACTAAACAAGTATAGACAGGAAGTCAAACAAGTGCTAAACGTGTATACAAGGTGAACTACCCCTACCAAGGTTCAACCATCATGCTATAGAATGAAACATAGACTTGTGTATTCAAATTTTATCAGAGTTGCAGCGGTTAAATTACACAAGTTCAAATTTTAGCATATGATTGCGAGAGGTTGAAAGCTTGTCATTGCCTAACTTTTCAACTGTGCGAAGCCTATGCAAAAGCAATCAGAAGCTTAAAGCAACAGTTTTGGTCATACACTACACAGCTCAAGTTTAACTCAAAGTGCAATGAGAGACAGTCTCGAAACTGTGATGTGCTGACAAGCAAACCCATCTCGATCTTTCCAAATCACTTAACTTGGTTCAAATTTAAGGCAGTATATGAACATACCAAGCAAGTGAATGACTCAAGACTAGAGACATAGCAACCTAGCATATATGAGAAGCACAAGTGATTTCAACACATTCTACACATACTAGTTGCATATCACAATGATGAACATTTTCAAGTATTATGTTCATTTAAGCAGGTTCACCATTCAAAAATAGCTCAGTTCACAACATGTATCAGTGATCAGAAAAAGCATAAGCTACAAGCATCATTATATAGCATCGGAGCATACACTAAGCAGAGCATAGTCATATTCTAAGGATTATATTAATGAAGCTCTGAATGTAAATATGCAAGAAGACATGCAAAGATGCATGATGAAACGAAAAGAAGGAAAAGAGTCAGTCTATAATACACGAACCAAAATGTTTCCCCCATCTAAAAGGGGAAACACACTCCAAGCTCACCTCTCAACCTAGCAAAAGTTGATTGGTCTAAAGGCTTGGTAAAAATATCTGCCAACTGATGATGAGTATCGACATGGCGAAGGTCGATATCACCCTTCTCATAGTGGTCTCGCAGAAAATGAAAGCGCACATCAATATGTTTGGTCTTAGAATGCAGCACTTGGTTCTTAGCAACGCTAATCGCACTCGTGCTGTCACAAAGCAAAGGAACACGAGAAAAGCTCAGACCAAAATCACGCAAAGTGGCAATCATCCAAAGCAATTGAGAACAACAGCTAGCCGCAACAACATACTCAGCCTCCGTGGTAGACTGGGCGACACTAGACTGCTTGCGAGAAGACCACGATACAAGAGAAGAACCAATAAACTGACAAGTCCCAGAAGTGGACTTGCGATCAATACGGCAACCAGCAAAGTCCGCATCAGAATAACCACATAGGGAGAGAGTGGAGGAAGCAGAATACCAAATCCCAAACTCTGGAGTGAAGCATAAGTACCTCATAATGCGCTTGACCGCCTGACGGTGCGAGGTGCGCGGCGACGACTAAAATCGCGCGCAAAGACACACCGCGAACTGGATGTCCGGGCATGTCGCCGTCAGGTACAGCAGCGACCTGATCATACTCCGGTACTCCTTCTGGTCCACTGCTTCTCCATCCACATCCGCATCCAGGGCCGCCGTGGTCGGCATGGGTGTTGGAAGAGGCTTGGCCTCACCCATGTCGAACTTCTTCAGGATGTCCTTGGTGTACTTGCCCTGGTGCACGAACGTCCCTTCTCGGGATTGCTTGATTTGCAACCCGACACTACTACACAAATCTTTATTGCAGCGGGCATTTTGAATTAATCGCAGCGGGCAAATGTGTCCGTCACGGTGACAACGTCACGGTAAATCGTGACTCCACTGCAGCGGGCGCCAGTGCCTGCTGCGGTAAATCTATTTACCGCAGCAGACACTTTATGATGCCCGCCACGGTAAATCTATAGAAAAAAACAAAAACCCCAAAGCCCACCGGCGAGCCCATTTCTCGAGCCCACCGGTGAGCCCAATCCCAGCCCGAAACCCTAGCACCACGAAGATCTGAAACCCCAATGAGGTGCCGCGCCACCCCATGATGCTATACCACCGCCGTCGTCATGGATCTGTGAGTCCAAACACCGGATCGAAGAGCCCCGCCACCGGATCGAGTTCGTCGACAGGTCCCTCCACCGGACCGAGCCCACCGTCGCGCTCCTCCACCGTCACCGCTGTCGGGAGGAGGGAGCTGGGTCCGCTGGATCTGGACCTGCATCCGCCTTGTCGGATCTGGACCGACCTCCACCGTGCGCGCCGGATCTAGCCATGGGAGGTAGGAGTGATGGAGATGGAGAGATATGAAGAGGGAGTTGGAGAGAGGAAGAGGGAGATGATCGAAGTACACACCTAGATCCAGCCAGCCTTAGCCTCTGTCGCCCTGCTACCGCCGCCACCAGGCTACTGACCTCCACCTTGGTCCACCGGTGAGGAGAGGTCGTGCCACGCCACATCGCCTACGCCGCCACGGACCCGTCGGTCGGCTGCTTGGACGGGGAGTGGAGGGTGCCCAACGTCCTCAGCACGAGAGAGAGAGAGAGAGATGGAGAGGGAGGACTGACTGCGGCTGCGGAATGTGTGAACAAAACCCTACTCCTCGTATTTATACGAAGGACAACTATTGGGCCTCGTCTGGGCTCGTCTTAACTGTAGCGGACATCTTAAGATGTCTGTTGCGGTAAATCAATTTACCGCAGCGGGCCTCTTAAGATGTCCGCTACGGAAAATAAATCGATTTACCGTAGCGGACATCTTAATATGCCCGCTGCGGTAAATAGATTTACCGCAGCGGGCATCTTAAGGTGTCCGCTATGGTAAATAGCTATTTTCCGAAGCGGGCATGTTAAGAAGCCCGCTGCGGTAAATCGATTTACCGCAGCGGGCATCTTAAGATGTCCGCTGCGGTAAATAGCTATTTTCCGCAGCGGACATCTTAAGATGCCCGCTGCGGTAAATCGATTTACCACAGCGGGCAAAAGCTGGCCGCCACAGTAAATCAAAAGTGTCCGCTGCGGTTAATCATGGGATTTACCGCAGCGGACAAAAAAAATGTCCGCCACGAAGACCAAAAGAGCAACGCTGCGGTAATTTCTTTTTGTAGTAGTGCGAGGAAAAACATCAACTCGCCCATCATACTCATCTCAAACTCCCTGCTCATAGTGTCTGCAAACTTGGCAACCAAAGCGTGAGAAGAACCACCGAAAATGATATCATCCACGTAAATCTGGACCAAGAGAGTGTCATTGCCTTGTTTGAGGAGAAAAAGTGTTTTATCCACACATCCCATTTTAAAACCCTTAGCAAGCAAAAAGGTTTTCAACCTATCATACCAGGCTCTAGGGGCTTGTTTCAAACCATATAAAGCTTTGTGAAGTTTAAAAACATGGTTTGGAAACTTGGGATTTTCGAAACCGGGGGGTTGTCTCATATATACCTCCTCTTCTATGTAGTCGTTTAAGAAGGCACTCTTGACATCCATTTGAAAAATTTTAAACCCTTTGGATGCAGCAAAAGCCAAGAGTATCCTAATTGCCTCCAAACGAGCTACAGGAGCAAAAGTCTCCTCATAGTCTATCCCCTCCTTCTGACTATACCCCTGGGCTACAAGTCTGGCCTTGTTTCTCACAACATGGCCATCCTCTCCTTGTTTGTTTTTGAAAACCCATTTTGTCCCAATAGGGTGACACTCAGGAGGAGGAGAAACAAGAACCCAAACCTGATTTCTCTCAAAGTTTTCTAACTCCTCATGCATGGCATTGACCCAATCTGGATCAAATAAAGCGTGTCCAACATCTCGGGGTTCAAAAACAGCAACAAATGCAGAATGAGCAAAGTGAGAGATTTGTTGTGACCTTGACCGAGTGAGACGTTCGCCGATGCTGCCGATCATCTGTTGAGGTGGGTGTTGGCGCTGAATGTGTCGTGGCGCCTCTCGAGCTGAAGAAACCTCCCCCTCAACAGCAGCTGGTGCCTCCTCGGGTACAAAAGGTACCGCTCGAGGTGGCGGATCCCACGGCCCCCAAGTAGAAGAAGAGGGATCGGGGCCGTGAGTGGTAGTAGAGGCCGCTCTTTGCGGCACAGCAGGTGGAGGTGGTGCTGGGTCATCCATCCCTTCAGCACCCTCGTCCTCATCATCAAAAACAGGCTCGCGAACCTCATGATCACCTGCACGCTCAAAACGAGAAGAAGGACAAACCATGGTCTCGTCGAAGGTGACATCAGATGTCTCCATGACTCGGTTAGTATCAAGGTTAAGTACACGATATGCGCGAGTATGAGTGCCATTACCCAAAAACACACCGTCAGAAGAACGAGACTCAAATTTGTCCAGGTTGCCTTTCCTAAGTATAAAACAGTGGCAACCAAAAACTCTAAAATAACTCACTTTGGGTAGTTTTCCAAAACGCAACTCATAAGAAGTCTTTTTCAAGAAGGCTCGAAGAAAAATGTGATTGGAAATGTAGCATGCAGTGCTCATAGCTTCGGACCAATATCGCCTAGGAGTCCTATGCTCATCGAGCATCGTCCTGGCCATCTCAACAAGGGTCCGATTCTTCCTCTCTACAACACCATTTTGAGGGGGTGTGTAGGGGGAAGAAAACTGATGCTCTAAACCCAAAGAGTTACAAAACTTCTCAAAATCCGAATTCTTGAATTCGGAACCATTATCACTCCTTATAGCTCGCATCGAGTTCAAAGGGAACTCGTTCTGAAGACACAAAATCAGATTGCGAGCAAAAGAGAAAGTCTCAGTCTTCTCAGTCAAAAAGAAGATCCACGAATATCTCAAAAAATCATCAACAACAACAAGCACATACCACTTCCCCCAACCGAGCTCACCCGAGCTGGACCAACAAGGTCCAAAAGCTCTCCAGGGCGCTTAGTCATGACCTGAGTCACTGGATGGTGGGGAGCGGCGACCATCCTCCCATGTCTACTGCACATACATGGGTGTATGTTGAGTCTCGAGTGATGAGTGATTGTCAACGGGTTTGATGCGCATGTTCTTTGGCTTGTGTTGTGCACGTGTCGAGCACGGAGACAGTGATCGAGGGCAAGGTGAAGGTCATTGTAACACCCTGATTTAAATTTTCCCCAATTTAATTAAATTAATTAGAAACTATATAGGTTGGCTAATTTATTAGAGGAGGAAAATAAAATTTATTTAATGTTATCATGTTGTATTCATGCCATTGCATATTTTTGTTGCGTGAAAAATAATTTATTAAACCTGAGTTAGGGCGAACCGAATTTTGTTCTATTTAGAAAATAAATAAAAGATTTAGAAAAGTTTGCAAAATAAAACTCAAAATTTATTTACAAAACCTAGGTAAAATTATTTCAAAAGTTTACAAAATAGTTCTGATTTCAAAAGGTTTTAAGTTTTGGATTTTGAAAGAATTTGCAAAGTTTGGAAAAAGAAAAGGAAAAGAAAAACTCTCTCACTCGGGCTGCTCCGTCCTCCTCTCTTGGCCCACCACCTCCTCCCTCACGGCCCAACCCGCGAGCTGGCCCGCGTCCACCTCCCCCCTCTCTCCCGAAACCTTTCCCCTGGCCCATCTGCCTCCCCACCCGCTTGCTTCCCTCTTGGGCCGACTCACCAAGCCACCCGACGCCGGCCCTAGACCCTGGCCCAGCTCGCGGTGTGCGGCTGCAGCACCTCGACGCCACCCCTCTCTCCACTGACATGCGGGTCCCACCTATCGGAGCCATCTCTCACCTCCGCCCTACCCGCAGTGCCGCCCGATGCACACTAGGGGTCGATCGAGCGCGTCTCCCCTCGCCCCCGACTCCTTTTATCCCATCCGG
Organism: Coix lacryma-jobi var. lacryma-jobi; assembly: GCA_009763385.1. NCBI lineage: Eukaryota > Viridiplantae > Streptophyta > Magnoliopsida > Poales > Poaceae > Coix > Coix lacryma-jobi. The sequence continues at coordinate 80,567,584 of CM019826.1, read as the reverse complement.
GGGACTCCACACGCATACCGCCGCCACCCGACCCTCCTCGTGGGATCCTCTAACCCCCTCGCCCTCTCGAGGCACCACACTCGCGCTCCGCCATTGCCGAGCTCGGCACGAGCTCGACTGTCCACCGCAGAGCCTACCACCACTTCCCCTCCGCCCTCCGTCAAGCTCGCGGGGCCACGCCGCGTCCAGGAACCCCATACTCGGTGAGGTTCGGCGCCAGCAAGTGACCCCGTCGCCTTCACCGGAGCTCCGAGCCGCGGACGCCGCCTCCACCGTCAAATCCTCCCTGTCGAGCCCTCCCCGTCGCTGAAAAACCCTCCATCAGATTCGTTGTAAGCTCCTCCTTCGATCCCACCTACTCCCGCGGTCTCTACCGCACCCTAGACCCTCTCCCCGAGCACCGGTCATGGCGCCGCCGTGAGAGAACAGAACGCCGCCGTGCCCTGTGCCACCAGTGGTCACCCCTCCTCCCCGTCCTACTCCTTAGCCGTCCGATCTGATATTCACGGCCACGATTAGAAGTCAGGTTGAACCGGTATGAACCGAGCCCACACAGCCATGGACGCAGTCCACGTCGCCGCGTCAGGGCGTCCATGCCACGCGTGGTGCACCGCGCCAATCGCATGTGGCCACCTGGAGACCAGTCAGCATCCACGCCAGCCACGATGCAGCTCCTTGGCTCTTTTGCAAATAAACCCCTCATGTTTCTAAGAATCAACCCGCACCCCACCGAAGCTATTCACTGAGTCTTGATTTTCTTTCGGTCAAGCCCTTGCGTTTCGACCGAAATGAGGCCCAGTCCACCTGTCATTTCTTTTCAGATTTTATTTATTTAAAACCCGAAAATGAGTTCTAGCCATTTACAGTTTTGCCACCCAGATTCAAAAGCTCATAACTTGCTCATTTTAATTCCGATTGGACCCGTTCAAGTTGCGTTAGTTTCATAATTTCGTGCTCTACGCAGTAGATCTATTAGTTTACTGTTTTGGTACTGTTTGTTGTACTGTTATTCATTTCGCTTTGTATGTGACATGTATGTTGATTGGGCCAAAGTGTGCGGAGTTCGAGGATGCTCCTGACTATCCTTGTGATCCTGCAGATTCGACCCAGCCCGCAGGCAAGTGTTCTTGAACATCTTGCACCTATGATTTATTTTACTTTTGGTATTAGAGTAGTTAGATCCTGTAGATGCATGCTGTGTCTAAATTTGAATCCCATGTTATGGTTTACTAGAATTTGTATATATTATCCTTGTCGCCTGTTTTGGGATGTTCGGGTAGGTGTCTTGCTTATCCCTGCAGTCATGGTTGGGATGGGAGTTAAATGTCAATAAACTTGCTTAATGAACTATGAAACAAATGTGGACATGGTAATTTTGTAGCAACATGGTGTTTAGGTAAATCCGGCAGGATGGACCCGTACTGGTGGTTTTGTGCCGTGGGACTCGGCAGCTGGTTTTGTTTTCTGGTTCTGGGCTCGTGATAGTTATATCCTGCCTGGATCCCTAGGACCCGGTTCTTGGACATGTAACCCGGCAAAATAGCGCAACCATGAGATCTGGATGGGCTGGACCTGGCTAATTAATTAGTTACCTCTAAGTTGAGGGTCCACACGGGGTTTGTTTTAGTGGCTCACGGGGGGGCCCTAGGGGTCGTAGACCTTTGTACGGGGTGAAACCTTAGAGGTACGTGTGGAACGGGCTTAGAGGGGGCTTTGTAAAGGCCTTGCAGTGCAACCCGCTATGCACCTTGGCAGTGTTTAGCATGACGGGAAATGCACGACTCATGGGTAACGATGTGCAACCTCTGCAGAGTGTAAAACTGATATATCAGCCGTGCTCACGGTCACGAGCGGGCTTGGACTTCTTCGAGATTAGTTGGTTACTGGTTGGTTTTGGGTTTGGGTCATCTGATGGACTTCAGGTGCGGTTGCCTGATGGACTTCGGGTGTGGGTGCTTGGTGCGACTCCAAGTGTGGTCTTGCTCGGTGCGACTCCGAGTGCTGTCACTTTTCTACAGTGTCTGTGTCTATAACCTAGTAAATAGGTGCCTAGGTTTAATAGGAATAATAGGATGTGTCGCTTTAGGTGCATGAGTTCAACTGTGTCAGCCTACCTTTGTATAAGCCTCATAAGCATATATTTTCTACACTTGCGGAGTACATTTCGATGTACTCACCCTTCCTCTTTGTCCCCCCCTGCTACCCCACCCAGACGCTGGAGACTACATCGACGAGGAGCAGGAGTACCCAGAGGACGGTGGCTTCGACCCTGACGACCTGTACTAGGATGGCGCTACCCCCAATCGACTTTCCTGTGGAGTGGAGTCTAGATCTTCCGCGTCTTCATCAGAGTCTTCTTTAGAGTCAGTTGTCATGAGAGTCTGGACTTTTCTTTTAGACCCGAGGGTCATTTATGTAATAATGTTCGAGATATTAATAAAAGCATTGTTTTGATATTTACTATGATGTTGATATATGTATGAAAATTGATCCTGGCATACATATATTGTGCTCCAATTTTGTTCTTAAAATTGGGTTGTGACAGAGTGGTATCAAAGTTGTGTTGACCGTAGGACGCTAACCTAGTCAGTCGTCGAGTTTACAAAACTATTTTTACAAGCCTCACCTTATTTCCCACTTCTGTAGACCATTTCTCTGCTGAAAATTCAAACTTTGGATTAAAGTAGGACCTCCAAACTCGTAAGAAGCCCACAATAACTATGTGATCTCGTAGGTCGTTGTATGACATGTACTTGTGCATATGTAATGTTTTGGTTCTTTGTAATGATTGTTGGTGTGTTGTGACCGACAGGTCACAGCGACATCATTTGATTAAAATGTTTTATTAATCCAATTAATTAACTAAATCAGGGTCATTATATCTATCTATCATGTCTCACTTTTACTCCAAGAAATGCAACAGATGGTTAATACCAGGAGCAGCGCGGGTAACGCTGGCGGGAGCGGGGCAGGTGGCAACCAGCCGCCTCATCCACCACCTCCTCCACCGCCACCGCCGCCTCCACCTCCGCAGCCGTACGACCCGATCCAGATGGCCCAGATGCAGAACCAGATGATGCAGAACATGGCCCAGATGATGCAGAACATGCAGCAGATGGCCCAAGCTGCTCAGGATGCAGGAGCTGCACAGCCGCCTCGACAGGAGGACTCTCTCAGGAGGTTCATGATGACGCATCCTCCAGTTTTTCGCCACACGATCGAGCCGATGGATGCTGATGATTGGCTCGAGACTATTGCGGGCAAGCTGCAGCTTGCTCATGTCGAGGGCCATGATAAGGTTCTCTACACCGCGCACCAGCTTCAGGGCCTGGCGAAGAACTGGTGGACTGCCTACACCGCCGCTCACGAGGACGCCTTCACCATCACCTGGCGGGAGTTCCGCAAGGCTTTTTGCGACCAGTACGTTCCCGCCGGCAAGATCAGGGTGAAGCGCCGAGAGTTTCAGGACCTCAGGCAGGGCACGATGTCAGTGCGTGAGTATTTCACGCAGTTCACCCAGTTGTCCCGCTACGCCCCGGACGATGTGGACGATGATGACAAGAAGCAGGATTGGATTGCTTCAGGCAAGTCTTTTCTTTTGTTAATACCTTATCACTAACCCATGATTCATACTTTAATGCTTCTTTCTTTTGCTACCTGTCAAGTAATTAAATTGTTGTCTGCTTCAGGCATGGACTTAACTCTGGACTCCGCTACGCCCTGGCTTCAAATGAGTATTCCTCATTTCAGAAGTTGGTTGACCGTGCCTTCGCGGTGGAGAAGGAAAGGAAGGATCTCGATGCAGATCGCAAGAGGAAGATGGTCTACCAGGGACAGTCCTCATGCAGCTCCACTCGTCCCCGCTATGCTCCACCCGCTCCAGCTTCTAGGCTGATCCCTCTGTAGCAGCAGCAGTACCGACCGCCCCAGTTCCGGCAGCCCGCTTCCCAGTACAGGCAGCCAGCTTCACAGTACCAGGCTCCACCCCAGCAGCAGCAGCCTCGCCAGGCTCAGGCACCTCGCCCGGGCCTTCCAGCTCCGCAGCAGCCCCGTCCAGCACAGGGGGCAGGGCAGGTTGGCCCATGCTACAAGTGCAACCAGATGGGGCACTTCGCCAACCAGTGCCCGACGAGGAAGCAGGCCCCGCAGCAATTCCGTCCGGCAGGACAACCCCAGGCGTTCGCACGTGGTCGTGTGAACCATGTTGCAGCTGAGTCAGCTCATACGGCTCCAGATGTGGTGTTGGGTATGTTCACTGTTAATTCCCATCCAGCTACAGTACTCTTTGATTCTGGTGCATCACATTCTTTCATAACAGCGAGGTTCGCATCATCATGTAGTCTGTCAGTTTCACCTATGCTTAGAGGTTTGATAGTTACGTCTCCCGATGGAGAGATGGTTTCCAGGCAGGTGTGTCAGGAACTCAGTATAAACATAAGGGGGGTAGAGTTTCCTTTTGATCTCATTGTCCTGGATTCTGAGGGGATTGATGTCATTCTAGGAATGAACTGGCTGAGCAAATATCGAGGAGTTATTGATTGTGCTCAGAGGATCATCACAGTGAAGCATCCAGATGGCACGGAGATTGTGTATCAGGCACCGCCGAAGGAAATAGAAGAAGCCAGAGTTTATGAGGCTATCGTGGTACCTGATATCCGAGTGGTCAAGGAGTTTCCCGATGTCTTCCAGAAAGTGCCAGGTATGCCACCTGATCGCGAGATTGAGTTCTCTATTGATTTAGTTCCTGGCACTGCACCTATATACAGGCGACCATATAGAATGGATGTCAAAAAGCTAGCTGATCTGAAGAAGCAGCTCAAAGAGCAGTTAGACAAGGGACATATTCGTCCTAGCATGTCCCCGTGGGGAGCCCCTGTGATCTTTGTTCCGAAGAAGGATGGAACCAGACGGATGTGCGTCGATTACCGTGCATTGAATGAAGCCACGATCAAGAACAAGTACCCTATTCCTCGCATCGATGATCTGTTTGATCAGATGAAGGGTGCTCATGTGTTCTCGAAGATTGACCAACAAACAGGTTATAATCAGTTGAAGATTCATGAAGCTGATATTCCGAAGACTGCTTTTGTGACTCGATATGGGCTCTATGAGTGCACGGTGATGTCTTTCGGCTTGACTAATGCCCCAGCTTTCTTCATGTGTCTGATGAACAAGGTTTTCATGGAGTTCCTGGACTTGTTCGTCGTAGTGTTCCTTGATGTCATCTTGATATTCTCGAAGAATGAAGAAGAGCATGAGAAGCATCTGAGGTTAGTGCTGCAGAAGCTCAGAGAGCATCAGTTGTATGCGAAGCTGAGCAAATGCGAGTTCTAGTTGAAGAAGGTTGCATACTTGGGGCATATTATCTCAGAGGGTGGAGTATCTATTGATCCAAGCAAGGTCCAAGATATATTGGACTGGAAGATACCTGAGAGTGTCACTGAGATTCGGAGTTTCCTCAGAATGCCTGGGTATTATCGCAGATTCATTGAGGGATTCTCCAAGATTGTGAAGCCGATGACGAAGCTGACTGAGAATGGTGTCAAGTTTGTATGGTCTCCTGAGTGCCAAGCCGGTTTCGAGGAGCTAAAGGCGAGATTGACTACTGCTCCTATTCTTGTCATGTCAGATGTCCAGAAGAACTTCACGGTGTATTGTGATGCTTCTTGTCAGGGCCTGGGATGTGTCCTCATGCAGGAGTGTCGTGTGATTGCCTATGCCTCGAGACAGCTCAGGAAGCATGAGCTGAATTATCCTAATCATGATCTAGAGTTGGCAGCTGTTGTTCATGCTCTGAAGATCTGGAGGCACTATTTGGTGGGCAAGAGGACGGAGATCTACACTGATCATAACAGCTTGAAGTACATCTTCACTCAGCCAGATCTAAATCTCCGCCAACGGAGATGGCTAGAGTTGATCAAAGATTATGATCTGAGTATCAACTATCATCCGGGCAAGGCAAATGTTGTAGCAGATGCCCTGAGCAGGAAGGTCTACTGCAATGTGCTTCAGATCCAGGAGCAGCAGCCCGAAGTTGCATGAGGAGTTTGTGAAGCTCAACTTGGGTATTCTTGGCCACACTGATGCAGTAGCCATGGAGGTTGACTCGACCTTGGAGCATGATATCCGAGCAGGGCAGCTCACTGATGAGTATCTTCTGGAGATCAGACAGTCGATCAAGGAGAACAAACCCCTAGGATTCGCAGAGGATGATCAGGGTGTCTTATGGTTCAAAGGCAGGATCTGTGTTCCAGATGTGAAGGCTATTAAGGAGTTGATTCTTAGGGAAGCGCATGATTCAGCCTACTCTCTCCATCCAGGCAGTACCAAGATGTACCAGGATCTGAAGCAGTATTACTGGTGGTATGGGATGAAGAGGGAAGTAGCGGAGTATGTGGCCTTGTGTGACACATGTCAGAGGGTTAAGGCCCAACACCAGAGACCAGCTGGTTTGCTACAGCCTTTGCAGATTCCAGAGTGGAAATGGGAAGAGATCAGCATGGATTTCATCATTGGTTTGCCCAGGACTCAGTCTGGATATGATTCTATTTGGGTCATAGTTGATCGCTTGACCAAGGTGGCTCATTTCATACTAGTTAAGGAGTCATTTCGGGGACCGCAACTTGCAGAGCTATACATGTCACGCATTGTGTGCCTTCATGGAGTGCCCAATATCATAGTATCTGACCGAGGTACCCAGTTCACATCCAGATTCTGGAAGCAGTTGCATGAGTCCATGGATACTCGCCTCAATTTCAGTTCAGCTTACCACCCTCAGACAGATGGTCAGACAGAGAGGGTGAATCAGATCCTTGAGGACTTGTTGAGAGCTAGTGCGCTTCAAAATAGCAAGAGTCGAGATAAGAGTCTTCCTTATGCAGAGTTCTCTTATAACAACAGCTATCAGGCCAGTCTCAAGATGTCACCCTTCGAAGCACTGTATGGCAGGAAGTGCAGAACGCCTCTGTTCTGGAATCAAGTTGGAGAAAGGAAAGTCTTTGGCCCTGAATCTATAGAAGAAGCTGAAGAACAGGTCAGGGAAATCCGAAGCAACCTGAAGACAGCTCAGACTAGACAGAAGAGCTATGCAGATGTCAGACGACGAGAGCTGGAGTTCCAGATTGGGGACTATGTCTATCTGAAGGTGTCACCCTTCAGAGGTCTCCGAAGGTTTAATGTAAAAGGGAAACTATCTCCGAGATTCATTGGCCCTTTCAAGGTGATTGACAAGAAAGGTGCAGTTGCTTATCAGCTGGAGTTGCCTGCACGGCTGGCAGGTATTCATGATGTGTTCCATGTATCCCAGCTGAAGAGATGCCTCCGAGTTCCAGAGAAGCAGTTGCCACTTGAGGAACTTGATCTACGAGATGATCTGATATTCTCTGAGCCGATCAAGATCCTAGACACGATGGAACGAGGCACTCGCAACATGGGATAAAAATCTGCAAGGTGCAATGGAAACATTACTCCGAAGAAGAAGCCACATGGGAGAAGGAAGATGATCTTCGGGCAGATTTTCCTCACCTCTTCGCCGACTCTTCCTAATCTCGAGGACGAGATTCTTCTAGGGGGGTAGGTTTGTAACACCCTGATTTAAATTTTCCCCAATTTAATTAAATTAATTAGAAACTATATAGGTTGGCTAATTTATTAGAGGAAAATAAAATTTATTTAATGTTATCATGTTGCATTCATGCCATTGCATATTTTTGTTGTGTGGAAAATAATTAATTAAACCCGAGTTAGGGCGAACCGAATTTTGTTCTATTTAGAAAATAAATAAAAGATTTAGAAAAGTTTGCAAAACAAAACTCAAAATTTATTTACAAAACCTAGGTAAAATTATTTCAAAAGTTTACAAAACAGTTCTGATTTCAAAAGGTTTTAAGTTTTGAATTTTGAAAGAATTTGCAAAGTTTGGAAAAAGAAAAGGAAAAGAAAAACTCTCTCACTCGTGCTGCTCCATCCTCCTCTATTGGCCCAGCACCCTCCTCCCTCACGGCCCAACCCGCTAGCTGGCCCGCGTCCACCTCCCCCCTCTCTCCCGAAACCTTTCCCCTGGCCCATCTGCCTCCCCACCCGCTTGCTTCCCTCCTGGGCCGACTCGCCAAGCCACCCGACGCCGGCCCAAGACCCTGGCCCAGCTCGCGGTGTGCGGCTGCAGCACCCCGCCGCCACCCCTCTCTCCACTGACATGCGGGTCCCACCTGTCGGAGCCATCTCTCACCTCCGCCCTACCCGCAGTGCCGCCCGATGCACACTAGGGGTCAATCGAGCGCGTCTCCCCTCGCCCCTAACTCCTTTTATCCCATCCGGGGGACTCCACGCGCATACCGCCGCCACCCGACCCTCCTCGTGGGATCCTCTAACCCCCTCGCCCTCTCGAGGCACCACACTCGCGCTCCGCCATTGCCGAGCTCGACACGAGCTCAACCATCCACCGCAGAGCCTACCACTACTTCCCCTCCGCCCTCCGTCAAGCTCGCGGGGCCATGCCGCCTCCAAGAACCCCATACTCAGTGAGGTTCGGTGCCAGCAAGTGACCCCGTCGCCTTCACTGGAGCTCCGAGCTGCGGACGCCGCCTCCACCGTCGAATCCTCCCTGCCGAGCCCTCCCCGTCACCGGAAAACCCTCCATTAGATTCGCTGTAAGCTCCTCCTTCGATCCCACCTACTCCCGCGGTCTCTACCGCACCCTAGACCCTCTCCCCGAGCACCGGTCATCGCGCCGCCGTGAGGGAACAGAACGCCGCCATGCCCTGTGCCACCGGCGGTCACCCCTCCTTCCCGTCCTACTCCTTAGCCGTCCGATCTGATATTCACGGCCATGATTAGAAATCAGGTTGAACCGGTATGAACCGAGCCCACACAGCCATGGACGCAGTCCACGTCGCCGCGTCAGGGCATCCATGCCATGCGTGGTGCACCGCGCCAATCACGTGTGGCCACCTGGCGACCAGTCAGCATCCACGCCAGCCATGACGCAGCTCCTTGGCTCTTTTGCAAATAAACCCCTCATGTTTCTCAGAATCAACCCGTACCCCACCGAAGCTATTCACTGAGTCTTGATTTTCTTTCGGTCAAGCCCTTGCGTTTCGACCGAAATGAGGCCCAGTTCACCTGTCATTTCTTTTCAGATTTTATTTATTTAAAACCCGAAAATGAGTTCTAGCCATTTACAGTTTTGCCACCCAGATTCAAAAGCTCATAACTTGCTCATTTTAATTCCGATTCGACCCATTCAACTTGTGTTAGTTTCATAATTTCGTGCTCTACGTAGTAGATCTATTAGTTTACTGTTTTGGCACTGTTTGTTGTACTGTTATTCATTTCTCTTTGTATGTGCCATGTATGTTGATTGGGCCAGAGAGTGCGGAGTTCGAGGACGCTCCTGACTATCCCTGTGATCCTACAGATTCGACCCAGCCCGCAGGCAAGTGTTCTTGAACATCTTGCACCTATGATTTATTTTACTTTTGGTATTAGAGTAGTTAGATCCTGTAGATGCATGCTGTGTCTAAATTTGAGTCCCATGTTATGGTTTACTAGAATTTGTATATATTATCCTTGTCACCTGTTTTGGGATGTTCGGGTAGGTGTCTTGCTTAGCACTGCAGTCATGGTTGGGATGGGAGTCAAATGTCAATAAACTTGCTTAATGAACTATGAAACAAATGTGGACATGGTAATTTTGTAGCAACATGGTGTTTAGGTAAATCCGGCAGGATGGACCCGTACTGGTGGTTTTGTGCCGTGGGACTCGGCAGCTGGTTTTGTTTTCTGGTTCTGGGCTTGTGATAGTTATATCCTGCCTGGATCCCTAGGACCCGGTTCTTGGACAAGTAACCCGGCAAAACAGCGCAACCATGAGATCTGGATGGGCTGGACCTGGCTAATTAATTAGTTACCTCTAAGTTTAGGGTCCACACGGGGTTTGTTTTAGTGGCTCACGAGGGGGCCCTGGGGGTCGTAGACCTTTGTACGGGGTGAAACCTTAGAGGTACGTGTGGAACGGGCTTAGAGGGGGCTTTGTAAAGGCCTTGCAGTGCAACCCGCAATGCACTTGGGGTGTTTCGCGTGAGGGCTGGGGAAATGCAGACTCATGGGTAACGGATGTGCAATCTCTGCAGAGTTGTAAAATGCTATATCAGCCATGCTCACGGTCACGAGCGGCTTGGACTTCTTCGAGATTAGTTGGTTACTGTTGGTTTTGGGTTCAGGTCATCTGATGGACTTAGGTGCGTTGCCTGATGGACTTCAGGTGTGGGTGCTTGGTGTGACTCCAAGTGCGGTTGCTTGGTGTGACTCCAAGTGTGGTCTTGCTCGGTGCGACTCCGAGTGTTGTTACTTTTCTACAGAGTGTCTGTGTCTATAACCTAGTAAATAGGTGCCTAGGTTTAATAGGAATAATAGGATGTGTCGCTTTAGGTGCATGAGTTCAACTGTGTCAGCCTACCTTTGTATAAGCCTCATAAGCATATATTTTCTACACTTGCGGAGGACATTTCGATGTACTCACCCTTCCTCTTTGTCCCCCCTGCTACCCCACCCAGACGCTGGAGACTACATCGACGAGGAGCAGCAGTACCCAGAGGACGGTGGCTTCGACCCTGACGACCTGTACTAGGATGGCGCTACCCCCAGTCGACTTTCCTGTGGAGTGGAGTCCAGATCTTCCGCGTCTTCATCAGAGTCTTCTTTAGAGTCAGTTGTCATGAGAGTCTGTACTTTTCTTTTAGACCCGAGGGTCATTTATGTAATAATGTTTGAGATATTAATAAAAGCATTGTTTTGATATTTACTATGATGTCGATATATGTATGAAAATTGATCCTGGCATACATATATTGTGCTCCAATTGTGTTCTAAAATTGGGGTGTGACAGAGTGGTATCAAAGTTGTGTTGACCGTAGGACGCTAACCTAGTCAGTCGTCGAGTTTACAAAACTATTTTTACAAGCCTCACCATATTTCCCAGTTCTGTAGACCATTCTCTGCTGAAAATTCAAAATTTGGTTTAAAGTAGGACCTCCAAAGTCGTAAGAAGCCCACCATAACTATGTGATCTCGTAGGTCGTTGTATGACATGTACTTGTGCATATGTAATGTTTGGTTCTTTGTAATGATTGTTGGTGTTGTGACCCGACAGGTCGCAGTGACATCGTTTGTTTAAAAAATATTTTATTAATCCAATTAATAACTAAATCAGGGTCGTTATATCTATCTCATGTCTCACTTTTACTCCTAGAAATGCAACAGATGGTTATACCAGGAGAAGCGCGGGGTAACGCTGGCGGGAGCGGGGCAGGTGGCAACCAGCCGCCTCATCACACCCCTCCACCGCCACCGCCGCCTCCACCTCCGCAGCCGTACGACCCGATCCAGATGGCCCAGATACAGAACCAGATGATGAAGAACATGGCCCAGATGATGCAGAACATGCAGTAGATGGCCCAAGCTGCTTAGGGTGCAGGAGCTGCACAGCCGCCTCGACAGGAGGACTCTCTCAGGAGGTTCATGATGACGCATCCTCCAATTTTTCGCCACGCGATCGAGCCGATGGACGCTGATGATTGGCTCGAGACTATTGCGGGCAAGCTGCAGCTTCCTCATGTCGAGGGCCATGATAAGGTTCTCTACACCGCGCACCAGCTTCAGGGCCTGGCGAAGAACTGGTGGACTGCCTACACCGCCGCTCACGAGGACGCCGAACCATCACTGGCGGGAGTTCCACAAGGCTTTTCACGATCAGTACGTTCCCGCCGGCAAGATCAGGGTGAAGCGCTGAGAGTTTCAGGACCTCAGGCAGGGCACGATGTCAGTGCGTGAGTATTTCACGCAGTTCACCCAGTTGTCCCGCTACGCCCGGACGATGTGGACGATGATGACAAGAAGCAGGATTGGATTGCTTCAGGCAAGTCTTTTCTTTTGTTAATACCTAATCGCTAACCCATGATTCATACTTTAATGCTTCTTTCTTTCGCTACCAGTCAAGTAATTAAATTGTTGTCTGCTTCAGGCATGGACTTAACTCTGGACTCCGCTACGCCCGGGCTTCAAATGAGTATTCCTCATTTCAGAAGCTGGTTGACCGTGCCTTCACGGTGGAGAAGGAAAGGAAGGACCTCGATGCAGATCGCAAGAGGAAGATGGTCTACCAGGGACAGTCCTCAAGCAGCTCCACTCGTCCCCGCTATGCTCCACCCGCTCCAGCTTCTAGGCTGATCCGAGGGTCATTTATGTAATAATGTTCGAGATATTAATAAAAGCATTGTTTTGATATTTACTATGATGTCGATATATGTATGACAATTGATCCTGGCATACATATATTGTGCTCCAATTTTGTTCTTAAAATTGGGGTGTGACAGTCATGTAGAGACGTGTCGTGCCGACGGACCGGGAGCGGTGAAGGGCGGACGTGAGGCTTGGACTGAGGGACGGGTGGCCTGAGGATCAGCTGTGGTGGCTGACAGCCTAGGACAGCGACGAGCGAAGACTTGCGGGGCATGGTGTTGCTCGGGTCAAGGACTCGGGGACACATGTCGGTGGACGGGGTGCACGGGCGGTGCATCCTCTCTACGGCTCGGTTTGGTGGTTGAGCAAGCAAAACCACGAGTGGATGTTTCCAGGTTTGGGCCTCAAAACCTGGCGCTGATGGTTTCTGAGTTTGGGCGACAAAACTTGGGCTGAGGACGGTTTCCAGGTTTGGGCCTCAAAACCTGGGCGCTGCGGGTTTCTGAGTTTGGGCCACAAAACTCAGGCGATGGACGGCTGGTTTCCCGATTTGGGCCTCAAAAACGGGGGCGGAGTCCGTGAAAAGGACAGGCAGAGCGGTGGCGGCACGTGGCGGCAATCGGTGAGGTTGCGTCGAGGCAACGCTACCAGTTGTGCGGGCGTGGCCGTCGGATCACCATCATCTTCGGGTTGGTCCAGGATAGCCTTAGGGTTTGGCTGGGTCGCTCTGTAAATAACTAGGGGTAGATTGGGAATTAGAATTAGGATAAGTAGGGGGAGACACCCACCTCCCAAATTATCTCAGTCATTTGCTATTTTGCCTTCTAGGTTTTCCTGCTCTCCCTGTCCTCTACTGTAGCGAACTGAGATCCACAGAGAAGACAATCATACCTCTGTGTCCGTGAGATTTTAATGAAGTGAGACCGTAATCTCACTATTGTAGCATGTGGTAGCCACACGATTGCAAATTCGTGGTTGTGATTCGCGTTATGTTCGTGTTCTTCGCGGATTGTTTTTCTCCACGTTTTTCCCGTCGATCGATCTCTTTGTTCAGTGCATCTTTTGCAAATCCGTTTGAACCAAGATGTTCTAGATCGTGAGGCACTTCTTTCCAGCGAAGGAAATCATCTCTAACCTCACGAGCTGGTAGATAGGTTGATTCTTGTTTCAGATCGGGTTTTTCTCCTTTTGTCTCGAATTCTTCCAATTCACTGATTTGGAGTTAGGTTCGAGCCATGATCCACTTTGGATAGCTCACTAACCTCCTTGGAACTCCTCATACCAAATCTGAGCCTTAGTGCTTTTGATTCGGAGGAAATCGGGTGATTTTTGCGGAAGAACAGTACATAATCGGGACCATCGAATGCTCTGTTCTTGAGCATCGGACGCTGGTTCATACCATCGGACGCGTCCGGTGCCACGTGTCTTCTGACAGTGAGTTTTAAAGAGCATCGGACGCTGACCATCGGAGCGTCCGTTGCCATCGGATGCACCGGAGGTCAAGCATCGGACGCTAGGGTTTCACTGTAGTAGCGTCCGATGCCTGTCCAGTAAGGTTCCAGAAAGGTTTTGTTTGCATCGGACGCGTCCGGTCCTTGGCCATCGGACGCTGCCAGCGTCCGATGCACACTATTGTGCACTATTTCATCCGTTGTTTGTTTGTGTGACCTCGGATTTGGTTTTGGGTTTTCGCTTTGCGTTTCTAGAGTCGTGTAGTGTCCCGCTGTGCTTCTTGGAAGCTTCCACCCTACATCTAGGGTCATGGACATTATTTAAGCTCTAGGTCTGCTCTTGGGGTGATTCTCGGGACAGTGGCAACAAGTTTCCGAAAGGAAAATTTTGGAGCTCCCATTCACCCCCCCTTTGGTCGCTTTCTGGTAGCATCTTCGGTCCTTCAATTGGTATCGGAGCGGGTTAAGGATCTTCCACCTTAGTCGGTTCCAGATCCATAGAAGGCGACATGGATCGCCGCGTGGGCAAATCGCCATTTTTCGATGGGACGAACTATGCGTATTGGAAGATACGCATGCCGACCTATCTCCAGAGCATGGGCTCTTCTGTTTGGGAGATTTGCAACAAGGCCGATTACGTTGTCTTGGCTGCTCGTGTTACTCAGCTTCAGATGGATGAGCACGATGCCAATAGCCGAGCGCGTAACGCTCTTTTCTCCTGTTTGAGCATGTCCGAGTTTGATCGCGTTTCACACCTCCCCACGACTCGTGAGATTTGGGCGATCCTCATGCGTTTCCATGAGGGAACCACTCAAGTCAAATCCCGTCTCTACGATTCGCACAAGCGGGAGTATGAGAACTTTCGACACATGCCTGGTGAGAGTATAGAAAGTTTATTCGCTCGCTTTCAGGTCATTGTCAACAAGATGAGGTCTAACAAGGAGTTGTTGCCTTTTGACGATCATGAGAGAGCTTTGAAGCTTTTGTATACTCACGATCGGTCGGTGTGGGACTCAAAGGTCCAGGCGATCATCGAATCGTCTAACTATGAGACCGTCACATGCGACGAGCTCTTTAGTAAGCTCAAGTCTAGTGAGATTGACGCCATGTCGAGGGCTTCTTATGAAAATCCTTCTGGCCCGACTATGGCTTTGGTTTCTGGCTCTTGGCTAACCCCTCTGGAGGCTTTGCACTTTCTTCTCTTCTTTCTGTCACAGAGGAGCAGCTGGAGTTCATGGGGGATGATGAGTTGGCTTTGCTTGCCAACCGGTTCTCGTGGTTCCACAACAACCGCATGAACTGTCGCCGTGGAGGAGAACGCACGGGATGTTTCGAGTGCAGCGATCCCAACCACTTCATCGCCAATTGCCCGAAGAAGAACAAGCAAGTCTTCGGCAAGGCAGATCATGGGCACAAGTACGACTCCGGCAAGCGCAAGGAGAAGTACGTCCCCGCGAAGCACAAGCGGAAGGGCAGCTTCGACAAGGAGTACATCAAGACGAAGTACATGGAGAAGGCCCAGGCTGAGCAGCGTGCTTTCTTCGCCACGCTCAACGATGTCGATGACTCGGATGACGACTCCGCTGCCTCAAGCGACGACGAGTCCGAGAAGAAGAAGAGGATCGAGGACAAGCTGAACGGTCTCTGCTTCTTCGCCGAAAACGAGGGCTTCTACACCATGGCCCTCAGCAAGGAGGTCGACGGCGAGCTGGAGACCCCTCGGAACGACGACGACGACACCTCCCAGGTATCTCAGACCCCTAATGAGCTTTCTGCTGAGGTCGAGAAACTTACTGCCGCTCTTCTTAGTCAAGATAAACTGCTTAGGCGTGCTGCTAGAGAGCATAAGGAGTTTAGGCAGAAGTGGGAGGATACGGTGAAGGAGCTTGAGTTTGCCAAGTCCACCGTAGTTGTCTCTGAGGAGGGTGAGTGCGAGATGTGCACCACGTACATGAATGACCTTCTCACTTTGAGGGGAAAGTATGTTGCGTTGGTAGGAGAGGTGGATGAGCTTAAGGCTAGATCCTCGCTGTTGGGTGCGTGCAAGTCCTGTGCTAGCTTGCAATCCGAGTTGGCAGAGAAGAATGCCAAGATTGTGTCTCTTGAGAAGGCCAACTCGGGTAGCACATGTGTGTCTAGATGCGCTTTGTGTGAGGGTTTGGAGATGGAGATTGCGAACGTGAAGCATGACAAGATGCAAACGAGGAGGAGGAAAACACATACCTTCGGACCATCTTGTCATGGGTGTCTTGTGGTGAGCCGCAGCTTGGGATGATGATCTCCCAGTTCAAGCATGCTGCTGGAGGTCCAGGTGTAGGTTTTGCTCAGGGTGTTGATGTTCAACTTTGGCAAGATTGGAGAGTCAAGTGGTCTCTAAACCATGTGAGAAGCCCAACTCCACCACTACTCCCAAGCTTACCAAGATTCCACCCAAAGAGCCTTTTAAGCCTAACACCAAGGATGGGGTGTTTGTTGAACCTCCGAGAGCTCCACCCAAGAAACAGTCATGGGCTCCAAAACCAGACCACCTCAACAACAAGCTAGACACCATGCCACCCATCCAAGAGGAGCTTATGCCACAGAAGGGCAAAGTGATCCACACCCACTACCGTGAGTACCAACAACCCCCTTTGAGAGCGGCGAGGTACCATTGTGAGCACTGTGGGAGAGATGGACACTTGAGTGAGTTTTGCTTTCGGCGCAAGAGAGAGGCGCGTCGTGCAAAGGAGATGAACAACACGGACATGTACCATCTTTTCCATGATGTACATGCGTTGGATGTTCAGAGGCGTGCTGCTAGGCCTAGAGGTCCAAAACTTCAAGTCCCTAGGCCTAGGCCGCGAGGAGGTCGTGCCCGGCGGGAGCCTGCAGTTGTGGGCTATGGAGCCTGTAGTTGAGCGTTTTCCCCCACCACATTTTGAGTATCGCGGTGAGCGCTCCTTCCCTAGCGGACCACGTTTTCCTTAGCGTGGTGATCGCTTTCCCCATAGGTATGCTAGGAATGGTTTTTCTGCTAACCGTTCTTTTGAGCAGCCGACCCAACACTGGTATTCTCCCTACTTCACTAACCCCAGTGTTGGACCGTATGCTCACCCTATGTCTTTTTATTGATGCAGGTAAAATGATTGGAGAACGTTTGGTTGGTGGATTCCGGGTGTTCGAGGCACATGACAGGAAATGCCAAGTCGTTCTCCAGTCTTAGTCCGGTCGCCGGAAAAGAGTTTATCATCTTTGGCGACAATAGCAAAGGTAAAGTGTTGTCTCGTGGGTCGGTGCGAGTTAATGAGCACTTTGTGTTGCGCGATGTTGCTCTTGTTTCTAACTTGCATTTTAACCTTCTTTCTGTTTCGCAACTTTTTGATGATGACTATGAGATTCGTTTTAAACCGAATCTCAGTCGCATTTTGGATCCTCAGGGCAATCTTGTATGTGTGATTTTGCCCTTTGGAAAAGTCTTTCGTGCGAATTTCTCAGAGTCGTTTGGAGTTTCTCATTGTCTTTTGGCTGGACCTTCCTCCTCTGCTCTTTGGAAGTGGCATAGGAGACTCGGTCATCTGAGCTTCGACTTTTTTGCAAGACTTAGCTCACTTGGTTTAATCCGAGGATTGCCCAAGTTGTCCATGGAGAAGGATCTTGTTTGCCATTCTTGTAGACATGGGAAGATGGTAGCCGCTCCCCACCATCCAGTGACTCAGGTCATGACCAAGCGCCCTAGAGAGCTTTTACACATGGACCTTGTTGGTCCGGCTCGGGTGAGCTCGGTTGGGGGAAGTGGTATGTGCTTGTTGTTGTTGACAACTTTTCGAGATATTTGTGGGTCTTCTTTTTAGATGAGAAGACTGGGGACTTTCCCCTTTGCTCGCAATCTGATTTTGCGTCTTCAGAATGAGTCCCTTTGAACTAGATGCGAGCAATTCGGAGTGATAATGGTTCCGAATTCAAGAATTCGGATTTTGAGAAGTTTAGTAACTCTTTGGGTTTGAAGCATCAGTTTTCTTCTCCCTACACACCGCCACAGAATGGTGTGTTGTAGAGAGGAAGAATCAGACCTTGTTGAGATGGCCAGGACGATGCTCGATGAGCATAGGACTCCTAGGCGATATTGGGCCGAAGCTATGAGCACTGCATTCTATATTTCCAATCGCATTTTTCTCCGAGCTTTCTTGAAAAAGACTTATTATGAGTTGCGTTTGGGAAAACTGCCCAAGGTGAGTTATTTTAGAGTCTTTGGTTGCCATGTTTTTATACTCAAGAAGGCAACCTGGACAAATTTGAGTCTCGTTCTTCTGATGGTGTATTTTTGGGTTATGGCACTCATACTCGTGCATATCGTGTACTTAACCTTGATACTAACCGAGTCATGGAGACATCAGATGTCACCTTCGACGAGACCATGATTTGTCCTTCTTCTCGTTTTGAGCGTGCAGGTGATCATGAGGTGTAACACCTCAAGTGTTTACATGAGTAAAATGTTGTCATGTCATCATAAGCATTTCATAGCATCATGTGCTAGCTCACCTTGAGATGCATTCACTAAAATGAGTTTAATTCGTAATGTGTGAGCATCTTTGTTTATATGCTTGTGATGCAGCTCAAAAACCTAATTTAGAATGTCATTATGAAGTAACTTGTGTTCATTTCCACTTGAAAGTCATGTAAAGCATGGATCCAAGTTCAACAATTCAAAAGAAACTAAAATCTATTTAGCTAAAAACTGGAAAAATATTAAAATTTTATATAAGTTCATTAGCCCTTTCTAGTTAACTCAAAATCTGTGCATATTTAGGGGCTGATCCTAAAAGCTTTTGGTAGATCCTGAGGAGAGGTACAACTTTGATATTCAAAGTTTTCAAAATTTCTGTACAAAATTTCAAGTAATTATGAATTTACTTAAACTTGGAAATGGTTCCCTTTTGACTTTAAACTTGTTTTCCAAAAACTATTTGAAATCTGAGTTTGAGATCTACATCAAAGTTGTAGAAAAATTTCAAAATGAACATTTCATACATTGACCACTTTCAAGTGTCAATGCAAAATCAAAAGTAATTTTGCTTTTACTGCAAAACCCTAGTTCTGTCCCCTTTTCAAATTTCCAATTTGAAATGGATTGAACTATTTGATCAAATTGATATTCTTCCATTTGGAATCAGCCATAGGGTGTTAAAGAAAAGTTGTGTAACTTTTCAAACTCTACCTTTTATATGTTGGCAAAATTCGAAGTTGTTCAGAAAATTCAAGAGTAATTTTGAATTCAGTTTGGTCCAAATTTGATTTTGAACTCCATTTCAATCCAGGCAGAATTTGACTTTGATTCTTAAAGCAACATGTAGAACACAAAATTTGGAGCAACTTTGTTTTTAAGAGTTTTTGTCGTGCAGTTCAAAAATCTGGAGAATTTAGAAAAGGGGGTAAACCTGATACTGTAGCTACAGGAGGGGGAGTGCACCTGCCGGAGCAGGGCCGGCCGCCGCGTTGCCGCCGCCGTGGCTGGCCGTCTCCGCGCCTCCGCGTGTCTGGCCACGCAGCTGGGAGTCTGCTGCTTCACTCAGCGCGGTGGCAAGCCTTGAGAGCTTCCCAATCTTCCATCGTCCGTGTCCGCCACCTCCTCTTTCTCCTCCTCTGTTTCCAGTCAAGCTCCGGCGAGCTCGTTTACCGTCGTCGCTGCGTCTCGGTCTCTCCATCTCCCAGATAGCTCCGCCTGCATCCCTTGCTTCTCTGAGCTAGCTAACCCGAGCCCTAGAGCTTGCAACCGCCGTCGCCACGGTTTTCTTCCTCGCTGTGGCAGGAGCCGCCGCGGGTACCTTGGTCGCGGCCACGGGTAAGCTAACGTTCCTCCGATCAAATCGACTAGTGTTTTAGCTTCGCGATGTGTTGTGGCTCATGTTCAGCTCGCTTTTGAGGTCTCTACCGCTCTGGCTTGAGCAGTCCACGGAGGTTGCCGCCGGTGCAAGCTCTGCCATCGCCGCCGCCGTCGCCAACCTCGGTCCAGTGCTCCTCGAGTCAAGGTAAGGCGCGCATCGTAGTCGTGATGAGCTCCTAGGCGTGTTGCTCCCTAGTTTAGTCTCTACCGAGTCACTGGTGGTCGGTCCGTGTGGCTCGCCGTCGGCACAAGCGCCGCCATGGCCGCCATCGTGGACCATGTTGCTCGGAGTCATCTCCGAGCGAGTTTGGGTGCGCAGCATGGTCGCTGCACGTCCCTGAGTATGAAGCCACCCTCACCTAGGTCGCTACCGTGCCCTTTTGTCCGGAACGCCGGGTCGCCGTCGTGTCTGCCATGGCCGAGCCGCCATGGCCGCTGCCAGCTCAAAGTCGTGTTGGCGCTAGGTCTAGAGAGGGGTGGGATCGGAGCGCCAGGTCAAGGAGTGGAGCTCGGTACCCTCGCCGGCGCCGGTGACCTCGCCGGTGAGGAGACCGGAGAGCGGTCAGCGCGGCCGGCAGCCGGTCAAGGCCGGCCGAGGTCTGGCCTGGGCGTGAAGGAGAAGAGAAGGGGCTGACACCTGGGGCCCGGTTGTTAGCAGCTGTGGGCCAAAGTGGGCCGAGCCCAGTAGGGTTTTGAAAGGTTTTCTTTTTCTCAAAAAGAGGAATAGTGTTAAGTTTGTCTTTTTTATATGTTTTTCTAGGAAGCTCCAAAATTGTGAAATTTTTGAGTAGCTTTCTCAAACTGTCTAATATTTATGAAAAATATGAAACTTGAGTTTTGAACAAATTTTGAAGTGATTTAAATAGGTCTTTTTATTAATAAATGGACTTTGATGATTTTTGTAGGCTTATTTAAAGGTCCAAAAATCATGAAACTATTTTTATCACTGTTTTTAGTTGAAAATGTATCATCACAAAAAATTTTGAGCTCTGTTGGAGAAAATAGATTTTAATCTTATTTCTATGCCTAATTAATCATTCAAATATTATAGTTTAATTTAATTCTGCAGGTTTAAATGGTTGTTCAAAAATTGTGATATTGTTTTACCACTATTTTGTGATCATAATTTATCATCTCTAAAAGTTTGAACTATTTGGACATAGTTTGCTTCACAACTTAATTTCGTGTTAATTAAATTGCTTTCTTTATAAATAAGTAATGTTGTTAAATATGAAACCTAAGTTCCTTTATGGTAGTTTTGGAGGTTAAGTTAAGTGAATTATCTTGATCTGCTACTGGATGCAGACAAGCTTCACTCATATACCCATGTATGTTTGTGTCAGTTGGGTTTGTTGGTTTGCAACTGTACCGTGATGGAAAGTTGTTGCAAGATAAATGTTTATAGCTTAGAAAATTTCCATCTTTACCATGATCATGACAAGAGCATCTCATCAAGCATGCACTCCTTTATCGTGTAGTTTCCGAAGGGGTCGAATGTCCGGTCGAGGTTGGTCCAGAGAGTTCGGAGTGTTCTGTTGATCCGGAATATCAGGAGTTCCAGACTCTTTCAGTCAACAAAGGCAAGCCCCGGTGCATTTAACCATTTCCTTGGATTTACAATTACACTTACTTTCGATAACCTGATGCATTAGATGTTTATCAAATAAATGCTTTAAACCTGTTGATGCATGATCAACCTTGATATCGATATATCATTCCTTGATACCTGCTTTATGCAAATGATAAAAATGCTTAGTCCTGCTGCTTTATGAAGCTTTTGATAAATTTTTCGATACTTATCGTTTTGGAATGATAATGAGAAAGAATGATGGTTAAGACCAGACGGGCACATGCATCGACCCTTGGATCGATGTATGGTGACCTGGATGTGTCGGTTTAGGGTTAACCGTTGTTGGCCTGCTAGATTGAGAAACTGTGAAGTACCGATCATATGCTACGGGAAGCCCTACCTTGGTGGTTCTTAAATGAGAACGGCTAATCGTGCACTGGGAGTGGAGAGATGGCGGGAGTACTAGCTACCCTCGTGGGTTAAAGTCCCGGATTGGAGGTGTACAAGTACTCTCGGGCGGCGCGGACCCGGTCTTGTTTGGAGGATCCGAGGCTAGGGTTGATATATGTGTGATCTAGGGTCTACATATATCGTATGATCGTGGAAAACTCCCAGATCTGGTTGAATTGGTTCGAATTGTCATGCTCCTCGGTTAAGGAGACTGTTGGCGGTTCTTGTCGACATATTTACCCCGCCAACATAGTCCATATAAAAGGAGAAAAGCATGTATTCTACTCATATATACTTTTATTACTAACCAAGTTCCACATGTAGTGCAAAATTATGTTGTGCAGATTACAAACATGCATACAGGTGGATAACAACCAAAAAGGCGCAATCCAACACGCCAAAATGCGCAAAATAAACAAGAACACAAAAAGCCCATATAGAAGTGCAGCAAAATTCAACCGGGAACGAAACCAGAGGCCCAAGAGAGCAAGTCCAGGCTTTGGACTGGGCTGGACGGGCCCAGCGCGGGGGCGACCGCCCCCCTGGTGCTGCCACGTGGCCACCGCCTTTGCAGAGGCGGTGCATTCAATGTCCTCATGGCGGTTCCAGGCGCAATTTGCAGCAACACCCCTACCAAACCGACCTCAAACACCTATATAAGGAGGGGGAGAGGGGAGGCCAAAGTAGAACACAATCACCACCTCTTGAGCTACACATTTGGGCACTACCACTTCTTTTTTTCCTTGTTCTTGTGCTAGAGAGAGAGCTAGGCAAAGCTATCAAGGAGGGCTTGGCTCCTTGGAGAGATATTGGGTATGAATAAGATAGATCTGATCTCCAAAGCCCTGTCTTCATTCTTTCGATACAGATCTTCATATGAACTAGAGTATAGTTCTTGTTCTAGTATTTTGGTATATGACTTAGATCTTAGGTCCTATATCGTGTTGCTAGTATATGAACTTATGAATAGTTCTTGTGGAATTAGTATAATATACATTCTAGTGTATAGTTATAATATATTGCTACCCTAGGGTTAGTAGTGTATTATATGAATTAGAGCTAAGTGTGTGTATTGTATTCTCACATAGAACATTAGTCTAATTGCTTCATGCTTGTTATATGATTAGAAATGAGCTTATGTCAAGGGTGGCGGTTTATCATGCTCTTCTGAGCAGGCTCAGGCTTCTTACCTGTCGATCCGTAGGGTCGGGGACCCGGGGGAGTCTGAGTGGGTTCTGTGCATGCAAGCATGGTGCTTGGATGTAGAGGCCGGGTAATTGCATGGTCTTAGTCCACGGTAGTGGGGATGGCGGCAGGTGGTGACAGCCCTGTCCGTCCTTGGCATTCCCCCACGTTCGGCTAGGGTGTAGGAGTCTAAATTGTTACGAGAGGTGCTGGCAGACCAGTACTCGCGTAATCTCCCGAACCATCTGAAGCATGAGATTAGTTCTATGTCATATGATTGCATGATTAACTTGTTCTGTGTATGACCTGTATCCAGACCATGCCTGCTCTATTAGGTTATTCAATTATTCTTTTATTCATTTATTCTTTTAGTCTCTTTTTACTCTTTGCCCTTTTGCCATGCTCAAGATTGTGTTTCTCCACTATTCAAATTATCACTGTTTATCACCTGTTATGACAATTGATCCATTATTGCTATCATGGTATTTGGTACTATGTATATCCTAGAACTTGATACATACAAAGCCTTCCTCGAGCGAACCAATAAATCACGATACTCAGTATATCTCCGGGTGAAATGCTACACGATAATTCCGTGCGCTTGCGGACCTAAACTCCAAACCTACGAACTATCGTAAAGATGCATGCTTAACACTGTTGCTGGAAACGCGCCATTCTAAGCAACTTGTTAAGAGACGTCGTACAGACACTTCTAGCGTCGTTGCTGGGAATAGATCTTCGGGTCCATTTCTATGCCAATATCCGACGCCATTGCCATGGATGGATTGCAAAGTCCATTCTTAGTGACGACGTTAGTAAGTGTCGACGCGCATTTCTGGCGCTGTTGCCAGGGATGGATCGTAAGGTCCATTCTTAGTAATAACGTTAAGAAATGCCAACAGATACTCAATCTTTCGACCCACACCGTAGAATAAAATGGAACTGATGTAAGAAAGAATGACAATGATCTTTCATTAGTGTTCACTTTCAACTCTTACCAAGTACTTATATGTTTAAGTAAAATTGGATCTAGAATTACTTTAGTAAGCTTTTATGCAAATGAAAAGTGCTCTTGAGCCTACCCAAACCAGCATACCTGGTTCTTCTCTTCTCTTGTCGGGTAAGCCTTGTTGAGTACCTTTGTACTCAGGGTTTGTTAATCCCCTGTTGCAGGTGACGTTCACGAGCAGCCTTGCTTGAGGCTTGTTGCGTGACCGTCATTGAGGTGGACGTGTCCGGAGAGGAGTAATGCAACCCTTAGGCGGGGTTGTTTTGTGCTATACAGTTTTATTAATGCTACTTCCACTACCTAGGGTAAAGTTTGGAACTATGGTTTGTAATATTAACGCGAGTTTGAACAACTGGTTTGTAAAACTTATGGTGTAATACTTCCGCACTTTATCTCTGATGTATGTTATTTGTGAAATGTTGTAATACTGCATTGACTCTTGCAATGATCCTGGGAGAGTAAGGAAACGTGGATGAGTCGTGTTACCCGATGACACGTGGTGGGTCTTTTGGGTTATGGGGCGCAGTGTATGACTGTCTGAGGTCTGTTGGACAAGGACAGGTACACGTGGGCCCTAATAATCCAGAGGGTTTCGTCACAGCTGGTATCAGAGCGATCATTGCAGCAGTCTTGGAGTATTGTTGCAAAACTTCAAATGGTTTTGAGTCAAAACTAATTGCAAATTTAGTTTGATCCAAAATGCTTTTGACTTATCCTGTTCATGCTATTCGATCTATGTTCTGTCTTAAGTAGTAGATCGTAGATTGTTAAGTGGAACAACATGTTAAGTTAAGCCTTAATTTGAAACTGTTGTTAAATTCCTACTCTTATGTAATAGAGTATAATTTAAATTTTATATGCTTAATGCGTAAGTGCGTTTCATGCATCATGCTTAATCAACTTATGTTTAATGGTATAGTTGGGTAAGGGTTAGAGTCCAATCCTGCGGATACATGGGTGTATGCCGAGTCTCTGTGTGATGAGTGATTGTCAATGGAGATGATGCGCATGTTCTTTGGCTTGTGTTGTGCAGGTGTCGAGCACGGAGACAGTGATCGATGGCGGGTGAAGGTCAAGTTGCGACGTGCCGTGCCGACGGACCGGGCGCGATGAAGGATGGGCGTGCCGTGCGGCGGACGTGCCATGCCGATGTATCGGACGGTGAGGGCGGACGTGGACTTGGACTGATGGACTGGAGGCCGGAGGATCAGCTGTGGTGGCTGGCAGCCTGCGACAGCGACAGGCGGAGAAGTGCGATCATGTCGGTGGAAGGGGTGCACAGGCGGTGCATCCCCTCTACGACGCCGGTTTGTTGGTAGAGCCCGGGAAAACCAACGGTGGACGGTTTCCAGGTTTGGGCCTCAAAACCTGGGTGCTGGGTTTCCAGGTTGAGCCACAAAACCTGGGCGCGACGGTTTCCAGGTTGAGCCTCAAAACCTGGGCGTGGGCCGGTTTCCGAGTTTGGGCCTCAAAACTCGGGCGCGGACGGTTTCCGAGTTTGGCCACAAAACTCAGGCTGGAGGCTGGTTTCCCGGTTTGGGCCTCAAAACCGGGGGCTGATGGAAAGGCTGGTTTCCCGGTTTGGGCCGCAAAACCGGGGGTGCAGAGTGGTGGCGGCACGTGGCGGCGATCTGAAGGTTGCGTGGAGGCGACGCGGAAGACCGTGCGGACGTGGCCGTCGGATCTACCTACACCAGCGGGTGGACTAGAATAGCCTTAGGGTTAGGCTGGTCCGCTCTGTAATTAGAGTAGAGAGGGGTAGAGTAGGAAATAGACTTAGGCTAGGTTAGTATAAGTAGTCTAGGGGAGACACCCTCCTCCCTATCTCAATCTCAGTTAGCGCAGTCATTTGCTTCCTAGCACCTAGGGTTTCCACTCTCCCATCCCCTGCTCTAGCTAGTTGAGATCCGCAGAGAGACTCCACTCTGTGTACTGTTGATTTGAGGAAGTGAGGCCGTATCCTCACTTTGGAGCACAGATCGATGGCTTGATTTGCGTCCTTGATTCGAGTTCGTGGCTGTGATTCGCGTTTTCTTTGTGTTCTTCGCGGAATCCTTTTTCTCCACGATTTTCCCGTCGCTTGATCTCTTTGCTCGGTTCATCTTTTGCAATTCCGTTTGAACCAAGTTGTTCTAGATCGTGAGGCTCTCCTTTCCACCGAAGGAATTAATCTCTAACCTCACGGTCTAGGAGATCGATCGATTTTCGTTTTGGATTGCGTTCTTGCCTCCATACCCCGAATTTTCTTTGATTCACCGATTTGGAGTTAGGTTCGAGCCATGACCTCTTAGGAGTAGCTCACTAACATCCTTGTGACTCCTCAAATCGAATCCTAGGCCTAGGGCAATTGATTCGAAGGAGATCGGGTTGAATCGTGAAGAACAGCGCTGTTTTCGGGGGCATCGGACGCTATCACGGGAGCATCGGACGCTAGGGTTCCTAGCATCGGACGCTCCGGTGACGCGTGTCACGTTTTCAGCGTTTTAGTTTGCATCGGACGCTAGGCATCGGACGCGTCCGTTGTCCATCGGACGCGCCGGAGTCTTTGCATCGGACGCTGGGTGATCACTGTTCACAGCGTCCGATGGTGGAACAGTAAGGTTCCAGAACCGCCCAGTCTGCATCGGACGCGTCCGGTGGTCTGGCATCGGACGCAGGCCAGCGTCCGATGCGACTGATTTCGCACGGTTTCGTCCGCGGTTCGCTCGTTCGTTGTCGGAATTGATATCCGTCTTTTGCGTTGGCTTTCTAGAGTTGTCTAGTGTCTCGCTGTGCTTCTAGGAAGCATCCACCCTACATATAGGGTCGTGGACATTAGCAAGTTCTAGGGTTCGCTCTTGGGGTCGATTTTGGGACAGTGGCATCTAGTTTCCGTAAGGAAATTTTGAAGCTCCCATTCACCCCCCCTCTGGTCGCTTTCGGTTAGCTTCTCGGTCCTTCAATTGGTATCGGAGCAGGTTAAGGATCTTCCACCTTAGCCGGTTCCAGATCCACCGAAGGCGACATGGATCGCGGCGTGGGCAAACCGCCGTTTTTCGATGGGACGAACTATGCGTATTGGAAGATACGTATGTCGGCCTATTTGCAGAGCTTGGGCGTTTCGATCTGGGATATTTGCAACTCCCCTGATTACGTGGTCTTGGCTGCTCGTGTGACTCAACAGCAGGTCGATGAGCACGATGCCAATAGCCGAGCCCGTAATGCTCTTTTCTCTTGTTTGAGCATGGGTGAGTTTGATCGTGTTTCTCACCTCGCTACGGCTCGGGAGATCTGGGACACTCTCATGCGTTTTCATGAGGGCACCTCTCAAGTCAAAACCCGACTCTACGAGTCGTTCAAGCGAGAGTATGAGAACTTTAGACATCAACCTGGCGAGAGCATAGAAAGTTTATTCGCTCGCTTTCAGGTGATTGTCAACAGGATGAGGGCTAACAGAGAGCAGTTGCCATTTGACGATCATGAGCGTGCTTTGAAGCTTTTGCACACTCTTGACCGTTCGGTGTGGGACTCCAAGGTTCAGGCAATCATCGAATCGCCGAACTATGAGACTCTCACCTGCGACGAGCTCTTCAGTAAGCTCAAGTCCAGTGAGATTGATGCTATGGCGAGGGCTTCTTTTGAAAATCCTTCTCGCCCGTCCATGGCTTTGGTTTCCGGCTCTTCCTCTAACCCCTCAGCTGGCTTTGCGCTTTCTTCTCTCTTTTCTGTGACAGAGGACCAGCTGGAGTCTTTGGGAGACGACGAGTTGGCTTTGCTTGCCAACCGGTTCTCGCGGTTCCACAACAACCGCATGAACCGTCGTCGAGGAGGAGGACGCACGGGATGCTACGAGTGCGGCGACCCCGACCACTTCATCGCCGACTGCCCCAAGAAGAAGAACAAGCATCTGGGAAGGGCGATCACGGCCACAGGCGCGACTCCAAGTACAAGGAGAAGCACGTTCCCCCGGCACAAGAAGCGGGGCGGCTTCGACAAAGAGTACATCAAGAAGAAGTACTTGGAGAAGCAGCAGGCTGAGCAGCGTGCGTTCTTCGCCACGCTCAGCGACGTCGACGGCTCGGATGACGACTCCGCTCGATCGAGTGATGACGAGTCCGAGAAGAAGAAGCTGGAGGACACGTTCAACGGCTTATGCTTCTTCGCCGGCGACGAAGGCCTGTGTACCATGGCGCTCGGAGATGAGGTCGGAGGCGAGCTGGAGCACACACCTCGGAACGACGACGACGACGACACCTCCCAGGAGGAGCGGTTGGAGGACATTTGGCTTGTGGATTCCGGTTGCTCGAGGCACATGACCGGAAATGCCAAATGGTTCTCCAGCCATAGTCCGGTCGCCGGAAAGAGTACATAACCTTCGGCGACAAAGGTAAGGGCAAGGTATTGTCCGTTGGTGCAGTGCGGGTTAATGAGCACTTTGTGTTGCGCGAGGTTGCTCTTGTTTCTAACCTGCATTTCAACTTGCTTTCTGTTTCGCAACTTTTTCGTGAAGGCTATGAGATTCGTTTCAACCGAACCTTAGCCGGATCTTAGATCCTCAGGGTGATCTTGTATGTCTGATTTCACCCTTTGGGAATGTCTTTCGCGCGAATTCTCAAAGTCGTTTGGATCTTCTCGCTGTCTTTTGGCTAGTCCTTCTTCTTCTGATCTTTGGAAGTGGCATAGGAGGCTCGGTCACCTGAGTTTTGACTTGCTTGCAAGACTTAGCTCACTTGGCTTAATCCGAGGATTGCCCAAGCTTTCGTTGGAGAAGGATCTAGTTTGCCATGCTTGCCGGCATGGAAAGATGGTTGCTGCTCCCCACCATCCTTTGACCAAGGTTATGACCTCGCACCCGGAGAGCTTTGCATATGGACCTTGTTGGTCCGGCTCGGGTGAGCTCGGTTGGTGGGAAGTGGTATGTGCTTGTTATTGTTGACGACTTTTCGAGGTATTCGTGGGTCTTCTTTTTAGTTGAGAAGTCCGAGACATTCTCCTTCGCTCGCGATCTGATTTTGCGTCTTCAGAACGAGTTCCCTTTGAACTCGATGCGAGCGATTAGAAGTGATAATGGTTCCGAGTTTAAAAATTCGGATTTTGAGAAGTTTTGTAAACGCCTTGGTTTGGAGCATCAGTTTTCTTCTCCCTATACACCACCCCAAAATGGTGTTGTAGAGAGGAAGAATCGGACCCTTGTTGAGATGGCCAGGACGATGCTTGATGAGCATAGGACTCCTAGGCGCTATTGGGCCGAAGCTATGAACACTGCATGCTATATTTCGAATCGCATTTTTCTGAGAGTGTTTTTGAAGAAGACCTCTTATGAGTTGCGTTTTGGTCGCCAGCCCAAGGTGAGTTATTTTAGAGTCTTTGGTTGCCACTGTTTTATATTGAAAAAAGGCAACCTAGACAAGTTTGAGTCTCGTTCTTCTGACGGTGTGTTTTTGGGTTATGGCACTCACACTCGAGCTTATCGTGTACTTAACCTTGACACTAACCGAGTCATGGAGACATCAGATGTCACCTTCGACGAGACTCTTGTTTCTCCTTCTTTCTCGTTTTGAGCGTGCAGGTGATCACGAGGTTGGAGAGCCTCTTTTCGATGACGAGAAGAGGGTGCTGAAGGTATAGATGATCCAGCACCCCCTCGCCTGCCGCGCCGCCGGAGCGGCTTCGACGACGACCCGTGGCCCCGAGACGTCTTCTTCTCTGGGGCCGTGGGATCCACCTCGCGCGGTACCTTTTGTACCCGGGGTGGAACCAGCTACTGTTGAGGGGGAGGTTACTTCTTCCTGGGAGGCGCCACGACACATCCAGCGCCAGCACCCCCCTGAACAGATGATCGGCGACATCGACGAGCGAGTTACTCGCTCCAGGTCACAGCACATCTCGCACTTTGCTCATTCTGCTTTTGTTGCGTCTTTTGAGCCCCGAGATGTTGGACACGCATTGACGGATCCGGATTGGGTCAATGCCATGCATGAGGAGCTAGAGAACTTTGAGCGAAATCGGGTTTGGGTTCTAGTGCCACCACCTCCTGACTGTAAACCTATTGGGACAAAATGGGTATTTAAAAACAAGCAAGGAGAGGAGGGCCACATTGTGAGAAACAAGGCCCGGCTTGTAGCGAAGGGTTATAGTCAGAAGGAGGGGATAGATTATGAGGAGACCTTCGCTCCTGTAGCTCGTTTGGAGGCTATTAGGATACTCTTGGCTTATGCTGCATCCATGGGTTTCAAACTTTTTCAAATGGATGTCAAGAGTGCCTTCTTAAACGGCTATATTGAGGAGGAGGTCTATGTCCAGCAACCCCCGGTTTTGAAAATCCCAAGTTTCCAAACCATGTCTTTAAACTCCACAAAGCTTTGTATGGTTTGAAACAAGCCCCTAGAGCCTGGTATGAGAGATTAAAAACCTTTTTGCTAGCTAAGGGTTTTAAAATGGGATGTGTAGATAAAACGCTCTTTCTCTCTTTCTCCTCACAAGGCAAAGATACTCTCTTGATCCAAATTTACGTGGATGATATCATTTTCGGTGGTTCTTCTCACGCTTTGGTTGCCAAGTTTGCAGATACTATGAGCAGGGAGTTCGAGATGAGCATGATGGGCGAGCTGACTTCTTCTTCTCTCGGGTTGCAAATTAAGCAATCCCGAGAGGGGACGTTTGTGCACCAGGGCAAGTACACAAGGGACTTGCTGAAGCGGTTCGACAAGGGTGAGGCCAAGCCTCTTCCAACGCCCATGTCGACGACGACTGCCCTGGATGCTGACACGGATGGAGAAGCAGTGGACCAGAAAGAGTACCGCAGCATGATTGGATCGCTGCTCTACCTGACGGCGACACGGCCGGACATTCAGTTCGTCGTGTGCTTGTGCGCGCGCTTTCTTTCAGGCTTCGCCACGCACTTCTCACCGTCAGGCGGTGAAGCGCATCTTCAGGTACCTTCGTTTCACGCCTGAGCTCGGGATTTGGTATTCTGCTTCTTCACCCTCTCACCCTCTCGCTTTGTGGCTTTTCTGATGCTGATTTTGCTGGTTGTCGCATTGAGCGCAAGTCTACTTCAGGGACTTGCCAGTTTATTGGATCTTCTCTGGTGTCGTGGTCTTCCCGCAAGCAGTCTAGTGTCGCTCAGTCTACCACGGAGGCTGAATATGTTTGCTGCGGCTAGCTGCTGTTCCCAGTTACTCTGGATGATGGCCACTTTGCGTGATTTTGGTTTGAGCTTTACTCGAGTTCCTTTGCTTTGTGACAGCACGAGTGCCATTAGCGTTGCTAAGAACCCTGTGCTTCACTCGAAAACCAAACACATTGATGTGCGCTTTCATTTCTTGCGAGACCACCACCAGGAGAAGGGTGATATCGACCTTCGCCATGTCGATACTCATCACCAATTGGCTGATATTTTCACCAAGCCTTTAGACGAATCAACCTTTAATAGGTTGAGGGTGAGCTTGGTGTGTGTTTCCCCTTTTAGATGGGGGAAGCATTTTGAGATGTACAGACTGACTCTTTTATTTTGAGGCTCTTTTCTTTTGAGTTTCTTGAGTCTCTCTCTTTTGGTATCTTCTTTCCTTCAGTTCTGTGTCGGGCATACGCATTTACATTCTGAGCTTCATGTCTATATTCACTAGAATGTAATTATGCTCTTGTTAGTATTGCTCCGATACTTATGATGATGCTTGTAGCTTATGCTCTTTCTGATCACTGTTACATGTTATGAGCGAGCTATTTTTTTTGGAATGGTGAATTATGCCTAATGTATATAAATCTGAAAATGTTCACCATTGAGATATGCAACTAGCATGTGTAGGGTGTGTTGAGTCCATTCCTGCTTTTCATATATGCTAGGTTGCTATGTCTCTAGTTCTGAGTCATTCACTTGCTTGGTTGTTCATAACTTGCTTAAAATCTGAACCAAGTATTGTTGAATTGAAAAGATCGAGATGGGATTGCTTGTCAACACCTCATGGTATTGAGACTGTTTCTCATTGCACTTTGAGTTAAACTTGAGCCATGTAGTGTATGACCGAAACCGTTGCTTTAAGCTTCTGATTGCTTCGGCATAGGCTTCGCACGGTTGAAAGTTAGGCGATGACAAGCTTTCAACCTCTCGCAATCACATGCTAAAAATGAACTTGTGAATTCTTTTACCGCTGCAACTCCGATATGAATTTGAAATCACAAGTATATGCTTCATTCCTATGCATGATGATTGAACTTTGCTAGGGGTAGTTCACCTTGTATATATGCTTAGCACTTGTTTGGATTCCTTCTATACATGTCTAGTGCTATGTTGATGGTGACTATCCTTTTGGCTTAAAACTACTCACATGCTCATATGCTTCATATTTCGTATAAGTGATCAGTTTGAGCCTTTGCTATTTGAGTGCTTAATTGAGATGTTGGAGCTATACTGATTAGAGCATCTTTGCACTCTTTTGACTATATCCTTGAAGCTCCTAACTTGCATTTTGACCTCATATGCATTGTGGAAGGAGATCTTGTGTTCAGGGGGAGTTTATGTGAAGAGAGTTGCTTCTCCGATACCTTTTGGCCTTGATAAGTGCATTTTCAACTAGGGGGAGAAATTTACGCAAATCATATGCCCTGAAAATCTTTTGTCCTAGTTGCTTGCATTTGTCGAGGGGGAGTTTGCTAGTTGTGTTGAGCCGTTGCCTCTGTCTTGAGGGACTAGCAAACGTTCCTAGCTTCTCATGAGCTTTCATAAGCTTTCTCATTTGGCTTTCAATTGGTATCGTCTGGTGTGCTTTCCCATTTGGTTTGGGTTGATTTTCAATTGGTTCGGAGTGATTTTCTTGCTAGTTGTGTTGAGCCTCTGTGCCTCTATCTTGAGGGACTAGCATTTTGCTTCTGTTGTCCTCCGATCTTCAATTGCTATCTGCTAGCGGTGTTGAGCCTGTTCTACCTCTTCTTGAGGGCTAGCTTTGCTTTACTTGGTTGCGTCAAGCCGTTGCCCATGTCTTTGGGGACCAAGTTTTTGCTTCATCCACTTGACCTTCTTCGGCTTTTGTTAAGGCTTCTGGGTCATTTGGTTGGGTTTTCTCTTCCCACTCCTTCCTACCTCCTTCTTCTTATTCATGATTTGTTGTGGAGTTGACAATGCACTCATCAAGGGGAGATTGCGGATACATGGTGTATGCAGCCGAGTCTCCTGTGTGATGAGTGATTGTCCACTGGACATGATGCTCATGTTCTTTGGCTTGTGTTGTGCAGGTGTCGAGCACGGAGACAGTGATCGGTTGCGGTGAAGTCAAGTTGCGACGTGCCGTGCCGACGGACCGGCGCGCGATGAAGGATGGGCGTGCCGTGCGGCGACGTGCCATGCCGATGTATCGGACGGTGAAGGGCGACGTGTGACTTGGACTGATGGACTGGAGGCCGAGGATCAGCTGTGGTGCTGGCAGCCTGCGCAGCGACAGGCGGAGAAGTGCGATCATGTCGGTGGAAGGGGTGCACAGGCGGTGCATCCCCTCTACGACGCCGGTTTGTTTGGTAGAGCCCGGGAAAAACCAACGTTGGACGGTTTCCAGGTTTGGGCCTCAAAACCTGGGTGCTGGTTTCCAGTTGAGCCACAAAAACCTGGGCGCGACGGTTTCCATGTTGAGCCTCAAAATGGGCGTGGGCCGGTTTCCGAGTTTGGGCCTCAAAACTCTGCGGCGTACGGTTTCCTCCGAGTTTGGCCACAAAACTCAGGCTGGAGGCTGGTTTCCCGGTTTGGGCCTCAAAACCGGGGGCTGATGGAAAAGGCTGGTTTCCCGGTTTGGGCCGCAAAACCGGGGTGCAGAGTGGTGGCGGCACGTGGCGGCGATCTGAAGGTTGCGTGGAGGCGACGCGGAAGACCGTGCGGACGTGGCCGTCGGATCTACCTACCACCAGCGGGTGGACTAGAATAGCCTTAGGGTTAGGCTGGTCCGCTCTGTAATTAGAGTAGAGAGGGGTAAGAGTAGGAAATAGACTTAGGCTAGGTTAGTATAAGTAGTCTAGGGGAGACACCTCCTCCCTATCTCAATCTCAGTTAGCGCAGTCATTTGCTTCCTAGCACCTAGGGTTTCCACTCTCCCATCCCCTGCTCTAGCTAGTTGAGATCCGCAAGAGAGACTCCACTCTGTGTACTGTTGATTTGAGGAAGTGAGGCCGTATCCTCACTTTGGAGCACAGATCGATGGCTTGATTTGCGTCCTTGATTCGAGTTCGTGGCTGTGATTCGCGTTTTCTTTGTGTTCTTCGCGGAATCCTTTTTCTCCACGATTTTCCCGTCGCTTGATCTCTTTGCTCGGTTCATCTTTTGCAATTCCGTTTGAACCAAGTGTTCTAGATCGTGAGGCTCTCCTTTCCACCGAAGGAATTAATCTCTAACCTCACGGTCTAGGATCGATCGATTTTCGTTTTGGATTGCGTTCTTGCCTCCATACCCCGAATTTTCTTTGATTCACCGATTTGGAGTTAGGTTCGAGCCATGACCTCTTAGGAGTAGCTCACTAACATCCTTGTGACTCCTCAAATCGACCTAGGCCTAGGGCAATTGATTCGAAGGAGATCGGGTTGAATCGTGAAGAACAGCGCTGTTTTCGGGGGCATCGGACGCTATCACACGGGAGCATCGGACGCTAGGGTTCCTACATCGGACGCTCCGGTGACGCGTGTCACGTTTTCAGCGTTTTAGTTTGCATCGGACGCTAGGCATCGGACGCGTCCGTTGTCCATCGGACGCGCCGGAGTCTTTGCATCGGACGCTGGGTGATCACTGTTCACAGCGTCCGATGGTGGAACAGTAAGGTTCCAGAACCGCCCAGTCTGCATCGGACGCGTCCGGTGGTCTGGCATCGGACGCAGGCCAGCGTCCGATGCGACTGATTTCGCACGGTTTCGTCCGCGGTTCGCTCGTTCGTTGTCGGAATTGATATCCGTCTTTTGCGTTGGCTTTCTAGAGTTGTCTAGTGTCTCGCTGTGCTTCTAGGAATCATCCACCCTACATATAGGGTCGTGGACATTAGCAAGTTCTAGGGTTCGCTCTTGGGGTCGATTTTGGGACAGTGGCATCTAGTTTCCGTAAGGAAATTTTGAAGCTCCCATTCACCCCCCCTCTGGTCGCTTTCGGTTAGCTTCTCGGTCCTTCAAATCCTTTCTTGCTACCCAAAAATATTTCCTCAATCTGCCTAAGTTCTAAACCTCATCTCACCAGGATGCCGCGCGGTAAGGAGACAGCTCGCAAGAGTACGGGTCCTCAAGGTGTACCCAAGCACCAACTTGCATCCCGCAAGGAGGAAGGGTCCAGCAGCAGTCAGAGTATTAATGAGGACTTATGGGCAGAGGTCCATGAGCTGAAATCCCAGTTGGCCGCCACCTCTCGGGAGAAGAGCTTGGCACTTGCCAAAGCTGGAGGCATGAAAATCAAGCTGAAGGAGGCCAATAGAAGCGTGGTTAATGCAGAAAATCTCATGACTAAAATGCTTGGAGAAAGGAAAACCGCTTGGCAGCGAGAAGATGCCGCTTTAGCCCATTTGCATGAGTTGGAGGCGTATGTGACGGATATAGAAGCATTCAATGACCTATTGCATGAGGAAGTCCATGTGTTGTACGATCAACTCCATCCACCTCCACCTCCAGATGCAGCTGAAGATGAGATGGGTACGATCATTGATGATGGGGAGATAGATGGGCAGAGTGAGGAAGATCCTGATGTGGTTGAGTCTGCTGATGACAGCGACAGTGAGAGTGAGGGTGACGAGTGAGTCGTCTCCCATCAGAGTGTCAGGCGTGGATCTTGAACCCTAGAGGGTAGGGGCTGTGTAATAGTCTAGCTTAACATAATCCTAAGCTAGTTGAATCATGTATCAGTCCTGTTATGCATGAATAATGTAACATAAGTGTGTATGCAGTTACTGTTTTTTTATCATAACCCAGAAATCAATAAAGTTTAGTTTGCTTATGAGCAGATGCCTCGTACCTGTGCTGCTGATGGGGCTGGTTCGTCTCATGATGGGGAGGATGTCCCCCACGCACCCCCAGTTCCACCAACACTAGCAGAAGCCATTGCTGCACTCATGCAGGCCACAACCGAAAATGCACGTCTAATACGGGGTCTAGTTCAGAATGCACCACATGGGCAGCATGACCGACATAATCAACAGATCCAGGAAAGTACTTATCAGGATTTCACAGAAACCAGGCCGCCAGTTTTCACCAAGGCGGATGAGCCTCTAGAAGCTGCAGATTGGCTCCGTACTATGAATCAGAAGTTTGGGCTAATCCACTGCACTGAAACCCAGAAGCCATCCATCGCAGCCCAGCAGTTGAGGGGAGCTGCAGGGACTTGGTGGGCAAACTTTGAAGCTGCCCAAGCCCCGGGACACCGCATTACCTGGGATGAGTTCTCCAGAGCTTTCAAAGCTCACTACATTCCAGCGGGGGTGATGCGGATGAAGGCCGAAGAGTTCTTAGCCCTCAGGCAGGGGGATCAGCCAGTACAGCAATATATTGGCAAGTTTAATCATCTGTCTCAGTATGCTCTGGATCATGTGAACACCGATGACAAGAAGTGCGGTTGCTTCATGAGGTGGCTTAATACGAAGATGCAGAAGCTGCTAGCAATGTGTGACAAGAATATTTCCTTCAATGATGCGGTGAATAAAGCTATATCTGTAGAAGAAAAGCATTTCAAGCATCTTGAAGCGAAGAAGAGGAAGGGTGGGGGTTCAACCGGATCGTTTGGTGGCAATAAGAGGCGTCAGCGTATCATTTACCACCCAGTCCAACATAACCGTCCACAGTACCGTCCACCCCAGCAACAACAAGCCAGCTCACAGCAGTCATCTGCTAGAACTGTTGTGAATCCTAACTATCCACGACAGCCGAATGCCCCTGGCATTCGAACGCAGACTCCCCAGAACCACAACTACCCATGTTATAATTGTGGGAAACCGGGCCATTTCTCCCGCAATTGCCCGTATCCCAAGAAGAGTTTCCCAAATACTCCACAAGGACAAGGTAGTCAGAATTCCAAGCAACGGCCACAGCAACAGCCATAGCAGAATCAAGGCCGCAATAACAATCCGAAGAATAAGACCGTCCAGAAGACTGGCCGGGTGTACTATGCGCAAGCGGCAGATATTCCTAAAGGGGAACCCGTCATGATGGGCATGTTTTCAGTCGCTCGCCATCCTGCCGTAATACTATTTGATTCTGGTGCATCGCATACTTTTATCAGTCAGAGTTTTGTTGAAAAGCATCATATATCAACTGGGGAAACACAAGAAAATTTCCTCATACACACACCTGGAGGTCGTTTATACACAAAGGAAGTGGCACATCAGGTGCCCGTAGAATTTGTCGGGCATACTTATCCCACTAATATGATAGTAATCAAGGATCAGGATATAGATGTGATCCTAGGGATGAACTGGATGTATCAGCATAAGGCAATATTAGATGCCTTGCATAGAACCGTCAGGTTGATCATACCTAATAGTACATCTGAACTCTTTATCCAACTTCCCATTCCAAAGAAAACCGTTGACCAGATGTGCGGCAGCATCTGTGCAACAACAGTTAAAGAGGTTCAGGATATTCCAGTAGTCTGTGAGTTCCCGGATGTGTTTCCTGAAGACTTGCCGGGGTTACCACCAGACCGTGATGTGGAGTTCAGCATAGAGTTAAAGCCAGGAATAGCACCAATATCTCATCGAGCCTATAGAATGCCACCTAAAGAACTGATAGAATTGAAAATTCAGTTGCAAGAATTACTTGATAAGGGTTATATCAGACCTAGTTCATCACCATGGGGCTGTCCTGCTTTTTTGTCAAAAAGAAAGACCAAACTTTGAGGTTATGTGTGGACTATCGTCCACTGAATGAAGTAACAGTGAAGAATAAGTACCCATTACCGTGGATTGATCTTCTGTTTGATCAACTCACGGGCGCCAAGGTATTTTCCAAGATAGATTTGAGATCAGGGTATCACCAAATAAAAATAAGGCCTGAAGAAATTGCTAAAACTGCTTTCACCACCAGATACGGCCTATATGAGTATTTAGTCATGTCCTTTGGGTTGACCAATGCTCCAGCTCACTTCATGTACCAGATGAACTCCGTGTTCATGCCCGAACTAGACAAGTTTGTGGTGGTATTCATTGATGATATTTTGATATATTCCAAGAATCCACAAGATCATGCTGAACATCTCAGAATAGTGTTGGGCCGTCTGAGAGACCATCAGCTATATGCAAAATTCAGTAAATGTGAGTTCTGGCTAGACCTAGTTCCATTTCTGGGTCATGTATTATCGGCTGAAGGTGTAGCTGTGAATCCAGACAAAGTACAAGAAATCCTTGAATGGGAATCCCCCAGAACTGTTCATCAAGTTCGCAGTTTTCTGGGTATGGCAGGTTATTACCGCAGGTTTATTCCAGACTTCTCCAAAATTGCCAAACCCATCACTGAGTTGTTAAAGAATGAAGTCAAGTTTGGCTGGTCAGATAAATGTGAAGAAGCTTTTCAGAGACTAAAGAAATTTTT
This sequence comes from Coix lacryma-jobi var. lacryma-jobi, assembly GCA_009763385.1. Taxonomy (NCBI): domain Eukaryota; kingdom Viridiplantae; phylum Streptophyta; class Magnoliopsida; order Poales; family Poaceae; genus Coix; species Coix lacryma-jobi. The sequence continues at coordinate 80,529,311 of CM019826.1, read as the reverse complement.
GACTACAACTCCAGTCAGCCCAACCCAATATTGAGAAGTCGTTCGATGTGTATTGTGATGCTTCCGGTATCGGGATTGGTTGTGTTTTGATGCAAGAGGGCAGAGTAATAGCTTATGCATCCAGGCAGTTGAAGCGTCATGAGGAACACTATCCCACTCATGATTTAGAGTTAGCAACAGTCGTCCATGCCCTAAAGATTTGGCGTCATTACCTCTTGGGCAACACATGTCACATATACACCGACCACAAGAGTCTGAAATATATTTTCACCCAGTCAGAGCTGAATATGCAACAATGGAGATGGTTAGAGTTAATCAAAGATTATGATCTTGAAGTACATTACCATCCCGGAAAGGCAAATGTGGTAGCCGATGCTCTTAGTTGGAAGATTCGTTGCAACTGTACCACTGTCAGACCATTGGATCTTGCTCTCTGTTCCGAGCTAGAAAGACTGGGCATTCAGATGATCACTCAGGGCAGTTTGTCTAATATATCAGTTCAGTCATCTATCAAAGACCAGATTATAGCTGCTTAGAAAGAAAACCAGGGTATTGTTCACCTCACGGAGAGAGCCAAGACAGACAAAGCTTCTTGCTTCCGAGTCGATGAAGCAGGAGTGGTCTGGTTCAAAGACCGACTAGTCGTTCCGAAGGATCCTGAGTTAAGAAAGCAAATTCTTGATGAAGCTCATCTTACCCCGTTTGCGATTCACCCGGGGAGTACAAAAATGTACCAGGATCTTAGGCAAAGATTCTGGTGGACTAAGATGAAGATTGAAATTGCAAAATATGTAGCCAGATGTGATACTTGTCAGAAAGTCAAAGCCATTCATCTTAAGTTAGCTGGTGAACTGCAGCCATTGCCAATTCCTGCTTGGAAATGGGAGGACATCAGTATGGACTTTGTTGTTGGTTTGCCAAGAACATCCAAGGGCTACGACTCTATTTTGGTTATAGTAGATCGTCTGACCAAGGTTTCACACTTTATACTAGTCAAGACTCTCTATCCGACATCAACATATGCTAATATATATTTTCAGAGATTATGAGTTTACATGTGGTTCCAAAGATTATTGTCTCAGATATGGGTACTCAGTTTGTTTCAAAATTCTGGGAAAGTCTACATGAGTCTCTGGGCACTAAACTCCTACATAGCACAGCTTACCATCCACAGACAGGAGGTCAGACTGAAAGAGTAAATCAGATACTAGAAGATATGCTCAGGGCATGTGCTCTTAACTTCCCATTTAAGTGGGATGAGTGCTTACCATTAGCGGAGTTCTCAAACAACAATGGCTATCAAGAGAGTATCCGTATGGCACCATTTGAAGCTTTATATGGCAGAAGGTGTCGGACTCCGTTACATTGGTCCGAACCCGGTGAAAGATGGTTCTTTGGTGTCGATCTAGTTCAAGAGACCGAACAGAAGTCAAACTCATACAAAGTAATCTGAAGATAGCACAATCCCGACAGAAAAGCTATGCAGATAAAAGGCGTAGGCCTTTAACATTTGCCAAAGGAGATTTTGTGTATCTGAAAGTGTCACCCACCAAGGGTGTTTATCGTTTCGGGGTTAAAGGAAAGCTTGCTCCCCGTTACATTGGACCATTTCAAGTCCTGGCCATGTGTGGCAGAGTGGCATATCGTATTCAACTACCGGCTCATCTGTCAGAAGTTCATAATGTGTTTCACATCTCTTAGTTGAAGAAATGTCTGCGAGTTCCTGACCAAGTAATTGATGTTGAAGGGGTACAACTTAAACCTGATATGACTTACTCAGAGTATCCCATCAGAATTCTCGATCAGCGAGATGAGTGACTCGACGACACACTATCAGGTTCTACAAAGTTCAATGGAGTCAGCATTCTGAGGAAGAAGCGACTTGGGAAACCGAAGAATTTCTGATGGAGCAATTTCCTGAGTTCTATGCAACCATACAGTCAGAGCAGTGAAAATGGTTGACGAATTGAATATGTTTCTAGTTTTGTAAAAAGTCTGTAATCTTTATCCCCGTATCCCACAACGTTAGTAGTTCGTTTGGTTTATAGTTAAATCTCGGGTCGAGATTTCTTTTAGGGGAAAGGATGTAACACCTCAAGTGTTTACATGAGTAAAATGTTGTCATGTCATCATAAGCATTTCATAGCATCATGTGCTAGCTCACCTTGAGATGCATTCACTAAAATGAGTTTAATTCATAATGTGTGAGCATCTTTGTTTATATGCTTGTGATGCAGCTCAAAAACCTAATTTAGAATGTCATTATGAAGTAACTTGTGTTCATTTCCACTTGACTAAAGTCATGTAAAGGCATGGATCCAAGTTCAACAATTCAAAAGAAACTAAAATCTATTTAGCTAAAAACTTCGAAAAACATTAAAATTTTATATAAGTTCATTAGCCCTTTCTAGTTAACTCAAAATCTGTGCATATTTAGGGGCTGACCCTAAAAGCTTTTTGGTAGATCCTGAGGAGAGGTACAACTTTGATATTCAAAGTTTTAAAATTTCTGACCAAAATTTCAAGTAATTATGAATTTACTTAAACCTTGGAAATGGTTCCCTTTTGACTTTAAACTTGTATTCCAAAAACTATTTGAAATCTGAGTTTGAGATCTACATCAAAATTGTAGAAAATTTCAAAATGAACATTTCATACATTGACCATTTTTCAAGTGTCAATGCAAAATCAAAAGTAATTTTGCTTTTACTGCAAAACCCTAGTTCTGTCCCCTTTTCAAATTTCCAATTTGAAATGGATTTGAACTGTTTTGATCAAATTGACATATTTCCACTTGGAATCAGCCATAGGGTATTAAAGAAAAGTTGTGTAACTTTTCAAACTCTACCTTTTATATATTGGCAAAATTCGAAGTTGTTCAGAAAATTCAAGAGTAATTTTGAATTCAGTTTGGTCCAAATTTGATTTTGAACTCCATTTCAAAATCCAGGCAGAATTTGACTTTGATTCTTAAAGCAAACATGTAGAACACAAAATTTGGAGCAACTTTTGTTTTAAGAGTTTTTGTCGTGCAGTTCAAAAATCTGGAGAATTTAGAAAAGGGGTAAACCTGATACTGTAGCTACAGGAGGGGGAGTGCACCTGCCGGAGCAGGGCAGGCCGCCGCGTTGCCGCCGCCGTGGCCTGGCCGTCTCCGCGCCCCTCCGCGTGTCTGGCCACGCAGCTGGGAGTCTGCTTGCTTCACTCAGCGCGGTGGCAAGCCTTGAGAGCTTCCCCAATCTTCCATCGTCCGTGTCCGCCACCTCCTCTTTCTCCTCCTCTGTTTCCAGTCAAGCTCCGGCGAGCTCGTTTACCGTCGTCGCTGCGTCTCGGTCCTCTCCATCTCCCAGATAGCTCCGCCTGCATCCCTTGCTTCTCTGAGCTAGCTAACCCGAGCCCTAGAGCTTGCAACCGCCGTCGCCACGGTTTTCTTCCTCGCTGCTGGCAGGGAGCCGCCGCGGGTACCTTGGTCGCGGCCACGGTAAGCTAACGTTCCTCCGATCAAACCGACTAGTGTTTTAGCTTCGCGATGTGTTGTGGCTCATGTTCGGCTCGCTTTTGAGGTCTCTACCGCTCTGGCTTGACCAATCCACGGAGGTTGCCGCCGGTGCAAGCTCTGCCATCGCCGCTGCCGTCGCCAACCTCGGTCCTGTGCTCCTCGAGTCAAGGTAAGGCGCGCATCGTAGTCGTGATGAGCTCCTAGGCGTGTTGCGCTCCCTAGTTTAGTCTCTATCGAGTCACCTTGGTCGGTCCGCGTGGCTCGCCGTCGGCGCAAGCGCCGCCATGGCCGCCATCGTGGACCATGTTGCTCGGAGTCATCTCCGAGCGAGTTTGGGTGCGCAGCATGGTCGCTGCACGTCCCTGAGTATGAAGCCTCCCTCACCTAGGTCGCTACCGTGCCCTTTTGTCCGGAACGCCGGGTCGCCGTCGTGTCCGCCATGGCCGAGCCGCCATGGCCGCTGCCAGGTCAAAGTCGTGTTGGCGCTAGGTCTAGAGAGGGGTGGGATCGGAGCGCCAGGTCAAGGAGTGGAGCTCGGTGCCCTCGCCGGCGCCGGTGACCTCGCCGGTGACGAGACCGGAGAGCGGTCAGCGCGGCCGGCAGCCGGTCAAGGCCGGCCGAGGTCTGGCCTGGGCATGAAGGAGAAGAGAAGGGCTGACACCTGGGGCCCGGTTGTCAGCAGCTGTGGGCCGATGGGCCGAGCCCAGTAGGGTTTTGAAAGGTTTTTCTTTTTCTGAAAAAGAGGAATAGTGTTAAGTTTTGTCTTTTTTATATGTTTTTCTATGAAGCTCCAAAAATTGTGAAAATTTTTGAGTAGCTTTCTCAAACTGTCTAATATTTATGAAAAATATGAAACTTGAATTTTGAATAAATTTGAAAGTGATTTTAATAGGTCTTTTTTTAATAAATGGACTTTGATGATTTTTGTAGGCTTATTTAAAGGTCCAAAATCATGAAACTATTTTTATCACTGTTTTTAGTTGAAAATGTATCATCACAAAAATTTTGAGCTCTGTTGGAGAAAATAGATTTTAATCTTATTTCTATGCCTTAATTAATCATTCAAATATTATAGTTTAATTTAAGTCTGCAGGTTGAAATGGTTGTTCAAAAATTGTGATATTTGTTTTACCACTGTTTTGTGATATAATTTATCATCTCTAAAAGTTTGAACTAATTTGGGCATAGTTTGCTTCACAACTTAATTTCGTGTTAATTAAATTGCTTTCTTTATAAATAAGTAATGTTGTTAAATATGAAAACCTAAGTTCCTTTATGGTAGTTTTGGAGGTTAAGTTAAGTGAATTATCTTGATCTGCTGCTAGATGCAGACAAGCTTCACTCATATACCCTTGTATGTTTGTGTCAGTTGGGTCTGTTGGTTTGCAACTGTACCGTGATGGAAAGTTGTTGCAAGATAAATGTTTATAGCTTAGAAATTTTCCATCTTTACCATGATCATGACAAGAGCATCTCATCAAGCATGCACTCCTTTATCGTGTAGTTTCCGAAGGGGTCGATTGTCCGGTCGAGGTTGGTCCAGAGTTCGGATGTTCTGTTGATCCGGAATATCAGGAGTTTCCAGACTCTTTCAGTCAACGAAGGCAAGCCCCGGTGCATTTAACCATTTCCTTGGATTTACAATTACACTAATTACTTTCGATAACATGATGCATTAGATGTTTATCAAATAAATGCTTTAAACCTGTTGATGCATGATCAACCTTGATATCGATATATCTTTCCTTGATACCTGCTTTATGCAAATGATAAAAATGCTTAGTCCTGCTTTATGAAGCTTTTGATAAATGTTTTCGTACTTATCATTTTGGAATGATAATGAGAAAGATTGATGGTTAAGACCAGACGGGCACATGCATCGACCCTTGGATCGATGTATGGTGACCTAGATGTGTCGGTTTAGGGTTAACCGTTGGCCTGCTAGATTGAGAAACTGTGAAGTACAGATCAATGCTACGGTAAGCCCTACCTGGTGGTTCTTAAATGAGAACGGCTAATCGTGCACTGGAGTGGAGAGATGGCGGGAGTACTAGCTACCCTCGTGGGTTAAAGTCCCGGATTAGAGGTGTACAAGTACTCTGGGTGGCGCGGACCCGGTCTTGTTTGGAGGATCCGAGGCTGGGTTGATATATGTGTGATCTAGGGTCTACATATATCGTATGATCGTGGAAAACTCTCAGATCTGGTTGAATCGGTTTGAATCGTCGTGCTCCTCGGTTAAGGAGACTCAATCTTTCGACTCGCACCGTAGAATAAAATGGAACTGATGTAAGAAAGAATGACAATGATCTTTCATTAGTGTTCACTTTCAACTCTTACCAAGTACTTATATGTTTAAGTAAAATTGGATCTAGAATTACTTTAGTAAGCTTTTATGCAAATGAAAAGTGCTCTTGAGCCTACCCAAAACAGCATACCTGGTTCTTCTCTTCTCTTGTCGGTAAGCCTTGTTGAGTACCTTTGTACTCAGGGTTGTTAATCCCCTGTTGCAGGTGACGTTCACGAGCAGCCTTGCTTTGAGGCTTGTTACGTGACCGTCATTGAGGAGGACGTGTCGGAGAGGAGTAATGCAACCCTTAGGCGGGGTTGTTTGTGTGCTATATAGTTTTATTAATGCTACTTCCACTACTAGGGTAAAGTTTGGAACTATGGTTTGTAATATTAACGCGAGTTTGAACAACTAGTTTGTAAAACTTGTGGTGTAATACTTCCGCACTTTATCTCTGATTTATGTTATTTGTGAAATGTTGTAATACTGCATTGACTCTTGCAATGATCCTGGGAGAGTAAGGAAACGTGGATGAGTCGGGTTACCCGATGACACGTGGTGGGTCTTTTGGGTTATGGGGCGCAGTGTATGACTGTCTGAGGTCTGTTGGACAAGGACAGGTACACGTGGGCCCTAATAATCCAGAGGGTTCCGTCATATGAGGTTGGTGAGCCTCTTTTTGATGACGAGGACGAGGGCGCTGAAGGGATGGATGACCCAGCACCACCTCCACTTGCTGAGCCACAAAGAGCGGCCTCTACTACCACTCACGGCCCCGACCCTTCTTCTTCGACTACTTGGGGGCCGTGAGATCCGCCACCTCGAGCGGTACCTTTTGTACCCGGGGAGGCACCAGCTGCTGTTGAGGGGGAGGTATCTTCAGCTCGGGAGGCGCCATGACACATCCAGCGCCAACACCCGCCGCAACAGATGATCGGCAGCATCGGCGAACGTGTCACTCGGTCTAGGTCACAACCAATCTCTCACTTTGCACATTCTGCATTTGTTGCTGATTTTGAACCCCGAGATGTTGGACACGCTTTATCTGATCCGGATTGGGTCAATGCCATGCATGAGGAGTTGGAGAATTTTGAAAGAAATCGGGTTTGGGTTCTTGTTCCTCTTCCTCCTGACTGTCATCATATTGGTACAAAATGGGTTTTCAAAAGCAAACAAGGAGAGGATGGCCATGTTGTGAGAAACAAGGCCAGGCTTGTAGCCCAGGGGTATAGTCAGAAGGAGGGGATAGACTATGAGGAGACTTTTGCTCCTGTAGCTCGTTGGAGGCAATTAGGATTCTCTTGGCTTTTGCTGCATCCAAAGGTTAAACTTTTTCAAATGGATGTCAAGAGTGCCTTCCTAAACGGCTACATAGAAGAGGAAGTATATGTGAAACAACCCCCCGGTTTTGAAAATCCCAAGTTTCCAAACCATGTTTTTTAACTTCACAAAGCTTTGTATGGTTTGAAACAAGCCCCTAGAGCCTGGTATGATAGGTTGAAAACCTTTTTCTTGCTAAGGGTTTTAAAAGGGATGTGTGGATAAAAACTCTTTCTCCTCAAGCAAGGCAATGACACTCTCTTGGTCCAGATTTACGTGGATGATATCATTTTCGGTGGTTCTTCTCACACTTTGGTTGCCAAGTTTGCAGACACTATGAGCAGGGAGATTGAGATGAGCATGATGGGCGAGTTGACATTCTTCCTTGGGTTGCAAATCAAGCAATCCCGAGAGGGGACGTTCGTGCACCAGAGCAAGTACACCAAGGATGTCCTGAAGAAGTTCGACATGGGTGAGGCCAAGCCTCTTCCAACACCCATGCCGACTACTGCAGCCCTGGATGTGGATGTGGATGGAGAAGCTGTGGACCAGAAGGAGTACCGGAGTATGATCGGGTCGCTGCTGTAACTGACGGCGACACGCCCGGACATCCAGTTCGCGGTGTGTCTGTGCGCGTGATTTTAGTCGTCGCCGCGCACTTCTCAACGGCAGGTGGTCAAGCGCATTATGAGGTACTTATGCTTCACTCCAGAGTTTGGGATTTGGTATTCGGCTTCCTCCACCCTCTCCCTTTGCGGTTACTCTGATGCCAATTTTGTTGGTTGCCGTATTGATCGCAAGTCCACTTCTGGGACTTGTCAGTTCATTGGTTCTTCTGTTGTATCGTGGTCTTCTCGCAAGTAGTCTAGTGTCGCCCAGTCTACCACGGAGGCTGAGTATGTTGCTGCGGCTAGCTGTTGTTCTCAATTGCTTTGGATGATTGCCACTTTGCGTGATTTTGGTCTGAGCTTTTCTCGTGTTCCTTTGCTTTGTGACAGCACGAGTGCGATTAGCGTTGCTAAGAACCAAGTGCTGCATTCTAAGACCAAACACATTGATGTGCGCTTTCATTTTCTGCGAGACCAGTATGAGAAGGGTGATATCGACCTTCGCCATGTCGATACATCATCAGTTGGCAGATATTTTTACCAAGCCTTTAGACCAATCAATTTTGCTAGGTTGAGAGGTGAGCTTGGAGTGTGTTCCCCTTTTAGATGGGGGAAACATTTTGGTTCGTGTATTATAGACTGACTCTTTTCCTTCTTTTCGTTTCATCATGCATCTTTGCATGTCTTCTTGCATATTTACATTCAGAGCTTCATTAATATAATCCTAGAATATGACTATGCTCGCTTAGGTATGCCCCGATGCTATATAATGATGCTTGTAGCTTATGCTTTTCTGATCACTGATACATGTTGTGAACTGAGCTATTTTTGAATGGTGAACCTGCTTAAATGAACATAATACTTGAAAATGTTCATCATTGTGATATGCAACTAGTATGTGTAGAATGTGTTGAAATCACGTGCTTCTCATATATGCTAGGTTGCTATGTCTCTAGTCTTGAGTCATTCACTTGCTTGGTATGTTCATATACTGCCTTAAATTTGAACAAGTTAAGTGATTTGGAAAGATCGAGATGGGTTTGCTTTCAGCACATCACAGTTTCGAGACTGTCTCTTATTGCACTTTGATTAACTTGAGCTGTGTAGTGTATGACCAAAACTGTTGCTTAAGCTTCTGATTGCTTTTGCATAGGCCTCGCACAGTTGGAAAGTTAGGCAATGACAAGCTTTCTGTTGGGAACACACTTGCCCAACCTCCGCACTTGTGCAGGGGAGAGAGCGAAGGTGGCCAAGCGTCGGATGCAATAGCGAAGGTGAAACGGAAATGGAAAGTACTCGAATTCCCCCCCCCAGGTCCTCCTTACACTGTTCATCCCCCTGGTATTTATAGGGAATGCCAAGGGGCACGGGCCAAATTACACAAGGGTACAGCAAAGATTCTTCGCCTCCGCGCAGGGAGGAAGGGCAAAAATGTAAATACACAGCTGAAGCGGAAACCCTAGTCGGTCACACTCCAGCGCGCTGCCACCTGGCCCTTGTTCACCTTCGGGGAGAGGTGCGGCGGCCCTGACCTTCGGCTGCGCTCGCCCTTGGGCCTGCACACCTCCGTCATCTGCCGGACCTCCGGCTTCACTTGCCTCCCGGGAGAAGGACGAAGGTTTTAGCCTTCGGCCGTGCTCGCCGGACCTTCGGTCTCGCTTGCCTTTGGTGCAGCGCACACTCGCTGCCTGCCTGTACCTTCGCTGCTTGCCTGGACCTTCGCTCCTAGCGAAGGTGGCGTCGTGAGTCAGCGAAGGTTTCCTGCGGTGCGACCGTCGCCTCAGACCTGCACAAAAGTACAACAAAGCGACGAGGGTTGTCCCCGCATCGGGGGTCAGGGTGACGGTCTCCAATAGGAGAGGGACCTCGCAAGCGCACCAGATCGTTGCGCGAGGGCTGATTTCGACCACCAGTTCGGCGGCGCCTCTGCCGAGGGTCCTTTCCCCAACAGTAGCCCCTCGTTGTCTTGGATCTAAAAACCGTGTTTAGGCCCAAGCAGCGCCTTTTAATGGGGACAGAAAGGGGCCCTCGGCAGCGACGCCCGCGGCTGCTTTGGGCTGGGCCGTTGCGTTGTTGTTTTATACTGTTGAGGCCTGTTTCGTTTTTTGCGCCGCGTTCTTTGGTTGTCGTGCCGACTTCGTCGGGTGAAGGGCTTGTTTTCCGGCCTATAAAAAGCACGAGTAGGTGTGGAGTTTCGATTGTGCTCTCTGTTGCTATAGCCATCTTGCTGTTGCAATTTGCTTGTAGCGAAGGTTTGTTTGAGCTTGTCTGCGAGGGTTGAGATAGGCGTTCGTTGTTCGGTAGTGTTTGCAGTTGAAGAGATGGCTAGGTTGAAGCAAACTGCTCGCGCTGTTTCTCCCGCAGCCGCGGATGAGGGGATTAGCTTTGAGTTTGGTTTGAGCCGGGTTTGTGCAAGTGAGGTTGCATCTTACGTGCGGTGGGGCTGGATTGAGGAAGGCAGAGCGAGGGCCAGCAGGGGGGAGACCGTGCCGAAGCGGATGCAGACGAGGTTGTGGTGTTTGAAGAGTTCTTTTCGGCTGGCCTTCGCTTCCCAGCTGACTCCTTCGTGACTTCGGTCTTGCGAAGGTTCAACCTGCGGTTTCATCAGCTTACGCCTTCTTGCTTCACAAAGATGTCGGTCTACGTCTGGGCCTGCAGGTCTCAGGGGTTGTCCCGCATGTCGAGGGTTTTGTTCGTACTCATCGCGTTCACATGCAGCCTCGCAAGATTACGGACAGCGAGGGCAAGACCAGCCTTGGGCAATTTGCGGTGTACACTTTTTGCCATCGCGCCGGCGCGGAGCTGCCGGTGCAAGCACAGAGGAACAAGTGGAGCAGCGGATGGCAGGAGTTCTGGTTCTATTACAAACTTAGTGACAGCTCCGAGCTTTGCGGCGAGCTTCCGGTGCTTGGAGATGTGGGTGCCGAAGCTAAGATGAGCATCGAGGCCCATGCTGCTGTTGATTGCCTGAGGGTTGTTGCGCGTTCCCAGTGCGCCCGTGATTTGGTGGAGGAATATTGCTGTGCCAAGATTTGGCCTCTTGGCCGGAGGCAAACTTGGTTCGTTGTGGAGGATGACCCGAGGTACGAAGGTAGGGGCTTGAAGAAGCCTAGTTTGGATCTAGAGAAGGTGTGGGAAAGAACTCTTAAAAAATTTCCGAGGCGCGAGGATGGGAACGAAGCTGTTTTTAAACGAGTTCAACAGTGGACGGACGAGCTCGTGGGGAAGCTTTCCCCACTGGAAGTGAAAACTATCCATAGCTTGGTGGGCGGCGAAGGTCGCGTGAACAGAATGTTTGATATTCTTGGTATTCGGTACGCCGACTGGCCTGCTCCTTCGAGCGACGACGCGCCGAAGAAAAGGAAGCGGAAGGCTTCGGGAGAAGCGGAGATCGTGTCTCGGCCGAAGCGGGGCCGTGGTCGAGGCCGTGGAGGGGCTGGCGGACGAGCGAAGGTGCTTGCGACGAGGGTCGCTACTGGCTCTGTTGGTGCGGGCGCTTCTTTGGCCGCGGCTCGGAGCGGCGGGGGTGCCAGTTCGGTCGGGGCACGCGTGCCTCGCGTTGGAGGGATCGGTGCTTTGGTCCAACTTTCGGGCGACGAGGATGAATCTGATGATGAGGTGGAGAAGGACGCGAAGGAGGGGGGGACGGGCGAGGGTTCGTCTGAAGATGGTAGCGAGGGTTCTTCTGGAGGGCATGACACGGATGAGGAGGTGTCGATTGGAGGCGGAGCCTCGCCGGTTGTTGGTGGGATGGCTACCGGGGCGCAGATGAGCTTTCACGAGATATTGAGCCGGGTGGCCCTCGACGAGGTGCGGTTCCCAGCTTCGCGGGCTCACACCTCTGGGTGGAGGGGGCAGAGTTTGATGGGGAACTTGACTCTGCGCGGTCGCGGGGAAAAAGGCCGTTTGGCGAGGCTAGCCGGTCGAGCCTTCCAGAATACGCCAGGGAGCTTGGGATTTCTGATCCGGCCACTGCACTGTTCACCAGTCCGGACCTTCGGGGTTGCCACCTGCAGTGTAGCCCGGAGGAAAGGCGTTTTCTGGGCCGGATCTTCGGCCGCATTTGTGTGCCGGAGGCGGAGGTCCTTCTTGCGGGTCAAGCGGTTGGCGACACCTTGGATGATGTTGACGTCAAATTGGCGGAGCTGATGCTCTTGAACCGCTCAGCGAGGCGGAAGGTTAGCTCCGACATGGAGTTTATGAGGAATCATATGACTGAACTTGAGAAGGAGAACAGCAAGCTGGCGCGGAGCCTGGTGAACAGAGAAAGTGAAATGAGAATTGCTTCGGAGAAGGCCGCGGAGGCTCGAGAGGAGGCGGTTGAGCTGGCGAAGCGTAATGCTGATCTGATCGCCGCGGGAAAGGAGAAAGACAAGGCTTTAGCCGAGGCCGAGGGTCGGCTAGTTGATTTGAAGAATTCTTGGCGGGCGAGCATGGAGAACGTCAAGCGTAAACTTGATTGTTGTCTGACCGAGGCTGGGGGTTCGGCCGGAGAGCCGTTGCCTGCGGTTGATGCAGAGGCCTTCGAGGGCTGGCTGGGCAACGAGCTTGATGTGTTTAGCTCGCTAGTCTCCAATGCAGCCGATTTTGGTGGCTACGCCGGGGCCTTGGCAATGGCAAGCACGCTTCGACTGGCGGATTGTGATCATCTTCGCAAGGTCAAAAGGCCGAGCCATGTCTTTCCGACGGTTGAAGAGGTTCGCCAGATGAAGGTTGATGACGCAGATGTCCGGAACTGTGCGATGCGTTTGCTTCGCAAGTTTTGGATCTCCGGAGGTGGCCGGGCTCTCGCCTTCGAAGAAGCTGCCGAGGCTACGCGCCAGGTTCGCACCTTTGTTTAAGTTTTGTGGTCTGTGTTGCTTTTGTTTTAGAGGGGTTGCTTGTTGATTTTGGCGAGGTTTGTCCTTTATTTTCTTGTAGGCTCGACGAGATGCGATGCCCTCGCCGACCACGGAAGATGCAGCGAGGGGTGACCCCGAAGCCGCTCCTGAGCCAAGCTGTGGGGGGTTACGCTCGCCGAGATCGAGGCGTTGACCGGGAGCGGGCCGATCGTGGAAGGAGATGCCGCGAAGGAGAACACGGCGGAGGAGGCGTCAGCTGGGACCTCGACTGCCACCGCTGGCGAGGGTGCGGACATCAATCGGGGGGAAGCTGGGCAGGTGTGATGCCTGGGTTTGTTGGGGCGAGGGAGGCATTTTTGTAGATACTATGGTTGTTTGTAAAAACTTGGCGAGGCTGAGACATCTCGTATTTTTGTGTAACATGCAGGTTCCTGACGGAACCGTGCTAGACGTGTTCGACGTGACCCCGCTGATGTTGAACTACCAAGATGTTTTTATAACTGGTGAATCATGGGCTCGCGCTAGATTTAAGTATCCTTCGCTTTCCTTTGAACGTTTTTGGTGGTGTCGAAGGTGCGGAGATATGATTTAAAGAATAGTAGGTCGAGTCGATTTTGGCGCGAAACAGACTATACAGACCGTCAAGCCGATCGTTATTTGTTTGGGTCTTCGTCGACTTCGCAAGCTGGCGGTGATGATGATATTGACGAGAACACGGCTTTGGAATATTGTTTGGTCGAAAGGAGCTTGAAGTTGGTTGGGATGGGGCGCTTGTGATCCCGAAGGAGGAACCTTCGGAAGTTGAGACGAGGCATAGGTACATGTATAGGGCGAGGGTTTTGCCCGGGGAGCTGCCAATTGTCCCTGCAGTTCCTTTGTTGTGGGGACCCCTGGTTCCAGTGGAGGGGGGGTTTGAGGTGGAGGCCGAAGGTTTGGATGATTTGGAGTTAAAGAGGGGAGCGGTGGTCCCTTGTAAGGATTTTTTATTTTGGGATATGTTTGTTGTTGTAACATTGTTTTGTAACGGTATGAGAAGCGTATGGGTTGTGTGCCATATTTGCTGTGCTATTTTGACGTTTCTTAAGTTGTTTTAACGGTGACGCCCTGCTTGAATCTTAGCGAGGCTCGCGCGTTTACTCTGTGAGCTTGTTTTGAAAAAACAGCGACGCCCCCTTTTTCTTTAGCGAGGCTCGCGCGTTTGCTCGTGAGCTTGTTTTGAAAAAACAGCGACGCCCCTTTTTCTAGCGAGGCTCGCGCGTTGCTCTCGTGAGCTTGTTTTGAAAAAAAGCGACGCCCCTTTTCTTTAGCGAGGCTCGCGCGTTTGCTCTCGTGAGCTTGTTTTGAAAAACAGCGACGCCCCCTTTTTTTTAGCGGGGCTCGCGCGTTTGCTCTCGTGAGCTTGTTTGAAAAAACAGCGACGCCCCCTTTTTCTTTAGCGAGGCTCGCGCGTTTGCTCTCGTGAGCTTGTTTTGAAAAACAGCGACGCCCCTTTTTCTTTAGCGAGGCTCGCGCGTTTGCTCTCGTGAGCTTGTTTTGAAAAAACAGCGACGCCCCCTTTCTTTAGCGAGGCTCGCGCGTTTGCTCTCGTGAGCTGTTTGAAAAAAACAGCGACGCCCCCTTTTCTTTTAGCGAGGCGCGCGTTTGCTCTCGTGAGCTTGTTTTGAAAAAACAGCGACGCCCCCTTTTTCTTTAGCGAGGCTCGCGCGTTTGCTCTCGTGAGCTTGTTTTGAAAAACAGCGACGCCCCCTTTTCTTTAGCGAGGCTCGCGGTTGCTCTCGTGAGCTTGTTTTGAAAAAACAGCGACGCCCTTTTTCTTAGCGAGGCTCGCGCGTTTGCTCTCGTGAGCTTGTTTTGAAAAAAAGCGACGCCCCTTCTTTAGCGAGGCTCGCGCGTTTGCTCTCGTGAGCTTGTTTTGAAAAAAGCGACGCCCCCTTTCTTTTAGCGGGGCTCGCGCGTTTGCTCTCGTGAGCTTGTTGAAAAAACAGCGACGCCCCTTTTCTTTAGCGAGGCTCGCGCGTTTGCTCTCGTGAGTTGTTTTGCGACGCCCCCTTTTTCTTTAGCGAGGCTCGCGCGTGCTCTCGTGAGCTTGTTTGGCGACGCCCCCTTTCTTTTTAGCGGGGCTCGCGCGTTCTTTTTGATCTGATGTGGCCCGCGAGGCCTGGCTTGGAGGGCTCGGGCGGGGCGGAGAAAGTGGGGCCCGCGCCGAGGCCTAGCTGGAGGGCTCGGGCGAGACGGAGAAAGTGGGGCCCGCGCGATGCCTGGTTGCTTGAGCGAGAAAGCTTGACTTTTGGACTTCGCGCCTCCCTATTTCTGGCGGAGGTGAAGTTTGCTTTTTTGCGAGCCCCTGTCATTTGTGCCAGGGTGCTCGACTTTCCTCCCCTATCTTAGGCGGAGGGAGTTTGCTTTTGCGAGCCCCTGTCGTTTGTGCCAGGGTGCTCGACTTTTTCGACCTCCCCTTGTCTTAGGCGGAGGTGGAAATTGGTTTTGCGAGCCCCTGTCGTTTGTGCCAGGGTGCTCGACTTTTTCGACCTCCCCTTGTCTTAGGCGGAGGTGGAAATTGCTTTGCGAGCCCCTGTCGTTTGTGCCAGGGTGCTCGACTTTTTCGACCTCCCTTGTCTTAGGCGGAGGTGGAAATTGCTTTTGCGAGCCCCTGTCGTTTGTGCCAGGGTGCTCGACTTTCCTCCCCTTTTTAGGCGGAGGTGAAGTTTGCTTTGAAAAGAACAGGAACGTTTTGCAAAGCAATCTTAGCGGGTTTTCATCGAATGTAGCGCTTGAAAGAGATCCGCTTTTTCGATGCTTGGAAGTGGAAAGCTGGAGACTTTGCTTTTTTGGGGGTTCTAGCCTGTATTTGTGCTTTGGACACTGCCTCGTTAAAAAACCTTACGCCCCTTCGTAAGGAAAAAGAGTGCAGCTCCTGTTTTTGTTAAGTACATGAGAGTAGGTAACATAGAAAGTGACAAAAATTACATAGCGCGAGGGGTCGCTAAGGCTCCGCTATGGGTAGAATTTGCGAAGGTCGTCGATGTTCCAGGTGTGTGGTAGGATATTACCTTCGCTGTCGGAGAGGTGGAAAGAGCCTGGGCGATTGCATTCTGCGATCAGGAACGGGCCTGTCCACTTAGGCTGGAACTTTCCGGCCATGCTGGCGTTTTGTTTTCGGATGAGGACGAGGTCACCCTTCTGCAGGTTCTTGATTCTGACCTTTTTATCTCTCCACTTCTTGGTCTCTTCCTGATATTTGCGCAGGTTGTGAACTGCGCTGCATCTTGTTTCTTCTAGCAAGTCCTTGTCGGTTAGTATGGCTGGCTCATCACTTGCGAGGGTTGTTCTTGGTGAGATGAATCTTAGCTCCTCTGGTAACACGGCTTCTTCGCCGAACAAAAGTTTGAAGGGTGTGAACTTGGTTGCTCTGCATTCGGAGGTATTGTGAGACCAGGTGACTGCAGTTAGCTCGTCTGCCCATTTGCCTTTGGGTCTGCCTTGCAATTTTTTGGATATGGATTGGAAGATTGTTGCGTTGGCCCTTTCGACTAGGCCGTTGGACTGCGGGTGTCGGACTGAGGCGAAGCATAGGATTGTTCCGATTTGTGCACAGAATTCTTTGAAAACCTCGCTGTCAAACTGGGTGCCGTTGTCGACGGTTAGATGTTGGGGGACTCCGAAGCGACAAACTATCTGCTGCCAGAAAAACCTTTTTACTGCGAGGGATGTTATGGAGGACAGCGGTCTTGTTTCGGTCCATTTGGTGAAATATTCCACGGCTACCACCGCGTAGCGAAGGTTCCCCGGAGCCGTCGGTAATGGGCCCACGAGGTCCATTGCCCACCTTTGTAGGGGCCAGGTTGGGCGTATGAGGGTTGTGGGAGCCCCTGGGGTGTTTTGGTGTTTTGCTGTCAGTTGACAACCTTCGCACTTCTTGACGATGGTTTCAGCGTCTCTCAGCGCGGTTGGCCAGTAGAAACCTTGCCGGAAAGCCTTTCCTACCAGTGCCCTCGGGCCATTGTGTGAACCACATATACCTTCGTGGATGAGTTTGAGGATGTCGTTACCTTCGGACTGTGACACGCACTTGAGCCAAGGTGAGGTTACTGAAGCTTTGAACAAGGTGTTATCCATAATCTTGTACCCTCGCACTCTTTGCTTTAGTCTGTTCTCTTCTTCTTTGGAGCTGGGCTCGTGCAGTCCTTTGATGTAGGCCATGATAGGTGCCCTCCAATCCTCGCACTGGATTGTGCTGATAAGCTTGGTGCTGATTTCAGAAGCTTCGAAAGCTGACCGAGTGGAAACCTCGTAGAATACGTCCGGAGGGAGCTGTAGCTGCTGTGCGGCGGCTTTGGCTAAGCAATCTGCTTCATTGTTCTCAGTCCTCGATATCGCTTTTACTGTTATGCCGAGGAAAAAGGATTCTAACCTTCGCACATACTGAAAGTACTTTTGAAGCTCTGGATCTTTTGCTTTGTAGTTCTTTTCAATGTGCCCCGCAATGACTTGAGAGTCTGTGTTGATGAACGCCCTTCGGACTGATAACGATCGCAACCTTGAAAGTGCCAGAATCACAGCCTCATATTCAGCGGAGTTGTTTGTGCACTTGAAGTCCAGCCTTCGTGCGTATCTCAGCTTCGACCCGGAGGGCGAGATTAAGATGGCCGAGGCACCGGCTCCGGTTGCACCCCAGGCCCCGTCGACGTAGACGGTCCAAAGCTGGTCCTGCTGCAGCTCACCGGTGCGAGGGTCGGGTGTCCATTCTGCTATGAAATCAGCCAGCACCTGCGATTTGATCGCTGTTCTACCAACGAAGGTTATAGCATAACTGTTAAGCTCCACTGCCCATTTTGCTATTCTCCCACTGCTTCGCTGTTTTTGAAAATGTTCTCGAGAGGGTATGACGAAGGTACTTGGATCTCGTAAGCCTGGAAATAGTGTTTGAGCTTTCTTGATGCCATGACGACTGCGTATGCTATTTTCTCAAGCTCCGAATAATTTCTCTTTGGTCCCTCGAGGGTTTCTGAAACATAATAGATTGGGGCTTGTCTGGTCTTGTCGTTTGCGCGAAGCTCCTTGATGAGAACCGCGCTTGCAGCGTGAGGCGAGGCTGCGACGTAAAGTAACAATAAATCTCCCTTGCTTGGGCTGGTTAATGCAGTCAAGCTGGTCAGATACTTTTTTAACTCCTCGAAGGCCTTTTGTTGGTGGGGGCCCCAATTGAATGGAGCGTTGCTTCTGAGTGTTTCGAAAAAGGGTAACCCTCGCTCTGCGGATCTTGAGATGAATCTGCTAAGAGCTGCCAACGACCGGTCAGACGCTGGGCTGCTTTCTTGGTTGCCGGAGGTTCCATGTTCATGATGGCGTCAATCTTCTCGGGGTTAGCTTCGATTCCTTTGACTGAGACGATGCAGCCTAGCAATTTACCCTCGCTTACCCGAACACACATTTTTCCGGGTTTAGTTTCAGTCCGGCGGACCGGAGGTTGCTGAACACCCTTGATAGGTCTGAAATGTGATCTTCTTTCAGCTTGCTTTGAACAACTAGGTCGTCGACATAGGCAGAGACGGCGTGTTCGTCCTTGAAAACTTCAGAGGTCATGCGAGCGAAGGTTGAGCCTGCGTTTTTCAGCCCTTGCCATTCTTCGGAAGCAAAAGGTTCCCGAAGGTGTGATAAAACTTGTTTTGTCTCGTCCTCTTCATTCATCCAGATCTGGTGATAGCCTGAGAAGCAATCAAGAGGGATAGCACTGCTGGCAGCCGCCGCTGTCAACGAGGGTGCTTATGTTCGGAAGAGGGAAGTCATCCTTCGGACAGGCTTTGTTCAAGCAAGTGAAGTCTACGCACATTCGCCATTTTTTGTTCTTCTTTTGAACTAGGACCACATTTGAGAGCCAACTTGGGTATTTGACCGGGCGAATGACGCCTGCGTCCAAAAGCCTTTTACCTCAGCCTTCGCTGCCTCCTTTCTTTCTTCTGACATTTGCGAAGCTTTTGCTTGATTGGCCGATAACCTGTTTTGATGTTCAGGCTATGCTCGATCATTGACCTGTTGACTCCTTTTAGGTCTTCCGCGGACCAAGCGAAGGTGTCTGAATTTTCCCTGAGGAAAGTAACGAGGTTGCCTTCGGACTGAGGGTCTAGATTGGCTGATATGAGCACCTTTCTTTCTGTGTTGCCCTCGAGTAGTTGAACTTGTTTTGTTTCCTCCTTTGGGGCTGCCTTCACTTTGTCTTTACAGACTTCACCCTCGTCGTTGATAGCGGGGGTTTGTGGTTGGACAGATTGTGCACATTGCGTTGCCCTGGGGCTACGTTTCCTTCCGCTGCTCTCGCAATATCCTGGTCTCCATATACTGCGACCACACCCTTCGGAGCGGGGAGCTTCATGCAGAGGTAGGGGGGGGTGGATAACAGCGTTGAACGCGTTTGTTACCCCTCGGCCAAAAATGGCGTTGTATGGGTAAAACATATCAACCACATCAAATGTGATGTGCTCGGTCCTGCAGTTGATTTGGTCGCCGAAGGTTACGGGCAGCGAGATTTTCCCAACGGCTCTCACTTGTTGACCACCGAAACCGTATAGGGGGTTGTCGGCCGGTTGGAGAAGATTTCTGTCAAGCTTCATGCTGTCGAAGGTTGACGCGAACAAGATGTCAGCGGAGCTAGCTATGTATCGACCAGTATTTTGGTGACAGTCCACCCAGCGAGGTTGGTTTCGATCACCATGGCATCTGTGAGGGTAATCTCTTAACTTCATGTCTCTGGAATCGAAGGTTATGGGGATGTGAGACCACCGGCCGAATTATGTGGTCCTTCGACGGCCACGTGATGCACGCGTCTGGCATGTTCCTTCCTCTGCCGTTTGTTGCCATGGTCTTCATTTGAACCTCCGGTGATAGCTAGGATCACACCGAAGGTCGAAGTTGGATTGTTGATGGTCGTTTGGCTCGAGGCTTCGGCTTTCACGGGTTGTGGGCTGGTAACGCGGGGATTGGCGGTGGTGGTGGCAGAGCGCTGGTGGCTTGATGGGTTGTTGGAATTTGGTTTTGGGGGGTAGCTGGGTATGTGACTGTGTAAGGTGGGTTTTGGCGTTGTGGGTGATGGTGTTGGCTGATAATGGGTTTGGTTGTAGAGTGGGTGGTGGGTGTGGGGGGGTTGTTGCGAAGGTAAGCCGTAGTTTATGGGTGTAGTGGTATGTTGGATTTGGTGGGTGGAAGCTTGGTTTCCTTGTGTGGTTTATGGTTCGGGGGTCTGACAGAGCAGGTTTCCTGGATTCCTGGAATTCCTTTCCCTTGGCGAAGCATTCGCATTGCTTTGTTGTGTGCCCCTTTCCCATTCCACAGAAGTGACAATACATTTTGGCAGGATCTCGCTGCTGGTAGCGCTGGTTCGGCGGAGGTGGCAAAACTGCGGGGCTTGGCAGCTCGGGTGTTGAGCGTCCCGTGCTTGATGTTCATAGTTTGTTGCTTTGTTGATTGCACCGACGTTGCTTTGCTCTTGGCGAAGGTTGCTTTCTCTCAGGTGAGGCCTCGGCTGTGGCCTCTGCTGGACCTCCGAGCGTCGGACTTCGCTCTGAAATCCATATCAGCTCTACAGTATCTTTCCATTGTTTCGTGCAACTCCTCGATTGAGTTTGCCGGTTTTCTGGCAAATTTGGAGGAGCATGGTCCTGGGCGCAGGCCACTGACTGCAGCGAGGATGACAGCCTCGTCAGAAATCCCGGGGGTCCTTGCTCTGATTTGAATGAACCTTCGCCAGTAATCTTGGAGCGGCTCGCGCTCTTCTTGCTTGCAATTGAACAGCTCGATGGGGTTTAACGGGGCTGGAGTGATGCCCTTGAAGTTTGTACACAGCTTGTCTCTGAGGGAGGCCCAGGAATCCACAGTTCCAGGGCGAAGGTTGCTGTACCAAGTTTGTGCGATGTCTCGCAGAATGATGACAAAGGATTTTGCCATTGTTGATTCGTCACCGCCTGCTGCGGCAACCGCTGCTTCGTAGCTCATGATGAACTGGCGAGGGTCGGAAAGTCCATCATAGCGGGGTAGGTTTTGTGGATTGTAGCATGGTGGCCAGGGCTGGGTTTGGAGTATTTGGGAGAGTGGTGACTTTGGATCGTACGGCATTTGGTGTTGCTGATGCCTTCGCTGAATGCGAAGGTTTTGTTCCTCTCGTCTGGGTAGAGCTGGCGGAAATTTGGTGTCTCACAGGATATGGCTCTGGGTGTACTGGTGGTGGTGGGGGTGGTGGATGGTGACGAAGGTTATTGAACCGGCTCCTCATTCCCCTCTCGCAGCGGGGGGGTATCTCCTCATTATCCCAGCCTTCGGCTTCGGCTTCTGCCGCGGCGAGGGATTCTTCCATACGGCGAAGCTGCTCCCTGGCTTCGTCTGCCCTCTGTCTGATTGAGCGCAGTCGGTTATGCTTCTCAAGCTGTTCCAGGCGCCTCTTCTTCTCTGCAGCTCAGCCTCGAGCCTTTCGAGGGCTTCGAGGCCCACCTCTTCTTCTTCCCCTCTCCTTCTCCCGAAGTGTGTGGGTGTGGTTGCGTCGCCACTCGGGCCTGGGGGCCCAGGGATTGGGGTTCCGGGGTGACATTCTCTCCTCCCGAGGGCTGTGCAATTTCCTCAGCGGGCGGGACCACCGCTGCCGCCTCTCTAGCAACGCGCTGGTCCCGCGCCGAAAGTGCTCTCCTGTTTCCCGCCATTCCAGACTTCGATCCCACGGTCGGCGCCAAACTGTTGGGAACACACTTGCCCAACCTCCGCACTTGTGCAGGGAGAGAGCGAAGGTGGCCAAGCGTCGGATGCAATAGCGAAGGTGAAACGGAAATGGAAAGTACTCGAATTCCCCCCCAGGTCCTCCTTACACTGTTCATCCCCCTGGTATTTATAGGGAATGCCAAGGGGCACGGGCCAAATTACAAAAGGGTACAGCAAAGATTCTTCGCCTCCGCGCAGGGAGGAAGGGCAAAAATGTAAATACACAGCTGAAGCGGAAACCCTAGTCGGTCACACTCCAGCGCGCTGCCACCTGGCCCTTGTTCACCTCGGGGAGAGGTGCGGCGGCCCTGACCTTCGGCTGCGCTCGCCCTTGGGCCTGCACACCTCCGTCATCTGCCGGACCTCCGGCTTCACTTGCCTCCCGGGAGAAGGACGAAGGTTTTAGCCTTCGGCCGTGCTCGCCGGACCTTCGGTCTCGCTTGCCTTTGGTGCAGCGCACACTCGGCTGCCTGTACCTTCGCTGCTTGCCTGGACCTTCGCTCCTAGCGAAGGTGGCGTCGTGAGTCAGCGAAGGTTTCCTGCGGTGCGACCGTCGCCTCAGACCTGCACAAAAAGTAAACAAAAGCGACGAGGGTTGTCCCCGCATCCGGGGGTCAGGGTGACGGTCTCCAATAGGAGAGGGACCTCGCAAGCGCACCAGATCGTTGCGCGAGGGCTGATTTCGACCACCAGTTCGGGCGGCGCCTCTGCGAGGGTCCTTTCCCCCAACACTTCAACTCTCGCAACATATGCTGAATTTGAACTTGTGTAATTTACGCGCAACTCCGATAAAATTTGAAAATACACAAGTCTATGTTTCATTTGTAGCATGATGATTGACCTGCTGGGGTAGTTCAAGTTTTACTGTTAGCACCGGTTGACTTCGGTCTATACATGTCAGTGCTATTTTTATGGTGAACATGCTTTTCTAATGGCTTAAATGCTCACTTGCTTACATGTTCATATTTCGTATTGGTGATCAGTTGAGCCTCTGTTAGCATTCTGTGCATATTGTTGAATCATCGGAAACAACATTTTGTCAAGCTCTTCTCTTTCTATGACTATATTCTTGAAGCTGCTAACTTGTATCTGACTGATATGCATTGTGGTGGGGAGATCCTTGATGGTGCATTTTCAACTAAGGGGGATAAAATATTGCAAATCATGTGCTTTCCGAGTGAACTAAAGGGGAGAAATAGATCAACTACGGGGAGATTTCTTGGTTGTGTGCACTATTGGATGGGGATCTTGAGCTGGCTCGAATTTTTTTTGGATTTGATTTTTCCAATTGGTTCGGAGCACTTTGGCATTTTTGATAGCTAGTTGTGTTGAGCCTTTGCCTCTTTCTTGAGGGACTAGCGTCTTTGCTTTTGTGCTTGTTCAGTTGGTATCGAGCTTTCTGCTAGCGGTGTTGAGCCCGTTCTGCCTCTTCTTGAGGGATAAGCTCTATCTTTGCTTGGGTTTCAATTGATTTTCGATTGGTATCAGCTTTCCTGCTAGCGGTGTTGAGCCTGTTCTACCTCTTCTTCAGGGCTAGCTTTGCTTTGCTTGGTTGCGTTGAGCCGTTGCCATGTCTTTGGGGACCAAGTTTGTCTTGCTCTTTCCACTTGACCTTCTTTGGCTTTTGCTATGCTTTTGGGTCATTTGGTCGAGTTCTCTCTCCATCTTTTGTCCTTCTTCTATTTCTATTATGATTTGTGTGAGTAGTTGACAATAGACTCATCAAGGGGGAGATTGCGGATACATACGGGTGTATGCCGAGTCTGAGTGATGAGTGAATGTCAACGGGTTTGATGCGCATGTTATTTGGCTTGTGTTGTGCAGGTGTCGAGCACGGAGACAGTGATCGAGGGCAAGGTGAAGGTCAAGTAGAGACGTGCCGTGCCGACGGACCGGGAGCGGTGAAGGGCGGACGTGATGCTTGGACTGAGGGACCGGTGGCCTGAGGATCAGCTGTGGTGGCTAATAGCCTGGGACAGCGACGAGCGAAGACTTGCGGGGCATGGTGTTGCTCGGGTCGAGGACTCGGGGACACGTGTCGTTGGACGGGGTGCACGGGCGGTGCATCCCATCTACGGCTCGGTTTCGGTGAGCCACAGAAAAACCACCGAGTGGACGGTTTCCAGGTTTGGGCCTCAAAACCTGGGCGCTGATGGTTTCGAGTTTGAGCCACAAAACTCGGGCTGAGGACAGTTTCCAGGTTTGGGCCTCAAAACCTGGGTGCTGCGGGTTCTGAGTTTGGGCCACAAAACTCAGGCTTTGGACGGCTGGGTTCCCAGTTTGGGCCTCAAAACCGGGGGTTGGCTGTGAAGGCTGGTTTCCTGGTTTGGGCTCAAAACCAGGGGCGGAGTCCATGAAAAGGACAGCAGAGTGGTGGCGGCAGTGGCGGCAATCGATGAGGTTGCATCGAGGCAACGCTACCAGTTGTGGCGGGCGTGGCCGTCGGATCACCATCATCTTCGGGTTGGTCCAGGATAGCCTTAGGTTTGGCTGGGTCGCTCTGTAAATAACTAGGGTTAGAGTGGGAATTAGAATTAGGATAAGTAGGGGGAGACACCCACCTCCCAAATTATCTCAGTCATTGCTATTTGCCTTCTAGGTTTTTCCTGCTCTCCTATCCTCTGCTGTAGCGAACTGAGATCCACAGAGAAGACAATCATACCTCTGTGTCCGTGAGATTTTGAAGAAGTGAGACCGTATCTCACTATTGTAGCGTGTGGTAGCCACACGGTTGCAAATTCGTGGTTGTGATTCGCGTTTGTTCGTGTTCTTCGCGGATTGTTTTCTCCACGTTTTTCCCGTCGAACGATCTCTTTGTTTAGTGCATCTTTGCAAATCCATTTGAACCAGATGTTCTAGATTGTGAGGCACTTCTTTCCACCGAAGGAAATCATCTCTAACTCACGAGCTAGTAGATCGGTTGATTCTTTTTCAGATCGGGTTTTTCTCCTTTTGTCTCGAATTCTTCCAATTCACCGATTTGGAGTTAGGTTCGAGCCATGATCCTCTTTGGATAGCTCACTAACCTCCTTGGAAATCCTCATACCAAATCTGAGACCTTAGTGCTTTTGATCGGAGGAAATCGGGGTGATTTTCGCGGAAGAAGAGCAGTATAGAATCGGGACCATCGGACGCTCTGTTCTTGAGCATCGAACGCTAGTTCATACCATCGGACGCGTCCGGTGCCACGTGTCTTCTACACAGTGAGTTTTAAAGAGCATCAGGACGCTGACCATCGGAGCGTCCCGTTGCCATCGGACACATTGGATGGTCAAGCATCGGACGCTAGGGTTTCATTTGTAGCAGCGTCCGATGCCTGTCCAGTAAGGTTCCAGAAAGGTTTTGTTTGCATCGGACGCCTCCGTGCTGTGGCCATCGGACGCTGCCTGCCCAGCATCCGATGCACACTATTGTGCACTATTTTGTCCGCTGTTTTGTTTGTGCGACCTCGGATTTGGTTTTTGTGTTTTCGCATTGGGTTTTCTAGAGTCATGTAGTGTCCCGCTGTGCTTCTTGGAAGCATCCACCCTACATCTAGGGTCGTGGACATTATTTAAGCTCTAGGTCTGCTCTTAAGGGGTGATTCTCGGGACAGTGGCAACAAGTTTCTGAAAGGAAAATTTTGGAGCTCCCATTCACCCCCCCTCTGGTCGCTTCTGGTAGCATCTTCGGTCTTTCATCTACAAGAGTTGGAAAACAAGATCCTTCTCCATATGCAACTTGGGCAATCCTCGGATTAGGCCAAGTGAGCTAAGCCTTGCAAGCAAGTCGAAGCTCAAATGTCCAAGTCTCCTATGCCACTTCCAAGATATCGGAGAAGGAAGGTCCAGCCACAAGACAACGAGAAGTGCTAAAAGACTCTGAGAAATTCGCACGAAAAACTTTTCCAAAGGACGAAATCAAACACCAGAAGTTGCCCGGAGGATCCAAAATACGACTATGATTCAGTTTAAAATGATCTCATAGTCACATCATCCAAAGAGTTGCGAAACTGAAAGAAGGTTAAAATGCAAGTTAGAAACAAGAGCAATATCGCGCACACAAAGTGCTCATTAACTCGCACCGAACCCAAGAGACAACACTTTACCTTTGCTATTGTCTCTGAAGGTGAATAACTCCTTTCCGGCAACCGGACTAAGACTGGAGAACCACTTGGCGTTTCCGGTCATGTGTCTTGAACAACCAGAATCCACCAACCAAACGTTCTCCAATCATTTTACCTACATCAATAAAAAGACATAGGGTGAGCATACGATCCAACACTAGGGTTAGTGAAGTAGGAAGAATACCAGTGTTGGGTAGGCTGCTCAAAAGAACGGTTAGCAGAAAAACCATTCCTAGCACGCCTACGGGAAGAGCAATCAACACGTAGAGGAAAACGTGGTCCGCTAAGGGAGGAGCGTCCATCGCGATACTCAAAACGCGGTGGTGGAAAACGCTCAACTACAAAGCCACCGCCACGGGGTCCATAGCCCATAACAACAGGCTCCCGCCGGGCACGACCTCCTCGCGGCCTAGGCCTAGGAACTTGAGGCATTGGACCTCTAGGCCTAGCAGCACGCCTCTGAACATTCGGCACATGTACATCATGGAAAGAATGGTACATGTTCGTGTTGTTCATCTCCTTTGCACGACGCGCCTCTCTCTTGCGCCGAAAGCAAAACTCACTCAAGTGTCCATCTCTCCCACAATGCTCACAATGGTACCTCACCGCTCTGATAGGGGGTTGTTGGTACTCACGGTAGTGGGTGTGGATCACTTTGCCCTTCTATGGCATAAGCTCCTCCTGGATAGGTGGCATGATGTCAAGCTTGTTCTTGAGGTGGTTTGGTTTTGGAGCCCATGATTGTTTCTTGGGTTGAGCTCTCGGAGGTTCAACAAACACTCCATCCTTGGTGTTAGGCATGAGAGGCTCTTTGGGTGGAATCTTGGTAAGCTTGGGAGTAGTGGTGGAGTTGGGCTTCTCACATGGGTTAAGGCCGCTCGACTCTCCAATCTTCCCAAAAGATGAAACATCAACACCCTGAGCAAAGCCTACACCTGGACCTCCAGCAGCACGCTTGAATTGGGAGATCATCATCCCAAGCTGCGGCTCACCACTAGACACCCTTGACAAGATGGACCGAAGGTATGTGTTTTCCTCCTCGGTTTGCATCTTGTCATGCTTCACATTCGCAATCTCCATCTCCAATCCCACGCAAAGAACGCACCTAGACACACAAGTGCTATCCGAATTGGCCTTTTCAAGAGACACAATCTTGGCATTCTTCTCTGCCAACTCAGATTGCAAGCCCGCACAGGACTTGCATGCACCAAGCACCAAAGATCTAGCTCTCAGCTCATCCACCTCTCCTACCAACACAGCATACTTACCTCTCAAAGTGAGAAGGTCAGTCATGTGTGTGGTGCACATCTCACACTCACTCTCCTCAGAAACGACTACGGTGGACTTAGCAAACTCAAGCTCCTTCACCGTATCCTCCCACTTCTGCCTAAACTCCTTCTGCTCTCTAGCAGCGCGCCTAAGAAGCTTATCCTGACAAAGAAGGGCGGCAGTAAGTTTCTCGACCTCAGCAGAAAGCTCATCGGGGGTCAGAGATACCTGGGAGGTGTCGTCGTCGTCGTCGTTCCGAGGGATCTCATCCAGCTCGCTGTCGACCTCCATGCCGAGGGCCATGGTGCAGAGACCCTCGTCATTGGCGAAGAAGCAGAGACCGTTCAGCTTGTCCTCGATCCTCTTCTTCTTCTCGGACTCGTCGTTGCCTGAGGAAGCAGAGTCGTCATCCGAGTCATCGACATCGCTGAGTGTGGCGAAGAATGCACGCTGCTCAGCCTGGGCCTTCTCCATGTACTTCATCTTGATGTACTCCTTGTTGAAGCCGCCCTTCCGCTTGTGCTTCGCGGGGACGTACTTCTCCTTGCGCTTGCCGGAGTCGTACTTGTGCCAATGATCCGCCTTGCCGAAGACTTGCTTGTTCTTCTTCGGGCAATTGGCGATGAAGTGGTTGGGGTCGCCGCACTCGAAACATCCCGAGTGTCCTCCTCCGCGGCGACGGTTCATGCGGTTGTTGTGAAACCGTGAGAACCGGTTGGCGAGCAATGCCAACTCGTCATCCCCCATTAACTCCAGCTGCTCCTCTGTGACAGAAAGAAGTGAAGAGAGTGCAAATCCTCCAGAGGTGTTAGCAGAGGAGCTAGAAAGCAAAGCCATCGATGGGCCAGAAGGATTTTCATAAGAAGCCCTCGCCATGGCATCAATCTCACTGGACTTGAGCTTACTAAAGAGCTCGTCGTATGTGAGGGTCTCATAGTTAGGTGATTCGATGATCGCCTGAACCTTTGAGTCCCACACCGATCGATCAAGAGTGTGCAAAAGCTTCAAAGCTCTCTTATGATCGTCGAAAGGCAACAACTCCTTGTTAGCTCTCATCTTGTTGACAATCACCTGAAAGCGAGCGAATAAACTCTCTATGCTCTCGCCAGGCATATGTCAAAAGTTCTCATACTCCCACTTGTGCGACTCGTAGAGACGGGATTTGACTTGAGAGGTTCCCTCATGAAAACGCATGAGGGTCGCCCAAATCTCACGAGCCGTGGGGAGATGAGAAACACGATCAAACTCAGACATGCTCAAATAGGAGGAAAGAGCATTACGGGCTCGACTATTAGCATCTTGCTCATCGATCTGATGCTGAGTAGCACGAGCAGCAAAGACCACGTAATCAGCAGAGTTGCAAATATCCCAGATGGAAGCGCCCAAACCCTGCAGATAGGCCAACATGCGTATCTTCCAGTACGCATAGTTCGTCCCATCAAAGAACGGCGGTTTGCCCACGCCGCGATCCATGTCGCCTTCTGTGGATCTAGAACCGGCTAAGGTCGAAGATCCTTAACCCGCTCCGATAGCAATTGAAGGACCGAAAGTGCTACCAGAAAGCGACCAGAGGGGGGGGTGAATGGGAGCTTCAAATTTCTTTTTAGAAACTCATTGCCACTGTCCCGAGAATCAACCCCAAGAGAAAACCTAGAGCTTGCAAGTGTCCACGACCCTAAATGTAGGGTGGATGCTTCCAAGAAGCACAGCGGGTGTTGGGTATTTTAAACACACACAGAATAATCCGCAAGCGCACAGATACCGATGTAGCTTTCACCCGAGAGTATTCCAGGGTATCGATTTCCACGGGGAACGTGAAGTGTACTAGAAGAAATAAGAACATCCAAGGAAGAGGTAACTATATGGTAGAGAGAAATTATCTAAGGTTCTCTAAGTTGATTTTATTAATTAAGATCAGGCTCACTATACTTCACCTACTTCAGAGCAACAGTACCTTTCCGATTCTCGAAAAAGACTGGGAAAAGGGTAATCGGGAGAAGGCTGCCAAAAAGCTCTACGAAACACCAATCTTAACGTGGTGGATTATAACAATCTACAAAGCTGTCACCCCTGTAGCTACCACAACTAACCGGAGGATTGGGCGCAAGCTCAGGTAAACACTAGTCTAGACACCACGTCTACACTAATGATTACTACTCTAATCCAGATCTAAAGACTAGAGCATTCAATACGAATGAAGATCCAGTAAATAAAATAAAGTAAGAACTAAACTTAATTAAATGAAGAACTTAGAAATAATAAATGAAGAACACAGAGATTGCTAAAGACAAACCAGATCCTGCAGTAGTACAATGTTGAAGAAGATCCGACAGATTCGGTTCCTCAGCTTTCTCCTTTCTCTCTCTCTAGATTACAACTAGATGATGAACTAGAACTAGAAGATGAACTAGAACTAGAACTAGACGATCAACTAGAGGGATCTCTACTTCTACTTTGAAACCCTAGTTTCTGATGTGAAGATGAATAATGAAGATGGAGATGGCTCTTGGGGGCGCCCCTGGGGTCTCTTATATAGTCCTGGATGGAGTAGGGGGCAAGGAATTGCCACGTCATCGATCTGCGTGACATTTATCGCCCACCATCGGATGCATACGCCAAATTTGGCCCACCATTGGATGAAACGACCTATCTAGGTTGATGGAGAGCATATCTTGGACGCCAAGGAGTTGTAGATCAGATCCGCGTCGAAAACCAAACAAGAACCGGACACTAAGGGCTCGAACCGGAGCCAAACCGGTCGACTGGTCGCTGTTTTGCATTAACTGGAGAAAATAGGACCTTCTGGTCAGCTGGACCGCTCGGTTTGGGCCGGCCCAGCTGCTTCCACGCGCAGTTCCCACGTGAACCGGCTAGGCGCCCTACCAGAGCTCGCCACCTGTCCCTGGCCCAGCGGCCTACTCCCGCCCGCATGCGGACTGCGCACGTTTATTGCCCCCTGCCGACACTTGTCGCTTTCTAGTTGGCCCGGGGGAAAAGAAACCTGCGCGGCCTTGCTGGCTTGCGCGTGCAGTGCCCGTAGTGTGGCCGACCACCCACCACATGGCCGCCTGCCACTGGTTGGTTGGGATGCTTTTGGCTCGCTCCCGCCTGCGGAAACAACACCTGCACGCTGACAGCTGCTTCGTGGAATTCATGGTGCTGACATCAGCGATGATGTCAGCACTCCTTTATAATTTAGAAATTTTATATCTTTTTATTCCTTGCTCAAAAATAGCAAATAATATATCCATTTCGATCAGCGCGACGAGCTCTACGCAATGGTGTACTCTAATTTGTCATCTGAGATAGTTTTATTTAGTGAAAATTTTAATATCCTACAAAACAACAGAGATCACCAAAACTCGTGGAACCCGTTAGAATAAACCCTACAACTATGCTTTCTAGTTTGTTTCATGTTAATTCATGCAATAGTTGATGGTATAATATTAACATTAAGGACCGTCAACAAGTTTCCCCAAGATTAACCTTTGCTAGTCCCAAGCAAAGCCAAACTCAACGGTGGATCAGGAGTTGCTGCAATATCTTTACTTCCAACAAGTACACAAGCATTCAAACAAAAGTTCTCATTTGGACTAGAAAAAGATATCATATTATTCATCATGGGCTTAGTACTTTACCTTGAATCTTGAGTAACTGAAAGATAGAATGATCAAATCAAGTACTATGTCTCTTGCTCTGTCACTTCACCATTATCCCAGAGTTTTATGAATTTTCAGAAAACATATGTTGTCAAAATTAAACAATGGATCCAAATAGAAAGTAAACCACACCATTGAATCGAGAAGTGCATGTGTATGGAAAATGGAGTCGGATGCTCTTTTGAAATATATCACTCCCTTTTGTTTATTAGAGACACATGGCTATCAAGCTAATTCTACTAGCGGGCACGTGCCCATTTTTTCTGATATCCATATTTTTCTCTCTCTTTTTTTCAAGGTTCCGGACACTTGTCCCTTTTTATTTCCTCGGGATCTATCTTTTTGACGTTTCGGACACTTGTCCCTTTTTATTTCCTCAGATTTTTTTATTTTTTTTATTTTTTTTCAATAGCCACATGCTTCCAACAAACTATTAAGAGGATTGGAACAAATAATCATGAGCATTTATGCGGGAAATGGATAGAATGTGTAAGTGATCTCAATTCAATAGCATGATAACTTCTCATAGGGTCAACAAAGCTTAATTTAACTCAATGCAATTATTAGTCATATTAATATTGAAAACTCTCCAGAACTCTAGTGTTGTTTTAAAACAAGATAATAGTAGCTCAGATCATCACATATCATATCTGTCAATTACCTAGACTCTGGATCAAGCATTTACTACTCATATATTTAATTTTATTTTAAGCATCATTATTAATCAGGAGAACTCATGCTTTGAAGGCTAGGTACTTGAAAGAAATGAGATAGAGTAACTATTCATCATTTCCATGTAAAAGATTAGAGAGAGAGTTCTTCTTTTATTATTAACTTCTTAAAACAATCTAAGCAAACTTAACATAGTATTTATTTAACCTAACTCACTTATTATAAATGACTAAGATAGTGAATAAGACATACCTGGATCACGAAGATAATAGGGGTGTGTCTCCCCCAAGCCAGTTCCCTTAATAGCGTTGAGCCTTCATGTGCCCATATTTTTTTTAATTAATGGTGAGCCTTCATGTGCCCACATATATATATTTTTTGTTTTGTTTTATTTATGTATAGAAATAAAACTTAAGAGGATAAGGATACTTACCTGGATACACGGTGGTGCTTTCCCCCAAGCTGAATGTTGACGTAGTCGTTCATTCTTGTCATGTAGCGGACTGGCAGGGGAAATGTGTTTCCTCTGTCGGAGCTTTGATTGATGTTGATGGTTGTTGAACTGTGCTCCGACAGTGAATGGAACATCCACTTGTTCGTCGGTTTTTCTTGGTCTTTCAAATCCTGTGAAACTCAAATAGACAACAAAACTTGTGGAACAAATTAAGCATTAGTGATTGGCCACTCAAGCCTTAGTTGTCCAGAGTTTCAGTAAGATCTCTTTCTCAATTTTTTTTGTATTTTTATATTTTTATGATGCGAGAGAAAATGCACAGGATGAATGCATGCATATTTATTTTTATTATTTTTATGCCACCACGATGAACATTCCCGTGGGTTTTTACACACCATAGAATTATTCACATGGGGCTTCATAGTTTATGATGTAGTGTAATAAATGCAATATTTTTATTTTTCTTTCTAATGCAATGCAGAAATTAAAATGTTTGTGAATTAAATATGATGATGCAAGAAATGATTATGGATTAAATATAAGAAATATGCAGCAAAGTAAATATAAAGATAACTACCGATTTTTACCTTTTGGCGAAGGTTCGGATATTTAGGTCCGACGAACCGGACCTTCCCTTGGTTCAAACCTCCCAAGGTTGTCAGACGTTTGGAAAGTTGGTATTGATTGTACCTCTTAGGTGCGGACTTTTTCTTCCATACTTTCTTGGTCAGAGTCTTCACTTCCTGTGGTTCACTGTCTTGAGGTTTCTCTTCTTTCTTTTTCTAGGACAGTGTCGATAGCTTCTTCTTCGTGATTGGCCTCTCTATTCTTGATAGTTTGTCTTCTTTGACTTTCACTTCTATTCTTCTTGGGTGCTTCATTGGGCATGTAGTTGATGAAGTTGCATCGTGCATTTTCTCCAGGAAAGTAAAAAAAGATTTCCTCTTGTAGATGATTGTACTTGTAGCGTAGAGGAATGGTCTTCCTAGGATGAGGTGGACATCATCGTCTTCTCATGTCGAGGATCAAGAAGTCTGTGGGGACTTCATGACCTCTAATTCTGACTACGACGTCTTCCATCATTCCATCTTGTTTATGCCTCTTGATATGGTGTCACTCATGTTATTTGTCCGTCCAGTAGTTTGAAGTGAAGCATTAATTGTGGAAGCTGGCAGCATCTTGCTCAGTGTGCAAGTTCTTGTAGCTCCAGGACCTTCACTCTATAGAATTTGGGAGTTGACAAACTCCTCCATGTTTTGCTCAAGAGTGTGTCCTGCTCATAAAGACCAAGTAGAGATCAAGTGCATGGGCTCTGTTGGTGGAAAAACACCAACAGAACCAAAAGTTTTATTTCATTCCTCTCTAACTTAGGCACATTGCACAATATAAAGTTGTTGTTTATGTGTTCTATTCATTCTTAACATGAGTGATAGGATCAAAAGATGAGCATGAAAGTAGCATCTTAAAATATTTAACAGATCAGATTACTTAACCAAAGGAAGGATAGTTTATGCATAATGTGTCGATCTTTTCATGATTGTGATATATGCGGATACATGGGTGTATGCCGAGTCTCTAGTGATGAGTGATTGTCAACGGGTTTGATCGCAGGTTCTTTGGCTTGTGTTGTGCAGGTGTCGAGCACAGAGACAGTGATCGAGGGCAAGCTGAAGGTCAAGTAGAGACGTGTCGTGCCAACGGACCGGGAACGGTGAAGGGCGGACGTGAGGCTTGGACTGAGGGACCGGTGGCCTGAGGATCAGCTGTGGTGGCTGGCAGCCTGGGACAGCGACGAGCGAAGACTTGCAGGCACGATGTTGCTTGGGTCGTGGACTTGGGGACACGTGTCGGTGGACGGGGTGCACGAGTGGTGCATCCCGTCTACAGCTTTGGTTTGGTGGTAGAGCCAGAGAAAAACCATCGGGTGGACGGTTTCCAGGTTTGGGCCTCAAAACCTGGGTGCGGATGGTTTCCGAGTTTGACCGCAAAACTCGGGCTGAGGACGGTTTCCAGGTTTGGGCCTCAAAACCTGGGTGCTTCGGGTTTGCTGAGTTTGGGCCACAAAACTCAGGCGTTGGTGGGCTGGTTTCCCGGTTTGGGCCTCAAAACCGGGGGATTGGTTGTGAAGGCTGGTTTCCCGGTTTGGGCCACAAAACCGGGGGCGGAGTCCGTGAAAAGGACGTAGAGCGGTGGCGGCACGTGGCGGCAATCGGGAGGTTGCGTTGAGGCAACGCTACCAATTGTGCGGGCGTGGCCGTCAGATCCACCTACCATCGAGTTGGTCCAGAATAACCTTAGGGTTTAGCTGGTTCGCTCTGTAAGTAGTTAGGGGTAGAGTGGGAATTAGGAATAATTAGAATTAGGATAAGTAGGGGGAGACACCCACCTCCCCATCTATCTCAGTCATTTGCTCTTTGCACTTAGGGTTTCCTGCTCTCCCAATCCCCTGCTGTAGCTAGCTGAGATCCGCAGAGAACCATACCTCTGTGTACTGGAGATTTTGAGGAAGTGAGGCCGTATCCTCACTTTTGTAGCGTGTGGTAGCCACACGGTTGCAGATTGATGTGTTGATTCACGTTTTGTTCGTGTTCTTCACGTTCTTCGTTTCTCCGCGATTTTCCCGTCAATCAATCTCTCTCCCTACTGCGTCTTTGCGAAATCCGTTTGAATCAACTTGTTCATTTTTGAAAGGAGATCATTTCCACTGAAGGAATTCATCTAACTCCTCACGAACAAGTAGATCGGGTTGATTTCGTTTTCATGGCGCTTTTTCGTTCTTGATCTTCCCCTTTCGATTTCCCGGTGATAGACTCGATTTGAGCAGATGATTTCTTGGGGATAGTCTCCTAACTACCCCGTGATCATCTTTTCCAAGTTTGGGATCAAGGGATTTTGATTTGGATCGATTTGGAAGAGATTTGGGTGAAGGGCGACCAAGATCGCCCTCACTGGGTATTGGCGGACAGTCCGCCACTCCAAGCGCGGACAGTCCGCGCGTCGGGGACTTGGCCAGAGCAGTGGCCGTGAGTCTCTGCGTTTTGGGTCTTGGTTGACCGGCGGACAGTCCGCCGGTGTAAACCGCGGACAGTCCGGGACTGTCCAGGGAGTTTGCAGCAACTGTGCTGTTTCGGGCATTTGGCCGGCGAACAGTCCGCCAACCCCTCGCGGACAGTCCGCAGAAGGGGCGGACAGTCCGGGACCCCAGGGCCGGATAGTCCGGGATCCTGCTGTAGCCTCCGGTTTAGTGCGTTTGCTCTCCCGGCTTCTTCGGTTGGTTTCCGGACTTCTCGTTTGGCCCTAGAGTTGACCAAGGAACCTCTCTAGGTATCTTTGCTACTTGTTAGCATAGGTATTTAGGGATTTCTCGACGTTGCCGTCCATCTACGTTCGGGACATGGTTTTTGTGGGACGAACTTGCTCCAGTGCTTTTGTCAATTTGTTTGCTATCGCTTTGTGGTGCCTCGCTGTGATCCAAGGGATCATCCACCCTCTTCCAAGGGTCGTGGGCATCACGTTCTCGGTCGTAGCTCTTGGGGGTTGATTTTGGGACAACTGGCCAAAGTTTCGGAAGAAATTTTTGAGCTCCCATTCACCCCCCCCCCCTCTGGTCGCCTTGCTAGTGCTTTCTCGGTCCTTCAATTGGTATCGGAGCAGGTTAAGGATCTTCCACCTTAGCCGGTTCTAGATCCACAGAGGGCGACATGGATCGCGGCATGGGCAAACCGCCGTTCTTTGATGGGACGAACTATGCGTATTGGAAGATACGCATGTCGGCCTATCTTCAGAGCATGGGCTCTTCTGTCTGGGAGATTTGCAACAAGGCCGATTACGTTGTCTTGGCTGCTCGTGTCTCTTAGCTTCAGATCGATGAGCACGAAGCCAATAGCCGAGCACGTAATGCTCTTTTCTCTTGTTTGAGCATGTCTGAGTTTGATCGTGTTTCTCACCTCCACACGGCTCGTGAGATTTGGGGACCCTCATGCGTTTCCATGAGGGAACCACTCAAGTCAAATCCCGTCTCTACGAGTCGCACAAGCGGGAGTATGAGAACTTTCGACATATGCCTGGCGAGAGCATAGAGAGTTTATTCGCTCGCTTTCAGGTCATTGTCAACAAGATGAGAGCGAACAAGGAGCTGTTGCCTTTTGACGATCATGAGAGGGCTTTGAAGCTTTTGCATACTCTCGATCGGTCGGTGTGGGACTCAAAGGTCCAGGCGATCATCGAATCGTCTAACTATGAGACCCTCACTTGCGACGACCTCTTTAGTAAGCTCAAGTCTAGTGAGATTGACTCCATGTCGAGGGCTTCTTATGAGAATCCTTCTGGCCCGACTATGGCTTTGGTTTCTGGCTCTTCTGCTAACTCCTCTGGAGGATTTGCACTTTCTTCACTCTTTTCTGTCACAGAGGACCAGCTTGAGTCTTTGGGGAATGACGAGTTGGCAATGCTCGCCAACCGGTTCTCGCGGTTCCACAACAACTGCATGAACCGTCGCCGCGGAGGAAGACGCTCAGGATGCTTTGAGTGCGGCGACCCCGACCACTTCATCGCCAACTGTCACAAGAAGAAGCACACATCTGGGAAGGGCGATCATGGGCACAAGTTCGACTCTGGCAAGCGCAAGGAGAAGTACGTCCCCGCAAGGCACAAGCGGAAAGGCGGCTTCAACAAGGAGTACATCAAGACCAAGTACTTGGAGAAGGCCCAAGCTGAGCAGCGTGCGTTCTTCGCCACGCTCAGCGACGTCGATGACTCGGATGACGACTCCGCTTCCTCAAGCGACGACGAGTCCGATAAGAAGAAGAGGATCGAGGACAAGCTCAACGACCTCTGCTTCTTCACCAATGACGAGGGCTTCTATACCATGGCCCTCGGCAAGGAGGTCAACGGCGAGCTGGACACTCCTCGGAACGACGACACCTCCCAGGTATCTCTGACCCCCGATGAGCTTTCCGCTGATGTCGAGAAACTTACTGTCGCGCTCCTTAGTCAGGATAAGTTGCTTAGGCGTGCCGCTAGAGAGCGCAAGGAGTTTAGGCAGAAGTGGGAGGATACGGTGAAGGAACTTGAGTCTGTCAAGTCCACCGTGGTTGTTACCAATGAGGAGGAGTGTGAGATGTGCACCACGCACATGACTGACCTTCTCACTTTGAGAGGTAAGTATGCTGCGTTGGTAGGAGAGGTGGAAGAGCTGAAGGCTAGACACTCGCTGTTGGGTGCGTGCAAGACTTGTCCTGTCTTGCAATCCGAGTTGGCAGAGAAGAATGCCAAGATTGTGTCTCTTGAGGAGGCCAGCTCGGGGTAGCGCTTGTGTGTCCAGGTGTGTTTTGTGTGAGGGCCTGGAGATGGAGATAGCCAATGTGAAGCATGACAAGATGCAAACCGAGGAGGAAAACACATACCTTCAGACCATCTTGTCATGGGTGTCTTGTGGTGAGCCTTAGCTCGGGATGATGATCTCCCAATTCAAGCGAGCTGCTGGAGGTCCTGGTGTAGGTTTTGCTCCGGGTGTTGATCTTTCTGCTTTTGGGAAGATTGGAGAGTCGAGTGGTCTTAACCAATGTGAGAAGCCCAACTCCACCACTACTCCCAAACTTACCAAGCTTCCACCCAAAGAGCCTCTCAAGCCTAACACCAAGGATGGGGTGTTTGAAGAACCTCCACAAGCTCCACCCAAGAACCAGCAATGGGCTCCCAAACCAAACCACCTGAAAAATAAGCTGGACACAATGCCACCTATCCAGGAGGAGCTTTTGCCACAGAAGGGCAAAGTGATCCACACCCACAACCGTGTGTACCAACAACCCCCTTTGAGAGCGGTGAGGTACCATTGTGAGCATTGTGGGCGAGATGGACACTTGAGTGAGTTTTGCTTTCGGCGCAAGAGAGAGGCGCGCCGTGCTAGGGAGATGAACAATCCGGACATGTACCATCCTTTCCATGATGTACATGCGCCGAATGTTCAGAGGCGTGCTGCTAGGCCTAGAGGTCCAGAACCTCAAGTTCCCAGGTCTAGGCAGCGAAGAGGTCGTGCCCGGCGGGAGCCTGCAGTTGTAGGCTATGGACCCCGTGGCGGTGGCTTTGTTGTAGAGCATTTTTGTAACGTCCCGCCTCCACGCGGCCGGGCCCACTTACATATGGCAGCTTTTCTAGGACATAGACTTCCATCACAGACCAACACCAGTCTTTTCTGCGCACTTTGTCCTCACTCGTGCGCTCCCGGAAAGAACTTCCCGGTCGGTCACCCATCCCTAAATTTCTCCAGGCCAAGCACGCTTAACTTTAGAGTTTCTTTGGAGACGGGCTTCCAAAAAAGAAGTTGCAACTTGTTGGTATGAGTATCCTATTATTCCTATTAAGCCTTAGGCCGGGATGTTACATCCTCACCCCCTTAAGAGATCGACGTCCTCGTCGATCAATCCCAAGCCAGGAACGTCCTCTCTTGGCCACGTCCGTGTGTCCAATGCCAGCACATGTGCCATGCTGTGTGACCACTCCGGGTCCACACCAGCCATGACCACCATGTCTGAGCAACAGCGACACACACGCCCGTGAAACCGCGAGAGTCGGCTCTGATACCATTCTGTAACGTCCCGCCTCCACGCGGCCGGGCCCACTTACATATGGCAGCTTTTCTAGGACATAGACTTCCCTCACAGACCAACACCAGTCTTTTCTGCGCACTTTGTCCTCACTCGTGCGCACCAGGAAAGAACTTCCCGGTCGGTCACCCATCCCTAAATTTCTCCAGGCCAAGCACGCTTAACTTTAGATTTCTTTGGAGACGGGCTTCCGAAAAAGAAGTTGCAACTTGTTGGTATGAGTATCCTATTATTCCTATTAAGCCTTAGGCCGGGATGTTACAGTTTTCCCCCACCGCGTTTTGACTATCGCGATGGACGCTCTTTCCTTAGCGGACCATGTTTTCCTGTGCGTGGTGATCGCTATCCCCGTAGGCGTGCTAGGAATGGTTTTTCTACTAACCGTTCTTTTGAGCAGCCGGCCCAACACTGGTATTCTTCCTACTTCACTAACCCCAGTGTTGGACCGTATGCTCACCCTATGTCTTTTTATTGATGTAGGTAAAACGATTGGAGAACGTTTGGTTGGTGGATTCCGGTTGCTCGAGGCACATGACCGGAAACGCCAAGTGGTTCTCCAGTCTTAGTCCAGTTGCCGGAAAGGATTTTATCACCTTCGGCGACAATAGCAAAGGTAAGGTATTGTCTCGTGGGTCGGTGCGAATTAATGAGCACTTTGTGTTGCGCGATGTTGCTCTTGTTTCTAACTTGCATTTTAACCTTCTTTCTATTTCGCAACTCTTTGATGATGACTATGAGATTCATTTTAAACCGAATCTCAGTCGTATTTTGGACCCTCAGGGCAATCTTGTTTGTGTGATTTCGCCCTTTGGGAAAGTCTTTCGTGCGGATTTCTCGGAGTCTTTTGGCATTTCCCGTTGTCTTGTGGCTGGACCTTCCTCCTCTGATCTTTGGAAGTGGCATAGGAGACTAGTACATTTGAGCTTCCACTTGCTTGCAAGACTTAGCTCACTTGGCCTAATCCGAGGATTGCCCAAGTTGTCGATGGAGAAGGATCTTGTTTGCCACTCTTGTAGACATGGGAAGATGGTTGCCGCTCCCCACCATCCAGTGACTCAGGTCATGACCAAGCGCCCTAGAGAGCTTTTGCACATGGACCTTGTTGGTCCGGCTCGGGTGAGCTCGGTTGGGGGGAAGTGGTATGTGCTTGTTGTTGTTGACGACTTTTTGAGATATTCGTGGGTTTTCTTTTTAGCTAAGAAAACCGAGACTTTCTCCCTTGCTCGCAATCTGATTTTACGTCTTCAGAACGAGTTCCCTTTGAACTCGATGCGAGCTATTAGGAGTGATAATGGTTCCGAATTCAAGAATTCGGATTTTGAGAAGTTTTGTAACTCTTTCGGTTTAGAGCATCAGTTTTCTTCCCCCTACACACCGCCCCAAAATGGTGTTGTAGAGAGGAAGAATCGGACCCTTGTAGAGATGGCCAAGACGATGCTCGATGAGCATAGGACTCCTAGGCGATATTGGGCCGAAGCCATGAGCACTGCATGCTACATTTCAAATCGCATTTTTCTTTGAGCTTTCTTGAAAAAGACCTCTTATGAGTTGCGTTTTGGAAAACTGCCCAAGGTGAGTTATTTTCGAGTCTTTGGTTGCCACTGTTTTATACATAAGAAAGGCAACCTGGACAAATTTGAGTCTCGTTCTTCTGACGGTGTGTTTTTGGGTTATGGCACTCACACTCGAGCTTATCGCATACTTAACCTTGACACTAACCGAGTCATGGAGACATCTGATGTCACCTTCGACGAGACCATGGTTTGTCCTTCTTCTCGTTTTGAGCGTGCAGGTGATCATGAGGTTGGTGAGCCTCTTTTTGATGACGAGGATGAGGGTGCT
Organism: Coix lacryma-jobi var. lacryma-jobi; assembly: GCA_009763385.1. Taxonomy (NCBI): domain Eukaryota; kingdom Viridiplantae; phylum Streptophyta; class Magnoliopsida; order Poales; family Poaceae; genus Coix; species Coix lacryma-jobi. Next base: position 80,489,408 of record CM019826.1, on the reverse strand, counting down.
GAAGGTATGGATGATCCAGCACCCCCTCCACCTGTTTTGCCGCAAGGAGCGGCTTCTACTATGACTCACGGCCCCGACACGTCTTCTTCCTGGGGGCCGTGGGATCCGCCACCCCGAGCGGTACCTTTTGTACTCGGGGAGGCACCAGCTGCTGTTGAGGGGGAGGCCACTTCGGCAAGGGAGGCGCCACGACACATTCAGCGCCAGCACCCGCCTCTGTAGATGATCGGCAGCATCGACGAATGCATCACCCGGTCAAGGCTAATCTCTCACTTTGCTCATTCATCATTTGTTGCTGATTTTGAACCCCGGGATGTTGGACACTCTTTGACGGATCCGGATTGGGTAAATGCCATGCATGAGGAGCTTGAGAACTTTGAGAGAAATCGGGTTTGGGTTCTAGTGTCTCCACCTTCTGAGTATCATCCAATTGGGACAAAATGGGTTTTCAAAAACAAACAGGGAGAAGATGGCCATGTTGTGAGAAACAAGGCAAGACTTGTAGCCCAAGGTTATAGTCACAAGGAGGGGATAGACTATGAGGAGACGTGTGCTCCTGTAGCTCGTTTGGAGGCAATTAGGATACTCTTGGCTTTTGCTGCATCCAAAGGTTTCAAACTTTTTCAAATGGATGTCAAGAGTGCCTTCTTAAACGGCTACATAGAAGAGGAGGTGTATGTTAGACAACCCCCCGGTTTTGAAAATCCCAAGTTTCCAAACCATGTCTTTAAACTCCACAAAGCTTTGTATGCTTTGAAACAAGCCCCTAGAGCCTGGTATGATAGATTGAAAACATTTCTGCTTGCTAAGGGTTTTAAAATGGGATGTGTGGATAAAACGCTCTTTCTCCTCAAGCAAGGCACTGATACTCTCTTGGTCCAAATTTACGTGGATGATATCATTTTCGGTGGTTCTTCTCACGCTTTGGTTGCCAAGTTTGCAGATACTATGAGCAGGGAGTTTGAGATGAGCATGATGGGCGAGCTGACATTCTTTCTCGGGTTGCAATTTAAGCAATCCCGAGAAGGGACGTTTGTGCACCAGGGCAAGTATACCAAGGACTTGCTGAAGAGGTTCGATATGGGTGAGGCCAAGCCTCTTCCAACACCCATGTCGACCACGACGGCCCTGGATGCGGACAAGGATGGAGAAGCTGTGACCCAGAAGGAGTACCGAAGCATGATCGGGTCGCTGCTCTACCTGACGGCGACACGCCCGGATATCCAGTTCGCGGTGTGTCTGTGTGCGCGCTTTCAGGCGTCGCCGCGCACTTCTCACCGTCAGGCGGTCAAGCGCATTTTCAGGTACCTTCGTTTCACACCTGAGTTCGGGATTTGGTATTCAGCTTCCTCCACCCTCTCCCTTTGCGGCTATTTTGATGCCGATTTTGCTGGTTGTCGCATTGAGCGCAAGTCCACTTCTAGGACTTGCCAATTTATTGGTTCTTCTCTTGTATCGTGGTCTTCTCGCAAGCAGTCTAGTGTCGCTCAGTCAACCACTGAGGCTGAATATGTTGCTGCGGCTAGCTGCTGTTCCCAGTTGCTTTGGATGATGGCCACTTTGCGTGGTTTTGGTCTGAGCTTTACTCGTGTTCCTTTGCTTTGTGACAGCACAAGTGCTATTAGCGTTGCTAAGAACCCCGTGCTTCACTCGAAGACCAAACACATTGATGTGCGCTTTCACTTTTTGCGAGACCACCAAGAGAAGGGTGATATCGACCTTCGTCATGTCGATACTCATCATCAGTTGGCTGATATTTTCACCAAGCCTTTAGACGAATCAACCTTTAATCAGTTGAGGGGTGAGCTTGGTGTGTGTTTCCCCTTTTAGATGGGGGAAACAGTTTGGTTCTTGTATCATAGTCTGACTCTTTTTTGTTTGACTTTGTTTTCTTTTGCTTTTTAGCATACGCATTTACATTCTAAGCTTCATATATATAATCATTAGAATGTAACTATGCTCTATGTAGTATGCTCCGATGCTTATGATGATGCTTGTGGCGTATGCTCTTTCTGATCACTGGTACATGTTGTGAGCTGAGCTATTTCTGAATGGTGAACCTGCTTAACAAACTTAAAACTGAAAATGTTCACCATTGAGATATGCAACTAGCATGTGTAGGATGTGTTGAGTTCACTCGTGCTTTTCATATATGCTAGGTTGCTATGTCTCTAGTTCTGAGTCTCTCACTTGCTTGGTTTGTTCATATTCTGTCAATAAAATTGAACCAAGTTTTAGTGAACTGAAAAGATCGAGTTAGGACTGCTTGTCAACACATCACGGTATCAAGACTGTTTCTCATTGCACATCTGAGTTAAACTCGAGCTGTGTAGTGTATGACCGAAACCGACGCGTTAAGCTTCTGATTGCATTTTGCATAGGCTTCGCTCGGTTGAAAAGTTAGGCAATGACAAGCTTTCAACCTCTCGCAAACATCTGCTAAACTTCTAAACTTGTGTTATTTCACCACTGCAACTCCGATTTGAAACTGAAATCACAAGTGTATGCTTCATTCTATAGCATGATGTTTGAACTTTGCTAGGGGTAGTTCACCTAGTATACATGCTTAGCACTTGTTCGAATTCCTGTCTATACATGTGTAGTGCTATTTTGATGGTGACTATCTTTTTGGCTAAAAACTGCTCACTATGCTTTCATGTTCATATTTCGTATATAGTGATCAGTCTGAGCCTTTGCTAGCATTTTGTGGATGATGTTGAGTCATTGGAGTTATACTGTGCAGAGCATATTTACATTGTCTTGACTATATTCCTGAAGCTGCTAATTTGCATTTTGACTCATATGCATGTTCGAAGGGGGAGTTTTTCTCTTGTTGGCACTTTTGTCTGGTGCATTTTCAACTAAGGGGGAGAAATTGCAAATCATATGCTTCCTCGAAGTTCAACTAAAGGGGATTGTTCAAATCTTGTGTTTTCCGAGTTGAATCAAGGCGGAGTTTTCCTGGTTACGTGCACTTTTCGAGGGGGAGCTTGTTGCTTTGTGTTGGCCGTAAAGGTTTGGTATCGAGCTTTCTTGCTAGTTGGGTTGAGCCTCTGTGCCTCTGTCTTGAGGGACTAGCATTTGCTTCGATATCTCATTTGGTGTCGAGCTCTTTTTCTGGAGTTTTCAATTGGTATTTGCTAGCGGTATTGAGCCTGTTCTACCTCTTCTTGAGGGCTTGCTTTGATTTGCTTGGTTGCGTCGAGCCCATGTCTTTGGGGACCAAGTTGTTTTCCTCTTTCCACTTGACCTTCTTCGGCTTTGCTATGCTTTTGGGTCATTTGGTCGAGTTCTCTCTTCTCCTTCTTTCTTCTTATTCTTTTTCACTATGATTTGTGTGAGTAGTTGACAATGCACTCATCAAGGGGGAGATTACGGATACATGGGTGTATGCCGAGTCTCTAGTGATGAGTGATTGTCAACGGGTTTGATCGCAGGTTCTTTGGCTTGTGTTGTGCAGGTGTCGAGCACAGAGACAGTGATCGAGGGCAAGGTGAAGGTCAAGTAGAGACGTGTCGTGCCGACGGACTGGGAGCGGTGAAGGGTGGACGTGAGGCTTGGACTGAGGGACCGGTGGCCTGAGGATCAGCTATGGTGGCTGGCAGCCTGGGACAGTGACGAGCGAAGACTTGCGGGAACGGTGTTGCCTGGGTCGTGGACTTGGGGACACGTGTCGGTGGACGGGGTGCACGAGCGGTGCATCCCCTCTACAGCTTCGGTTTGGTGGTAGAGCCAGAGAAAAACCATCGGGTGGACGGTTTCTAGGTTTGGGCCTAAAAACCTGGTGCGGATGGTTTCCGAGTTTTGCCGCAAAACTCGGGCTGAGGACGGTTTCCAGGTTTGGCCTCAAAACCTGGGTGCTTCGGGTTTGCTGAGTTTGGGCCACAAAACTCAGGCGTTGGTGGGCTGGTTTCCCGGTTTGGGCCTCAAAACCGGGGGATTGGCTGTGAAGGCTGGTTTCCCGGTTTGGGCCACAAAACCGGGGGCGGAGTCCGTGAAAAGGACGCAGAGCGGTGGCGGCACGTGGCGGCAATCGGGAGGTTGCATTGAGGCAACGCTACGAGTTGTGCGGGCGTGGCCGTCGGATCTACCTACCATCGAGTTGGTCCAGAATAACCTTAGGGTTTAGCTGGTTCGCTCTGTAAGTAGTTAGGGGTAGAGTGGGAATTAGGAATAATTAGAATTAGGATAAGTAGGGGGAGACACCCACCTCCCCATCTATCTCAGTCATTTGCTCTTTGCACTTAGGGTTTCCTGCTCTCCCAATCCCCTGCTGTAGCTAGCTGAGATCCGCAGAGAACCATACCTCTGTGTACTGGAGATTTTGAGGAAGTGAGGCCGTATCCTCACTTTTGTAGCGTGTGGTAGCCACACGGTTGCAGATTGATGTGTTGATTCACGTTTTGTTCGTGTTCTTCACGTTCTTCGTTTCTCCGCGATTTTCCCGTCACTCAATCTCTCTCCCTACTGCGTCTTTGCGAAATCCGTTTGAATCAACTTGTTCATTTTTGAAAGGAGATCATTTCCACCGAAGGAATTCATCTAACTCCTCACGAACAAGTAGATCGGGTTGATTTCGTTTTCATGGCGCTTTTTCGTTCTTGATCTTCCCCTTTCGATTTCCCGGTGATAGACTCGATTTGAGCAGATGATTTCTTGGGGATAGTCTCCTAACTACCCCGTGATCATCTTTTCCAAGTTTGGGATCAAGGGATTTTGATTTGGATCGATTTGGAAGAGATTTGGGGTGAAGGGCGACCAAGATCGCCCTCACTGGGTATTGGCGGACAGTCCGCCACTCCAGGCGCGTACAGTCCGTGCGTCGGGGACTTGCCCAGAGCAGTGGCCGTGAGTCTCTGCGTTTTGGGTCTTGGTTGACCGGCGGACAGTCCGCCGGTGTAAACCGCGGACAGTCCGGGACTGTCCAGGGAGTTTGCAGCAATTGTGCTGTTTCGGGCATTTGGCCGGCGGACAGTCCGCCAACCCCTCGCGGACAGTCCGCAGAAGGGGCGGACAGTCCGGGACCCCAGGGCCGGACAGTCCGGGACCCCAGGGCCAGATAGTCCGGGATCCTGCTGTAGCCTCCGGTTTAGTGCGTTTGCTCTCCCGGCTTCTTCGCTTGGTTTCCGGACTTCTCGTTTGGCCCTAGAGTTGACCAAGGAACCTCTCTAGGTATCTTTGCTACTTGTTAGCATAGGTATTTAGGGATTTCTCGATGTAGCCGTCTATCTACGTTCGGGACTTGGTTTTTGCGGGACGAACTTGCTCCGGTGCTTTTGTCAATTGGTTTGCTATCGCTTTGTGGTGCCTCGCTGTGATCCAAGGGATCATCCACCCTCTTCCAAGGGTCGTGGGCATCACGTTCTCGGTCGTAGCTCTTGGGGGTTGATTTTGGGACAACTGGCCAATGTTTCGGAAGAAATTTTTGAGCTCCCATTCACCCCCCCTCTGGTCGCCTTGCTAGTGCTTTCTCGGTCCTTCAATATATCATCTTCCAAAGGTTAGATGCATAACATTTTAGCTCATTGGTTAAGACAGTGAGATTCAAAAGAGTAAAGCTAGGAACAAAGAGTAAAGAACTGAACATGTTAAGTTGATTAGGTTTGATCAAGTGAGGTGTAACTTAAACATGTTTGGTTCTTATTTATGCACATACCAGAATCAAAGAGAAGCTTTTAAAGTGATGGTCACATACCTTGAGATGTTACCTTTATCATTGAAGAGTGATGTGTCGAACCACCTTGTGGGAGCTTCTCTTGTCTAGCTGGTTGTTGTTCATGAATAGCTTGTCTTCTCTTGCTTATCTCACAGTGGGCCAGCTGAGTCTTGTCCTCAACAGATCCAGATGATGGAGACTTTGTCAACTATTTTCTTGATTTGTAGGCTTAGGTACTGTCTCTCCATCTTCTACTTCTTGTGGTGCAGTGGCTTCATCCTTTATGATATCCCCTCAATTCCTGGCAGTTGGTTCTTCTTTTGTCGGTTGAGTCAATGTCTTCTCTTGGTTTTCTTTGGCTGCTCATAAATGGTGTAATTGTTGAAGAGACAATGAAGTTTTTTGGTCAAAGATCCAAAAGTGGATTTCTCTAGTTCCGACATAGATGACAACATTGAAGGTTTTCAAGAACGATCTTCCAAGAATGAGTGGTGGATCATATTCTTCTTCTTGATTGGGATAGCATCCAGTGGCCTGTACTGATCAAAGTGTTGAAGCTGGATTTCTCCGTCCTCCCCTTTAAGCAGATCTAGACAACGAAATTGTGTCTCCCCCAAGCTGGTTTGTGAGGAAGGTGGATGCCCAAATTTCTTCAACAACATGTTCATGTGTTGAATTTGTAGACCTTGGTGTTGTTGAAGTCATTCCACTTCATCCCCCAAACTAGCTCTTGTGTTAGAAGACAGAATAAGTTCTCACTGCTTGTGTTTGTACTGTTTAATCTGAGGATTTAGAGACGAGTGCCCCATGACAGTCTTTGTCTTTTAGTGGCCCAACTCAGACTTGTTCACCTACTTCCATGGAGTGAGTGCTTTGATTGTAGATATTGTTTTGTGGCACTCATCTTTTGTCTTGTTCCATGGATCTCATTTCTCCATGATCAGTGAGTTGTGTCTCCCTTGCGCAAGTTGTTAAAGTTCATATATCTCTTCAGTTCCAGTGTGAGTTCATCTCAGGACTTTCCCAAATTGATATTGAAAGTTTTCCTGTAGAGGTTAGTCGAACAAAATATCCAGCATCCACTATAGTATACTATTGGCTCAAAAATCAACCTAGACACCATGTCTAATTTGATCTAGGAAGGCATTTTAACCTAAGCACCATACTTAATTTAAAAGCCTTTGAAAGCAAGATCATCACTCCTAAACTAGGCACCATGCTCAATTTAAGAGATATATGAAAGTACTTCAAACCTAAACATATTCTATAGTAGATGAAGGTAGCATTAAAACATTAAAGAGATTTACTCAAATGGTTATGAAAGAGCATGATTAGTGTATAGCACATGAGCATGTCTTAAAGGTAGGGGTAACCAACATAGCAACATGGTAAGAGATGTTAAAGTGTATCCCCCAAGCTTAGATTTTGCAAAAATCAAGATTGGATAACTGCAATTCAATGTTGCATGATGATTGGTTGGACATACCTTGTGTTTGTTGTTCCTTCGAACTTTTTGCTCCAGACCTGGAAAGGTTAGTGACAAGAATACCCGAAGGAATATTTTAACAATTATATCCCTATGCTCATTACACAAGGGCAGTGCATCAGGAAGGTGAACACTGATCTGAAAAAGTGCTTGTTTTAGGACACCAAGCTTGTCCTGGGGAAACCTTCAAGATGTGATTTGGTGAAGTAGTTTCCCCTCCAATACCAACTTAAGAGCACAACGAGATCCACAAAATTTGTGATAAACATATGCATCGACAACCACCCTTTTGAAGTTTTTATAAACAAAAAGTGTGAGGGGGTTGAAAATCTTGAGTGTGGCAATGTTAGATAGACCACTTGAATCAGCATGGATTTAAAAAGGTGTTTATGAAGTAGCTTCCATGCTCTTTGATATCATCTTCCTCAATTCTAGAGAAAAACACCAAAGGATGAGGTTCATTATTTTCTAAAGTGTAGGGTGTTTTCTCTAGAGAAGGTTCTATGACAACCAAATTATTAGAAGGATTTGAAGGAATTTCAAATTTGGTTGAGTGTTCCTCCTCGTGTTGATCGGGGTTAGGCTCGACTTCTTCTTCTGGGAATTCGTCAAAAATGCCAGTGTAAGGAGTGTTTTCAAGGATTTTATTTAGGATGTCTCTTCCTTCACTAACAAGTTTATGTGGGAATGATCCTCCAGAAGCTAAATCGAGAAGTAGAGCAACTTCCTTGTTAAGACCACAATACAAGTGAAAGTGCAGCACATGGTCTGGCAAGGAAAGGTTTGGGCTAGAATTGGTAAGACTTGTAAATCTAGCCCAGGCTGCTCCTAGAGCCTCCTTCTCTTTTTGTTTGAATGTAAGAACTTCTAGTCTAAGGTCAGCGATTCGATAAAGAGGGAAGAAAGCAAGACAAAAATTGTCTCGAAGTTCATCCCAACTTCCGTTTACGTCTCTTACGGAATGAGTATACCACTTTTTTGCTCTACCTAAAAGGGAGAACGGAAATAATTTCCATTTAAGTGTCTCTTGTGTCATGCCAGCAATAGTGAGACAAGAACACAACTGCTCAAATTCCCTAAGGTGTGTGTATGGATCTTCGTCTGCTAACCCAGAGAAGGATTTCTCTCTAATGATGTCTATGAAAGCAGGGCGAAGCTCATAGTCATCTGTAAGAATGGGGTGTGATGATGGTGGAGGCTCCAACAAGTCGCCCTTTGGAGCAAAGCACTTATAGATAGGAGTGAAATCCATGTGGTGATGTGGTGGTAAAAGAAAAAGAAAACGCGGACGAACTTGGTTCGATTCTAGAACAGCTACCGTTCCTCGGCAACGGCGCTAGAAAGCTTGTTGGGTATTTTAAACGCACACAGAATAATCCGCAAGCGCACAGATACCGATGTAGCTTTCACCCGAGAGTATTCCAGGTTATCGATTTCCACGGGGAACGTGAAGTGTACTAGAAGAAATAAGAACGTCCTAGGAAGAGGTAACTATATAGTAGAGAGAAAAATTATCTAAGGTTCTCTAAGTTGATTTTATTAATTAAGACCAGGCTCACTATACTTCATCTACTTCGGAGCAACAGTACCTTTCCGATTCTCGAAAAAGACTGGGAAAAGGGTAATTGGGAGAAGGCTGCCAAAAAGCTCTACGAAACACCAATCCTAACGTGGTGGATTATAACAATCTACAAAGCTGTCACCCCTGTAGCTACCACAACTAACCGGAGGATTGGGCGCAAACTCAGGTAAACACTAGTCTAGACACCGCGTCTACACTAATGATTACTACTCTAATCCAGATCTAAAGACTAGAGCATTCAATACGAACGAAGATCCAGTAAATAAAATAAAGTAAGAACTAAACTTAATTAAATGAAGAACTTAGAAATAATAAATGAAGAACACAGAGATTGCTAAAGACAAACCAGATCCTGCACTAGTACAATGTTGAAGAAGATTCGACAGATCCGGTTCCTCAGCTTTCTCCTTTCTCTCTCTCTAGATTACAACTAGATGTTGAACTAGAACTAGATCTAAACTAGAAGATGAACTAGAACTAGAAGATGAACTAGAACTAGAACTAGACGATCAACTAGAGGGATCTCTACTTCTACTTTGAAACCCTAGTTTCTGATGTGGAGATGAATAATGAAGATGGAGATGGCTCTTGGGGGCGCCCCTGGGTCTCTTATATAGTCCTGGATGGAGTAGGGGGCAAGGAATTGCCACGTCATCGATCCGCGTCACATTTATCGCCCACCGTCAGATGCATACGCCAAATTTGGCCCACCATTGGATGAAACGACCGATCTAGGTCGGTGGAGAGCATATCTTGGACGCCAAGGAGTTGTAGATCAGATCCACGTCAAAAACCGAACAAGAACCAGACACTAAGGGCTCGAACCGGAGCCAAACCGATCGACTGGTCGCTGTTTTGCATTAACTGGAGAAAATAGGGCCTTCTGGTCAGCTGGATCGCTCGGTTTGGGCCGGCCCAGCTGCTTCCACGCGCAGTTCCCACGTGAACCGGCTAGGCGCCCTACCAGAGCTCGCCACCTGTCCCTGGCCCAGCGGCCTGCTCCCGCCCGCATGCGGACTGCGCGCGTTTATTGCCCCCTGCCGACACTTGTCGCTTTCTAGTTGGCCCGGGGGAAAAGAAACCTGCGCGGCCTTGCTGGCTTGCGCGTGCAGTGCCCGTAGTGTGGCCGACCACCCACCACATGGCCGCCTGCCACTGGTTGGTTGGGATGCTTTTGGCTCGCTCCCGCCTGCGGAAACAACACCTGCACGCTGACAGCTGCTTCGTGGAATTCGTGGTGCTGACATCAGCGATGACGTCAGCACTCCTTTATAATATAGAAATTTTATATCTTTTTATTCCTTGCTCAAAAATAGCAAATAATATATCCATTTCGATCAGCGCGACGAGCTCTACGCAATGGTGTACTCTAATTTGCCATCTGAGATAGTTTTATTCAGTGAAAAATCTAATATCCTGCAAAACAACAGAGATCACCAAAACTCGTGGAACCCGTTAGAATAAACCCTACAACTATGCTTTCTAGTTCGTTTCATGTTAATTCATGCAATAGTTGATGGTATAATATTAACATTAAGGACCGTCAACAGCGGGACACTACACGACTCTAGAAACCCAACGCAAAAGCCAGAAATCAAAACCGACAACAGCCGAACAAGCTACGGACAAAAAACGCGCGAATCTACTCTCACCGGACTCTGGCCACCGTCCGGCCAGTGGGCACCGGACGCATCCGGTCAGGGAAAAACCAATTTGGAACCTCTCTGTTCCTGACTGGACTCACTGCAGAGGAGCGTCTGATCAGGAGCTGTGCGTCCGGTCACACAGGTCAAAAAGGATGAATAGTGCTAGTGTCAAGTCTGGTCATTTAACCAACTGAGCGTCCGGTCAAGTCGCAAACAAAACTCACAGAGCGTGTTCAATGACCGGACTCAGGGTCAGCGTCCGGTCGATGAACAGGCCGCGTCCGGTCACCCCAATTTCATGCTGTTCGTCCACCGATTTGACTCGATCTCACCCCAAACGATTCCTCTAGGGATCAAACTTTGTGAGATGAGTCACAAGGAGGATAGTGAGCTACTCCTAAGAGATCATGGCTCAAACCTATCTCCAAAACGATGAATCGAAGAGATTCGGGGGAAAGGAGAAAAACTTGACCCGAAACGAAAATCGACCGATCTACTAGCTCGTGAGTTTAGAGGAGAATTCCTTCAGTGGAAAGAAGTGCCTCACGATCTAGAACATCTCTGTTCAAATGGAATCGCAAAAGACGCAACGAACAAAAAGATCAATCGATGGGAAAACGTGGAGAAAAGCAATCCGTGAAGAACTAGAACAAAGTGCGAATCACAACCACGAATTTGCGACCGTGTGGCTACCACACGCTACAACAGTGAGATTACGGTCTCACTTCCTCAAAATCTTACGGACACAAAGGTATGATTGTCTTCTCTGTGGATCTCAGTTCGCTACAGCAGAGGATGGGGAGAGCAGGAAAACCTAGAAGGCAAAATAGCAAATGACTGAGATAAGATGGGAGGTGGGTGTCTCCCTCTACTTATCCTAATTCTAATTCCCACTCTACTCCTAGTTATTTACAGAGCGAACCAGCCAAACCCTAAGGCTATCCTGGACCAACTCGAAGATGATGGTGATCCGACGGCCACGCCCGCACAACTAGTAGCGTTGCCTCGACGCAACCTCACCGATTGCCGCCACGTGCCGCCTCCGCTCTGACCGTCCTTTTCCCGCACAACTGGTAGCATTGCCTCGACGCAACCTCACCGATTGTCGCCACGTGCCACCACCGCTCTGCCTGTCCTTTTCACCGACTCCGCCCCCCGTTTTGAGGCCCAAACCAGGAAACCAGCCTTCACAGCCAACCCCCGGTTTTGAGGCCCAAACCGGAAAACCAGCCGTCCATCGCCTGAGTTTTGTGGCCCAAACTTAGAAACCCGCAGCGCCCAAGTTTTGAGGCCCAAACCTGGAAACTGTCCTCAGCCCGAGTTTTGTGGCCCAAACTAAAAAACCATCAGCGCCCAGGTTTTGAGGCCCAAACCTGGAAACCGTCCACTCGGTGGTTTTTCTTTGGCTCAACCACCAAACCGAGTCGTAGAGGGGATGCACCGCCCGTGCACCCCGTCCACCGACACGTGTCCCCAGGTCCTCGACCCAAGCAACACCGTGCCCGCAAGTCTTCGCTCGTCGCTGTCCCAGGCTGCCAGCCACCACAGCTGATCCTCGGGCCACCGGTCCCTCAGTCCAAGCCTCACTTCCGCCCTTCGCCACTCTCGGTCCATCGGCACGGCACGTCTCTACTTGACCTTCACCTTGCCTTTGATCACTGTATCTGTGCTCGACACCTGCACAACACAAGCCAAAGAACATGCGCATTATCCCAGTTGACAATCACTCATCACTCGAGACTCGGCATACACCCATGTATCCGCAATCTCCCCCTTGATGAGTGCATTGTCAACTATACACACAAATCATAATGGAAATAGAAGGAGGAAGAAGGAGAAGAGAGAACTCGACCAAATGACCCAAAAGCATAGCAAAGCCGAAGAAGGTCAAGTGGAGAGAGCAAAACAACTTGGTTCCCAAAGACATGGGCAACGGCTCGACGCAACCAAGCAAAGCAAAGCTAGCCCTCAAGAAGAGGTAGAACAGGCTCAACACCGCTAGCAAATACCAAATGAAAAATCGAAGCAAAATGCTAGTCCCTCAAGATAGAGGCGCAGAGGCTCAACACAACTAGCAAGAAAGCTCGACATCAATTGAAAAACTTGATACCAACTGAAACCAACTGAAGCAAAGATGCGGCTGCTAGTTCCTCAAGATAGAGGCAAAGGCTCAACAAAACTAGCAAAACGCTCCAAACCAATTGGAAATTTCAAAAATTCAGCACGAGCAAACTCCCCCTTGCATGGTACACACAACCGATTCCTCTCCCCTTGAACATGGGAGGCACATGGGAGGAATGATTTGTCCAAATTTTCTCCCCCTTAGTTGAAAATGCACCATCAAGCAAAAGGAACTGCAAGCGATTTTCTCGCCCTCAGAAAATGCACCATCAAAAGTGCCAATAAGAGAAGTTCTCCCCATTCCAAAATGCATATGAGTCACGATGCAAGTTAGCAGCTTCAGGAATATAGTCAAGAAATGCAAAGATGCTCTAAATAGTATAGCTCCAATGACTCATTGAAAAGCATACAAGCTAGCGAAGGCTCAAACTGATCACCAAATATGAAATATGAACATATGAGCAAAGTGAGCAGTTTTTAGCCAAAAAGGTATTCACCATCAAAATAGCACTACACATGTGTAGACAGGAAAACAGACAAGTGCTAACCATGTATGCAAGGTGAACTACCCCTAGCAGAGTTCAACCATCATGCTATAGAATGAAGCATAACTTGTGATTTCAAATTTTAGATCGGAGTTGCAGCGGTGAAATAGCACAAGTTCAGAATTTAGCATGTGATTGCGAGAGGTTGAAAGCTTGTCATTGCCTAACTTTTCAACTGTGCGAAGCCTATGCAGAAGCAATCAAAAGCTTAAAGCAACAGTTTCGGTCATACACTACACAGCTCAAGTTTAACTCAAAGTGCAATGAGAAACAGTCTCGAAACTGTGATGTGTTGACAAGCAATCCCATCTCGATCTTTTCAACTCACTTATCTTGGTTCAAGTTTTATCTCAGATTATGAACATACCAAGCAAGTGAATGACTCAGAACTAGAGACATAGCAACCTAGCATATATGAAAAGCACGAGTGAACTCAACACATCCTACACATGCTAGTTGCATATCTCAATTGTGAACATTTTCAATTTTAAGTTCATTAAGCAGGTTCACCATTCAAAAATAGCTCAGCTCACATGTATCAATGATCAGAAAGAGCATAAGCTACAAGTATCAACATATAGCATCGGAGCATACTACATAGAGCATAATCACATTCTAAAGATTATATACAAGAAGCTCAGATTGTAAAAGCGTATGCTGAAATGCAAAAGAAAAACAAAGCAAACGAGAAAATAGTCAGTCTATGATACAAGATCCAAAATGTTTCCCCCATCTAAAAGGGGAAACACACACCAAGCTCACCCCTCAACCGATTAAAGGTTGATTCGTCTAAAGGCTTGGTGAAAATATCAGCCAACTGATGATGAGTATCGACATGGCGAAGGTCGATATCACCCTTCTCATAGTGGTCTCGCAGAAAATGAAAGCGCACATCAATGTGTTTGGTCTTCGAGTGAAGCATGGGGTTCTTAGCAACGCTAATAGCACTCGTGCTGTCACAAAGCAAAGGAACGCGAGAAAAGCTCAGACCAAAATCACGCAAAGTGGCCATCATCCAGAGTAACTGGGAACAGCAACTAGCCCCAGCAACATACTCAGCCTCTGTGGTAGACTGGGCGACACTAGACTGCTTGCGAGAAGACCACGATACAAGAGAAGAACCAATAAATTGGCAAGTCCCAGAAGTGGACTTGCGCTCGATATGGCAACCAGCAAAATCGGCATCCGAATAACCGCAAAGGGAGAGGGTGGAGGAAGCTGAATACCAAATCCCGAACTCAGGTGTGAAACGAAGGTACCTGAAAATGCGCTTGACCGCTTGACGATGAGAAGTGCGCGGCGACGCCTGAAAGCACGCACACAGACACACCGCGAACTGGATGTCCGGGCGTGTCGTCGTCAGGTAGAGCAGCGACCCAATCATGCTTCGGTACTCCTTCTGGTCCACAACTTCTCCATCCTTGTCCGCATCCAGGGCCGTCGTGGTCGACATGGGTGTTGGAAGAGGCTTGGCCTCACCCATATCGAATCTCTTCAGCAAGTCCTTGGTATACTTGCCCTGGTGCACAAACGTCCCTTCCTGGGATTGCTTGATTTGCAACCCGAGGAAAAACGTCAACTCGCCCATCATACTCATCTCAAATTCCCTGCTCATAGTATCTGCAAACTTGGTAACTAAAGCATGAGAAGAACCACCGAAAATGATATCATCCACGTAAATTTGGACCAAGAGAGTATCAGTGCCTTGCTAGAGGAGAAAGAGCGTTTTATCTACACATCCCATTTTAAAACCCTTAGCAAGCAAAAAGGTTTTCAATCTATCATACCAGGCTCTAGGGGCTTGTTTCAAACCATACAAAGCTTTGTGGAGTATAAAGACATGGTTTGGAAACTTGGGATTTTCAAAACCGGGGGGTTGTCTAACATGCACCTCCTCTTCTATGTAGCCGTTTAAGAAGGCACTCTTGACATCCATTTGAAAAAGTTTGAAACCTTTGGATGCATCAAAAGCCAATAGTATCCTAATTGCCTCCAAACGAGCTACAAGGGCAAACGTCTCCTCATAGTCTATCCCCTCCTTCTGACTATATCCCTGGGCTACGAGGCTGGCCTTGTTTCTCACAACATGGCCATCTTCTCCCTGTTTGTTTTTTAAAACCCATTTTGTCCCAATTGGGTGACACTCAGAAGGTGGAGACACTAGAACCCAAACCCGATTTCTCTCCATGTTTTCTAACTCCTCATGCATGGCATTGACGCAATCTGGTTTTGTCAAAGCGTGTCCAACATCTCGGAGCTCAAAATCAGCAACAAAAGCAGAATCAGCAAAGTGAGAGATTTGAGACCTGGACCGAGTAACACGTTCGTCAATGTTGCCGATCATCTGCTGAGGGGGGTGTTGGTGCTGGATGTGACGTGGTGCCTCCCGTGCAGATGTGATCTCTCCCTCAACAGCAGCTGGTGCCTCCCCAGGTACAAAAGGTACTGCTCGGGGTGGCGGATACCATGGCCCCCAGGAAGAAGAAGTTGTGGGGCTGTGAGTCGTAGTAGAGGCCGCTCCTTGCGGCACAGCAGGTGGAGGGCATGCTGGATCATCCATACCTTCAGCACCCTCATCCTCGTCATCAAAAAGAGGCTCACCAACCTCATGATCAACTGCACGCTCAAAACGAGAAGAAGGACAAACCATGGTCTCGTCCAAGGTGACATCGGATGTCTCCATGACTCGGTTAGTGTCAAGGTTAAGTACACGATAAGGGCGAGTATGAGTGCCATAACCCAAAAACACACCGTCAGAAGAATGAGACTCAAACTTGTCCAAGTTGCCCTTTTTGAGTATAAAACAATGGCAACCAAAAACTCGAAAATAACTCACCTTGGGCAGTTTTCCAAAACGCAACTCATAAGAAGTCTTTTTCAAGAAAGCTCGGAGAAAAATGCGATTGGAAATGTAGCATGCAGTGCTCATAGCTTCGGCCCAATATCGCCTAGGAGTCCTATGCTCATCGAGCATCGTCCTGGCCATCTCTACAAGGGTCCGATTCTTCCTCTCTACTACACCATTTTGGGGCGGTGTGTAGGGGGAAGAAAACTGATGCTCTAAACCCAAAGAGTTACAAAACTTCTCAAAATCCGAATTCTTGAATTCGGAACCATTATCACTCCTAATAGCTCGCATCGAGTTCAAAGGGAACTCGTTCTGAAGACGCAAAATCAGATTGCGAGCAAAAGAGAAGGTCTCGGTCTTCTCAGCTAAAAAGAAGACCCACGAATATCTCAAAAAGTCGTCAACAACAACAAGCACATACCACTTCCCCCCAACCGAGCTCACCCGAGCCGGACCAACAAGGTCCATGTGCAAAAGCTCTCCAGGGCGCTTGGTCATGACCTGAGTCACTGGATGGTGGGGAGCGGCAACCATCTTCCCATGTCTACAAGAGTGGCAAACAAGATCCTTTTCCATATGCAACTTGGGCAATCCTCGGATTAGGCCAAGTGAGCTAAGTCTTGCAAGCAAGTCGAAGCTCAAATGTCCTAGTCTCCTATGCCACTTCCAAAGATCAGAGGAGGAAGGTCTAGCCAAAAGACAACGAGAAATGCCAAAAGACTCCGAGAAATCCACACGAAAGACTTTCCCAAAGGGCGAAATCACACAAACAAGATTGCCCTGAGGGTCCAAAATACGACTGAGATTCGGCTTAAAATGAATCTCATAGTCCTCATCAAAGAGTTGCGAAACAGAAAGAAGGTTAAAATGCAAGTTAGAAACAAGAGCAACATCGCGCAACACAAAGTGCTCATTAACTCGCACCGACCCATGAGACAATACCTTACCTTTGCTATTGTCGCCGAAGGTGATAAACTCCTTTCCGGCAACAGGACTAAGGCTGGAAAACCACTTGGCGTTTTTGGTCATGTGTCTCGAGCAACCGGAATCCACCAACCAAACGTCCTCCAACCGTTTTACCTACATCAATAAAAAGACATAGGGTGAGCATATGGTCCAACACTGGGGTTAGTGAAGTAGGAAGAATACCAGTGTTTGGCCGGCTGCTCAAAAGAAGGGTCAGTGTAAAAACCATTCCTAGCCTGCCTACGGAGAAAGCGATCACCACGCACAGGAAAACGTGGTCCACTAAGGGAAGAGCGTCCATCGCGATACTCAGAACGTGGTGGTGGGAAACGCTCAACAAAGCCTCCGCCACGGGGTCTGTATCCTGCAAAGTCAGGACCCCATCGGGCAACACCTCCCTGACGCCTAGGACCTTGAGGTGCTGCACCTCTAGGCCTAGCAGCTCTCCTCGGAGCTCACCTCTGATCATTCGGCACATGTACATCATGGAAAGGATGGTACATGTCTGGATTGTTCATCTCCCTAGCGCGGCGCGCCTCTCTCTTGCGCCGAAAGTAGAACTCGCTCAATTGTCCATCTCTCCCACAGTGCTCACAATGGTACCTCACCGCTCTCAAAGGGGGTTGTTGGTACTCACGGTAGTGGGTGTGGATCACTTTGCCCTTCTGTGGCATAAACTCCTCTTGGATGGGTGGCATGGTGTCCAGCTTGTTCTTGAGATGGTTTGGTTTGGGAGCCCATGTTTGTTTCTTGGGTGGAGCTCTCGGAGGCTCAACAAAGACACCATCCTTGGTGTTAGGCTTGAGAGGCTCTTTGGGTGGAAGCTTGGTAAGTTTGGGAGTAGTGGTGGAGTTGGGCTTCTCACATGGGTTCAGACCACTCGACTCTCCAATCTTCCCAAAAGCAGAAAGATCAACACCCGGAGCAAAACCTACACCAGGACCTCCAGCAGCTCACTTGAATTGGGAGATCATCATCCCGAGCTGCGGCTCACCACAAGACACCCATGACAAGATGGCCCGAAGGTATGTGTTTTCCTCCTCGGTTTGCATCTTGTCATGCTTCACGTTTGCGATCTCCATCTCCAAACCCTCACAAAGAACACACCTAGCCACACATGTGCTACCTGAGTTGGCCTCTTCAAGAGACACAATCTTGGCATTCTTCTCTGCCAACTCAGATTGCAAGACAAGACAAGTCTTGCACGCACCCAGCAGCAAGGGTCTAGCCTTCAGCTCATCCACCTCTCCTACCAACGCAGCATACTTACCTCTCATAGTGAGAAGGTCAGTCATGTGTGTGGTGCACATCTCACACTCTTCCTCATCGGTAACCACCACGGTGGACTTGACAGACTCAAGTTCTTTCACAGTATCCTCCCACTTCTGCCTAAACTCCTTGCGCTCTCTAGCGGCACGCCTAAGCAACTTATCCTGACTAAGGAGCGCGGCAGTAAGTTTCTCAACCTCAGTAGAAAGCTCGTCGTGGGTTAGAGATACCTGAGAAGTGTCGTCATTGACGTCGTCGTTCTGAGGGGTCTCCTCCAGCTCGCCGTCGATCTCCTTGCCGAGGGCCATGGTGCAGAGGCCGTCGTCGTCGGCGAAGAAGCAGAGACCGTTCAGCTTGTCCTCGATCTTCTTCTTCTTCTCGGACTCGTCAACGCTTGAGCAAGCGGAGTCGTCATCCGAGCCGTCGATGACGCTGAGCGTGGCGAAGAATGCACGCTGCTCAGCCTGGGCCTTCTCCAAGTACTTCTTCTTGATGTACTCCTTGTCGAAGCCCCCCTCCGCTTGTGCCGTGCGGGGACGTACTTCTCCTTGCGCTTGCCGGAGTCATACTTGTGCCCATGATCACCCTTCCCAGATGTGTGCTTCTTCTTGGGACAGTGGGCGATGAAGTGGTCGGGGTCGCCGCACTCAAAGCATCCTGAGCGTCCTCCTCCGCGGCGACGGTTCATGCGGTTGTTGTGGAACCGCGAGAACCGGTTCGCGAGCATCGCCAACTCGTCATCCCCCAAAGACTCCAACTGGTCCTCTGTGACAGAGAAGAGTGAAGAAAGTGCAAATCCTCCAGAGGTGTTAGCAGAAGAGCCAGAAACCAAAGCCATAGTCGGGCCAGAAGGATTCTCATAAGAAGCCCTCGACATGGCGTCAATCTCACTAGACTTGAGCTTACTAAAGAGCTCGTCGCAAGTGAGGGTCTCATAGTTAGACGATTCGATGATCGCCTGGACCTTTGAGTCCCACACCGACCGATCAAGAGTATGCAAAAGCTTCAAAGCCCTCTCATGATTGTCGAAAGGCAACAACTCCTTGTTCGCTCTCATCTTGTTGACAATAACCTGAAAGCGAGCGAATAAACTTTCTATGCTCTCGCCAGGCATATGTCGAAAGTTCTCATACTCCCGCTTGTGCGACTCGTAGAGACGGGATTTGACTTGAGTGGTTCCCTCATGGAAGCGCATGAGGGTTGCCCAAATCTCACGAGCCGTGGGGAGGTCAGAAACGCGATCAAACTCAGACATGCTCAAACAGGAGAACAAGGCGTTACGCGCCCGGCTATTTGCTTCGTGCTCATCGATCTGAAGCTGAGAGACACGAGCAACCAGAACAACGTAATTGGCCTTGTTGCAAATCTCCCAGACAGAAGAGCCCATGCTCTAGAGATAGGCCGACATGCGTATCTTCCAATACGCATAGTTCGTCCCATCAAAGTACGGCGGTTTGCCCACGCCGCGATCCATGTCGCCTTCTGTGGATCTGGAACCGGCTAAAGTGGAAGATCCTTAACCCGCTTTGATACCAATTGAAGGATCGAAAGTGCTACCAGAAAGCGACCAGAGGGGGGGTGAATGGGAGCTTTAAATTTCCTTTCAGAAACTTTAAACCTCTGTCCCAGAAAATCAACCCCAAGAGCAAAACGATGTGCGTGATGTCCATGACCCAAGAGAATGGGTGGATGTTCCCTAGGAACACAGCGAGACACCACAAAAACTTTCTTACCCAAGTTCACGCAAGTCAACTAGTGACAGACTATTTTGCAAAGCGGGAAGTCCAATTTCTGTAGAGCACGGAGTCAGAAATCCAACGCAAAAACCCAAAACCAAATCCAAAGTCGAACGATCAAACTGTGGACGAAACAATGAAGAAATCACTGCATTGGACGCTGGCAGCGTCCGATGGCCAAGCACCGGACGCGTCCGATGCAAACAGGACCTCTCTAGATCCTTACTGGACTGGCATCGGACGCTGCTACAGTGAAACCCTAGCGTCCGATGCTAGACCCCCGGCTCGTCCGATGGCAACGGACGCTCCGATGGTCAGCGTCTGATGCTCCTTCAAAAACACTGTCAGACGACACGTGGCACCGGATGCTCCGATGGAAACGACTCAGCGTCCGATGCTAAAGAACACAGTGTCCGATGGTCCCGATACTATACTGTTCTTCCGCGAAATTCACCCGATCTCCTCGGAATCAAAAGCACTAAGGCTTAGACTTGGTATGAGGAGTTCCAAGGAGGTTAGTGAGCTATCCCAAAGAGATCATGGCTCGAACCTAACTCCAAATCGGTGAATTGGAAGAATTCGGGACAAAAGGAACAAACTTGATCCAAAACAGAAATCGACCGATCTACTAGCTCGTGAGGTTAGAGATGATTTCCTTCGGTGGAAAGAAGTGCCTCATGATCTAGAACAACTCAGTTCAAACGGATTTGCAAAAGACGCACCGAGTAGAGAGATCGATCAACGGGAAAATCGTGGAGAAAAGCAACCCGCGAAGAACACAAGCAAAACGCGAATCACAACCACGAATTTGCAACCGTGTGGCTACCACACGCTACAACAGTGAGATTACGGTCTCACTTCCTCAAAAATCTCACGGGCACAGAGGTATTGTTTTCTTCTCTGTGGATCTCAGTTTGCTACAGCAGGGGAGTGGGAGAGCAGGGAAACCTAGAAGGCAAAGAGCAAATGACTGAGATCAATGGGGAGGTGGGTGTCTCCCCCTACTTATCCTAATTCTAACTATTTCTAATTCCCACTCTACCCCTAACTACTTACAGAGCGAACCAGCTAAACCCTAGGGTTATTCTGGACCAACTCGAAGGTAGGTGGATCCGACGGCCACGCCCGCACAACTGGTAGCGTTGCCTCGACGCAACCTCACCGATTGCCGCCACGTGCCGCCACCGCTCTGCGTCCTCTTCACGGACTCCTCCCCCGGTTTTGTGGCCAAAACCGGGAAACCAGACCTTCACGTCCACCCCCGGTTTTGAAGCCCAAACCGGGAAACTAGCCCACCAGCGCCTGAGTTTTGTGGCCCAAACTCAGCAAACCCGCAGCACCCAGGTTTTGAGGCCCAAACCTGGACACCGTCCTCAGCCCGAGTTTTATGGCCAAACTCGGAAACCATCAGCGCCCAGGTTTTGAGGCCTAAACCTGGAAACCGTCCTCAGCCCGAGTTTTGTGGCCAAACTCGGAAACCATCAGCGCCCAGGTTTTGAGGCCCAAACCTGGAAACCGTCCACCCGATGGTTTTTCTCTGGCTCTACCACCAAACCGAAGCTATTGAGAGCATGCACCGCCCGTGCACCCCGTCCACCGACACGTGTCCCCAGGTCCTCGACCGGAGCAACGCCATGTCCCGCAAGTCCTCGCTCGTCGCTGTCCCAGGCTGCCAGCCACCACAGCTGATCCTCAGGCCACCGGTCCCTCAGTCCAAGCCTCACGTCCGCCCTTCACCGCTCCCGGTCCGTCGGCACGACACGTCTCTACTTGACCTTCACCTTGCCCTCGATCACTGTCTCTGTGCTCGACACCTACACAACACAAGCCAAAGAACATGCGATCAAACCCGTTGACAATCACTCATCACTCGAGACTCGGCATACACCCATGTATCCGCACAAAGAACATGCGCATTATACCAGTTGACAATCACTCATCACTCGAGACTCGGCATACACCCATGTATCCGCATTTCCTGCCGAAATTCGTCCCCACGAGGACACAACGAGATTACGGCCTCGTTTCCTCAAAAATCAAATACACAGTGGTATTGTTCACCGTCTCTGCGGATCTCAGTAGCTACAGCAAGGATGTGGGAGAGCAGGAAACCCTAAGTGAAAGTAGCAAATGGCTGAGATAGTCTGGAGGGAGGGGAGGCCACTCCTTATATAGCCTAATACAATTATTCCCCTTCTACCCTTACAGCTAAATACAGAGCGAACCAGCTAAACCCTAGGGTTATTCTGGACCAACTCGAAGTGGATGCTGATCCGACAGTC
Organism: Coix lacryma-jobi var. lacryma-jobi; assembly: GCA_009763385.1. NCBI lineage: Eukaryota > Viridiplantae > Streptophyta > Magnoliopsida > Poales > Poaceae > Coix > Coix lacryma-jobi. The sequence continues at coordinate 80,467,271 of CM019826.1, read as the reverse complement.
ACGCCCGCACAACTGGTAACGTTGCCTCGATGCAACCTCCCCAATTGCCGCCATGTGCCGCCACCGCTCTGCTCGTCCTTTTCCTGGACTTCGCCCCCGGTTTTGTGGCCGAAATCAGAAAACATGTCTTCACGACCAACCCCCGGTTTTGAGGCCCAAACCGGGAAACCAGCCGTCCATCGCCTGAGTTTTGTGGCCCAAACTCAGAAACCTGCCAGCGCCCAGGTTTTGTTGCCCAAACCTGGAAATCGTCCTCATCCCAAGTTTTGTGGCCCAAACTCGGCAAACTCGCAACACCCAAGTTTTGTGGCCCAAACCTGGAAACCGTCCACCGGATGGTTTTTCTCTGGCTCAACCACCAAACCGAACCGTAGATGGGATGCACCACCCGTGCACCCCGTCCACCGACACGTGTCCCCAGGTCATCGACCCGAGCCACACCATGCCCCGCAAGTCTCCGCTCGTCGCTGTCCCAGGCTGTTAGCCACCACAGTTGATCCTCAGGCCACCGGTCCCTCAGTCCAAGCCTCACGTCCGCCCATCACCGCTCCCGGTCCGTCGGCATGACACGTCTCTACTTGACCTTCACCTTGCCTTTGATCACTGTATCCGTGCTCGACACCTGCACAACACAAGCCAAAGAACATGCGCATTATCCCAGTTGACAATCACTCATCACTCGAGACTCGACATACACCCATGTATCCGCAATCTCCCCCTTGATGAGTGCATTGTCAACTACCAACACAAATCATAATGAAGTAGAAAAAAGTGGAAGAAGGAGAAGTAGAGAACTCATCCAAATGACCGAAAAGCATATCAAAGCCAGAAGAAGGTCAAGTGAAAGAGCAAATCAACTTGGTTCCCAAAGACATGGGAAACGGCTCGACGCAACCAAGCAAAGCAAGGCTAGCCCTCAAGAAGAGGTAGAACAGGCTCAACACCACTAGCAGGAAAGCTCGACAACAACTGAAGGAAAGCCAACTGAAAACAGAAGAGCTCGATACCAAATGGAGAGCATACTGGCAATGTCGCTAGTCCCTCGAGACAGAGGCAAAGGCTCAACACAACTAGCTACCAAAAATGCTCCGAACCAATTGGAAAAATGCTTCGAACCAATTGATAGTTCATCAGACAAAAACCTGAGCAAACTCCCCCTCCAATAGTGCACATGATTTGACAAATTTCTCCCACTTAGTTGATAATGCACTATCAGGCAAACTTCTCCCTTCCAAATGCATATGAGTCAAAAATGCAAGTTAGCAGCTTTGGGAATATAGTCTAGAGAACGAAAAGATGCTCTAAATAGTATAACTCTAATGACTCAACAAGAAGCATACATGCCAACAAAGGCTCAAACTGATCACCAAATACGAATTATGAACATATAAGCAAAGTGAGCAGTTTTAGCCATTCAAAAAAGGATGTTCACCATAAAAATAGCAAAGAACATGTATAGATAGGAAGTCAAACAAGTGCTAAACATGTATACAAGGTGAACTACCCCTAGCAAAGTTCAATCAACATGCTATAGAATGAAACATAGACTTGTGTTTTCAGATTTTATTGGAGTTGCAGCGGTGAAAATACACGAGTTCAAAATTTACCATGTGATTGCGAGAGGTTGAAAGCTTGTCATTGCCTAACTTTTCAACCGAGCTAAGCCTATGCAGATGCAATCCGAAGCTTAAAGCGTCGGTTTCGGTCATACACTACACGACTCAAGTTTAACTCAAAGTGCAGCGAGAAACAGTCTCGATACCGTGTTGTGTTGACAAGCAATCCCATCTTGATCTTTCCAATTCACTTAACTTGGTTCAAATTTATGACAGAATGAGAACATACCAAGCAAGTGAAAGACTCAGAACTAGAGACATAGCAACCTAGCATATATGAAAAGCACAAGTGAATTCAACACATTCTACACATGCTAGTTGCATATCTCAATGGTGAACAATTTCAAATTTCATCTTCATTAAGCAAGTTAAAATAGCTCAACTCACAACATGTATTAGTGATCAGAAAGAGCATAAGCTACAAGTATCATCATATAGCATCGGAGCATACTAGATAGAGCATAATCACAATCTAAAGATTATATACATGAAGCTCAGAAAGTAATGATGCATGATGAAATGCAAAGACTAACCTACCAAAAACGAAAACAAAGCGAAAGACAAAGAGTCAGTCTATGATACAAGATCCAAAATGTTTCCCCCAACTAAAAGGGAAAACACACACCAAGCTCACCTCTCAACCTAGCAAAGGTTGATTGGTTCAAAGGATTAGTGAAAATATCTGCCAACTGAAGAAGAGTATCGACATGGTGAAGGTCAATATCACCCTTCTCATAATGGTCTTGCAAGAAATGAAAGCGCACATCAATGTGTTTGGTCTTAGAATGCAACACGGGTTTCTTAGCAATGCTAATCGCACTCGTGCTGTCACAAAGCAAAGGAACTCGAGAAAAGCTCAGACCAAAATCACGCAAAGTGGCCATCATCCAAAGCTACTGGGAATAGTAGCTAGCCGCAGCAACATACTCAGCCTCTGTGGTAGATTGGGCGACGCTAGACTGCTTGCGAGAAGACCAAGATACAAGAGAAGAACCAATAAACTGACAAGTCCCAGAAGTAGACTTGCGATCAAGTCGGCAACCAGCAAAATCGGCATCAGAATAACCGCAAAGGGAGAGGGTGGAGGAAGCAGAATACCAAATCCCAAACTTTGTAGTGAAACATAAGTACCTCATGATGCGCTTGACCGCCTGACGGTGAGAGGTGCACGGCGATGATTGAAATCGCGCGCAAAGACACACCGCGAACTGAATGTCCGGGCGTGTCGCCGTCAGGTACATCAGCGACCCGATCATACTCCGGTACTCCTTCTGGTCCACGGCTTCTCCATCCTTGTCCGCATCCAGGGCCGTCGTGGTCGACATGGGTGTTGGAAGAGGATTGGCCTCACCCATATCGAACTTCTTCAATATGTCCTTGGTGTACTTGCCCTGGTGCACAAACGTCCCCTCTCGGGATTGCTTAATATGCAACCCGAGAAAGAATGTCAACTCGCCCATCATGCTCATCTCAAATTCCTGCTCATTGTATCTGCAAACTTGGCAACCAAAGCGTGCAAAGAACCACCGAAAATGATATCATCCATGCAAATCTGAACCAAGAGAGTGTCATTGCCTTGCTTGAGGAGAAAAAGCGTTTTATCCACACATCCCATTTTAAAACCCTTAGCAAGCAAAAAGGTTTTCAACCTATCATACCAGGCTCTAGGGGCTTGTTTCAAACCATACAAAGCTTTGTGAAATTTAAACACATGGTTTGGAAACTTGGGATTTTCAAAACTGGGGGGTTGTTTCACATACACCTCCTCTTCTATGTAGCGGTTTAGGAAGGCACTCTTGACATCCATTTGAAAAAGTTTAAACCCTTTGGATGCAGCAAAAGCCAAGAGTATCCTAATTGCCTCCAAACGAGCTATAGGAGCAAACGTCTCCTCATAGTCTATCGCCTCCTTCTGACTATACCCCTGGGCTACAAGTCTGGCCTTGTTTCTCACAACATGGCCATCCTCTCCTTGTTTGTTTTTGAAAACCCATTTTGTACCAATAGGGTGACACTCAGGAGGAAGAGGAACCAAAACCCAAACCCGATTTCTCTCAAAATTTTCTAACTCCTCATGCATGGCATTGACCCAATCAGGATCAGATAAAGCATGTCCAACATCTCGGGGTTCAAAATCAGCAACAAATGCAGAATGAGCAAAGTGAGAGATTTTTTGTGACCTTGACCGAGTGATACGTTCGTCGATGTTGCCGATCATCTGTTGAGGCGGGTGTTGGCGCTGAATGTGTCGTGGTGCCTCCCAAGCTGAAGAAACCTCCCCCTCAACAGCAGCTGGTGCTTCCTCGGGTACAAAAGGTACAACCCGAGGTGGCAGATCCCACGGCCCCCAAGTAGTCAACGAAGAGGGATTGGGGCCGTGAGTCATCGTAGTAGAAGCCGACGCTTGCGGCACAGCAGGTGGAGGTGGTGCTGGATCATCCATCCCTTAAGCACCCTCATCCTCGTCATCAAAAAGAGGCTCACCAACCTCATGATCACCTGCACGCTCAAGACGAGAAGAAGGACAAACCATGGTCTCGTCGAAGGTGACATCAGATGTCTCCATGACTCGGTTAGTATCAAGGTTAAGTACATTATATGCATGAGTATGAGTGCCATAACCCAAAAATACACCGTCAGAAGAACGAGACTCAAATTTGTCCAGGTTGCCTTTCTTGAGTATAAAACAGTGGCAACCAAAAACTCTAAAATAACTTACCTTGGGCAGTTTTCCAAAACACAACTCATAAGAAGTCTTTTTCAAGAAACCTCGGAGAAAAATGCGATTGGAAATATAGCATGCAGTGTTCATTGCCTCGGCCCAATACCGCCTAGGAGTCCTATGCTCATCGAGCATCGTCCCGGCCATCTCTACAAGGGTCGGATTCTTCCTCTCTACAACACCATTTTGTGGCGGTGTGTAGGGGGAAGAAAACTGATGCTCCAAACCCAAAGAGTTATAAAACTTCTCAAAGTCCAAATTCTTGAATTCAGAACCATTATCACTATGAATAGCTCGCATCGAGTTCAAAGGGAACTCGTTCTGAAGACGCAAAATCAGATTGCGAGCAAAAGAGAAAGTCTCGGTTTTCTCGGTTAAAAAGAAAACCCACGAATATCTCGAAAAGTCATCAACAACAACAAGCACATACCACTTCCCCCCAACCGAGCTCACCCAAGCCGGACCAACAAGGTCCATGTGCAAAAGCTCTCTAGGGCGCTTAGTCATGACCTGAGTCACTAGATGGTGGGGAGCGGCAACCATCTTCCCATGTCTACAAGAATGGCAAACAAGATCCTTCTCCATGCACAACTTGGGCAATCCTCGAATTAGGCCAAGTGAACTAAGCCTTGCAAGCAAGTCGAAGCTCAGGTGACCAAGTCTCCTATGCCACTTCCAAAGATCAGAGGAGGAAGGTCCATCCAAAAGACAACGAGAAATTCCAAACGACTCCGAGAAATTCGCACGAAAGACTTTCCCAAAGGGGGAAATCAAACATACAAGATTGCCCTGAGGATCCAAAATGCGACTGAGATTCGGTTTAAAACGATTCTCATAGTCATCATCAAAGAGTTGCGAAACATGAAGGACCGAGATTGCTAAAGCAAGGCGACCAGAGGAGGGTGAATGGGAGCTCAAAAATTTCTCTTGAAACTTTAGCCTTTGTCCCAAAAATCGACCCCTAAAAGCTTTGACCGAAACGTGATGCCCACGACCCTTGGAAGAGGGTGGATGATCCCTAGGATCACAGCGAGGCACCACAAAGCAAGAGCGGATCAAACACCAAAAGGACCGCTTCAAGTTTGACCCTCACAAACCAAGTCCCAAACGTAGATTCAAGGCTACGTCAAGAAATCCCCAAATACCGATGCTAACAGGTAGCAAAGATACCTAGAGAGGTTCCTTGATCAACTCTAAGGCCAGACGAGAAGTCCGGAAACCAAGCGAGGAAGCTGGGAGAGCAAACGCACTAAAACTCAACACTTAGCCAACTCGCAGACTGTCCGGGGTACAGACCACGGACTATCTGCCCAACGGCGGACTGTCCGGACTCAGGTGGCGGACTGTCCGCCGGCCAAAAGAGCAAAACATCAACGTTGCTGAATTGGCTCTGGACAGTCCCGGTCTGTCCGCGGGTTGCAACGGCGGACTATCCGTCGGTCAAGCCTGGATCCAATCCCTTCCAAGAAGCACACTATAGGATCCTTTTGCATCGACCACAAAGAAGGTAGTCGGCATGCTCTTGCTACCAATCGTCCACTCGACACATACAACACCTTTAGTAGTCGATATGTTACCAGCAAAGTCGATCAACCTAATATCGGTCTGAGTCAAGTCTTATGTAGTCTTGCCAATCTTTCTAAAGGCGGCATATGGCACCAAATTAATAGCTGCCCCTCCATCAACTAACATCCTATTCAGAGGCCTTCCATCAACAAACCCTTTCAAATACAAAGCTTTTAAATGGGAATGTCTCTCGGGTTTTTGAAATGTGGCCTCTTCTGCTTGATAGATCCACTGAACAATCGCTTCTTCACCATCAGATTCTTCTTCATGATTAGAGGATCTAAACTCAGCAGGTAGCATGAACAGAGCAGCGATATTAGCCAATGATTCACCTTTATCGGCCATCTGCTTTACTTGCCAGACTTTGGGTTTTTTCTTCTGGATTTTGTCATTTCTTAGTCTTTGAACCCGTCGCTTCTGGCTTTTGGTCAAGCCACCAGGACACCATTGTCCCTCTTGCCAAGGATGATCATGATCGGCTAATCTCAATCCAAGCTGATTATGAACACTTTCATTTTTTATGCGCCGATCTGTCTTTTCAAATCTCAATCTTTCATGTACAGATCGGCAGTTGTCTCTCGACTGCCTATACTCCAAATACTGATTACTGCATTCTGGGCAATTACGAAGAGTAGGAAGCTTCAGTCCTTCATTCCAACAATGTCTGAAGAAAGGACAGTCCCAATGATTCTTTTCTTCATCTCTGATACGTCTTTCTTCTTCACGAGACCTCCTATACTCTTCCTCTTCGAGACAATCTTGATATTCTTGCTCATCCCTTTCCCTTTGCACTTGGCTCCTTTCTTTCTGACGTTGTCATTTGTTCAATAAGATTCTGACAGTCGGACGTCTTCTCGCTTCACCAGCCCTTGAAGTCTCAGGTTGATCACATTGATCAGTATTCTTTTTTCCTTTCATCTCCTGATACTCACTGGTTGTTAGTTGTTTCTGTGGTTCAACCGTCCCGGCTGCCTTGGCTTTGTCAGAAGTCAATAATTTGATCTCACTCCGAGGTGCAGGAGCCACCATATTTTGTGGCAAAGGATGACCATTGATGCTCATGCCTTTGGCCTTTTATAGGCTAATCCTTCCTTTAACGATAGCCCTTTGGATCATATCTCTGAAAACTCGGCAATCGTTAGTAGTATGGGTACCAGAATTATGAAATTTGCAGTACCTTTTATTTTTAAGCTCCTCAGCCGATGGGATGCTGTGATTCCCAGTCAACTTGATTTGACCCTTCTCTAGCAAGTAGTCAAATATCTTGTTGGCTTTGGTGATGTCAAAGCTATATTTTACATCTTTCTCGGCACTCTTAGCCTTTGCCCATGGTATGTACTCGTTGTTCTTCCAAGCCCAGTCTACAGCAGCTACTTCATCCTCACTTTCATCACTTGAATCATTGCTTTCATCTTGCAGGAATAAATGGCTCTCTGCATTGTAGGCTTTCTTGGGCTTAAAGACTTGATTGTACCAATTCTGAGCATCAATATTTGCCACCTTTTTAGCTAAATCGGCCATATTGTTACAACCAAAGTCGATTTTTTCTCTGATGGCAGGTATTAACCCCCGAATTGCAATGCTAACCACCTCTAGATCCGACAGTGATAAGGAATAGCATTGATTCTTCATCTCTCTGAATCTCTGAAGGTACTGGCATCCATTCTCATTATTTCCTTGCCTTGTATCGATTAAGTCTACCAGGCCCTTTTCCAATATTCTAGAGTCAAAGTATTTATGAAACTTGTCTTCCAAATCTTCCTAGCTTTGAATGGAATTGGGTGGTAGAGATGAAAACCATGAAAAACCAAACCAGATAGAGATAAAGGGAACATTCTGACTTTAAGTGTTGATTCATCACCAATCTCCCCAAGCTGGACTACAAACTGGGTTATATGTTCCATGGTTGTTACTGACCCAGTTCTTGTGAATTTGGTAAAATCAGGGATTCTATATCTTGGAGGAAGAACAACCAGATTAAACCACTCTGGATATGGCTTCTTGTAGCCAGTCATTGTAGATTTTGGCGTTAAGCCAAATTGCTTCTGAACCAAATCAGTCACCCGACTCATTAGTTCATCAATTTGATTCACCGGCCCTAGATGGCCGATGTTCTGCCCCCTGAAGGCATTGCCATGATATCCCGGGTTCTCCTGAGCATCCAAGGTATAATAATCTAAAACATAATGATATCCTTGAGGAATATCACCAGGTGCTACATTCCCTTGATATGGTGGCGCATTGAAATCTCTAGTAATGCGCCTTGCATGGGGAGCTATTTTTGTAGCCGATGAGTACATGTTATTACTCATATTCGGCTGTTGCATCGGCTGCGGTGTCACACCTCCAGGGCTGACAATCATTTGGTTTCCACTGCCATTAGGGCCATTGATCTGAGGTGCAGTAGAGTTTCCAGCTCCTTGACTGTTTCTCATGGTATATACCGGACCCCTTCTATCATCGTCTAAGTTGAAGGCCTCCTTAATGGAAATTGTGAGACCGTTGAGAAAAACTTCATTGTGGTTCATCAGAGTAGTAGTCATGGCTTTGCTGATCACTTTTCGCATAGCATTTTGTTGTATCTGGATCATTGGATCCTCATGCCCTTCCAGAATCACCCTTGGAAGATGAGTCTTCTGAATAACCTTTTTGTCTCTGGTCTTGCTGGAGCTCAGCAAACACATACCCCGATATTGCTCAACAGTCTGTTCTATTAAGCATTGGACCTCATCTGGGAGATCCTCCATCGTTACGTTTAGCACTTCATCATTACTGATTGTCATGATCAGAAGATTGTGTCCCACCGAGCGTGCCAAAAGAATGTCTTGACATAAAATTTTGGTCGGTCACACCAACACACTCGAACGCACGGTCCTCAGAGGGCGTACGGAGCAAGGTCCTAACCTCCTGAACCTTCAACAGATGGTGGTGATGAATCTTAGCGAGATCGGCTTCGGGTGTGCCAGTCAATTTGACCTGCAATTGACAAGGAGAAGAAAACGTTGTCAAATTATGGAACCTGCTAGTTTGGTGCTAGACAGTTCCATATTGTGCGGCTCTGATATAGCCATTGTTGATAGGACATTGACTACAAAGTCAACTCTTAAGAAATTCCATGAAGGCATTGCAAAAGAGATATAAAACAAAACGGCTATAATATATGCAAAGAAACATTCAAGATAGACAAACAGCCGATGAACTTAAACATGTTAACAGAGTAAAGATCTAAGTGTACATTCAAACAACGTGAAAACAACGTATCGACTAATTGCACAGGCAGTTCTATCTGTTAACAATGGGGTGTTTCCATGCAGCCATAATAACAAACAGATCGATAAAATAGTATAAACATCAACAGTGGGGTGTCTCCATACAACCATAATGATGATCAAACTAGATCATGTCCGGTGCAACAAGTAAATACATTGATTCCAGGCAGTTTAAAAGCACACATTATGAAGAAAGCATAACTGGATCGGCTATTTTAACCGATACAGGGTCCATGAGGCACGAACAAGATCTATCCGTTAAAACCATGACTCGACTTAAGATCGAGCAAATCTAATCTACCATGTATATCAGTGGGGTTCGAAAATACAGCCATAATAAACATGCAAGATTGAATCTACTTGTTCTTAGATCAGGATCATAGTTTTATCGGATATCTCGGATGCACAACACGTAACAACCAAGATTGACAAAATAGTCAATGAGAAGCTTGAATCGGCTATTTTCTCTATTGCGGGCATGAAGGATCTCAACATAACCGAAACTAAGCGTCTTTTGAGTTTAAGGGACTTTGTCAATCTTGATTGGGCAAGATGTTGTTTAAAACATAAAGAAACAAATTAAAACATAAAACAACATCGATAACTTAATGAATCAATTAGCTTGCCAAACCAATAGAGCCGATAACTAGGCAAGATCGACTAAAGTAAGAGATTGATCAGAGTCAAGACAGCCTTACAAGAGATGAACTTAGACCGATAACTAGCCATGTCATAGCTTAACAAGAGTTTGGTCGATGCCAAATACAGCCTTTTTGCACAATGACACAAGCCATTGGTGAAAACTTACAAGCAAACCGGAGGTTGGTCGTAGCCGATGCAGCCCTGCTTGATTGAAGGTCTCGCCGAGATCTACGTTACTCCTACTCCTAGGGTTTTGGCCGGTGGTCGATGTGTTGATTGATTGGGTTCTCCCTTACAAAATCAGGTTTCTAGCTATTTATAACCCGGTTGACTCCTTTCCTAACACGACTAGGTTACATAATAAGTAAAACAAAAGACGAACCAAACTCAAACTCTTCGGCCGAACCCAATATGCCTTTGAAGCTTGTCACGTCTGGTCTTCATGGGTCTTGGTCGTGTCTGGGCCCAAACATCCCCTTTTATTTTTCTAGCCGATTCTTTCATCAATAAATCAGCTGTTTGTGCCCACAAAAATAATAATTTTCTAAGTCCAAAATCTGGTGTAAACACATGTATACAACAAAGTACTTCTCTTTTGAATGGAAAAGTTAGCAATATTGAAAACTCACCCATATTACCTTAATCCTCCATGGGGCTTGTAGCCTTTTCCTTTGTGTTGAGCGGTTGAGAGATAGAACAACTTTTGATTTGAGTACCATTTTTCTTGTTCCACACAAGTTTGCATACCAGAGGTTTGGCATTTTTCAAAGAAAACTTAATGTTCCTAATATGGTACTCTCATGTCACTCATATGGTGTATGGTTCCTCACCAAGGCATATATGTAAAGTTGCCTTCTTTTTCATCCTACTTCTAATAAGGTCTATGTGTAGAGCTTGGTAGGGGTAAAAGATGTAGCTTACATAGGTTGCATATGTTGTCAAGTCAAAGCTTGGATCCAAGGAGAGAAGTGTCATACTCTTAGATCAAGATGTGCTTGTGTGTGGAACATGGTATTGTGACACATTATACTCCTTTAGTTGGTATGATCTCTTCCTGACACTTATTCTTTTGAGACATGGCTATCATAACTCTTTTTATTCATGAGCTCCACATGCTCATCTTTTCTTTTCTCTTTTTATTTTTCAATACTTTGGACCTTCATGTGTCCATATTTTTTTCTTTTTGTCATACTTTTGCATAGCCTTTGTCTCTTCTCTTAGGCTAAACTAGAGAGATCATTCTTTTAGAACATGGAGTATTTATTTGGTGGACATGAAAGGCATGTTTTTGCGCACTTCCAGGGTAGAAGCGGCATGTATATGTAGAGTGTACGTGATCTTGATCTTGGGAGCATGATAAGTCTCTCAACAAGGGTCAACAAGACTTGACAAGACTCAACACAAAGCAAGTAGATTTTATAGAAAGGCTTATGTCATGAAAGGGTATATATATGGCTGTGGTAGGAATTTCATCACCATTGAGGAACAGAAAGGTTTTTCACCATTTTAAAATAAAACTCCGATAATTCAATAGGTGGAACAATATTATAGCAACTCTTATCTTAGCTATGTCTTATCTCACAACAACTTAGACTTAGTTACAGCTTTTTGCTACCCACAAAGTTTTAGGCTCAAGGTGGTTTCATGTGAGCTAAGTAATCCATGCTTAGAGAAATATTAAGTTGTAGACTAGATACTAGAGAAATATTAACAGAGCAACTATTCATCATATATGGAAAGAGTAAACATGTATGAAACATACATGAAGAGTAATATTTTTGTTTTTTTTAATTATGTGTGGGAGTTTATTTATTTATTACTAAAGAAAATAAACATGCATGGAATGCATAAATAAACAAAGATGCAGATGCATAAATAAAAACTTGCCTTAGTGGGGGAGGGAACCTCCCCCAAGCTTGCTTTTTGCTAATGGCTTGGTGGTGGATGATGTGGTGGATATTGCGCCCACCAAGCTGCCCACTATCTGATTTCCTCATCCTGCATTACTTGTATAAACTCTCTATTTTGAGCTGCATTAGTTCTTGTGATACCTTGTTCAATGCGCAGCTCTCCAATCCCGCTTATGAGTTCATCCAGTTGCTGACGCTTCCCGTGAAAATCTCCTGAGAAGGAGGATCGCGCACTTTGAGTGCGGGATGGTCGTGGTGGCCGTCCGTCAGAACTTGAAATCTGCATTGCGCTTGACGTGGCCTCATCACCTTCTTCTACATCTCCCCTAGCACCATATGATGTGCCGCCTTGTTCAAACTGTGCAGCTTGTGTCCTGGTACGAGTCCTGTCCGTCCCTGCAAAAATTTGACGTTCTACCTCTCGATCCATGTCAATGGTTAGTTGGCGGACCGTATGCAACTGAAGTCGGCTATTTGGTAGCGGGACTACGGTTGTATGGCCGCGGTAATCCATTTTGAGACCACCTCGTGGTCCTCTCTTAAGCATATGAGCATGCACAAAAAATGCTTCCCCGAGCACACCCCTTGGTGTGTCCTGGTACTCTACATGGTGAGAATTTAGTAGGTTTAAAGACTCGGCAATGCGAGTAATGAGAGAGGTGAACTCAATAGAGTCATCTCTACCAAACACTCCTTGCGAAAACTCAACTAGGAGCTTTACAGGTGAAACATGGATTTTCTTCACTAAGGCAAACATTAATCTTAGTTCTTCAATGCTTATGTGTTATGTGTCTAGACGGGGAAAAAGAGTGATGGTCATCCAATGGTGGATAAACCTCAAGGTTGGGTTATGGATTTCATCAGATATGGGAATGGAACAATCATGCAAAGTAGTTATTGAAGCCTGAAGGATCGAGAACACTACCATAAAGCGACCAGAGGGGGGGTGAATGGGAGCCTAAAAATTTCTTTCAAAACTGTAGCCTCTGTCCCAAAATCAACCCCCAAAAAAGCTTCGAGCAAGAACGTGATGCCCACGACCCTCAGAAAGAGAGTGGATGATCCCAAGGATCACAGCGAGGCACCACAAGAACGAGCAACCCAAGACTCACAAACTCTGAGTCAAGTTCAAGTCCAAAAACCCACTCCCAAACGTAGATAGACGGCCACGTCGGGATACCTCCAAATACCTATGCTAACAAGTAGCAAAGATACCTAGAGAGGTTCCTAGGTGAACTCTAGGGCCAAACGAGAAGTCCGGAAACGAAGCGAAAGAGCCGGGAGAGCAAACGCACTAAAACACAAGCTTCAGCAGGGGCTCGGACTGTCCGGGGTCCTGACCGCGGACTGTCTGCCTATCGACGGATTGTCCGGGCTTCAGTGGCGGATTGTCCGCCGGCCAAACACGCAGAAACATAACGCTGTTGAAAGCTCCCTAGACAGTCCCAGACTGTCCGCGAGTTGCAACGACAAACTGTCCGCTGGTCACTCTGGACCAAAACAGTCGAGCCGTGCCACTGATCTGGCTCAAGCCCAACGCGTGGACTGTCCGTGGGCAAGGTGGCAGACTGTCCGCGACCACCCAGAGAAGGCGATTTTGATCGTCCTTCCCTCCAATCTCCCCAAATCCGATCCAAATCGAAATCCCTTGATCCCAAAATTGGAGAAGATGATCTCTAGGTAGTTGGGAGATCATCCTCTCAAATCAACTCAAACTCCGGGAAATCGAAAGGGAAGGTGTAGGAACGAAAAAGTCTCCACGAAACTTGAATCAACCCGATCTACTTGTTCGTGAGGGTTGAGATGAATTTCTTCCGTGGAAATGTTCTCCTCACATCAAAGATCAAATTGATTCAAGTGGATTTGAAAAAGACGCAGTGTAGAGCGAGATCGAGCAATGAGAAAAATGAGACAAAAAGCAAAACGCGAAGAACAACTCAAGAATGTGAATCACAATCTCAATTCCCAGCCAAAATTCGTCCCCACGAGGAGACAACGGGAATCCGGTCCCGTTTCCGCAAAATCTAAATACATAGAGGTATGATCAAGCCGTCTCTGCGGATCTCAGTAGCTACAGCAGGGAATGGGAAGCAAGAAACCCTAGAATGAAAATAGCAATGGCTGAGATAGTTTAGAGGGAGGGGCTGCCTCTCCTAATATAGCCTAATACAATTATTCCCCTTCTACCCCTACTGCTAATGAGCGAGCAGGCTAACCCTAAGGGTATTCCTATCCATCTCGAGGTTGATGTCGATGCGACGGCCACGCCCGCACATCAGGTAGCTTCGCCTCGACGCGACCTCACCGGATGCCGCCACATGCCGCCCCGCACCGTTCGTCCTTTTCACGGACCTCCCCCCGGTTTTGAGGCCGAAACTAGGAAACCTGGCCCTTCCCCCGGTTTTGAGGCCAAAACAGGGAAACATGTCGTCCATCTACTGAGTTTTGTGGCCCAAACTCAGAAACCCGCCAACACCCAGGTTTTGAGGCCCAAACTGGAAACCGTCCTCAGCCCGAGTTTTGAGGCCCAAACTCGGAAACCGGCCGCACCCAGGTTTTGAGGCCCAAACCTGGAAACCGTCCACTCGGTGGTTTTTCTGTGTCTCAACGACCAAACCGACGCCGTAGAGGGATGCACTGCCCGTGCTCCCCGTCCACCCACATGTCTTCACTTGTCGTTGTCCCAGGCTGTCAGCCACCACAGCTGATCCTCAGGCCACCGGTCCGTCAGTCCAAGCCTCACGTCCGCCCTTCACCGCTTCGGGTCCATCGGCACGGCACGTCTCTACTTGACCTTCACCTTGCCTTCGATCACCGTCTCTGAGCTCGACAAAGAACATGCGCATCATACCAGTTGACAATCACAAATCATCTCAAGATCTGGCATACACCCATGTATCCACAATCTCCCGCTCGATGAGTGCATTGTCAACTACCAACACAAATCATATGGAGTAGAAGAAAGAAGAAGACGGAAGCGAACTCATCCAATCGACCAGAAGGGAAGCAAAGCCAATAGAAGTCGAATGGAGTGAGCGAGACAACTTGGTTACTAAAGACATGGGCAATGGTTCGACGCAACAAAGCAAAGCTAGCCCTCAAGAAGAGGCAGAACGGGTTCAACACCGCTAGCGAGAAATTCGGAGCAAAACAGTCAAAACTGAGTAAATCAGCTAGTTCCTCCAGAAAGAGGCAAAGGCTGAACACAACTAGCTGAAAACCGCTCCAAACGAATTGAACACTCTTAAAATGAAAACTCATCAAGTAAACCGAGCCAGACTCCCCCTGAATATAAGCTCCCCCTTCAATAATGCACACAACAACTAGGGACATGATTTGTCAAATTTCTCCCCTTAAGTTGAAAATGCACAAAACAAGGCAAATGCATATGAGTCACAAATGTAGGTTAGCAGCTTCAGGTATATATTCTATAGAGTGAATAGATGCTCTAAAAAATGTGGATCCGACGACTCAACAGTAAGCACAAATGCCAGCAAAGGCTCAAACTAATCACCGAATACGAAATATGAACCTATGAGCATAGTGAGCAGTTTTAAGCCATTCAGAAAGGGGTTCACCATCAAAACAGCACTACACATGTATAGACAGGAAGTCAAACAAGTGCTAAACATGTATACAAGGTGAACTACCCCTAGCAAAGTTCAATCATCATGCTACTGAAAGAAACATAGACTTGTGTTTTCAAATTTTATCGGAGTTGCAGCGGTAATTACACAAGTTCGAAATTTTAGCATATGATTGCGAGAGGTTGAAAACTTGACATGCCTAACTTTTCAACCGAGCTAAGCCTATGCATAAGCAATCAAAAGCTTGAAGCAACGGTTTCAGTCTTACACTACACGGCTCAAGTTTAACTCAATGTGCAATGAGAAACAGTCTAGATACCATGACGTGCTGTCAAGTAGTCCCATCTCGATCTTTTCAATTTACTTGAACTTGGTTTGCTTCACATTTAACAGAATATGAACATACCAAGCAAGTGACAGACTCAGAACTAGAGACATAGCAACCTAGCATATAGGAATAGCACAAGTAACTTCAACACATTCTACAAATGCTAGTTGCCAATCTCAATGGTGAACATGTTTCAAATTTTATGTTGAATTAAACATATTCACAGTTCTGAAAAATAGCTCAGCTCACAACATGTATCAGTGATCAAGAAGAGCCTAAGCTACAAGAATCATCATATATCATCAGAGCATCCACTAATCAGAGCATAGATTCATTCTAAGGATTATAGACATGAAGCTAAAAAAACAAAGATGCAAAAATGATGAAAAGTAAAGTCTAAACAAGAACAAAGCAAAAGAAGTCAGTCTATGATACAATAACCAAAATGTTTCCCCGAACTAAAAAGGGAAACACACACCAAGCTCACCTCTCAACCTAGCAAAGGTTGATTGGTCCAAAGGCTTGGTGAAAATATCTGCCAACTGATGATGAGTATCGACATGGCGAAGGTCGATATCACCCTTCTCATAGTGGTCTCGCAAGAAATGAAAGCGCACATCAATGGGTTTGGTCTTAGAATGCAGCAGGGGTTCTTAGCAATGCTAATTGCACTCATGCTGTCACAAAGCAATGGAACTCGAGAAAAGCTCAGACCATAATCACACAAAGTGGCTATCATCCACAATAACTGGGAACAGCAGCTAGCCGCAACAACATATTTAGCCTCTGTGGTAGACTGAGCGACACTAGACTGCTTGCGAGAAGACCAAGAAACAAGAGAAGTACCCAAAAACTGACAAGTCCCAGAAGTGGACTTGCGCTCAAGTCGGCAACCAGCAAAATTGGCATCAGAGTAACCGCAAAGGGAGAGGGTGGAAGAAGCGGAATACCAAATCCCAAATTTAGGTGTGAAGCATAGGTACCTCATAATGCGCTTGACCGCCTGACGGTGAGAAGTGTGTGGTGACGCCTAAAAGCGTGCGCAAAGACACACCGCGAACTGAATGTCCGGGCATGTCGCTGTCAGGTACAGCAGCGACCCGATCATACTCTGGTACTCCTTCTGATCCACAGCTTCTCCATCCTTGTCCGCATCCTGGGCCATCGTGGTCGACATGGGTGTTGGATGAGGCTTGGCCTCACCTATATCGAACTTCTTCAATATGTCTTTGGTGTACTTGCACTGATGCACAAATGTCCCCTCTCGGGATTGCTTTATTTGCAACCCGAAGAAAAACGTCAACTCGTCCATCAAGGTCATCTCAAATTCCCTGCTCATAGTATCTGCGAACTTGGCAACCAAAGCATGAGAAGAACCAGCAAAAATGATATCATCCACGTAAATCTGAACCAACAAAGTGTCATTGCCTTGCTTGAGGAGAAAAAGAGTTTTATCCACACATCCCATTTTAAAACCCTTAACAAGCAAAAAGGTTTTCAACCTATCATACCAGGCTCTAGGGGCTTGTTTCAAACCATACAAAGCTTTGTGAAGTTTAAAGACATGGTTTGGAAACTTGGGATTTTCAAAACCGGGGGGTTGTTTTACATACACCTCTTCTTCTATGTAGTTGTTTAGGAAGGCACTCTTGTCATCCATTTGAAAAAGTTTGAAACCCTTGGATGCAGCAAAAGCCAAGAGGATCCTAATTGCCTCCAAACAAGCTAAAGGAGCAAACGTCTCCTCATAGTCTATCCCCTCCTTCTGATTATACCCCTGGGCTACAAGTTTGGCCTTGTTTCTCAAAACATGACCATCCTCTCCTTGTTTGTTTTTGAAAACCCATTTTGTCCCAATAGGGTGACACTCAGGAGGAGGTAGAACAAGAACCCAAACCTGATTTCTCTCAAAATTTTCAAGCTCCTCATGCATGGCATTGACCCAATCTGGATCAGTTAAAGTGTGTCCAACATCTCGGGGTTCAAAATCAGCAACAAATTCAGAATGAGTAAAGTGAGAGATTTGTTGTGACCTAGACCGAGTGACGCGTTCGTGGATGTCACCAATCATCTATTAATGTGGGTGTTGGCGTTGGATGTGTCGTGGCGCCTCGCTTGCTGAAGTGACCTCCCCCTCAACAGTAGCTGGTGCCTCCTCGGGTACAAGTGGTACAGCCCGAGGTGGTGGATCAGACGACCCCCATGTAGTAGAAGAAGATGGGTCGGGGCCGCGAGCAGCCGTGGTCGAAGTCGACCCAATCGGCACAGCAGGTGGAGGTAGTGCTAGATCATCAATCCCTTCAGCACCTTCTTCCTCATCATCAAAAAGAGGTTCGCCAACCTCGTGATCACCTGCACGCTCAAATCTAGAAGAAGGACAATGCATGGTCTCATCGATGGTGACATCGGATGTCTCCATGACTCGGTTAGTATCAAGGTTAAGTACACGAAATGCACGAGTATGATTACCATAACCCAAAAATACACCGTTAGAAGAGCGAGACTCAAACTTGTCCAAATTGTCTTTCTTGAGTATAAAACAGTGGCAACCAAAAACTCTAAAATAACTCACTTTGGGTTGCTTCCCAAATCGCAAATCATAAGAAGTTTTCTTCAAGAAAGCACGGAGAAAAATGCGATTGGAAATATAGCATGCAGTGTTTATAGTCTGGGCCCAATACCGCCTAGGAGTCCTATGCTCATCGAGCATCGTCCTGGCCATCTCTACAAGGGTCCGAGTTTTCCTCTCTACAACACCATTTTGTGGTGGTGTGTAGGGGGGAGAAAACTGATGCTCTAAACCCAAGGAGTTACAAAACTTCTCAAAATCCGAGTTCTTAAACTCGGTACCATTATCACTACGAATAGCTCCCATCGAGTTCTTAGGGAACTCGTTCTAAAGTCGCAAGATCAAATTGCGAACAAAAGTGAAAGTCTCAGTTTTCTCAGCTAAAAATAAAACCCACGAATATCTCGAAAAGTCGTCAACTACAACAAGCACATACCACTTCCCACCAAACGAGCTCACCCGAGCCGGACCTACAAGGTCCATATGCAAAAGCTCTGTAGGGCGCTTCGTCATAACTTGATTCATAGGATGGTGGGGAGCGACAACCATTTTCCCATCTCTACAAGAATGGCAAACAAGATCCTTCTCCATATGTAACTTGGGCAATCCTCGGATTAAGCCAAGTGAACTAAGCCTTGCAAGCAAGTTGAAGCTCAAGTGACCAAGTCTCCTATGCCACTTCGAAAGATCAGAGGAGGAGGGTCCAACTAAAAGACAACGAGAAATGCCAAAAGACTCTGAGAAATTTGCACGAAAGACTTTCCCAAAGGGCGAAATCAAACATACAAGATTGCCCTGAGGATCTAAAATACGACTGAGATTCGGCTTAAAACGAATCACATAGTTATCCTCAAAAAGTTGCGAAACAGAAAGAAGGTTAAAATGCAAGTTCGAAACAAGAGCAACATCACGAAGGACAAAATGCTCATTAACTCGCACAGAACCACGGGATAGCACCTTACCTTTGCTATTGTCACCGAAGGTAATAAACTCCTTTCCGGTGACTGGACTAAGACTGGAGAACCACTTGGAGTTTCCAGTCATATGCCTTGAGCATCCGGAATCCACCAACCAAACATCCTCCAATCGTCTTACCTACATCAATAAAGAGACATAGGGTGAGCATACGGTCCAACACTGGGGTGAGTAAAATGGGAAGAATACCAGTGTTGTCCCGGCTGCTCAAAAGAACGGTTAGTAGAAAAACCATTCTTAGCATGCCTACGGGGATCGCGATCACCATGCATAGGAAAATGTGGTCCGCTAAGGGAAGAGCATCCATCGCGATAGTCAAAACATGGTGGGGGTTACGCTCAACAACAAAGCCACTGCCACGGGGTCCATAGCCTACAAAAGCAGGATCCCACCGGGCATGACCTCCTTGCGGCCTAGGACCTTGAGGCATTGGACCTCTAGGCCTAGCAACCCTCCATTGAACTTTCGGCGCATGCACATCATGGAAAGGATGGTACATGTCCGAGTTGTAAATATCCTTTGCGCGACGCTCCTCTCTCTTGCGCCGAAAGCAAAACTCCCTCAAGTGTCCATCTCTCCCATAGTGCTCACAGTGGTACCTCACCGCTCTCATAGGGGTTGTTGGTACTCACGGTATTGGGTGTGGATCACTTGATTCTTTTGTGGCATGAGCTCCTCATGGATTGGTGGCATAGTGTCTAGCTTGTTCCTGAGGTGGTTTGGTTTTGGAGCCAATGTTTGTTTCTTGGGTGGAGCTCTTGGAGGTTCCACAAACACTCCATCTTTGGTGTTAGGCTTGAGAGTCTCTTTGAGTGGAATCTTGGTTAGTTTGGGAGTAGTGGTGGAGTTGGGCTTCTCACTCAGCTTAAGACCACTAAACTCTTCAACCTTCCCAAAGGATGTAGCACACTCCACACCCTGAGCAAAACCAATACCAGGACCTCCAGCATCAAGCTTGAATTGGGCAATCATCATCCCCAGCTGCGGCTCACCACAAGACACCCATGACAAGATGGTCCGAAGGTATGTGTTTTCTTCCTCAGTTTGCATCTTGTCATGCTTCACATTTGCATCTCCATCTCCAGACCCTCACACAAGGCACACCTAGACACCTAGACTCGGATTGCAAGCCTGCACAAGACTTGCACGGGTCTAGCTCTAAGCTCATCCACCTTTCCAACCAAAGCAATATACTTTCCCCTCAGAGTGAGAAGGTCAGTCATGTGCTTGGAGCACATCTCACACTCATCCTCCTCAGTCATGACAATGGTGGACTTGACAAAATCAAGCTCCTTCACCGCGTCCTCCCACTTCTGCCCAAACTCCTTCCTCTCTCTAGTAGCACGTGTAAGCAGCTTATCTTGACTGAGAAGGGTAGCAGTAAGTTTATTGACCTCAACAGAAAGCTCATCGGGAGTTTGAGGTACCTGGGAGGAGTCATCATCGTCGTCATCGTTCTGAGGGATCTCCTCCAGCTCGCAGTTGACCTCATCGCCGAGGGCCATGGTGCAGAAGCCCTCGTTGTCGGCGAAGAAGCAAAGACCGTTCAGCTTGTCCTCGATCTTCTTCTTCTTTGGACTCATCATCACTTTAAGCAGTGAAGTCATTGTCCGAGTCATCGACGTCGCTGAGCATGGCGAAGAAGGCACGCTGCTCGGCCTAGGCCTTCTCCAAGTACTTCTCCTTGATGTAATCCTTGTTGAAGCCGCCCCTTCGCTTCTGCTTTGCGGGGAAGTACTTCTCCTTGCGCTTGCCGGAGTCGTACTTGTGGTCGTCATCCGCTTTGCCGAAAGCTTGTTTGTTCTTCTTCGGGCAATTGGCGATGAAGTGGTCCGAGCCTCCACATTCGTAACAGCCACCTCGTCCTCCTCCGTGGCGACGGTTCATGCGGTTGTTGTGGAACCACGAGAACCAGTTGGCAAGCAGGGCCAACTCGTCGTCCGCCATGAACTCCAGCTGCTCCACTGTGACAGAAAGAAGGGAAGACAATGCAAAGCCTCCATAGGGGTTAGCAGAAGAGCCAGAAACCAAAGCCATCGACAGGCCAGTAGGATTTTCATAAGAAGCCCTCGCCTTGGCGTCAATCTCACTGGACTTGAGCTTACTAAAGAGCTCATCGCACGTGAGAGTCTCATAGTTAGGCGATTCGATGATCGCCTGAACCAGAGTCCCACACCGATCGAACAAGAGTGTGAAGAAGCTTGAGAGCCCTCTCATGATCGTCAAAAGGCAATAGCTCCTTGTTAGCCCTCATCCTGTTGACAATCACCTGAAAGCGAGCAAATAAACTTTCTATGCTCTCGCCAGGCATGTGTCGAAAGTTCTCATACTCTCGCTTGCGCAACTCGTAGAGACAGGTTTTGACTTGATTGGTTCCCTCATGAAAAAACATGAGAGTAGCCCAAATCTCCCGAGCCGTAGTGAGGTGAGAAACGCGATCAAACTCAGACATGCTCAAATAGGACAAAAGAGCATTACGGGCTTGGCTATTGGCATCATGCTCATCGATCTGCTGTTGAGTCACACGAGCAGCCAAGACCACGTAATCAGCAGAATTGCAAATATCCCAAATAGAAGCACCCATACTCTGGAGATAGGCCGACATGCGTATCTTCCAATACCCATAGTTCGTCCCATCAAAAAATGGTGGTTTGTCCACGCTGTGATCCATGTCGCCTTCTGTGGATCTGGAACCGGTTAAGGTGGAAGATCCTTAACTGGCTCCGATACCAATTGAAAGATCGAGAACGCTACCAGAAAGCGACCAGAGGACGGGTGAATGGGAGCCTAAAAATTTCTTTCGAAACACTGGCCTCTGTCCCAAAAATCAACCCCAAAAAAGCTTCGAGCAAGAACGTGAAACCCACGACCCTTAGAAAGAGAGTGGATGATCCCAAGGATCACAGTGAGGCACCACAAGAACTTGCAACACAAGACTCACAAACTCCGAGTCAAGTTCAAGTCCAAAAACCCACTCCCAAACGTAGATAGACGGCCACGTCGGGATACCTCCAAATACCTATGCTAACAAGTAGCAAAGATACCTAGAGAGATTCCTAGGTGAACTCTAGGGCCAAACGAGAAGTCCGGAAACGAAGCAGAAGAGCCGGGAGAGCAAATGCACTAAAACACAAGCTTCAGCAGGAGCTCGGACTGTCCGGGGTCCCGACCGCGGACTGTCTGCCTAACAGCAGACTGTCCGGGCTTCAGTGGCAAACTGTCTGCCGGCCAAACACGTAGAAACATAACGCTGCTAAAAGCTCCCTGGACAGTCCCGGACTGTCTGCGAGTTGCAACGGCGGACTCTCCGCCGGTCACTCTGGACCAAAACAGCTGAGCCGCGCAGCCACTGATCGGGCTCGAGCCTGATGCGCGGACTGTTCGCGGTCAAGGTGGCAGACTGTCCACGACCACCCAGAGAAGGCGATTTTGATCATCCTTCTCTCCAATCTCCCCAAATCCGATCCAAATCGAAATCCCTTGATCCCAAAATTGGAGAAGATGATCTCTAGGTAGTTGGGAGACTAATCCTAAGAAATCATCCGCTCAAATCAACTCAAACTCCAGGAAATCGAAAGGGAAGGTGTAGGAACGAAAAAGTCTCCTCGAAACTTGAATCGACCCGATCTACTTGTTCGTGAGGGTTGAGATGAATTCCTTCGGTGGAAATATTCTCCTCACATCCAAGATCAAATTCATTCAAGTGGATTCAAAAAAGACGCGGCGTAGAGGGAGATCGAGCAACGGGAAAAATGAGACCAAACGCAAAACGCGAAGAACAACTCAAGAACGCGAATCACAATCTCAATTCCTAGCCAAAATTCATCCCCACGAGGAGACAACGGGAATCCGGTCCTGTTTCCGCAAAATCCAAATACAAAGAGGTACCATCAAGCCGTCTCTGCGGATCTCAGTAGCTACATCAGGGAATGGGAAGCAAGAAACCCTAGAATGAAAATAGCAATGGCTGAGATAGTTTGGAGGGAGGGGCTGCCTCTCCTAATATAGCCTAATACAATTATTTCCCTTCTACCCTATTGCTAATGAGCGAGTAGGCTAACCCTAAGGGTATTCCTGTCCAACTCGAGGTTGATGTCGATCCGACGGCCACGCCCGCACATCAGGTAGCTTCACCTCGACGCGACCTCATCGGATGCCGCCACGTGCCGCCTTGCACCGTTCATCCTTTTCACGGACCTCCCCCCGGTTTTGAGGCCGAAACTTGGAAACCTGGGCCTTCCCCCGGTTTTGAGGCCGAAACCGGGAAACCTGTCGTCCATCTGCTGAGTTTTTTGGCCCAAACTCAGAAAACCGCCAGCACCCCGGTTTTGAGGCCCAAACCTGGAGACCGTCCTCAGCCCGAGTTTTGAGGCACAAACTCGGAAACCGGCCGCACCGAGGTTTTGAGGCCCAAACCTGGAAACCGTCCACTCGTTGGTTTTTCCGTGGCTCAACGTCCAAACCGATGCCGTAGAGGGATGCACCGCCCGTGCACCCCATCCACCCACATGTCTTCACTTGTCGCTGTCCTAGGCTGTCATCAACCACAGCTGATCCTCAGGCCACCGGTCTGTCAGTCCAAGCCTCATGTCCGCCCTTCACCGCTCCGAGTCCATCGACACGGCATGTCTCTACTTGACCTTCACCTTGCCTTCGATCACCATCTCTGAGCTCGACACTTGCACAACACAAGCCAAAGAACATGCGCATCATACCAGTTGACAATCACACATCATCTCAAGATCTCGCATACACCCATGTATCCGCAAAGCCAAAAATTCAGATTTATCAAATCTACGTGTTGCATGGTTCAAATCTAGGAAAGATGCTTCATCAAAACCAAGGGCTATATTGAGTTCACTCCATGTTAAGTTAAAATCTTGGTTGAACATACGGAAATAAACTCCATTGTTAACTACTTGCAATGAACATAGGAATTCAAGAGTAAGCATTTTTATTCCTAGTTCATCAACTACCCAAAAGCCTTGCCATCTGGTTAAAGAGAATGCAATGTTGAGTTCGGTGGTCATACCTGACATGTCGAGGAGAGCAGGGTCTAGCACCTTGGTGTGCATGAACATGCGCCCTCGGAGTGAGAGAAACTTATGGTATTCTTGTGGCGTAAATGAGAGGCCGCTCTCATCATCTCTCTCTTGTCAGGGGTGCGGTAATGGCACCATGGTAGGAGCTCTCCATTGGTTCACTCCTATGCTCTTCCTTAGTGGATAGTGGGTGTCGTGATGAGCTTCCGCTCAAAACGCGCTTCACCTTCTTCGTCAGGGACTTGAATTGGTTCATATCTGCAGCAGGGAAGCACAAGAACAACACTAGGACAACAAAAGATTAGCGTTAGCTGTTAGTCGTCTAGTGTTAGTAGTCCTTGTGGGGCGTGGTTGCCTCCACAAACCGTTCTTGTGGGTTGTTACACTCAACAATCCGTTCTTGCAGAGAGTAACTCAAGATAGCAACAACCTTAATGATGCAAAATGAAGGGAAAGAAACTCTTTTTGTGTTTTTGGTTTTAGAATGACTAACTAGAGAATGAACTTGAGAAAGACTATCACCACTACTTGAGAGATTTAGAGGATAACTAGAGGGTGGAAATTTTAGGAGCTTGAGCTGGAAATTGTTGTGATGGTTGAGCTCCCATTGCCTTGGTATTTATAGCAGAGGAAGGCCAAGTGCTGGAGGGTGCATAGGGGTCTCGGGCGACCTACCCATGCCCCTATGAGCACTCCACTACTGGTGATAATTGCACTAGGCATGATGTAAAACATAAAGGTGGAGATAGAAGTGACCAAAGGCTACATGAGGAGGTCGAGCGACTTGCTCATGTACCCTCCACTATGTGTATTCCATTTGCCAGATGCTTGTTGACACCAGAAGTGGCAAACGGATATACCGCAAGCGTACGGTAGACAATTGTAGCCTTTCACTGGGAGTATTCCAGGTATCGTATTTCCATAGGGAACGTGAAGTGGATTAACTAGATGTAGGATCGTCAAAGGATGAGCAAAGGGTATATGATAACTGGGATAGAGAGGTCTTCCTAATATTAATATCTGGTACTGGTTTTCTAAGAGTACTGAGGTTTACCACCTCATTCCTTACTGGGGGCGAAAGACGAAACAGTAGTTGATTAAAAGGTTTTCCACCTAACAACTACAAAGGCGGCAATGCTGCTACCCAACTATAATTTTCATTTGCCTACAACACTTGAGAGGAACTCCAAGCACTGGCTGTGTCTGTCACCCTACCACCAGGCGTCTACACAAGTGCGACAAGAAGTCCACACTGGCAAGATATAGCCTTGACACCACGTCTACACTAATCATACTACTCTAAAGCTAAGCTTATTAGGCCTAGAGCACATCAACAAAGTAAAGCAATGTGCCAAGTAAAATAACTGTGAACTTAAATTACAAGACCAGAATATTAAATACTGGAAGGACTCAGATCTAACACTTACAAGAAGAATCGCATCCACTGAGGCGCACGTTGGAGAAGACTCCCGACAGGCCGGGACTCCTCCGTGGAACTCCTCACTCCCTTCCCTCTCTTCTAACACTAAAGATACTATGTAGACTTTCTCTCCTTGGATGCATACAAATGAAGAGCTCTAGGGGGCTATTTATAGCTTGGAGGTGGAGTAGCGGCTACTCCGGTGCCACGTCAGCGATCCGCGTGCTCTCCTTCCTTGGCCATTGGATCAAACCGCCATAGCAACGACCTTGATGAATGGCTTGGATATTGTTCACGTGTGAAACATGTGCTTTGCCACCGACTGGGATGAAGCTCACCATGGGGTCGGCCGACCCACTCTATGACAGTGGGGCCCGGGGTACATCTTCTAGAAGGTGGTGATGTCATCCTGATGAACAGTGTAGATGGGCCCACCAAGGGGGGTTGGCCAACCCCCTATGACAGGGCTGGCCCTTCTTCTCTCCCTTGGTGACCCCGCATGTCATGGAGCATGTCTTGTGATGATGGTTGCATTTGGTTTCGTGTGGACCCATGAATCCATGTGCTTCTCATCTTGCACCATTGAGTAAAAGCACATGTTTGATCCAAGGGTTGATATTGGCTTGAACATGCTTCTCTTGGATCATGCCATGTCACTCTGGCCGAGGTGGCCCCAAGGTGGGGTCGGTCGACCCCCTTGGTGGGCCCACCTGGCCTCATTTTGTTCATTTTGCCATCTCCTACAAGTTCACAAGCTAAGAGTACAAGTGGAACTTATTAGTGATAATATGCTCATGATATGCTATACTTCCTTGAAACCGCGAGGCCTGTTGACGGTATTTTGATAAGGTAAAACATGCTATAAATTCCGTCAACAAGATCCCCCACACTTGAATCTTTGCTTGTCCTCAAGTAAAGGTTAGAGAAAGTGAACAAGTGATTATTACATACTTAAAATGATAATGATCGTAAAGCATCATTCTTGACATAGTTTATACAAATGGGTTATGTGGTACTGTCTATCATATATCCTTTAGATGTTGAGAAAAGGAACAAATCTCAAAGCAAAGTCATCTCCCTGAATTCTTGTTCATGGTATTAGAGTTTTTAGGAAGTTTGAAAGGAAAACACATAGTTCATGCTTACTCCTCATATAGTACTCTCAAGACACTCTTATAGGTGTTTGGTTCCTCACCAAGGCATAGCATAGCATGTGATTGCCTTATTTTTGTTTTATCCTAATCTGTCAGGCTTATTTGGAGCTTGGTAGGGATAAACAAAGTAGCATACTTGTTTTGCATATATTGTAGTCAAAACAAGGATCCAAGGAGAAGAATGTCATACTTCTAGATCAAGATGGATGTGTGTGTGTGAAAGTATGTGGACTAGAATGCTCCTTTAATATAATCTCTCTCTCTACTTTATTTACCTTGAGACATGGCTAGCATTTTTCAACAATGGACCTTCATGTGTCCATATTTTTTTAGTGGACCTTCATGTGTCCACAATTTTTTAGTGGACCTTCATGTGTCCACATTTTTTTTCTTTTGCTTAGCCTTAATGTCTCTTTTTACTAACCAGAGTTAGAGAGAGATATTGTAGAACTTAATGTACGGAGCATCTTTAGATTGGAAACTTATGGCATGTGCAGGCATACTTCCAGTGTAGAAGTTGCATATATAGATGGTGTGTACGTGATCTTGATCTTGGGATTATGACAAAATTCTCGATTAGGGTCAACA
Organism: Coix lacryma-jobi var. lacryma-jobi; assembly: GCA_009763385.1. Lineage (NCBI taxonomy): Eukaryota > Viridiplantae > Streptophyta > Magnoliopsida > Poales > Poaceae > Coix > Coix lacryma-jobi. The sequence goes on along the minus strand of CM019826.1, from coordinate 80,439,883 downwards.
AGGTTTGACCAAACTCAAGACAAAAACAAGTAGCATGTGTGTAAAAGGTTTGATCAGTATGCATATGTATGGTTTTGGTAGGTATTTCTCACTATAGGGGAGTAAATGATACTATGGTTTGGGATATTTTCAAAAATAAATCTCTAAGCACCTTAAACAAAAATAGGTTGAGTCTTAAGCCAAGATTTATCTCACTTTTAACAACAACTTAGTCAATACGGTTTCCTAATTTAGTTTAGCCATGAGTATAAACATATGTAAGGACATGGTTTTATGTCATTAACATTCTTAGCATATCATAACTCAAGTTACTTTGTAGCTTTTTATTTTTTTTATTCAGGATATGGAATGAGTGTGAAACTGCTTGAACGAGAGGAGAAAGGGGAAACGAACCAGACAGCAGTGTTGAGCTTACTGTGCAGAGGTGAGCTGGTGGGCCCAGGTCACCATGGTGGGGTCGGCCGACCCCACCAAATGGTGGTTTTCGTTGCCATTTGCTTTTTCCTCCATTCAGTTAATCTCGCAAAAACAATTTTAAAAAATTCAAGAAAACAGGGGTCGCCCGACCCCTTGCTTACCTCTGTTTTGTGCACTGCAGCGTGTCAGCCTGTGCTCAGCAGTTCAGTGTGGTTCAGTTATGAAATTTGGGGTCGCCGACCCCCCCCACACTTGAATTTTTTCCATAAATGAACTCTAAACATAACGCAAAGGTAAAATGCAAGGTGCTCTACTGGTGGCAAACACACCAGTAGAGACGAAATATATTTTATTTATTCTCTAAGAAGGGAAATACATTGGAAATTTAAAAGGGAAATTCAAAAGAAATAAATCTAAGATGAAACTTTATTCTAACCTAAGCTAAACTACCTACGGAGACGGGGGTTTAGGAGGTCATCCCGCCCCATAGCCCTAGCGAAGCGTTTGAGCTTCGCAGGGGTGCTAATCCTAAGATGGCGAAAGTCATCTTATATGTCTTTATTCGCCATCTTCAACTCTGACACCGTCTCCTCCAACACCCTATTCCTTGCTTGCAGGGTGGAGGTGACGTGCATCATCCTCTCCAGATCCGTCTTGTCGTCTTCCTCCTCGAATTATCCCGGCGACCCCTTGATTGACGGAGGGTCCATCCTCCGCCGAATAGGAGCCTGGGACTCCAGGGACTCCCGTAGCTCGCCCTTCTCTTCCGTGTTGAGAGAAGGGATGAGCACCTTCCCTTGGCCATGCCCACTGACCATGATCCGATGGGTCTTCCAGAACGTGGGCGTCGACGGGGAGTACGACGAAGTGTACTCCGTACTCCCCGTTGTCATGGTGATCGCGCGCGGTTTCTCCTCCAGCGGGGCCTTCCCCTTCAGCGTGAGTTGGCCCGTGGTTGGGCTAGTCGGCGTGATGGAGCGGCCGGGGGATTTCCCGATCCCCCTTCTCGAAGTCAGTGAGCGGGACGATGCCGCAGCGCGAGGGGATGGACGGGGGGTGGTCGGCCGACCCCTGGAGGGATCGGGCGACCCCGCCACCGGCCCGACCAGCCCCCCTAGCGGAGGTACCATGGCCAGTGGCACCGCGTCGATCACGTTGATCGCGATGGCCTGCTCTAGATCTTCAGCTAGAGCCCGTCATGGCGTGGATGTTGCAGGGCGCGTAGGTTTGCTAGTGGGTACCATGGCTAGTGCTTTAGGTCGCGGTGGAGAGTGCAGGGAAGGCTAGGAGACTCTGGCTTTGCGTGGAATTGTGAGTAGGAGGAAGAAGGAGAGGGGTGCAAGGCTAAATAGCGGCCGCGGGCGACTACGACGCCGATTTTTCACGGGATCGCCACGGAAAGCTCGTAACTTCACAGAGCCCGTTGCGCCGCCATTCCAATCCCGCAGGGCGGGATCGCCTGACCCCCTCCGTGGGACTTCGGGACGGTCACGTCCACAGCTCGAGCCCCTCTACGCGATCGTGTAACCCTTGTTACAGGTGGGCCCCATATAGGGATCACCCGCCCCCCTAACTGGGTCTGTGGGCCCCACCTCAAAGCCTATGGTAAATCTAGCCTATAACTTCTTGAACCATAACATGAAATCGAGGACATGTAGCTTTTAGGATTTGGTTCAAGCAATGAAGGGAAGAGACTTGTAGGTTTTAGGTTGTGTATAGTTTGAACTCTACCATGTCTACTTCATTTTCTACGGGATCATGTTCATGAAAAACTTTAAGACGGTGGCCATTTACCTTAAAGATGTTGTCGTCGGTGTCCTGAAGTGTGACAGCTCCATGCGTTGCGGCGTCGATCATGAGGAATGGTCCTTCCCATTTGGTTTTTAGTTTTCCATGGCCAAAGAGCTTGACCCTTGAGTTGAACATAAGAACCTTGTCTCCTGGATGGAACTCCTATTGCTTGATCCTCTTGTCATGTCATTTCTTGGTTCTCTCTTTATAGATCCTAGCATTGTGGTAGGCTTTCTCTCTCCATTCTTCCAGTTCAGAGATCTGCATTCTCCTATTTCTTCCAGCTGCAGGCAAATCCATATTCCATCTCTTTATTGCCCAGTGTGCTCTATGCTCCAATTCCACGGGCAGATGGCATGTCTTGCTGTATACAAGTTGGTATGGGGTCATACCAATTGGATTCTTGTATGCGGTCCTGTATGCCCACAGTGCATCTGATAGCATGCTTCTCCATGTTGTCCCCATTTCATTGACAGTTGTTGATGGTCTGTAAACACTTGTTTTACCATCAACATTTTACCCAAAAATTCACCAAAAAGGCATGAAAAGTAGTCAAATAGGTTTCAAACTAACCACATTCCACATGTCCATAGATTTTTATTTGAATGCTGGATGGATTTGGACCAAATTTGGAGAATGGACCCACCAGGGGCCGAGACCACTCACTAGGGCCCATTTGGGCCCTAGTGGGGTGGCGCCCGCCACCCCTAGGTGGCGCCCAAACTTCTCCCCTGCCACGTCACTGATCCGTGTGACCACGCCAGGGCCAAATCTTAGCCCTCGGTCACTAGGTCGGTGGCATCGGAGGGCTCAGGAGGGAGTGGCGTGGATCATGCATGCCGCCATGCAAAAAGCACATGTTGAATTAAAGAAGCACATGCTTAATTCTTCTCCACCATTGATCTGAAGGAGGTTACGATCCAAGGGCTCTCATCCATTATCACGCGGATCGATGATGTGGTGGTGGAGTAGCCCCTACTCCACCTCGCTACTATAAATATCCCCTGGAGGTGTCACTTCATTTCAAGCAAGGAAAGCAAGGAAAGGACGGCTAAAGCTAGAGAGCAAATAGCTTAGGATTTAGCCAAACTTATTCAAGTAGGTAGCTAGTAGAGCAAGGCATCCTTGCCTCATTGCCCTCGCGGAAGCGCTGCTCATGGCTTAGCTCAAGAGTAGAAGCGTGCGAGTAATCGGTCCTAGAGTTGGGAAGAGTCTTCATCCATATCCAATGCAGGTTTTGCTCTTGTATCTCAAGCACTTTACTATATTCTAGTTCATCATTTCAAGTATTACTTTATTCTACTTGCCAGTATTGAGTAGTATACTTGATTGATAGCTTGAGTACCTAGCTATCCTACATTTCAATTCACTTAGCCATAGTAGTTAATCTCTAGTGTGCTTAGTGTTTGATCTTTGCCAATAGGTTGCTTAGTTAGTTTAGTGTTTATCTTATTAAGTCAAGTATTTGCTCTGACGTCCGCAAAGGTGTCTCTATTCTAGGCCAGGGTAGAGATAGTTAGAATATAATTAGGCGTGGTGCTTAGTTATAGACTTACCTTCAGATACGGCTAGAGCCCCGGATAGCTGTGGTAGCAAGCAGGTGGTGACAGCCCTGTGCGCCTTGAATTCCACCACGTAGTTGGTCTAGTTTAACAGTAAGGCTCATTGTGCTAGCGTTCAACCTAAGTCAGTGGTAAAGGCTAGTACGCCTCGGTACTTGACAAGATAGGAAAAAACTATACTTAACTTGGTGCTTATTTTGGCATTTGCCTATCTTGCTTTGTAGTTATCTAGGAGTAGTTATTAATATTAGTTAGTTATATTAGTTATCCTTAGTTATCTTATTCCCCCTATCTACCTATCTATCCACCTTACCTTAGCCATTCCATTCATCCTTACCTATCCACTCATAAATTCTTTCTAGCCTTTCATCTCCTCTCTTCTTCTCTCCTTTTCCCTTTCTTATTCTTCGACTCTCATCCCCTCCTTGACTCGACTCATACACCACCCTAGTCTTCCTTTGGGATCAAATAAATCGACACCTAGTACTCCCAGGCGAAGTGCTACTACGATAGTTCTGTGAGCTTGCAGAATCTCCTCTAGGTAGATTGCAATCTCTCTAGCTAGCTCCTACTAGTGTCGGGATTGACAACCTCATTTGACATTAGTAGATAGCTGCTTTAGCTTCACTCCTTTAGGTATAGTGACTGAACTTGCTACAAGCATTTCTGGCGCTGTTGCCAGGGATAGATTGCATAGTCTACTCCTAGTAACGAAGTTAGCAAGTGTTAACAAGCATTTCTGGGCCGTTACCGGGGATAGTTGCCTAGCTCTATCTTTAGTGAAGTTAAGAACTACCAACAAGCATTTCTGGCGCCGTTGCCGGGGAAGGCAATCGGTGTATCCTTCGAGTCCTTGTCGAATTTATCTTCGCTTAAGCTCCCGCTTAGCGAATTCCATCTTTCTCCATTCTTTCTTTCCTTAGACCTTCTTATCTTTTTGCTTCATCTTCTTCAACTTCTTTCTTTCTTATCTCGTTATACCTTCACGATGGCCAATAAGACTATTCGTGAGTTTTCTGCTCCTTCTGCCGCCAATGTAGCGATAGGACCATCCGTGATCGATGCCAACCTCAATTTCGAGTTGAAACCGGCTCTGATCACGATGGTCCAAGCGAGCCCATTCTGTGGCAAAGCTCATGAGGATGCCAATGCTCACCTCCAACAATTTTTGGAGATTTGCGGCACCTTCACCATTAAGGGGATAACCCAAGAAGTCATCCGTCTTCGTCTCTTTCCTTTTTCTCTCCTAGGAAAAGCGAAGCAATGGTTCTATACCAATCACAACGCTGTAGACACATGGGACAAGTGTTCCAATGCTTTTCTCGCCAAATTCTTTCCGATGGGCAAGACGAACGCTCTTCGCAACAAAAATCTCCAGCTTTACGCAACAAGCCGAGGAATCTGTTCCTGAGGCTTGGGAGAGAATGCAAGAGTACGTCACTGCTTGTCCACACCATGGTATGGAGGACTGGCTATTGATCCAGAACTTCTACCATGGCCTAACTCGAATCTCTAGAAGCCATTTGGATGTCGCCGCCGGTGGTGCATTCTTTTCTCTGAATGTTGCAGATACTAAGGCTCTCATAGAGAAGATGGTGTCAAACCAAGGATGGAATGACGAGAGACTGCAGCCCCATAAGCGAGGTATGCATTCCCTTAAGGAGGCCGACATGATCGTGGCCAAGTTGGACATGTTGGCCAAGAAGCTGGACAGCTATGAGAAGATGAACCAACAAGAGAGTGTCCAATCTCTGGAATCCTACATGACTTGTCAAGTCTGTGGAGGAAACGGACATTCTGGGAACCACTGCCTCGAGTTACATGAAGATTTGAACTTCATCATCATCAACAACAATAACAACAACGGTTTCCATCAACAAAATCAAGGATGGAATCAGCACTCCAACTCTCAAGGTAATAATTCATTCCCTCGCTCTAATTTCCAAAGTACTGATAATTTCTCGTTCTTAAAGAATCTAGTCTACTCTCAAGGTAGAACTACTGAATTTTTAATAAGAAATTAATGTCAAATGATAAAATACTTGAGAACAGAAATGCTAAATTGGAAGATTTTCATTTGCTCTGAAAAATCAACTTAGCTTTAATAAGATGTTAGAAACCCAATTAGCTCAACTTGTTGTGATCATACCATCTTTTGAAACTGGCAAAATTCCGGCTAAACCTAACATGGAAATTGCAAATATGGTTGAAAAAAAATTTTAACTATTATGAAGATCAAACCATGACTATAAAAAGGGTGATCCTGGTAGTCCCATAATTAGATGCTCAATCTTTGGTGAAGTCTTTAAAAATGTCATGTGTGATTTAGGATCGAGTGTGAACATTTTATCTAAGGATTTCTATGAAAACTCGTTCTTTCCACACATGTCATCCACATCTGCCTATGTCGTGCTAGCTGATCAATCAACATGCTATGTAGAAGGAATAGTCACTGATTTACCTATTCATATTAGAGGTTCATATGTTCCTGCTGATTTCATAATACTATATATGGGAAATAGGAAAGATGTGCCTCCAATCTTAGGTAGACCTTTCTTGAACACTGTTGATGGTTGCATATATGTGGGGAGTAGTGAAATGCAAATGACATTAGGAGGGAGGAAGGAAATATTCTCCTGTTCCCATGGTCCCGCATATGCCGCTAACATGTAGGAAGCAAAACCCGTTCATACCAAGAAGAGGCGCCTAAGAACAAGGTGGAACAGAAAGAAATAGTCACCTTCTCCTGAGTTGTGTAATTCACATGACAAAGGAGAGGTGCCAAAAGAAAAAGAACCCGATGAAGTACAAGAAGCAGCCAAGGAAGAACATCCATCCAATAAGGATGAAATTCCATGGATCTAAGGTATGGATTTACTTTTAATTTTTCCTTCAAATTTCCCTTTTTCAAATAAATAAGATATGTCATGCATGTAACTAAAAAAAATCAGTTATCATTAGTTATATGCATAAGTATATGTTAACATAGCTAGAATAATAAAATATCATAATAGGATAGTTTCCCTTTTTCACAACATTAGATAGTTTCCCTTTTAATAAAATAAGAACAAGAGCTCCGACCGAGAAAGATGAAGACCCTTCACCAAGCAAGAAGCCAGCTCGGGGGAGATCCTCGCGCCAATAAGGTATGTTTCAACCTTACTCTTTATGTTCGGTTCTTAAATTCTATATCTTTTGAATTTTTTGAATATATATACTTGCCTAAGTAATTATCCCATGAGTAAAAATGATAAAATCTGCTTAAAATGATGGAACCTGAATAAGAAATAAAATATGCCATGCAAATGCTATTGTTATAGTTAGAATAACTAGTTTTTCTAAGTTGTAGCTTTTGTGGGTTGCACATGTTTTAACTAAAATCATGCTTAGTGAATAAAGTTAGTTAGAAATGGAGTAATTCTTTAAACTTGCTAAGGTGAAATTAGGACCAAATCTGGAGGATTTCTTTTAAAAATCATGAAAACCTTGATAAAAGTTCCTCCTGGATTTTATCCCATCCCACCACTAGCCAAATATTTGTTAGTCGAAACCACAAAGAGCTTTGTTGTGTTGAGCTTTGTTAGACCTCATAGATCTTAGTAGAGAAGCTTATCATTTCTTTTGATCAAGATACACACACCCACCATAAATTGCTTACTCTCCACTTTGGAAGTTTGCAACCACCAAATAAATTGCTCATTCTCTACACTGGAGATATGCAATACCTTGCCAAACGTTCCATTGCTAGCCTTATGCTATTCCTACACGGAATAAGCATTTCTCTCTTTTCCCCCTTTTCATTTCTAAAATCCTTTCCTATAAACAATCTGGGGAAATCTAGAACTAAAAAAGAGAGATATGAAAAAAAGTGAGCAAAGTAGCTCAAGAGAGGACTATGTCGTAAGAAAATGTGAGGACACATTTTTGTCTACTCACTATGTATCGAGTAAAAAAAAAGAGAGATCATTAGCTCTAGACCCAAAAATTAACTACGAACGAGATGAAATATCTCTCTATACACTTCCACATAACCACACATGCACATCTTGATCAATATTTATTATTTGCTGCTCCTTATGATCTGAGTGTCTAGCTTAGCAATAAACATTATGCAATTTGCTCATGAGTCTTAGCCTACCTATAACTCCACATATCATTCTTAGAAATAGGAGAGGCTACATTTTGACCTAAGTGAGGATTTAAACAACATTGAGTGATTGAGTGAATCTTGGAGGACTTAAGCAAGTTTTTATCTTTTGAAAACAAAAAAAACCTACAGACAGAATCCTAGTCAAACCTAAGCAAGATAAAAGTTTCCTATCTACTGCTTTATATCACTCTTGCATGTTTGAAGTGAAAAGCTATAAGCCCCACATTACTATGATTAATGATATACACTAAGTTATTTCTCACTATACAATATGCACTTGTATACATCTTAAGTGCTATCTATTTCACGCTCTATGCTTAAACCGCATTGTTGCTCGAGGACGAGCAACAGGTTAGCTTGGGGAGCTTGTTGATGGTCCTTAAACACTTGTTTTACCATCAACATTTTACCCAAAAATTCACCAAAAAGGCATGAAAAGTAGTCAAATAGGTTTCAAACTAACCAAATTCCACATGTCCATAGATTTTTATTTGAATGCAGGATTTGGACCAAATTTGGAGAATGGACCCACCAGGGGCCGAGACCACTCACCAGGGCCCATTTGGGCCCTAGTGGGATGGCGCCCAAACTTCTCCCCTGCCACGTCACTGATCCGTGTGACCACCCCATGGCCAAATCTTAGCCCTCGGTCACTAGGTCGGTGGCATCGGAGGGCTCAGGAGGGAGTGGCGTGGATCATGCATGCCGCCATGCAAAGAAGCACATGTTGAATTAAAGAAGCACATGCTTAATTCTTCTCCACCATTGATCTGAAGGAGGTTACGATCCAAGGGCTCTCATCCATCATTACGCGGATCGATGATGTGGCGGTGGAGTAGCCCCTACTCCACCTCTCTACTATAAATACCCCCTGGAGGTGTCACTTCATTTCAAACAAGGAAATCAAGGAAAGCAAGGAAAGGAAGGCTAAAGCTAGAGAGCTAATAGCTTAGGATTTAGCCAAGCTTAGGCAAGTAGCTAGCTAGTAGAGCAAGGCATCCTTGCCTCATTGCCCTCGCGGAAGCGCTGCTCAAGGCTTAGCTCAAGAGTAGAAGCGTGCGAGTAATTGGTCCTAGAGTTGGGAAGAGTCTTCATCCATCTCCAGTTCAGGTTTTGCTCTTGTATCTCAAGCACTTTACTATATTCTAGTTCATCATTTCAAGTATTACTTTATTCTACTTGCCAGTATTGAGTAGTATACTTGATTGATTGCTTGAGTACATAGCTATCCTACATTTCAATTCATTTAGCCATAGTAGTTAATCTCTAGTGTGCTTAGTGTTTGATCTTTGCCAATAGGTTGCTTAGTTAGTTTAGTGTTTATCTTATTAAGTCAAGTATTTGCTTTGACGTCCGCAAGGGTATCTCTATTCTAGGCCAGGGTAGAGATAGTTAGAATATAATTAGGCTTGGTGCTTAGTTATAGACTTACCTTCAGATACGGCTAGACCCCGGGATAGCTGTGGTAGCAAGCAGGTGGTGACAGCCCTGTGCGCCTTGAATTCCACCACGTAGTTGGTCTAGTTTAACAGTAAGGTTCGTTGTGCTAGCGTTCAACCTAAGTCAGTGGTAAAGGCTAGTACGCCTCGGTACTTGACAAGATAGGAATAAAACTATACTTAACTTGGTTGCTTATTTGGCATTTGCCTATCTTGCTTCATAGTTATCTATGAGTAGTTATTAATTATTAGTTAGTTATATTAGTTATCCTTAGTTATTTTATTCCCCCTATCTACCTGTCTATCCACCTTACCTTAGCCATTCCATTCATCCTTACCTATCCACTCATAAATTCTTTCTAGCCTTTCATCTCCTCTCCTCTCTTCTCTTCTTTTCCCTTTCTTATTCTTCGACTCTCATCCCCTCCTTGACTCGACTCATACACCACCCTAGCCTTCCTTTGGGATCAAATAAATCGACACCTGGTACTCCCAGGCGAAGTGCTACTACGATAGTTCTGTGCGCTTGCAGAATCTCCTCTAGGTAGATCGCAATCTCTCTAGCTAGCTCCTACCAGTGTCGGGATTGACAACCCCATTTGACATTAGTAGATAGCTGCTTTAGCTTCACTCCTTTAGGTATAGTGACTAGACTTGCTACAAGCATTTCTGGCGCTGTTGCCAGGGATAGATTCCATAGTCTACTCCTAGTAATGATGTTAGCAAGTGTCAACAAGCATTTCTGGGCCGTTACTGGGGATAGTTGCCTAGCTCTATCTTTAGTGAAGTAAAGAACTACCAACAACAGTCTTTTGCAGAATATTCTTGATTTGCTTGTTCGATGTTTCTGCTTGTCCACTTGTTTGTGGGTGATAAGGTGTTCCAATATTGTGCCTTATCCCTCTTTCTGTTAAGTAGCGTCGGAACTTTCTGTCAATGAAGTGGCTTCCGCCATCGCTGATTACTAACCTTGGGGTGCCAAACCGTGGGAATATTATTTCCTTGAACATCTTCGTTGCGTGCAACGAATCCGCAGACTTGCACGACATGGCTTCAACCCATTTGGATACATAGTCTACTGCCACCAGAATATACTCACAACCTTGAGACGGGGGGGAAAGGACCATGTAGTCAATTCCCCAGGCGTCGAACAACTCTACTTGTAGGTTGTTGTGAGTGGCATTGCATGACGGGCATTGATGTTCCCATGTTTCTGACACCTTGCACACTTCTTCACGAAGTCCTTCGTGTCTTCATACATGGTAGGTCAATAGAATCCACTTTGCCAAATCTTGGCATGGGTTCGGAATGTTCCATAATGGCTTCCATAGTCTGCTCCATGACACTTCTCCATGATCTTGACTGCTTCGTTCATGGGTACACACCTTCTTGGTATGCCGTCTTGGCATACTCTATAGAGATACGAGTCATCCCATAGATGCACCGAGCTTTCCTTGATAAGCTTCTTTTTGTCTACTCTAGGTGGTACGTAGCCTGAGACTATGTAGTTGACGATGTTTGCATACCACGGGTAGGTGTCTGAAACTTTGAGGAGTGTGTCATCCCGAAGATAGTCGTTGATGGGCAGGTCCTGTTTATCCTCAGTTTGCATTCTAGACAAGTGGTCGGCTACAGAGTTCTCTACTCCCTTTTTATCTCTAATTTCTAGATCAAATTCTTGGAGGACTAGGATCCATCTTATTAGCCGTGGTTTAGCATCTTTCTTAGTAAGTAGGTAGTTGAGCTGCGTGATCGGTGTAGACGATCACCTTGGCTCCTACCAAGTAAGATCTAAACTTGTCTATAGCAAATACCACAACTAAAAGTTCTTTTTTCTGTTGTTGCATAGTTTAGCTGTGGTCCGGTTAGCGTTTTACTATCATAGGAAATGGCATAGTGTTTCTTATCCTGGGTCTGTCCTAGGACAGCTCCTAAAACATAGTCACTAGCATCACACATTATCTCAAAAGGTAGCGACCAGTCAGGGGGTTGAATGACTGGTGCAGAGTTAAGTGCTTTCTTGAGATGGTAAAAAGAGTCTAAGCATCTGTCGTCAAAGTCAAAGGGTGTGTCTTTAGGTAGCAGGTTTGTTAAAGGTCTAGCAATTTGAGAAAAAAAATTTATAAACCATCTATAAAAACCGGCGTGGCCAAGGAAACTGTGAACGCCTTTAACATTCGTGGGAGGTGGGAGCTGTTCTATAACTTCTATTTTAGCTCTATCTACCTCTATTCCATGTTCAGATACTCTATGTCCTAGCACTATCCCTTCTCGAACCATGAAGTGGCATTTCTCCCAGTTCAAGATCAAGTGCTTTTCTTGACAGCATTGTAAGACACGGTCCAGATTCTCTAAGCAGTGATCAAATGTTGTTTCATAGACTGAAAAGTCATCCATGAAAACTTCCATGATTTCTTCTATCATATCCGAGAAGATGGACATCATGCACCTCTAAAATGAAGCAGGGGCATTGCACAGGCCAAATGACATGCGCCTGTATGCATATGTCCCGTAGGGGCATGTGAACGTGGTCTTACTTTGGTCATTGGGAAGGATTGGAATTTGATGGTACCCCGAATACCCATCAAGGAAACAAAAGAAGGAATGTTTGGCTAGCCGTTCCAACATCTCATCGATGAATGGCAACGAAAAGTGGTCATTCTTTGTGGCCTTGTTAAGTTTTTGGTAGTCTATGCACATTCTCCTTCCCGTGACGGTTCGTTGTGGAATCAATTCGTTGTTTTGATTTTTAACGACCGTCATTCCTCCTTTCTTAGGATCTACTTGGACGGGGCTGACCCACTCGCTGTTTGGAATAGGGTAGATTATGCCCGCGTGCAAGAGCTTCAAGACCTCCTTCTTTACTACTTCTCTCATCGCATTGTTGAGCCTCCTTTGTGGCTCTCTAGAAGGTGTAGCATCGGGTTCGATCGGAATGCGTTGTGTGCAAAGAGCGGGACTAATTCCCTTGAGACCATGCAACGAATATCCTAAGACGGATCGGTGTTTTTCTAGGATGGTGATGAGTTTAGAAACTTCTTCCATTGTAAGTCGATCACTAATGATCACGGAAGTCTCTCTATCACCATTAAGGAAGGCATACTTAAGCCCAGAAGGAAGTGACTTAAGCTCTATAGAGGGTTTTGGTGGAGGTTCAGACTCATCCAAGTCTAACGGTTCATCTAAATCAGTGTCTTCTTCTTGGATAAAGTCATGGGCGTCTTCTTCTAGATCGGGTTGAGAAGTTTCTAGTGAAGATCGACATCACCTCCTCTATTCGATCAGGCTCGGGTTTTGGTTCGGCTATCGAAATAATGGAGCCGACAAAATGTACTCAAAGATCTAGATCCTTCCCAAGGTGACCCTTAAGGCTCCCTTCACGAAATCCCTCAATGAATCTAATGAGTGGGTGCCCAATTAACAAGTCGACCTCGTCTACATCAAAGACATAGAAGTTTGCGAGGAAACTAACCTTGTTAATTGTGATAGAAATATTCTATGCAATCCTGCAACTCTCGACCAATTTTCCAGAAGGAAGCTTAAGGAATTTATTGGCTGGGTTTAGCGGTTCCTCACCTAGGAGTGTTAACATCAACGATTTAGACATTAAATTTACTCCTACAACGGGATCATAGAGGGAATCTACAGTCGTCTTGTTTATGGCACACGGTATGGATGTGAAACAGGACAGAAGCTTAACGACATCTGATGATGCTTCAGCCTCCCTGAACCATTCGTTGCTCATAATAGACATGAGCTCTTGGGCAGTCGCCTTAAGGTAACTTGCCTCAAACTGGGTTGGCATGTGGTATTAGGAGCTCTACGGGCTGTGGATCTCTTCTGCATAGGTTGTTTCGAGATATTGCCATAATCGGCGAAAATATCTATCTCGATATTTAGAGGATAATCCAAAGGATGAATTACTTCTTCCTGTGGAGGAGTAGGTGGTTGTGGTTCAGGTTTGACAGCTTGGGGTATAGGTAAAGGAGTTTCGGCTGTCGTGGGTTCGTCCCTAGGAGTTTGATCTTCCTCTATAGTTTCACCATGGTCATCGGTGTAAGGGGTGTTCTTGAGAATGGTCGCAAGGACTTCCTTACCTTCACTAATGGCTAAATGGAGGAAAGCTCCTTTATAGGCTAAATCAAGGAATTGTGCGGAGTTTTGGCTAAGACCGAGATAGTGTGTTGGCACAAAATATGGCGCACTGTGCCTCACACACTGCAAGCCGGAAAGCTTGGCTTCAATCGGGTGTCCGGGCGATTCGAAATCCGAAAACGTTCCAGTCGGTTTGACCTGAAAACCAACAAGGGATAAAACTGTGAGAATAAAACTGGAACATGTCGGGTGAGACCAGACAGTTCCATATTTACGGCCCTGAAGCCACTTTTGAGGACATACAACTATAGAAGCTGTCTGCCAAGCATGTTTATAGAATTATTCGGCTAATGTAAAAGAAGGCGTATGAAAGCATTGATTGCCGAATACACGTATAGACGTATAGGAAAAGACATGCTTAAATAAATAAGAATAAATTAGGAATCGATGTATAACCAAGTTCGGCAAACCAACCAAATTAGGGTCCATGAAGAAGGGACACGCAAACAAGCACGATCAAACTATTCTAAAACCTGCATCTGCCGCACGATACCTAGTTTTATCAAAGCTCAAGCATGATTGACATGTATGAACCCACAACATGTAACAATCTAGATTAGAAGTTAATTCGGCCATTATGATCATACAATCTATAAGAGATGTCACGAAAATAATGATTATTGGAGCATAAATAAACTTGTAAAGAAAGGCCGAACAAAATCAATCTAGATTGGGCAAAAGAGTGTTACAAAATTAATTAAACCGTGCAACACATAATAACTTGTTACAAAATTAATTAAACCGTGCAACACATAATAACTTGATGAATCTATTAGATCTTGTCAAATCTAATAGAGCCGATAACTATCTCGCTTTTGCTAAACATATCGAATAAACATCTGCCACACGGTATCTCTCACAACTAAAAAGACTAAAGTTGAGACACAGTTTTGGTGCCACAAAATTTCGCTTGACCTTCGTCCCTTCGTGTGCGATCTTCTCCCCGTCGTCCTCTCAGTCATGTAAGCCACGGTTCGATTCCTCCCTGGTCCTTTTTTTCTTCGATTTTTCTTTGAAAAAAGAAACATCATCCTCTCCCCTCTCCTCCCTGTCCCCTCCCTGTCCTGTGACCGCCATCCCAGGGCTAGGGTTTCCGAAGACGATCTTGAGCAGGCACTACAAGCCCACAACATACAACCGCAGTCGCTTCTTCTCCGATGAGCATTTCCATTGCCGGTCAACCTTCTTTGTCTTCCTCTTCAGTTCCGATCGCGAATCCCACGGGCAGCCAGCAGCCCGCTGCCGCCCCTTGTCACGCCGCCGCCTCGGACCATGGCCCCGCACCCTCGTAACTATGCCCTGCAACCCTGCCTGCTTCGCCTCGCGGCCAACCTGCCCCTTCCCGGTGCCCTCGTCCTGAGCGTGAGCGAGGCAAGCACCACCGCTGGCCAAACTCGCCTTCTAGCACCGTGCGCTACTCCGTGCAGGCCCACCCGCCCCCGCCAAGCTCGTCGTCCATCAAGGTGAGTCCCGGTGCGATCACATCCTGATCAGCTCTATACATTTCAATATATCTATGCATTGCATTCCCTGTTGCTACGATCTTCTCCATGTGATGTGTTGAGATTTGTGGTCTTGGGTTCGTGGTTCGGTGAAATCATTCATTGATCTATCATTCAAGATCGATCTAAGACCTTACCGGCTCGAATAAAGACAACTGAATAATGGGGACACAATTTGCCTCCGATGCCGTCTTGCATCTCCTTCCGGTAGGATCTTGCTTCTGCCAGAGAAGTCAAGCAAGTTCTATACAGAACCTGCAGCCACATGCTATAATTAGTGTGTTCAAATAAAAATTTTGGAATAAGAACTAATTACGTATTTGGTTGTCTATCCATCCATTTATGGAGTCGGAAGTCCTGGTCTGAGAAAAAATATTTTCTCAACTCTTGTCATCTGAAGTAGCTGCATAAGGCATCCGTTAGGTAGAACGTTGTTTGAAGTGAAGAATTCCATAATAGCAAATGCTAGATGACCACTTTATTTAGTTTGTAGAACAATTTAATTTGCTCATTTTTTGACAGTGTAGACATACACTTTATTTAGTTTGTTTACATACATGTATATGACCTAGACTTTATTTTTAACACTATATGATCTTTCAAGAATTTAACACATTCCTGGCCTATTTTTTGTCTTTAATTTGCAAACATATCGAGTGGCACCACAAGTTTAAGGGCAAACAAATTCAAACATAAAGTGCATTTTTGTTTGTTTGGAGATTGTCTCATACTACCAATTAGTTTCTTTTTTATGCATTGGTGAAAGACATGCACCTTTCACCAAATTTGGCTCTCAGATATTATCGGCTCAATGAGGAACTCAAATAATCAACTATCCTGTAATTTCATTCTAATGCACATGTAGATAAGGACATAGGGTCTCACTAAAGGGGATTATGATTGTTATGGTGCTCTGTATTCTATCA